>LR999967.1:71657224-72857224 GCA_905220375.1 Tachina fera
ACTATTTTCAAGAATAAAATATATTAAAATCAGTTTTTAACATAAATATTTCAAAAACAAAATTTGCATTCTAGTTATCGATTGCTTTTGTGTACTGAGTGTCATCTCTGTTGTGTTTATTATTATTTAAGCAAGTGCAATGGAGGAGAAGCTAATTGAAGCTGTGAAAAATCACGAAATTTTGTATAATAAAAGCCTACTCCTCTACAACATATTATATAGATAAACTCAATGAATTGAGTGAATTCATTTAAAATCACAATTTCACTTTCCATTTTTGCAAGAACTGTTTTTATTTTTAAAAATATTCACACTACAGCTGATCACAACAAAAATATTTGGCGCATAAAACGTATTGCATGTAACTTGAACTTATAATCGAAGAGAACGTACAGAAACGCATACAACGCATATGCATAGAACGGATGGTATGGACGGACCTTCAGCTTAAACCAATTACAACTTGTCTTTTCTTATTTGCTTCTTAACGTTATTATCTTTTACTTTCAACGATGTTCACTCTACTAAATTCCAATTTGTACTGACTGACTTCTCACATATGGCAGCTCTTTTTATACAACCAAAACCGGATCTAGAATATTCGCAAGCAGATGGTGTGGCAACATGCATTCATGTACTTAGTAAATACCAACACAGAAGAAACGATATGGCCGTATAGGTGTGTTTGTTTATTGGTAGCCAGATGTTCACACAGTCTTCCAGCATAAGGGGGAAAATTCATGACGCCGTTTCTAAATGTTTGTAGGTGATTCGATTGGCCGTTAGTCTTTGAATTTTCAAAGTAACGACTTATATGTTGGTAGTGCAGTGTGCTATTTTTAGTACAGGGTGGTTACCATAACTGCTCGCACCTTTATTTTTATACGTGTATGTTTGTAGCTTTGTACACAATTGTTGTTGCTATAGTGCTTGCACGTGAATATGTGTGTACGTTTAGTGCTTTAGTTAAATACTTCTAGATAGTTCTTTGCATTAACCCTGTAGGAATATTTTTACGTAACAATATGTAAATATGTATTTAATTCTATTTACATACTCATACGAACATAATCAACCCTGGGCATATTAATTATTCGAAAGATATGCATAAGCTAAACACGCATCACAAGAAAAACAATGTCTTATAAGCTTGCTTACAAGCCAATGTATTAAAACAGTAAAACATATTGTTACGTAAAAAGATTCCTATAGGGTTAATGCAAAGAACTATCTAAACGTAACAATATATTAATAAAACCGATAGTAGGAAAAAGTACATCTTCATTCAGTAAAAAGTATCAAAAATAGGCTAAAATTAGAAAAAGTATCAAATTTGGGTGCATTTTTGTAGAGTAGCACAATAGTATCCGAGCAGTCGAAAATGTGGCAAATTGCTACTTTAGTAGCACCAACGGTAACGCTGCTTCTTGTTCGTATGATTACACTAATGCATACATAGCTCACACCGATTTGATAACGCGGTGTGATCTTACTCAAAATTTGTGATTGTATTGTGAAAAAGATTTTTACCCCGTAGTGTATAGATGCCCTGTCGGAAATTTGGCTAACTTTAAACTAACTTTAAGCTAACTATTTCGCAAGCAGTACTGATTACACTTGGATTACTTCGCAATGTTATCAACTGACTACTTTAACATTGCGATGTCCTAAGCGGTAGTCTATTGGCGCACTCAGCATTAGTTTCAGCTAACTTAAAGTTGACTTTTTTAAACCAACTTGTAGTCAGTAAACTAAAAAAAATTTCTGTGGTTCGAACATGTATCATCACAATTTGTGTACTCAACGCGTTACCACTCAGCTAAGCTACCATCTAAAATAACAACAGCAAAATGTAAACATAAAACTGAAATGAGTTTCAGAGTAGCTGAGAATAAGTTTGTTGGCTCTCATCAAATTCGACTACGTACTCAATTTAAGAATTAATTTTGTGTTTGTTCTGGATTACATTGCAGTTAGCTTTTAGTCAGTCTAAGAAAAGTTAACTATAAGTTAACTATTTTTTTCTCCGATAGGGTGCTTAAACATCAAAAATGTCCGGTACAGAGGGTCGTGTACTATACACTCTACATCTTCGCCCCTTCTTCAACAAACTTCGTCTGTCTGTCTTTCAATTTACCAAATGTAAAAGGGCACTTAGATCTGTTGTTATGCGTTGCCAGACTTAAAGCATTTGTTAGAAATTGTTAAGTATCAATCGTTTGCGGGTGTGTTATATGTATCTCAAAAGTGAAATTATAAATTATTATGGACCATAAAAAGCAATTGCAATGATTTTGTCTGCATATATTTTACTATACATATTTCCTTTAAAATCAAGCGTGTGCAGTGTTGCCCATACAAAGAATTCCCTTACAATGACGCCACCCAGCGGCAAATATTGCTTACCACATTACATTTCTTTAATGATGTACGCCACACTTTGTGTTGAATGAATGCTAGCTTGCAAAGTAAGCGAGATTATATGCAAAATGCCCACTGCCAACTTACAATGTATGTTAGGCAATACTGATCTTTTGATGGTGATTGGATGAACACTTCAGTATATCGCTTACTTTGTGTGCAAATGAAAGGCCTTCACTCCACAAATGCGACAACGCATTTGAAAATGTATACAAGGTGCGTATATGAGGTGGTATGCATTACTGTCTTACATGTGTGCATCGAATCATCGCTTCTGTAATGAACATTTTTGCCGCTGGGCATTGTCAGATGCATGAACTTCACAATTCTGGTAATAATTTTACAATGTGTTAACACGATTATAAGATGTGTGACCATATGTTGTCAGCTGCTAGTCATGCAATCAGCGTACCCTTATTAGCTCATTTTAGCTTATTTTTTGTCGATTTAGCTTTAAAATTTTCATTCATCTCTTAGCTTGTTTTATTAGTTTTTTTCTGAAATCATTTACCTTTTTTTAGCCTTTTCTTTAATCTCAATTTTATGCTCACAAAAATATGTAAGACATAAAAAAGTTTCTAAACATTATAAGGAAATCTATCTGGCAGTGCTAAAAAATAAGAGTCGCATAATTCATATGGCGGCACTCAAAACGAATTCATTCGAATTTGCCCGGGTTGTTTTGACAGCTTAAAAATTAAAAAAATACTCTTGAAAATATCGTTCTATTTTATATTAACCAAGAAGGGCAAAAAGGTACCTTGTCTTTTAAGTTTACGTTTGGCCATATTTTGGTGCTTTCAGTTACTTTAATCTAGAACTGTGCCATTCATTCGTTAATTTTCTCAAAAAGAGAGTTCGTTTATTTCGTTCATCTCCTCTTTTGAAGAAATAGAACGAACTGAAAACAAACAAATAGTTGATTTTTTCCATAAAAAGGAAAACATGCACACTGCATTTTGTGATGAATTGTTGTTAAGCAAAATATTCAAAACAAACAACAGAAAATGTAAGGAACAAAGAAAAAATCAGCAAGTAAAAATGTTTACAATTTTAAAGTAAAGAAATGACAAAAGATTTATTTTGCCAAAAGAACCACATATACACTATTTTCAATGAAAATAAACTGTATATATCAAAATTAATTTTGTTAAAAAACTATTAATACCTAGAACGGTTGTTACAAAGAGTTGTTATCGCGTGATTTATTTTATTGTGTATAAAATCGCCATTTTGTAAGATATAACTTAACAATAAAATAAACGAAAACTTAAGTTCTAATCTTTCATTTGCATGTACATACTTGTACAGCTGCCCTAAATGTGAACCTTACTATATTTTTCATTTGTCCTATCTGATTAAACTATGTTCGCGTTTTATATCATTTTACTGTATAAACTATTGCATTACTAAAGGCCGTTATACACTATCATGCAAAGTCGTGCGATCTACGAAAAACTACAACCCTGGTGTGATGAATTGTTATTGTCTTTTGAAAATTTTCATAAGCACCATCATACCAGAGATGTACTTTTTCGTAGATCGCACGACTTTGTAGGATAGTGTATCACGGCCTTTAGTGAAGTGCTTAGTGACAATACAAAATTATTGAATTTTCCGCCATGCAATTAGCTGCTAATGCAATATAAATCCATTACTTTTAAGAGTTTTTATTTTAGTGCAAAAAATAGTGCACTAGAAGCATCAATTTAAAATATCACTAAAATTTTAGTTCTTCAATCAGTAATGCAAGCTTCCCAGGTTTGGTTCTATTCATCTGTTTTTGAGATGCAACCATTATTTTTACACAAACAAAGCGCCTGTTGTTTTTATATTTTGTTAGCTGTTGTAGACCTGCATATACTTTATATAAATATACTTTGATTGCAAACAATTGCCTTCTTACTTTCACAGTTTTTCGGCATGTTAAAAGGACTAAAAGATTTCTTCGTTAAAAATAAGATTTTTACGAACATTATATTTGGTACTTTTAGTATATTATTTATTGTCCTTTTGACTAAAGCACTGACATGTTTTGTTCTTTCCTTCATCAAAAGCATGAATTATGTGCATACATCAGCGACATGATACAATTATACTAGCACAACTACAACTATTATACATGCACAACTACAACAAAAATACAACACCAAAAAACACATGTATTTTGTTGGTATAAACAAATGAAAAATTGTCAGAAACAACTGTCTTTTGTTTATAAAAATAACAATTACAGGGTAACTAAAGTACAATTGCAGACGCGGCATTCCTACATGATTATAGTTATTCAGTGTTGCCAGTCTGGGTGTAGTTAGACAGTGTGTAATTTATACTCACATGTGTAGGTCATGTAATTAAATCGTTCGTCGGCAAAATAAGGGCGAAGCGCCTTTTAATATACTCTTCTATTACGTATGTGTACACACGAATTGTTGATAAATAAACAACATTAATCAGTCTAACTAAAACATTCAAACAGGCAGGTTGTGTAAATAGCATACTGTTAAGAATCAGTGTTGCCAGAGATAAAAATCTTCCCAACAATAAGAAAATATGTGTGATGAGAATTTACAAAAAAAAATTCTTATTTTCAGAAAATTATTTTGGCAAACCAGAATGTTTGGTTTGTCAACGGGCATTGTCACGCATGAAAAAACATGACATGCAAAGACATTTTCAAGCATATCACAAGGAATATGAAAATATTACTGGCGTTGCAAGAGAAGCTTAAAAAAGCCTTTTATGAAAAATTTATTGCTGATTCTAGAAACTCAGACGCAGAAGGAGTCGAGTTTTCTTTAAAAAGAAAGGCCTCTTTTATTGTCGCTGCATCTCTTGCTAAACGTTGCCGTCTTTTTGAAGATGGCGAGTTTTTCAAAGAGCTGAGCAATTATGTTTTAAAATGCTTCGGTGAAAAATCTGAAGAGATTCGCATGCTTATAAATGACATTGCCCTCTCTCCTCCTACAATTGTTCGATGCACTCAGCATATGAGTGCATTTATCTTTTCAAATATTAAGAAAATAATGCTTAATTGCCAATTTTTTCCATATGCCTTGATGAATGCACTGATCTAAACGATATTTCTCAGTTAATTATTTGTGTAAGAACTGTCGTTTTGACGTACATGAAGAAATTTTTTCCCTACATGGCTTACATAACAGTATAAAAGGAAAACTTATTTTCGAGATCGTAAACGAAAATGTTCTTTCCTTTACTAATAAGAATAAGTTTTGCTCTGTATGTACTGATGGTGCCAATGTAATGGTGGGTAAAAACAGGTTTTCGTAGGATATTTGCTTAAAAGTGGCTTTCACTGTTTTCATCATTATTCGCCAACAAGCATTATTTGCAAAAAATTTGAATGTAATGAGTACAATGAAAATGTTGGTTCAAATTGTTAACAAAATACGAGCTGGCCACAATGTCTTATATAATAGAAAATTCAAACAATTTCTTGATTTCGTACATGCCGAATATGGTGATTTAGTTATGTATACAGAAGTAAGGTGGTTAAGCAAAGGTCGTTGTCTTCAAAGACTTTTCAGCCTTCGTGAGGAAGTTATATCGTTTTTGGACCAAAACAAAACACCTGAAACCAAAGCATTGTCGGAGCATTTGAAAGATAATGGGCCATAACCATAGTCACAGAATAAAGTCAGTTCTTTTTAGAAACAACTCAAAATTAAAAACCTGTTTCTAAATATTGTTACGTTTAAATTTTATTAAACGTGTGAGTTCTTTTGATTGCTCAAAAATAAGTAACAACACGATTTTCTTATTTGCAACTGAACTTCCTTTTATTCTTGACTAAACCAATTACAACTTGTCTTTTCTTATTTACTTCTGAACGTTATTATCCACGGCACGATGTCTTTTACTTTCAACGATGTTCTTTTACTTTCAACGATATGGCTGTTTAGGCGTGTTTGTTTATTGGTAGCCAGATGTTCAAACAGTCTTCTAGCATAATGGGGAAAATTCTTGTCGCCGTTTCTAGATGTTTGTAGGTGATTTTATTGGCCGTTAGTCTTTGAATTTTCAAAGTAACGACTTGTATGTTGGTAGTGCAGTGTGCTATTTTTAGTACAGGGTGGTTACCATAAGTGCTCGCACTTTTATTTGTATACGTGTATGTCTGCAGCTTTGTACACAATTGTTGTTGCTATAGTGCTTGCACGTGAATATGTGTGTACGTTTAGTGCTTTAGTTAAATACTTCTAGATAGTTCTTTGCATTAACCCTGTAGGAATATTTTTACGTAACAATATTTTTCCACTATAGTCAAAAACAAAGTGTGTTTTAAGTTGAACCGACTTTAACTGGGTGCCTCAACAAATATTGGAAATTGTTCATATGGTCGAAAACAAAACATAAGAAAATGGCATCTCTCTCTCATCTGACTCTGTGTTATGAAAAAGGGTTAAATTTAATAACAAGATAAAATAAAACAACCGAACATAAAAATAAATTATCAAATAATTAATATAGAAAAATTTAAAAAAGCCTTTTGTATAATTTTAATACAAGTAACTATTCAATAATTGGATTATAAATTGTGTATAGGAACAAAAGAAGCCAAGAGATAGAAAATCATACATACATGATACAATTATACTAGGTACATGCACAACTACAACAAAAATACAACACCAAAAAACACATACATTTTGTTGGTATAAGCAAACAAAAAATTGTCAGAAACAAATGTCTTTTGTTTATTAAAGTAACAATTACAGGGTAACTAAAGTACAATTGCAGACGCGCATTCCTGCATGATTATAGTTATTCAGTGGTGCAAATCTGGGTGCAGTTAGATTGTGTGTAATTTCTACTCACATGTGTAGGCCATTTAATAAAATTCTTGTATAATCTGTGTGTAATTCTACTTTGGGTTCTATTTTTATTTATTTTTGTTTTAATTTTAACCTACACAAAACATGTGTAGTGTAATTTTCTTCAATTTGTAATTGGAGACACAGCCATGTGCAAATTCATTGGCAACACTGTAATCATTTTATTCACACACACACTAACATTTTTGCAGCTTGTAAACAAAGTTTGACAATTATATGCAATGTATGCAGTAACAGGCTGGGCTTATGAATGTACCTAGTATTATTGTATCATGAGCAGCGATCTTCAAAACCGCGCATTCGTGCGAGTCATGATACAATTATAAATGAAATTAATGCAAAATAATCAAAGAGAATCAAAAGTAATTAAAAAAATAATCCAATTACATCTACGGATTACTTTTAATTCCTTTTGATTATTTATTAAGTTTATTGCATTTCACTTATATTAAAATTTTAAATATTTAATAATTTGACATATAAGCAAAATTTTGAGGAAAGCTTGAAAGATATTTGTTGATAAATTTTATAGTCTTTCTTTTTTTTTCTTTTGTGATTTTCAAAAATATTTTTTGTGAATTCTCAAATCATTTTTTAAAAGTATGTATGTGAATAAGAGAAAAAGTTTGTGGCTTTTCAAATTGTGTGGTTTGAAGTCTACTGACGTTTTGTTGAAGCGACTAAAAATTCAGCTGTTCTTGCAAGCTAACGATGTTAAATAATACTTTATTTCTTACGTTATCGATAAATATTATTTTGCAGTGGATAATTTTTTTCTTTTTTTTCAATAAAAAATTTTCTTAGCAAAAAAAACAAAAACAAAACAAAAATAAAATGGCGCATGAAAAGCAGTGCATGTCACTCAACGCGAATTAAGTATAGAATGAAACAAGAGGATGAAACGCATGTAAAGCATAACGCGCAACTAGCGAGTTATGGACCTCTACTTTAAAACCAAGTTCAGTAGGAAATAATAAAAATCGTGTTGTTATTTATTTTTGAGCAATCAAAAGAACTCACACGTTTAATAAAATTTAAACGTAACAATATTTAGTAGATTTGTAAAACGCACTGAAGGCTCTAAAATAAAAGGTGAATAAACATCAAGTTGAAAAATTCCGCACTGTTAAGAATTAAAAACACTAAATCTAGTGCGAAAAGCACTAATTATGGGCCGAAAAACACGATGCACGCATGCGTAGTGTAAGCAGCAAGATTCATAATCAAGATTCAGAGAGCGAAGCAGGTGATTCAAGCCGTCGTCTAAACATAGAATCAAGAAAAACAAGTTTTTGTCGCTACGTTTGGAGATATATCGCTTTATCCACTCCAACACTGAAACCTACTTTATTTAAAGTCGGTGGAAACATACTATTACCCAACATATTAAGAAGTTCTCTTTGAATTGGTAAGTATCAGTAGCACTGTAAAGGCTTTTGTGTGCTTTATTATCAAAGGGTTAGTTTATAAGAGAAAGTTTTCTCCACATATTATCATAAGCACCAACGAACTATTGCGTTCCATAAAATTTTTTAAAACTCCTTGAATTGAAAAAAATTTTAGATTAGATAAAGCGTTACAGCATTTAGAAATTTAAAAGTGGCATTATACACATTTTCTGGAAGTCGATATCTTCTTTAAATATAAAAAAAATTCTTTTTTGCACGAATTACATAGTTTATGTTGGAGAAAAATTTCCTTTCACAAAAAATGCCATAAATATTTTTCACATTAATCTATACAATTGGAATCATAAAAGTAAACGAGTTTGGTTGCACTTCAGATCAGAACTAACTTTATTTAACAAAACAAAATCATTTTATAATATTTCTTAAACTAAATACAATTTTGCTTATTATTTTAAATTAATAAATTGTGTGAGAACTTGCTGAATATTTAATATTAATAAAAAATAAGAATATGCTTATTCAATAACTTAAACTAGGTTGTAATTTAATTCTTTTGTTTGTGTCTCAATTGGATTTGAGGAAATTGTTGTGTTTGTTGTTAAGCGTGTCGAATGTGTTTTGTTAATTTGTTGTTTAGTGTGCAGAATATATTTGGGTTATTGACTTTGTGTAAACTGTATGGGTATGTGTTAACTAAGAACATAATTATGGTATTCACCATATGTGTTAACTTAAATATATAGCTAATGAGTTCAACAGCATTTTAACATTTTCATCGCATAAACAAATTCTTATCACCACGTTTTGTATGTTGAAAAGGTAAAAAAATGTTTGCTAAATTATATATATTATTCAGTATTCTTAATAATATTGAGTTCACTGTAATTAGTGGTAGTGCAGTTTCAGTTGGTATTGCAGTGCAAGTCAGTAAACAAAATTAATTAAGTCTGCTGTTTAAGCAGTGCTTTCTAAATGTTTATCAGAACTGCCAGTAGTAAGAAATAAGAACCAGCTGTGTTTGTTATTTATTTATTTATTTATTAAACATATTAATGCAAAGTAAATTTGCATAATATGGTGTTGCACAAATATGGGCGGAGTAACGTAGACCATATGCCCAAGATAGTATTAACAGTATTTTAAAAGGTTTTGTGACTGACTGTACACGACCTATGCCTTCGCATAGGAAGTAGGCAACGTGGTTGTTAAAGAAATTCCACAAAAAACCGCAAGATTATACGGTTATCCGTGGCAGATCAGTCAACCAGTGCGAGCGAGACGAAAAACTCTCGAAGGGCAAACAACACACACAAGCCTGACCGCACTTAAGAAATAATTACGATGACGCGAGAGATGTTCCCCGACCCTGTGTTTGTTATAATTTTATATAAATTGCCATAATTTTAATGTATATGTAAGTGATAATTTTAATTTATTATTAATATTAATAATTAACTGACTGAAAACTATATTTTTCAATGTATGCCCGTTTCGGAAACTGTTTTTACGGATTTTATTGCCTCTGTTGCAGATGTACGAAGCATTTGTTGAAGTAATCCTGCAAATAATGCGACTAGCAAAGAGAATTAGGAGTACTTCAAATATATGAAAGAAATGGCTGATTTAGCATTGCGATGTCCTAGGGTTGAACCACACACATGGTCCAATTTTGCATTACATCGGACTAACCCCAAGAAGAACGATCATAATTGTTTAAACATGAATACTTATCGTGCAGCATTTAATGCTTGTATGAAAACATGATCCATGATTGCATTATATGGGACTATGATGTCAATATGTTTCATCCAGATTGGACCACGTAGTTCAATATATTTGCAGTGAACTTCTTTATAATAAACTATACATACATACATATCGTCACCTTAAATACCAAACAACCTATCAGCAGTTTTTAAAAGTTTACAGGAGAGATGTAAAACATATTATTGCAAAATGTTGGAAAATCAAAGATTAGATTTTTTACCCGATTATTTTATAGCATGAACCCAGAATATATTACAACAAGTTCCTTTTTATAAAATGCACCAGACCACAATAAGTCGCAACAATAAATGTTAACGATGTACAAAATTAAAGGACTTTTAATACTAAAATAGCACGTTTTGTTAAAATAAACAAAAATTAACGTTTTCTTTAAAATAAAATTCAAAAGAACGTTTTGGTATGCGCATTTTCGATATGAAACTATCGTATATTCGAAATGTATTTACATGTTTAAAACAAAATGTTTAATAATAACTCTATATATTTACCGCTGTTGAGATTTTTTTTAATTTATGCTTCTTTCGTATTTCTATATTAAATTTCAAACAATCTTTTGTATTTCTTCCATCTTTAAACTATATTTAATAACTTTCAAATACCAGATATTAATAAAATTATTGTAAATAACGAACACAGTAGTATGTACTACTACTACATATACAAATATTTTAATTAAAAATCAAAAAAGTAATAAAAGTAAGAAATGTTAATCTGCGTGATTCCAGAAAATCTCGACATTTTCTCATCTCTAATTGTTATGAAATAAAAATTAATAAATTGTTTTAAAAAGTTACGTTTTTTTTTAAATAAAAGAAAAAATATACGTTTTATTCTGCATAAGTTTTTTAAAGACCAAATTTTTCTATGAGAAAGCAAGATATATTATGCAAATAAGTTTTTTCCAAAATATTTTAGCCAAATGAATGCAAGAACTTCAAAAAATCATTTTCTAAAAAAAGTAAAAAAGCACGTTTTGTTCTGCGACTCCTCAATTGTAGATTCCCAAATATCATATCTGAAAGAAAGTTATCGTGTATGATTTTAAACACGTCTGCAGGACTATTATTAATCTTATGAAGACGGATTCGGTTTACAGAACCTAGCCGAAAGATTGGTTCATATACCAAAAATCTCTTAATACGTAGATTGGTTTTAATTATTCTTACATCAATCAATTTGCCTTAATCCTGAGAGTGTCGCTAAAGACATGACAGTAATCAAAACTCAATACGACGCTTTGTAAGTACGAAAATAATAAAAAGTCGGCGAACTACATACATATCGCCTTTAATCAACAATAGTATTAACTCAAAATTTTAAAATTTTCTGTAGAGCTGAAAAACTGTTTGTGGTTACACTAACAATTTGATTATTTTTAACTCTAATATACATATATATCTATATGTATGCATGTATGTATATTAAAATGAGTAACATTCGATTTCAAAGATATTTCATTTCGAATGACCATTTAGGGTATTTAACGGTTCAAAGAGCGATGCCAATTTAGCGCCTTTTGCGCTAAATTTAGCACGTTTACCAAACGCGCTTTTTTCGTCTTAGCGATTTTTATAAAAAACCGCTAAGTTAGCGCATTTGAATAAAGTCCGTAACATCATTTTAGTTCAATATTTTTTTAATTTTTTTGTATAGGTTTAACAATTTTCTAGTGTCCAAAACTCTGGTAAACATTTTCAAGTTGGTTATTGATTCAGCTGTCGCAAATAAAATTACCTTGACTGTGGTTAAAATTAAAAAAGCATTTTAATACTGTAAATGGCAAATGTTTTTGAAATTTCACAACTAAAAATACATATGTATTTAATGAACCAAGAATTTTACATAACTTATTAAGCATCTATTCTAGCTAAAGTTCAAAAAGCATTTGAATCGCAACTAGTCGATTTGTTTGGCAAATAAAATTAAAATATAAACTTTATATATATACGATTATTTGGAAGGCGATTCTTATTCGGTATTAAATGATTTTTAGTTATTTACGGTCTAATTCATAAAAAGTATTTTAGGTTTATTACAGGTTTATTTGACAAATTTCCCATAGAAATATGTCAAAAAAGCGCTTAATAAACCTGAAATTTTTTTTTATGAATTAGAACGTTAGTATATAATTTCGAAGAAGCAATATTGAAAAATCTGAAAAAGGGTTACTAAAAAAATTTATTTACTGATACATATGTACATCGACTTTTATTAAAATTTAATTTAGCGCGCTAGAAAATAGCGCGTTTTGGCTATAAATAGTTGGCAATGTTGTAACTTAGCGCGTTCTAGCGCGTTTTAAGAATGGCAATAGCGCGTTTTTGTTGTAAATAGTTGCACCGCTGGTTCAAAGTTGGTTGCAACCGTGTTTTTGATCTTTTTTAATTTCTACTTATTATTACTACAATTATCTTATGTGTATGTTATATTCTTTTCTGGCGTTGCGTGATACTTGCAATAAAAAAAAGGTTGGCTAAAAATTTGAAAATAATGTTTCAAACAAGTTTTTTCTTACATTTGAGAAGCGATTAAATCAGCGAACGAAAATAATTTAATTTTTTTTTATTTGAAATGAAAATCTTACTGTAAAATGTGTTTTATTTGGTTTGGGTTATTTTTAACAGACCTCGGCAAAATGCATTACTTTGCATTAGCATTAAATAAAAAAACAATGCAAATGCAAATTTATTGAATTAACAATAAATCTTATGGTTTTAGTGCACTATATTTTGCATTAAACAAACATCTCTTCAAATTAATGCATTAATATTTCATTAGCATCAAATTTCATATTTTTAATGCACTATTTTTTCACTGAATTAAAGTCTCTTCAAGGTAATGCATTAATATTGGATTGGCACTAAATCACACGTAAAAAATGCACTAATTTTGCATTATCACTAAGTAATGCAATATGATTGCATTGTTACTAAAACATATTGTACATAATAAAATTAAAGGGTGAACAAGTAAATATTAAAAAAATTAAATACCACATTGAGGCCACCTACATACATAAGTATGAACATACATATGTATGCATGTACATTTAATAGCCAGACAGAAATTTTGTAGCTTCTTTACTTCCCTATAGGAACTCAAACCCATTTGTAAGTACCTTCAAACTGGGTTTTTAATAACCACAACTGGTTGATTAAGTGACTTTTTTCCTTGTCGCCGACTCACTATTTTAACATAGGCATGTCATAGGCGGTATTCAATTGGCCATCTCTGCATAACTTTCAAATTGACTAGTAACTACTTATTTTTCAACTAATTTGTAGTTAATTAATATTATAGTAAAGAAGATATGTGTATATTTATATTACATAGGTATATTATATATGCATACATATATATGTATATTTATATATATCTATGTAAATATATAAATACATATACATATATGTACATATGTATGTATGTATATATAAATATTTATTATTATTATATTAGGTGTGTTTCTTTACTCTACATTGGGATCCCGCGGGATCCCAATTTACACGGAAAGCGTTCCCGTACTCGAAAATTGGGTAAATGAGAGAGGTTTGGTGAGAGTAATGTTCTTCTTCTTCTTGCACGAAACAGCCCGTAATTTTTCTTCGTGCTAGTTTGGGCAAACACAAAATCAATCAGCTGTTGAAATATAAACAATATCAAAAAATACTAAATTGCACAAAAACTGAAAAAATTTTAAATTTATATCAAAAAAGAAACTTGTGCTGAAAAAATGTTTGTAAGTTTTTATATAAAATTTGGAAAGAAAATATTTTAGATACGCTTAAACATGTAAGTACGTACATACATACATACATACACATACATATCTATATTAATAGACAAAAAATAAAGTTTATGCATGAATATTTCTTTTGTAGAGATCTATAGTAATAAAATGTCAGATGAAGATATTTTTTGAACTGTTGTTGGAGAATTTATGGACACTTCCAGTGAATTTAGTGATTACGATGATATTTTAGACGTTATCGAGCAGGATTGTGACACCGAAGAAACTCTGTTGCTAACAGTTTTTAAATGTTTTGAAACACAAAGAAGGAACAGTATTCCAAACTATTTGCAAGTAGTTGTCCCTTTATATACAGAAGAAGAGTTCCGGCAACACTTTCGTATCTGCAGAGAGTTATATATAAATTTATCAGACAGATTTGCACAAAGTGATACATATAAAAATTTGCGAGCTGATAAGCGCTTACCAGCCGGAACTTACTTGGCAGTTTTTTTGTGGTTTGCGGGACATGAAGCATGTAGCTTTCGCGATTTGTGTGATCGATTTAATTTGGCACTTTCAACTGTTTGCAGAATCATTGATAAAACTACAATGTTTGTAAGCAGTTTAAGTCAAGATATTATCAAATGGCCAAATGAATCCAAAAAGCAAGAATCTGCCATATTTTTCGCCAACAATGTGGCTTTTCGAAAGCCATAGGTAAACTAAATATTTCATAATTCATTCCTTAATTTTACATACTTGTCTTAATATACTCTTAAGGTTGTATTGATGGTACACATATTATCATTGATCCACCACCAAAGATGATTACATCGATCGCAAAAACAACACAACGCTTACAATGCAAGCAGTTTGCGACGAAAACAAAAAATTTATAAATATTTTCGTGGGATTCCCTGGATCATCTCATGATAGTTGGGTCTTCCAGAACTCTCCATTATATCTAAAAATGGCGATGCTATGCGGAGGTAATTAATTTAATTATTTAAATGACTGTGCACGTATGTACATACATACATATGTATGTATGTGTTTGCCAGAAATTTATATTTAATCATTTTTCTACTACAGACTACTATCTGCTGGGAGATTCAGCCTATCCTTGCGCTCAATATCTGGTGACACCATACAAAGACAATGGCCATTTGACAAGGGCACAAAAAAATTTTAATATAAAACTGAGCTCAGGTCGTGTGTGCATAGAACATTCGTTTGGGATGCTGAAGCAACGTTTCAGGCAATTGTACTATTGCAAACTAAGAGGTATTAAGAAGTTATGCCACTTTATACGAGCATGTTGTGTTTTACACAATCTGTCCAATGATAACGGTTTGATGTTTACCGAACAAGAGGAAGAAGTAAATTTGGAAAACGATGTAACGGTGGAAACATCAAAAGAGGAAATAATATTCAAAATAAGCATACTTGAAATATTTTGTTTTAAAGATTTTTTCAGTTCATTCATTTATTTAAGTTATGTAATATAAAAAAACAAAATTGATTAAAGTTCTACCACACTAAAAAAACAACAATTCATTTAAAAAAAGTATAACGTGGAGCAGGTAAAATACATTGTTATAAACAACAACAATTTAAAAATAAAGTTCTGAAGTACATTTTCAGTCAGGCACGTTTTAGTTCAGATACTTGGCAAGTTTTATTTATTTATGTTGACTAGCATCTCCAATAGTTCCAATTTCCTTTGAGATATTTCCTCCTTTTTCTGAGCATATTCTTCCTTTTTTTTTCATTAAATCTAAAACTTTTTCATTAAAAATTTTTTCTTTCCATCACCATTTCCTCCATTTTTTTTAAAACTTGGTCTCTTACACCAAGTTTAGCCCTGAATTTTGAAATTTGTATAGGGCTTAGTTCGTCATCTGTAATACATACAATGAAAAAATACATTTCATGAGAACCCTTAACATATGTATGTAAAAGCTTTTTAAATAAATAACAAAAAATAAAATTTTTAAGAAACGCCGACGTACAGACCATATGGGTAGAATGATCTGCTTTAAGTATAGGCGAGACACTATAAAATCAAGTCACCTTTCAAACGAAAAAACTCAACTTAAAATCGGTCTAGCCGTTTGATCATTACATGGACTCGGACAGACAAATACACACACTACAAACTTATAACACCCCTTTTTTGGCCAGGTTTTAAAAAATTATAATTAATGTAACCTTTTAAAGAGTTATCAGTGTCCGCATTTGTATCGTCTATTGGACCTGGGCTTGAAATTCCATCACTGTCTCCGCTTTCCAATATGAATTCCGGGTTAATTCCTTTCTCTTCTTTAAGAATTCTGTTCAGTTCACTAGAAGAACAATATAATGCTAAGTTTTCTTTTGCAAACCATATAAATGTAAGTATGTACTCTTCATAAGAACATGTTTGCCTGCTCCGTCCGGTTTGTCTGTTGTTCAGTACAGTTTTTTTGTAAGACCGCTCTAAGCCCCTAAATTTATTTTCAATTTGTATGGCGTTGAAGGAGTAGCCCTCATCCGCCATTTTATTTGCAATAAGCTGATACTTTTTGATTTTTGTTTTTACTTTGACACTTTTTCCTAATTTCTGTCGTATTTCTTCTACTAAGCTTAACATCAGCTTAGTAGGATTCTGCTTCTCATCTGAAATAGAAAAACAAAATTGAATTGGTATTATTTTAGATATAACACAAATGTACAACAAATGGTGCCTTGACATACAAACACACACATCCTTTGCACAACACAGTTTAAGAAACAATAATGCACTTACCTTTAGTAGTTTCGTTTATAGGAGTAACTATGGAACTCATCGTAGCTTCTTCGACGGCTTTGGCTTTCGCTGCTAATAATAAAAATATGTATGAAAGTAAGCTTCCAACAAATATTTATCAACTTACTTTAACACTTACTAGATTCTTGTGCCACTGACTGAGTAAATATAATTTGATCATATGTGCCGCCGTGCTCAGCCAGTACGTATAGGTTTCATCTGGAAGACGTAAAAGTAAAATTAAATGCTTAAGAAACTCTTAGCTTTGTATAATTACAATTTTTAACATTACGATAAGTGCCTGGGGAACAACAAATAGTAAGCGATTCCATTATTTCTTTTTTTAAATGTCTTTACGTCGATAATCTTTTTAATACATTTATTTTCACAATTTAAAGAACTTAAATCAAAGCGCCAATCATTTGTTAATTTATGTGTCAAAACATTGACGTTTCTTTTGGTGTTAAAATGTTGGTTTTTAGCGTTCCCGTACTTTTGTGCATTTTTGTGTATTATTGAGCGAAATTATAGTTTGCTCTCATTTTACCGAACTTTACCCAAGAAGTAAAGAAACAAACCTTTTATTCGAATTATCTAACAGAGAAAGGCATAGAAATTTCTCATATTTGCTATCTCTACCGCAAAATTCAGATAAAGCGAATTATCTTGAATTCGCCGGTGTCGTGTCTAATTTAGTAGTCTATGAAGAATATTACAAAGTTCATATGAAAACACAACATGTCGTATATGGGACGGTATATCCTTTACCGACCAATTCGTTTTTGATATGGGAGTAAAACAAGGTTGTATTTTGAGTCCAATTTTATTCTCGATGTATGTAAACGATTTGGCAGATGAACTTCCATGTGGTGTAAACGTTGCTAATACGATTAAAGTCCTTTTGTATGCATTTGATATTGTAGTGTTATCCGACTCTCAAAAAGATAGATGCTCTACATAAATATTGCCAAGTATGGAACTTAAGTGCTAATTTAAATAAATCAAAGATAATGGTTTTCCGTTCTGGCACACGTTTACCAAGAACATTAAATTGGTATTATGGTACTGAAAATATTGAGATTGTGAATAGCTATAGTTTTATCTAGATGTCCTCATGACCTATAATCTGTCCTTTAACCTGCCATTGGTGTCCTATTGGTCTGTGAGACCTGGTGTGTTAAAAAATTCGAATAACATTCACCCTTATTCTATTTGGCGTCGGCAACATCGTCGTCAATTTTGAACAACATCAATGCTAACTTTGTATTCCCTAACAATGTTGCGACGACGTTGCCTGTTTATCGATAAATGCAATACACATATCCAATATTTGAGACAGCTGATTCATTTTGTATACTATTTTTGGTAGAAGTGTTTTTGAATAAGTAAAAGGTTTGTAAATAAATTTAAATTCTTTCGTATCGGAGCGAAGAAAATAAAAAATTTATTAGTGAAAAGATTTCTCAGACAAAAGTCATTGCATTTGTAATTTACCCAATGAAAAGTAAGTGATAAATTTCGACATATTTTTGTAAAATAATGAGAAATTTTCATCGTTTTAATATTTTGAATTTATTTTCGGCTGAATAAAACATCATTTAAACATGTATTGGATACAATTGAACCTGATTTTGGAAACAAAAGGGATCAGATCAATGTTTATTGGAGATTGCAGCTTCCTCCAAGAGGCTTATTGCTAATTGCTTATATACGCTGCCTCTTGTTGCTTAACGCTCAGCATTGTTTGCAACCTTTTTTTAATTTACAGCTCAAGTCCCGCCAGATCTGTAAAAATAATTCTTTCATACAGTATAGTTTCCCAACACACTATTTACTTTACATTTTGCCATTTACCACTAGTTCTAATGGTACACCGAGGGAATTTAGTGCAGTCACAACAATTTCCCACTGTATCTTGATAAGTATTAGGAACACTGCCCCTGCGGAATCCTCTAACTTAAAGAAGGACTTTTTTCAACTGCTAAACAAGCTTTTCAAATTAATTGGGTTTGGTAATTTTAATTCTGTCCATATTAACATTTTTCCCTTTTTTTAATAATTTTTTTAAATCAATATGTATGTACGTATGTATGTATGTATATACATATACTTTTTTATTTCTTATATTTTCACATTTTTACTATTTAAATTATTTTTCAAATTCATTGAGGTATGCACACAACAGAACACGACATCAAAAACACTGACGACAAAATGAACGGCAACATCAACATCAATTTTTCGTACAGAATGCCAAACATATGCATTACTATCTACGGGAATACCGATGTGCCAAAAAACATTAAAAACGGCGTCGTGTTATGTTGGCGACGCCAAATAGAATAAGGGTGATTATTGCCTGTTATTATTTTTGGTTGCAATTTCGAGTAGCTGCCTCATTGCAAATCACCTACTTTTAGTTAACGACGAAACTGCTTCGTGAGCACACGTGGTGTAATTTTTCACTAATCCGGTGCGCAAGACCGTGTGTCACCGTGTATGTGAACTTACTGAGGTCAAAAGAACATGAAGAATATCTAAATAGTGCTGCCGATTCCCATCATGATGTATATTCTGTGCTTAATTACAGGGTTACTCCAAGTCTTACTAAAGATCACGTGCCACTGGTCTAATAATAATATTGCGAGAGGTTGTCTACTTTGCTTAAATGCCAGAATTCATAGTAACAACACGTCCAGTATGTGTACACTTTGCATGAGGAGGAGAATACCTACCATTTTATAGGAGTTTGCCCTTTATATAAAGAAATCAGAAAACGTTTTTTTGGCACAATTTACCTCACTTTTAATGTATTTGTTAATATACTCAATGGTGAAGATTTCTACTCTTTACAACAAAATATATTGAATTGTCTTTAAATTATCGAAAGCTAATCATAAATGAATTTAATGTCTATCTATAAGTTAAATCACAAAATGTAAAATTTATAATAGTACTAAACTCTAATAAGTTACTTTTGTCAATCTGGCTCACAACTATAAGTTAAGCCAATATAGATAATGAAATTAATCTTGTAACCAATGAATATAAACACAAGATTTTTATTTTTATCTATTAATAAATAAATAAATAATAATAAAATAATAACACGTAAAAATGTTTATCATCAAGTGCCCATCGTTTCCATTTGGGGAACATTAAACCCATTTACCGCTCGGATAAATAAAAATCAGATAACAGTTATTTCTGCTCAAAAAATAAAAATAAAAAAATAACTAGTATCTTCCGACTTTTATTATAAAACGCATAACAGTTACGGTCCCTGATTTTGACACACAGTATGTGTGAAGAAATTGAAATTGTGGCTCCAGCGTAAACAAAAAAGACTCAACGGATTCGTAACGAAACAGAAAGTAAAAACTAAAGGGTCAATTAGTCGACTGAAATGGAATGTAACTGAAACGCTAGGAAAAAGCTGATCGATATTGTTATGTGAAAAGTAATGCAAATTGTTATAGAGATGTAATCGGAATGAACGAATTTGTACATTACTTTTCACATAATAATATCGATCAGCTATTTCTAACTGAGCCTTAATTGTGCCTTTAGTGCGAAAATGGAATAACCTAATGCTAAGTTTACATCTGTCATTTCATGTGTGCCAAGTGCCAACAAAAGCCTAACCGTTTATTACTATAAAAAAACTGTTTGATTCAGACACGTAAGTATTTACTAAGTTAAACAGTTTCATACAAAACTAATAGACAATTTTATAGAATCCAACATGATTGGGAATCAATAAATAAATGCCTGAATCAAACAGTTTTTAATTGATAATTAGTGGTTACGATTTTTTTTTGGCACATGGCACACATATGTTAAAACGGCCTTAATCGTAATTTTTTTTGTTTCATTCTTTTTGGCAACGCTGACTGCACCAAGAAGTGGAATGTCTACAAATCAGCTTAAAATCCATTAAATATTCATATTTTATGTAATTTTGACACTTACCTACAAAATTTTGTTGTTGTCATTTGTTAAAAGTGTGTTTGTTTTGTTTTGTGATTATATTGTGATATTCTTACAGAAATTTATATTTAACTGATGGCATGATACAGTAAGTTCATGTTATAACGATCTAAAAAATATTATCTAGGCCAAGTTACGGCCAATGCACGCAGTATGTATATTTACAGGAAACCATTCATCGTGCTTTTACCCCCCTGATAACTTGGCTCCCCACCGTCCTAAAAGTCTAAAATTTGATTCATAATTAGAATTAATTCATGTCACCTCATATGCGAAGTTTTATTGAGGTGCAAAAAGGGCATATTTTAAGACATATTAAAACCTACAGTATACGGCATGTAAAAATCCACAATAACATGTGGCTCTGACGTAATTTTGACGTCACCATGAAGCTTCATTGGCCACATGTCGTGTACTAGTAACACATGTAAATGGTGAAATTCACATCATTACACATGTGCTTCCTCTGGAAATGTGTCCTACTCGGCTAAATTTCTCATATTTAGATTTTGGAACAAAAATATTGTCAATATTATACGACATGTGTCAAATACTACTAATTTAAAAAAATGCAACCAAAATGCTGAAAATTCTCGTAACGTCATAGCCACATATGTATGTGGCTTTTTACATGCCGTGTACTGTAGGCTTAACTGACAACTGACCACTGACTCACTCATCAAATTGATAAGGCTCTTCCGCTATAGGTAGAGAGCTGAAATTTGGTACACGAGTACATCTAGGTGAGCAATGAACTAAAAAATCTGAAATTTTAGCTAAGGGGCGGGGTTATGCTCATAAAAATTAAAGTTTGTGCTAGTGAGCTGAAATTCGTTACAGAACTAGGTATAGGTGAGCAATAAACTAAAAAAGTCTGAAAATCCGGAAATTTTAGCCAGGAGGGCGGGGCTACGCATATAAAGGTCAGACTTAAAAAAGCAAATCAAAGTGCTTAACGGAAGCGAAATTGAAATTTGACATATATACTGCTATAATGCAAGGCCTTAAATTTTTTTTAAACTTCATATTTCATGTACTTAGGATCAGCACATTTAAACGTAATATTTATGTATTTACTATTATCCGTTTCCAACGAAACTAAACAGGAAAAATAATTACTAGCCAAACAAAATCTTGAGTTAAAAAAAGTAGGCGGGAACACGCCCATAATAATAAATATTAAAATTTGCTCAAGTAAGTTGAAATTTGATAAACCAATAGTTCTAGATTAGTAAATTACTAGAGAAATTTTATCTAGATGGGCGGGGATGCGCTCATAAGACTCAGAATCTAAAAACCAATCTAAGGCGTTTAACTCAAGCGATTTTATTGAAATTTGGCATACATATTCCAGTAATACAAGGCCATACATTTTCCTTTAAAAATAGTGGACGTTAAAACGTCTATACAATGTAAACCTCCAATTTCATGTACTTCGGATCAGCACATTTAAATATTCTACACCCAGAAAAAAGATTGGTTGGAAAATGGTTAGGCCAATAAAATATCATTTGCATTAACTACGTTTCAGTCCATGCTATCAATTTTCTATTAATCCAAAAAACAATCCATGTTCATTGCCATAAGGTCATAATTGTAACAAATATATGATTCGGACAATTTTTAAATTGATGGCATCAACCGAGCGTATGCTTTTGTCATAAATAGGGAAAGGATTTTCATGTAAATACATGTTTTTTGTCGCTGGTCGTAGTTCAACGTAAATAAAATATCTTTGCGAATCAAGAAATTTGCGACAAAATGGCATCAATTTGTTAGAGCATATTTTTGCATATTTTAAAATAAATACTTATATATATTTGATATTTCAGTATAAATGCATATTTTTAATAAATATTTAGTTCTTTTCTTGCTATAAAAGAATTTTTGGTGCTTTTTGATTAGTTGCAAAGTAAAAAGCTGCAGTTTTTACGACTGTGTAAAAACTGCTTTTAAAAGCTCTTTTACCTTTTGCAGCCTTTAAACAAAAATATCAGGGATACGACTATCCCACAGCCTTTATTAATTATATAAGGAGCGTGGTTGAAGGCTGTCGAAAGGAAATTTTAAAGTTAAAAAAACTTAAGCACTGAATTGATATTTTTACACACATACGACTAGTATATCTTTCAATTATATTGTTTTGATTATTTAACACGCGAAGTTGAATTAATTGAAGATGCAGTAAAACAATTTGTGCTCTGAAAGGTAGAATAAATGAAGAAATTAGAAATAAATTATATAAAATTAAACAAAAAAATATGGACTTAAAAGAATGCAACAAATTGCATCAATATTTTATAGTTCAAACAGCGAAAATTTAGAAAATTCCACAAACCAACCAGCAGCATTATATGCACCAATAACTGACGTGGAACGTTAATATTAAGGGTGTTCATGAGAATGTTTAAAAGTCTCGCAAACTGTGCAATTGTGCATTTTTACACTCTCGTAAATAAAATGTCAAATATTATATGGATTTTTATTTACTCAAACCTGTTAAATTTGCCCAACAATTTTTACTCGTAAACTTAAGCTGTGCAATTGTGCATTTTGTATACAACAATTTCTTGGTTTTTTGCCTTTCTTTAGGCATTTTTAAACACAAAAACACGATTTTTTATTTTTTTTAGATGTATACAAATATGTATTTAAATTGAAAACTGCTTGAAATTTTTTTGTTTTATATTTATCAAATTAATTTTTTTGACATTTCATTCAAATTGACTTAATGCACAAAATTGCCAAGGGGCTTCATGAAACAAGTCTCGCAAGTCCCAATTGCACAAATGGCAATTTTAAGAGTTCTGATGAAAACCCTTATTATATTATATAAAAGTTTTTTTTTCAGAAAAATAAAAGTTTTTTGGTCAAATTACAAAGCAAATATTAATTTACGTAAATAAAAGTTTGACTTAACCTTATTTTTAATTCCATATGATTGGCAAAATGTTTGTTAAAAAAGCATTGGAGCTGAGCTTTTTGTGTTTTAATGACCAAATGTTTGTTAAAAAAGCAATAAAGCTGATTTTTTAAAGTTTTAATGTTAAAAAAGAGTTTATAAATGTATGTATATTTTATTAGTTTTAAGTATATATTTTGTTATTTTTAATGTATATTTTATGTACATAAAACGCGATTTTAAATGCATGAAAATCCTTTCCCTAGTCATGAATAATTAACTGATTGGTTAACACAACCGAATAAAACATTATGAATTGTATTTTACGACCAACTTTTGGTATTGGCAGCAAACAAATTTTCGTTCTATATTAAGGTAAAAATAAAGACTTTCTATCAGTTGCTGCAACTGACTACGACGTTGAGTTTACTATCATAGTTTATAGCAGCAAATTAAAAATTAACTTTTGTGGCTTTCAAAGCAAAAACGATTGTTAAAGTTAAAGCATGCGTTAAAACCGACTTTGCCAAACAAAGTTCGGTTGTTAAACCAACTTTAAATTTTTTTCATATTAACAATTATTTTGTTACTGGAGCCTTTTTCGCATTTGGCGATTTTTTCGGTTTTTGGCGCTTTTTTTCATTTTGGCGATTTTTTTCATTTGGACGATTTTTTTCGTTTTGGCGATTTTTTTTTTAAATTTTGTGTTTTTGTTTTTGGTTTGGCGATTTTATAATTTTCAGATTTTTTAGTTGCACAGAAAAGTATCGGTATTTTCCCCAGCTTAAAGTCTAAGTTTAATTTTTCTTCTCTTCTTTAGAAACTCACATTAATTAATAAAAATATTTCATTCAATAAAGAATTGGAACTACTGAACTTAAGCCTGACTAAGAATTATTATGTATTTTTGCTTGCGTCTATTGCTTATTTTTATTTCAGTAAAGACGTCCAATTTTTCTTTCACAGGAACCAATTATGATATTGTTTTAGTTATACTAACCATATTTTCGGTAGCACGAATAACTTTTATTTCAAATTCAATACTGTTAACCAATTGTTTCTGTTGCTGCAACTATTTGGTTAAGGGTTATAATTAAAATATGGTGGTAGCACAAGAAAATTGCAGTCGTTATACCAGTTGGTGCAACCGCCAAAATTCGATTGGCCACAAATTCGGTTGTCTCAACGAATCTGTTTTCTCTGTGTACATATTTATGTATTTTTTACTATCTGTTTCCAACGAAACTCGACAGGAAAGATTGGCCAAAGAAAATCTTAAATTGAAAAAGTGGGCGGTTCACGCCCATAAGAATAAACATTAAAATTTACGCTAGTAAGCTGAAATTTGATAAACAAGTAGGTCAAGGTTAGCAACTTACCAGAAAAAACTGAAAACCCGAAGATTTTGACCATGGGAGCCGGGCTACGCCCATAAAGCTCAGAATTAAAAATGCAAATCTAAAACTTTTATTTCAAACGATTTTATTGAAATTTGGCACACATGTTGCAATAATGCAAGGTTATAAATTTTCGTTCGAGAAGTGATTGGTAAAACCCCCTTAAAATTGAAGCTTCCTATTTCATGGACTTCGGATAGCGCACATGAATATACTACATATTTATATATTTATTACTACACAGAGAAAACAGATTTGTTGTGATAACCAAATTTGTAGCCAATAAATTTTTGTCGGTTCCAACGACTAACACACAATTCTCTTGTAAGTAACGAATAAAAGCTTTTGTAAGCACCAATTTTTCAGTAGCGATATGTGAATTTTTAGAATGAAATGGTTATAGCAATAGAAAATTATAGTTGCGAGTATTAATTGATTGTATTTCTAAAGGAAGCATTGGTAGGCATGGCTCATATTCAGATGTACATGCAGGCATACATACATACATATATAGTTTGAAAGTTTTACAATGAAAGGTTCCGGAGTTATGGAGGTGCAAAAGTGCATATTTTAAGTCATACTCACTGACCACTGACCACTGACACACTCATCAAATTGATGAAGCACTTCCGCTATAGCTAGAAAGCTAAAATTTGTTACACGAGTAGATCTAGGTGAGCAATAAACTAGAAAAATCTGAAAGCCCGAAAATTTGAACAGGTGTGGGGAGGGGCGCGATTACGCCCATAAAAATTAAAATTTGCGCTAGTGAGCTGAAATTTGGTACACAAGTAGAACTAAGTGAGTACTCACCTAAAAAAATCTGAAAACCCGAAAATTTTAACCAAGAGTGCGGGGCTACGCCCATAAAGCTCAGAATTAAAAAAAAAACATTTCTAAGGCGTTTAACTTAAGCGATTTTATTGAAATTTGGCACACATGTTGCAATAATACAAGGTTCTAAATTTTTGTGGAAAAAAGTGGGCGTTAATACGCCCATAAAAATTAAGCCTTCTATTTCATGTCTTTCGGGTCATTACATTTAAATGTACTATTTATGTATTTACTATTATCCGTTTCCAACAAAACTAAACAGGAAAGTTAACTACTACCCAAAAAAATTTGGGGGTAAAAACAGTAGGCGGGAGCACGCCCATAAGAATAAAGATTAAAATTTGCGCTAGTGATTAGCAAATTACTAGAAAAATCTTAAAACCCAAAAATTTTACCTAGGAGGGCGGGGCTACACCCATAAGGCTCAGAATTAAAAAAAAACAAATATAATGCGTTAAGCTCAAGCCATTTTTTTGTAATTTGGCATACATGTTGCAATAATACAAGGCTATAAATTTTCGTTCAAAAAAAATGGATGTTAACACGCCCATACAATTTAAACATCCTATTTCATGTAATTCGGATAAGCAGATTTAAATATACTATTTATTTAAATATTAATATCCGCTTCCAACGAAGCTTGAAACGTATGATTGGCACTGGCAAAAAAAATTTATTTAAAAAAAGTGGGCAAGAATACGTCTATAAGAATTAAATAATTAAATTTGCGCTAGAGAGTTGAAATTTGATACGCAAGCAAGTAGGTCAAGATGAGAAACCAAATAGAAAAATCTAAAAACCCAAATATTTTAGCCAGGAGTGGCAGGGGCGACGATAATTTTGTACTAAAGCTTTTAACTGAAGCTTTAACTAAAGGCTTTCATCTTAAAAATGGTACGATGATAATTGAGCGCTGCTCATAACAAAATCTTGAATTTAAAAAATTGACGGAGAGTGGGGGTAACGGCCATAACATTTCAAGCTAGAATTTGCACTAGAGAGTTTAAATTCAATACACAAATAAATCTAAATTAGAGATCACCAAGAAAGATTTAAAATCCTGGAACTTTCAATTGGGGGACATGGACACGCACTTTAAGCTCAAAATTAAGAATTTAAGTAAAAGGATTTACGAACAGGAAAAATCTGGAAGCACATATTGTTAAATAAGGGAAGTAGGGCCACGTTTATAAAATTTTTATCGAAATATTATACGGTGATAATCAAAAAGGAAAATTAATTAATTAATTAATTTTCCTTTTTGATTATCACTACTTTGTATTATTTAAATTATCACTAAGTTTTGGCCGACACTGATCGGGCTAAATAATTATATTTTAGCTTTAAGATTTGATCACTTATTGTTAGTTCATATTTGAAGATACAATAAATAAATATATGTATTAAAAAAAAAAAAAAAATATTATACGGTAGAGAAATGAAATTTTGCAAAAAAAATAGACTTAGGTAAGTTGCCAACTAGATAAATTTAAATCACAAGCAACTTTATTGAAACCTTGCATGTAGTTTTCCAAAGTTCTTCGTTTGAGCAGACTTTTGAAAAATAGGCGGAGTCACTCCAACTAAAATTTACACTATATTTTACATATTTCTACTCAGATGACTCTTAAAAAATTAAACAAATTAATCGGTCCTTATCATGACACAATGGTGCACATATCATCCTATAACCCATTATTTTATGTAACTCTGCTTTCTTGAACTGGCGCAGACATTATGAATAGAACTAAATTTATTAAGAAAACCTTCCAAAAAGTAGTCCGATCCTCACAAAAACATAAATGTGAAAAAAGGCCAAGTTCCTTTCGCAAATTTAAGCCATCAAAAGCAGTGAGATAAAAATTTTGACCAAGTTCGTGTTTGGTACGATACTATCACTGCAATATGGTATGCATTATATAAATATGTAATCGTAAGGGTGTTATATAATTTCTAGACAATGTGCTTACTTGACAACATTTTTACTCTTCTAAGAAAGGAGAAAATAATGTATATTTGTTCATTTCTTTATATCGGGAAAAATGTTGTGAAGTAAACAGATTATCTAGAAATTATATAACACCCTTACGATTACAAATTTATATAATGCATACCATATTGCAGTGATAGGTATTGTACCAAACACGAACTTGGTAAAAATTTTTATCTCACTACTTTTGATGGCCGAAATTTTGGAAAGGATTTTGGCCTTTTTTCACATTTATGTTTTTGTGAGGATTGCTATTTACTGAATATTTTTTGAAGTTTTTTAAGGTTGATTCAATATTTCGTTGCAAAAATGTATATGACTTAGACCACTTTCATAATTAAGGGCACATACATATGTAAGTATATTTTCATATGAAAAAAGAACGGAAAATTTTTTTTCACAGTTACAAATCACTTACTGATACCGGAGTCATAATTTTATATCTATATCCATATAAAATAGTTCAAATATGTATATTACATTAAAGACTTTTGTATTCAAAAGACATATTAAGAGCTGAAAACGTATTGGTTTGGCATTAAAACATGCGCCTACATACATACGAAGAAAAAAATCTATCTTACGCAAACACCAATGGTATTCTGAATGATTGCTCTAGTCACTTTTTGAGACAGCTATCGCTTAGGTTAAGACAAATTGATCTCAGAAATATTTCTGTGGTACTAGAGTTTGTTATGACCGTATTCTACTGTATTTATATTAATGTCATTTCGCTTGAATTATACATATTTCGTTTGAATATTTTTCCTATTCTTCTCTACTCTACTCTGCCAGACTGGGGAATAAGTTAATTAGCATGCTCGATGAGACCGGTTGACTGTTTGACTAAAACAAAAATATCAATTATATATTTAAATTAAATAAATCTAAAAATACTCTTTAATACAGTAAATATACAAGTTGATACTTAAAGATGATCTTCAAAATGACAAGTTGTAGATGATTATGATAATCATTGTGCATATGAGACGATTATTTATTTATTTTTAACTGCTTGATGCAGTTAATTTTTTTAATATTTACTTATGGACAGAACTTTTCGTAAAATGATAAGGACTTTTTTCAATTCAATTTAAAAAATTTTAAGTTATATTTTAAAGGCCTTAAGATGGTACCTAGTTGCAGTTCAATCCGTGAACTAATTATTGAGTAAAATTTCCTCACAAAGAATAAGCCAATTTACAAAGTGTTCTATTGCGTTCATATTTGTTGTAAGTCATAAATGTTTATGACTGTCATAAAATCTTGCTCATATTTTTCATATAAAAATATTTTATGACAATAAGACTCTGATATCCATGTTTTTCCAGTCTGCTATTTATTATTATATAAATATTATTTTCTTTTACGTTCAAGAATTATGTTAAAACACAATTTGGAAGACCCATGAACTTCGCATAGTTGGACAAACTTGCCTTCAAGAATTCTTTGCGTAAATTAATTTTTTGTAACACCATTTAATTTGACGACTTAAAAACTCTAGTCAAAATCTCTGCCTTGTTATGGATATTTTTGTATTATATGAATACTTAATTATGCATATATTCACTGCGGCAAAAATCACTTGCAAAAATAACAGAAATTCGCAAAAAAAATGCAAAACTTTAACAATCCATAATTTTTATTAAACATCTATAAGACTCTAACGAATGACAATAATTCGGTAAAAATGGCGAAAATGGATAAAATTCGGAAGAATTTGCTAACAGCAGTATAATCTCAAAGTTTAAAATTCGCAAAGACTTAAGAATTAGAATACTTGCAAGACTCGCTTTCATTGCGAATATTGCAAAAATTTGCGAGAATTCGCAAAACAGGAAACAAGCATTAAAATTCATTAGATATAGCAAAAATTTTTAAAAATTAAAGAAATTCGCTTTCATTGCGAATATTGCAAAAATTCGAGAGAATTCCCAAAACTGGAAACAATCGTAAAATTCAATAGAAATTGCCAAAACTGTTAAAAATTAAAAAATTCACGATTATTGCAAAAATTTGCAAAGTTGGAAGCAATCCTTAAAATTTAATACAAATCGCCAAAGTGATTAAAATAAAAAAACTAGCATTCATAGCGAATATTGCAAAAATTCGCGAGAATTCGCAAAATCGGAAAACCACACCACCACCATGGAAATTTTTTAATATTTTCGAATTAAAAAAAAAATTCAGTTAGTTAGTCGTCTTTCAACGACTTCATTTGAATTAAACTTTTATGACAATTTTTTATATGGCAATACAACAGGCACAATACAAAAAAAGTCAAAACGCAATGAAAATTTAATGTTGGTATTGCAAAATGTTTAATTAAAATACTCGCTCTCATACACTTGTAATGGGGTGGTCGACTCATCATTCAAATATTTTTGAAAAATTTGAAACGAAGCTTAAGACCCGCATTAAACTTAAAGGCAATCAACTGCTCTTTAGCAGTACATCGTGACATGAAGCTGTTTTAGCAGGTATTTTACTTCTTTTTGAGTCAGGCGTATGAAGACGGCTTATATTTAATAGTGAATCAAACAATAATTTTATTAATAGTTGGATAATTGAGTGGATGAATGAAATTGCATTGTACAGTGGGTCATATTGCTGAAAAATACGAGTAGTAATATTGAAAAGATTTGACTGAAAGTTGGATCAATAATAAAAGAGAAATCAAAATTATGGTTTTTTTCGTTTTTAAAAAAGTTTGCGTTCATTTACTTCACACATAGAAAATTTTTTTGGAGCAAAAAAAAAAAAAAAACAAATTAGTAAAATTCAATTTATTTTACATATCTCATCTAGTTAACACTTTGAATTACAACGAAATACATATGTAGCAATTAAAAAATAAGGAAGGTGAAAATTTATTTTTTAAGGAAGTGAAAAGTGTCTTGCAATTCCTTATTAAAATAAAAATGAAGTTTCTACAGGTCTAATTCAGCATCTTAAGAAACAAATCAATGAAAGACACTTAAAAAATATTTACTAATTTTTCTTAACTCAGGAAAAATCGTATCCAATATTAAGTTTTAATAAAAATACGCTGAAAAAAACAAAACAAAAGAGTGTGCAAATATTTTGTTTTGACGATTATTTCATAATTTAAATGAACACAGTGACGCACAGTGGGCTATCTAAAAAAACGGAAATATTTCTGCAGTTTCTAAAAGAGCCGTACGATTGTTATGAAGTTTCATACAACATTTAAAGAGGTGTCACCCAGGGATGGGCATATTGCACTAGATTTTTAGTAGCAGTAGTGCTATTAAAATTTCAGTGCAATTTGATGTTTTACTACCACTAACCATTTAGTGGTATTTAAAAAAAATTGCACTACCACTAAATTTTAGTGGTAGTGAAATTTTAATAGCACCCCCACTAATTATTAAATTTTTAGTGCACTAAAGATCTAGTGCATTATGCCCATCCCTAATTAATTCAAATTGCTTCACTTTGATTAGTGCAATTTTTTTTAAATACCACTAAAATTTAGTGATAGTGCTATTAAAATTTCACTACTACTAAAATTTAGTGGCAGTGCAATTTTTTTTAAATACGATTAAATGGTTAGTGGTAGTGCAATTTGATGTTTCACTACCACTAACTATTTAGTGGTAGTGAAATATTAATAGCACTACCACTAAGTGAATACTGGTAGTGAAATTGTTAGTGCACTAAAAATATAGTGCATTATGCCCATATCTGGTATCATCAAACTTAAGTCTGGAATTAAGACTATATATTTAAATTGGTCCGAGCCACAAAGCCCCAAAGTGGGCAACCTCGGTTTAACGAAAAATTCAAACCGATGCCAAGCGTATGTTTTTAATCTGATAAAAAACATTTTTTGAATGTGGATTTCTCTATTCAAGAGCTAAAAAAGTCCGCAAATTTTTTTTTAGAACTAACTCACATTTTAACATACATCATTAGTTTTTTTGATTTTTATAAAAAATTTAAAAGTTATGAAGCGTTATTTACAAAATTGATGGAAAAATTACGAAAAATTGTAATGTAGGCTGCCTAAAAGAGGAAATTGATTCCAAACACTTTATGTTTTTCAACACAAAAATAAAGCTTAGACATTAGACATATTTCTTTTAAATTACTTACTCAAAAGCTAAGAAAATTATGTTTATGGTTAAAGTTATGAAAAAAATACAAAAAGGGCCAGCAAACTCGATTTTTTGCATAAATTCGATTTGTGCGTCCTCTAAACCTCTACCGAATAATCTGAGAAAAATCTCAAAAATACTTGACCCTATAAGGTTTCAAATTATGCTTGAGCATCAAAAAAATATTTTTGGGATACACTAGACTCTAGTGTACAAATATAATTACGAGTATTTTCTTATGTAAGTCCTAATTTACACTATGCAAGTCTTATTGCTAAGCTGCTTAGTTCGTGGAAGAGAGTGACGAGGGGAACAGCAACGTTTCATGTCCTCTTGTCTCTCTCTCCTAACAAACTAATCAGCTTATCAATAAGACTTGCATAATGTAGATTAGGACTAATTTTCAAAAATAGGCGTAGCTGTATAATTACATACATACATGAATATTACACCAATATATTCAATTAATACAGCTACCAGCAACAATAAAAAAATAAATAAGTATTAATTTTCTTATAAATATAGATTTGTACTAATTTTTGTCTAATTACCTGCATCTGCCTACAACATATAAAGAGTTTTCCGAGAAGACAGAGCTCTTACACAAAGGAATGCTACACAATTCGCATTTGTCAATATTTTCGGTTGCAAATTCTCATTTAGGTGGAAAATTATGCAGTTAATATAAAAATTTTACTTTTAGAGAATTTTCTCTAGAGTTCCCAGCAATTCCCAAAAAGATTTCATAAAATCACAAAAATGGGATTTTTTGGTATTTCTGCTGTACTTTTCCTATCTTTCGCCGGGCGCCGATAATATTTTAGGAATTATTAAAAACCATATCATGTCTTAATGTAAAATGGCAAATTTGGATTTGGAATTTGAGAAAAATGGCCTTGGTCGATTTCGAAACGATCTGGCACCTTTAATTAGAAACATTTGGAACAAAAAATTTCTTCGTAATGTTTCCTATAGTATTACCTTTGGAAGAAAAAAAATATGGGTTTGATATTCTTGCAAAATTTTTAAATAATAGCGAAATAATCAATCCACTTTTTCTGCAAAAAACGACAAAAAATCGATTTTTTTTCAAATATTTAATTTAAATTGCGAAAATTTTGACTTAATTATGCTTCTGATACCAAATTTTTTTTTGTTAAAAATTAGGTTCTTAACTTATGGGTTGGTAAAAACTCCAAAATTAAATTTTTTTTCGAATATTTCCTAAACTATAAGCGAAACTGCATACTGCAGGGCCCATTTACAACACATCTTTTTATCAGATCAAAAACATAAGATTGTCTTCGGTTTGAATTTTGCATTATCGCGCGGTTTCCTACTTTGGAACTTTGTTGTTCCTCCCTCTATAAAGGTATATAGTCCAAATTCCAGACTTAAGGTTGGTAACGCCTTTTTAAATGCTGTATGAAATAACATAACAATCCGTCAGGTCGCTTAGAAACTGCAAAATATAAGTAATTGGACGAAGGTTAGCAATAAATGGTAATTACTAATAATTTGGTAATATTAAAACTTTCAAAAATCTTTAGGATTTAGAAACATTGAGGAATATATATGTTAATATTTGGAAAATCGAAGAAAACATGAGATATACTTTATATGCATTTTAATGCCATTTCAACAACTTATAAAAGAAATTTTTCTGCCGTATGCAACCCAGAAACTCGTCCATGCTGAGGCAGAACAACTGCAAAACACTCCTGGGAAGTTTTCATAACATTGCGTTTGTCGGCGATTGTAAGCAAATGTTCAACCCATCTTGCGAAAGCTTTCTAATGTCCTAGTGATTGTTCAAAATTGAAACTAATTAACCTTTCGCTTCCGAAATCTCACTTAAGCTGAATGTCCATACCATCCGTTCAATGCGTATTTGCGTTTTATACATGTGTCAAAAAGTAGAATCAAAGTAATTGTATCTGGCAAGTTACAGAGCAAAACGCAAAGAACGTATAGACGCATAGGACGGATAAAGTAGATCTACTTTCTACTTTTGTATTCGTCGCATGAATCATGAGAAAAGGTGAGTTGTTTTTGAGAGCCAAATGTTAGTGTGGTGAATTTAAATTTTCTCTTTTTTGCATTAAAACAGTTTTTAGTAAAACCCTGTAGTAAATAAAATAATCAATTGAAAAAAACACTAACTTATAAATTAATTATTTTGCAAGTGACTACAAATTGGTTTAAATCTCATGCAGATATCAACCAAACATATTGAATAGAAGCACACATAAGAAATAAATAAAAGCAAAATAAGTAAATGAAAAGAAAATAAAAAAAATCACAAGAAGCATGCCATGAAATCAAATGCCAAATGTTTGTGTTGAAAAAAATCTAAATAATTTCAATACTTAATATGTATAATATTTTCTATGAGCGGTTCGTATTTTTATTTTTAGTGAATAAAATAATAATAAATATGTATGTATATGTACATACATATGTATATGTATCTATATATATTCACATAGATATAGAATATAAATATACACATATGTATGTATGTATATACATACATATATAATATACATATGTAATATAAATATAGATATGTATATATATTTTTTTTACTATAATATTAATTAACTACAAATTAGTTGAAAAATAAGTAGTTAGTAGTCAATTTAAAAGTCATGCAGAGATGGCCAATTGACTACCGCCTATGACATGCCTATGTTAAAATAGTGAGTCGGCGACAAGGAAAAAAGTCAATTAGTCAACCAGTTGTGGTTATTAAAAAACCAGTTTGAAGGTACTTACAAATGGGTTTGAGTTCCTATAGGGAAGAAACTGCTTTCCTAATAAAGTTTACAACTATATACATACATATGTATATTCAAGACTTAAATAAATTAATATAAATTTTTAACATAGTTCTTTCATGAACAAAATTTGCATTAAGAACTTATCAATTAATTTTACTTACTTATGTATGTACTGACTGTGAACTCAATTGTATTTATTATTTTTTAGGAAAGTGCAATGGAAAATAATCTTATTTCAGCTGTGATTAATATTATGTATTATATTTATTACAAAATACTATGTGCATTAAATCAATTAATTCCACAAATTCTTTTAAAGTCATACTTTCACTTCCATTTTTCCTCAAAACTTTGTTTGTTTGATAAAAAATATTTACACTACAGATGATCACAACAAAAATTCCTGCGCATAAGACGTATTGCATGTAACTTGAATTTAGAATCGGAGAGTACGTACAGAAACGCATACAACGCATATGCAAAGAACGGATGGTATGTTCTGTAACTTGCCAGATACAATTACTTTGATTCTACATTTTTGACAAATGCATAAAACGCAAATACGCATTAAACGGATGGTATGTACCTTCACCTTTAAACAGATGAGACGAAATAAATTATCTGGTTGGAGACAGACAACAACTCTTTTAGTTTGTCAATGAAGACGAAACGATGATGAGCAAAAAATTAAAAAGGTGTTAAAATTGTATTTAAATTTACACTACAAATTAACGCTGCTCATTATTATGGAAAATTAATCATATACATGGCTGGCACTTTTTTAAATACATACATATGTTGCAAAAAAAATAATTTAAGTGCAGAATTTAAGCTTGCGCATTCTAGTAATTGCAAAAAATTTTGGTAATAAAACCTGATATATAACTTCATGTATTTACTAGAAACCGCTTAGAAGTCATTAATTATTAATGGCATTAAAAGTTCGGAAATTATAGCAATTTGTTTTAAATTTTTAATTTGAGTGCTTTATTAATTAACCGAACATATACATACATACATAAGTACATAAGAGATAAACCTGAAAGAATCGAAATAAAATGTATAAATGAATAAATTTTTATTTAAGCAATGCGAATTTTATTCTTAATCAAAACTGTTAATAAAAGAATGTATCTCAAAAATAGAAATAAATGATTTACAGACGATATTTGTCCTTGAAAAGGGTTAAACGTGAGATTCGCAAAGCCTGGATCACACTATCGGCACAATGTATCGTATTTTTAATACTTATGAAATTATTTCACTGAGCCAATGAAAATCTGTACATTGTGCCGAAAGTGTGATCCAGACTTAAGTTCCCTGCAGGAAATCGAACTGACACAAGTCTAGTCACGTGACCGGCCCCCCAAGTGATAGGGACCAATCCGAGTTCTAACACTTACTATGAAGCGGACCAGTCAGTTTTACATGGGAATGGCCTAGGATGGGGTTAATTGGTACTTTGTATACACCTTGTGACCTGTCACTGAACTATACCATAGGGACCTATGCTGTGTAGAATAATATAAATTATATAAGTATAATAAATGTCATTCCGATATTTAATTGTAACGATGAACACTTATAGTTTTTTTACTGTTACAAATGCAATGACGTTTTATTTTTGATCTGAAAATTTTTTTGAGATTCGAACCGACAACCTCGTGCACGACAGGCTTGTGCACTACCCACTTGACTATAGTGTCACTCATATTTCAAAAGTATAACTACCAATTAAGATTAGGTTAATATCTAAATATAGTTACGGGACTGGTTCCAGAGTCACATTGGAGGTAGCAATTATCATTATACTTATACTATTTACTACAATACTGGACCGAAAATAGTGAATATGTAACAATTTATACGATATGTCTTTTTTTCACCATACAGTACTCCGTACTTTTGATAACACTAAAATTTTCTCAAGTTATGGGACGAGTACGTTTAGATTAATTTTCACCAAATATTCTGCAATGTTTGAATACCATTTCCAAAAATTTACATATACATACATAAGTATAATTGTATGGAATCAAATATAAGGGAACTGAACTACGTATATTTTTTCTAAACAATTGTTATGGTAGGTCCAATGGCTCCAAATGAATATTAAAAAAAGCCTCAAACTTCCAGGAGTTACATCTAGTGACGCAAAATGCAATACCAATTCCAAACATGTTCTACATTTTTTTTATGAGGATGGGATAGTGTGGCTGAATTTTTGAGTTTTGAAGCAAAATTTTATGGGTGGTTATGGTAGGTCCAATGGCTCCAAATGAATAGTGAAGATTAAAAAGCCTCAAGCTATGTACAGACGATTGTCAGATCTTACAATATTGCCAGTAGAATATTCCTTGTCAGTTCACACGGTTGTAAGAAAATCTTACAATTTATTGCCAGACGGTTGTATGGCAATAAATTGTTATTTCACATGAAATGTTGACAACATTTTACTGGCAATGTTGTAAGATCTGACAACCGTCTGTACATAGCTTCACACTTCCAGGAGTTACATCTAGTGAGGCCTAATGTAATACCGACTCCAAAAATGATCAAAATTTTTTTTATACGGATGAGATGAGAAAAAATTTGTTAGTTCACATGGTTGTAAGAAATTTTGAGCACATTTTACTGGCAATGTTGTAAGATCTGACAACCGTCTGTACATAGCTTCAACCTTCCAGGAGTTACATCTAGTGAGGCCTAATGTAATACCGACTCCAAAAATGATCTAAATTTGTTTTTATAAGGATGAGATGAGTGCAGCTTTTTTTGGGTTTTAAAACAAAAATTTTGGACGTTATGGTAGATCCAATGGCTCCTCCTCCCAATATGATATAGTAAAAAGTATCACACTTAAAGGAGTTACATATAGTGGGGAAAATCCAATAAAGACCAGCGAACATATTTTCCTATTTTTAATTTTGTGGTTATTATAAAGAATATTCTACAAAAGGAAATATATTATTGCCTGAAGCTTAAAATGGCCTACAGGTATTGGAAAAACTTAACAATACAAGCCGAAGTATGGTAAGACATCTCAAAATGTTTAAGGTCTTACATACGAATGAGACATTCAACACGTAAGTAAAACATACTATTGCACGTAATTCACACGTTGATTTTTTAATGTTTTTTTTTTGAAACACGATTTTTTAGTTTGTAGGCGAAGGTATAGACAAAAATCACATATTCCGTTTTCCGAGTTGTTTTTAATCATACTGCGCATTCTCATGCGATAAGAATGTGTTTTGTAAATTTTAAATTTTTGTTAATGTATTTGTCAAAAATCAAAATAGTTTTGATTTTGAAATGAACTCATACTGCTGACAGTTTTTCAAATGAACCAAAAATGAATTTATTCATTTTTCTGATATGTTTTTTTTTAAATTTGAAGTTTTATTGAAAAAACGAAAGTAAAACAAATAAAAAAGGAAATAAAACAAACAAGAAATAAGTTTTGAAAAAAATGTGTAAAGAAAATAAGTTTTTTCTTAATTTCTTGAATTATACCAATAATTTATTTTTGCATTCAAAGGCATTCAGTTCTCGTTGTACCTTCATAGTGAATAGTCGATTAGCGGAATTTTTCTTACATTCTTACCAAACAAACAAAAAATTATACAAAAAAATATTCGTAGTACATATTATTCGTAATACGTACATACCGACTTTAATAAATAAGCTTTATGTGCTTTGCTAATATTTTTACATAGAAGAAATAACAAAAACAAAAAAAAAACCGCAAACAACAAAAACAAAAATAGAGTGCCCTTGAGGAATACTCTATATGAGTACCTCAAATACAAAAAATTGTGAAGTGAGTTCTAATGGCAGAATTGCCAATTTTACTGTGAGTTCTGAAGCTCTTAATGAAAACAATAGAAATAATAAATCTAATGAAAGTCTTTTTTTAACGTCAAAGCCAATTTTTCGTCACCGATCAACTTCGCTTTGTCCAATGCCAAATAGTGATTTATTAGCTGAGTTTACATTTAGCATTTCTTGTGTGTCATTTGCCCAAAAAAACGTAACCAAAACTTTTTGACTCAGACATATATTTATTGATTTAAACATTTTGTAATCATTTTGGATTCTATAAAATTATCTCTTAATTACGTATGAAACTGTTTAACTTAATAAATACATGTCTGAATCAAATAGTTTACATTAGTAATTAGTTGGTTACGCTTTTTTACGCTTGTGTGTCATTTGCCACACACATGTAAACCCGGCCATTAACATTACAGTTGCCTAGTACTTCTTCATATATGTAAGTCAGTAATATCATTCCCTTCAGGCTCGTGTTCATCACTTAATAAAGCTATCACTACAGAAAACAGTAGCTCAAAACTCAAGGTACAAGTTGGAATGGACAGATACATACCCGTGGTAAATCGTTTTTCATTATTGGAAGTCACCGACGGCAAGCCCGCTGCATCATCGCAAAAGTCTTTTAAGCCACCACCTATATATTTGTGAGAGAAAAATTCTAACGCCCTAATTAAAAAATTAGTCTTGGTCATTGGCGAAAACGCATTTCATGTTATTCCAATAAAGCGTGGTGCCATTGACGAAACTAAAATTCAAATGTACGAGGAAAAATATTTCCGCAAACTAGTGACTGAATTTGAAAAAAATAAAACACGTTTTTATACGTACCAGCTCAAGAGTGCCAAAGGTATGCAGATCGTATTGAAGGGTATTGACTCTTATGTTAATCCCAAAGAAGTAAAAGATGCACTCATGATACAAGGATTTAAGGTAAAAAATGTTACCAGCATAATCAATAGGGAGAAGATCCTCCAGCCTCTATTTCGTGTTGAATTGGAGCCGAATGATATACAGCTGAAAAAAAACGAGACACCCAATTTATAGCCTAAAATACCTCTTATACCGAAAAATCCCAATTGAAGAGCCACATAAGCGATCAGGTCTCGTACAGTGCCATAATTGCCAAGAATATGGCCACACAAAAACATACTGTAAATTACCCACTGTTTGAGTAGTGTGCGGCGAATTATACGGCACTGCTACTTGCAATAAGCCAAAAGATCAAAGTGAGAAAAAATGCAGTAATTGTGGAGGTAATCACACCGCTAACTACAGAGGTTGTCCTGTGTACTCTTTTATCAAACAGACTATGGTGCAAAAACCTAAATTAGCTCCATCTCAACCAGCAAACGCTTACTCCTCCACTTTTGCGCAAATGAGCCAACCAGTTACTTCCCGTGTATCGTATGCCGATGCTGCTAAAACAAATTCTTTTCCCGCACAAAATTTTCTACCTCAAAATATTTCAACAAATACAAACTCAAACTTTAGTTTTAATCGCTTTGAAGCTACCATTGATAATTTAGTGCAAACTATAAATAATTTTACAACAAATATAACTAGCATGATGCAAGAAATGCTGAGAATGCAGAATACTCTGCTTCAAGCATTAATTAACAAGCCATGAACACGTTAAAAATATGTTTCTGGAACGCAAACGGCATTCGCCAACATAAAAATGAACTTGAGCACTTCCTTACGGAAAAAAATATTGATATAATGTTGGTCTCTGAGACACATTTGACTTCGAGAAGCTTTTTCAAAATAAATGGCTACACTATGATATGTATGTATGATACAAAGGACCCTAGAGGGAGAGCATGCGGTGGATCTGCAATTCTAATTAAGTCAAGACTCAAGCACTATATCCTTGACAACGTTAGTGAAGAATATATGCAAGCTACGAATATTTTTGTAGAAAATTTTTGTTCTAATTTCGTAATATCATCAATTTACTCACCTCCCAGATTTTCAGTTACCGAAGATCAGTATGAGAAGTTCTACAAATCGCTTGGATCTTGTTTCGTGGAAGCTGGAGACTACAATGCAAAGCATACGCACTGGCGTTCGTGCCTTGTAACACCTAGAGGTCGAGCTTTGTTTAATAATGTTTCAAAAATTGGTTTATATGTTATTTCGAGTGGGGAGCCCACTTACTGGCCTACTGCCGTACGAAAAATTCCGGATGTTATTCATTTTGGCGTCATGAAAAATATTTCTAGGGATTTAATTAGCGTTGAATTTTCTCTAGATCTCTCCGTCGATCAGTCCTCCACCTGACTTACCTCACCCATGTATGAAGATGATCAATCGTGTTAATTGGCTGGTATTAAAAAAATATATTAGTAGTCATTGTACGGAAAATATTACGCTAAGAGCACCCAATGATATTGAAACTAACATTGCCAATCTTAACGAAAATATTAAACAGGCTGCTGAACATGCCACTACCTCCCATCCGCAGTCTGGATTTAATAAAATTTATTCCACGGATATTGAACATCTCGTGTGTGAAAAAAGAAGAGCTAGAAAGGAATGGCAACAGCACAGATCACCTCAACATAAACTCAGACTTAAAGAATGTTCTAAACGACTTCAAGAGTTGCTTGCATCTGAAAAAACTGCATCTCTTAAAAATTATTTGGAAGGTCTTGATGTCACACCAACATCTAATCACTCTTTGTGGCGCGCTGCTAGAAAACTTAAAACACCCGTTGAGTTTAAGCCACCTCTGCGCGCATCTACCGGAGGTTGGGCAAGAAGCGATACGGAAAAATGTAAAATATTTGCTGAGCATTTAAAATCCGTATTTACCCCAAATACTTGTACTGGTGTTGCTGATTTGCCGAGTGTAGTTGCTCTACCCCCTCGAGCCTTAAAGTTTAAGATGCGTGATGTACATAAAGTAATTGCTAAACTTAAGCCAAAAAAAGCTCCAGGTATTGATGGAATTAGTAACGAGATGTTGAAGAACTTGCCGCATATTGCAATAAAAATCCTGCTGTTTATTTTTAATGCCACAACTCTGGAAGCTTGCAAAAGTCAAAATGATTCCAAAGCCGGGCAAAGATCTTACTAAAGCTGAGTCATATAGGCCAATAAGTTTGCTGTCAACTATGTCAAAACTCTTCGAAAAGCTGCTCATGACAAAATTGTCCCCAATTTTAACTGATAGTAAGTGCATCCCAGACCATCAATTTGGTTTTAGAAGTCAGCATAGCACCATTGAACAAACTGATAGATTGGTTCAATTTATAAGAAGAACATTTGAAGAAAAGAAGTAATGTTCTGCCCTGTTTATTGACGTTTCTTAGGCATTTGATAAAGTGTGGCATGATGGCTTTATTTTAAAATTTAAATCATATCTACCAATAAATTTTCTGAATCTATTAGAAAGTTATATTACTACCCGAAAGTTCACGGTGGTGGAAGGAGAATTCATGAGTGTGCCTGAGTCTATATCATCTGGTGTGCCACAGGGGAGCATACTGGGGCTGGTTTTGTATTTGATTTATACTTGTGATATGCCTTTTAGTATGCATGAAAACCCTCGCGAGGCTTCTCGATATCTACAAGAACATATTCCACAATTGTAAATGTGGTTGAACTTATGGATAATTAAGGTAAATGAACAAAATTGTGTCCATATAACGTTTACCCTAAGAAGAGATACTTGTTCTCCCATTCGAATGAACAATCAAAATATTCCTCAACATTCCCAAGTATACACCTTGATTGAAGGCTTACACGGAAACATTATATTGACTTTAAGCTAGCTCAAATATACTGGTTGATTGGCAGAAATTCAACACTTAGCCTGGACTGCAAACTTTTAATATACAAGTATCTTTTGAAGCCAATATGGTGTTACGGTATCCAGTTATGGGGCACTGCTTCAGCTTTCAATGTAGAGAGAATTCAACGAAGACAAAACAAAATTTTAAGGTTAATAACATCTGCTCCATGGTACATTAAGAATTCAAATATACATCCTGATTTAAATATGCCACTACTGTTTGAAGAAATAGCAAAATACGTTGGCAAATATTTAAAAAAACTCGAGTCACATCCTAATCCGCTTGTTCGTAATATTTTGAACTTTACTGCACACATTCGCCTAAAAAAGAGGGACACAAGTGCTCTAGTACTCAACACTCCAGATGGGATTTCTTGAAAATACTTTTTTTTCCTTTTTTGATTACCATTACTTATGTATTGTTTATAACTATCACTGAGTTTTTGTCCGACAGTGGTCGGTCCTAATATTTATATTTTAGATTTAAGATTTGAATACTTATTGTTAGTTCATATTTGAAGATACAATAAATAAATACATGTATCAAAAAAAAGGCATGTTTATTTTATGAATTTTTATTTTAAATATTGATTGATAAGTTTGTGGTAAAATATCAACCACACACGTATACCAAATGTTCATCGGCAGTAGCTGCAAGCATTATGTATGTATGGGCCCCTTTACATATATTTTAATTATTGGTGTGTTGTTCAATGTGACAACAGCTTTTTTAATACAAAACAGTGTTACCTGTAGGTATTTTTATCTCTAATATAGGAGTATAGGGAATATCGGTCAAATCTTGGTATTTTTAATTCTCATATTACATTTTTTGTGCATAAATGTAAAAATAACGAGATTCAAAATATATTTTTGCTCATAAGCCGTTTAAAAATTTGTTTTTATTCGAAATTACATAGACTTTTATCTAATTATATGGGTGTCGCCGTGCCTGTCTTTGAATCAGATCTTTCCCCTATTCTTCTAATGAAAAGCACATCAGGAAATAGAAAATGAGCATCTATTAAATAACTTACAACTATTTAATTTAGATACAGCTGTGTGTTAAGTTTGTATTACAAGATAATTTCTAAAAAGCTGTATTAAAGTATGCACTAAAAGTAAAAGTAAAAGCAGTCACTCTAAATAACTTAATACAAGAAAATTACATACATATGTCAAGTTTTAAGTAACCTACTGTAGCTCCAATAAAACAATAACTGCTTTTGTATTAAGAACAACTAATTTTGGTTTCAATTAGTTTACAAAACTAATTTTGCATGGACATTTGTTTGTTAAACGTTTTGTAAGCCAAAATAATTTTTTTCTGAGTAAAGTCTTAAATGTTTTTAAGTTATCTTTCTTTAAATTGAATTACTAAAATTTTTAGATTTTTTTTTTCATTTTTTAACATGTAGGGGAAAAATCCAATGGTAACACTGATAAAATTTTCGGAAGAAAAAAAATAAAAACTAGAAACATGGAAAATAGGTCTGTCTGCGTATTTTTCCAGTAGCAAATACTCAGTAAACTTTTTTGGGAGAGTAAGACCAATTTTACTCTGTCGGCTGAAAATATCTCAAAAAGTACTCAGACATCATCCAGTGAAATCTTGGAAGAAAACAGCTGATCGGTGTGTAAACAATTGAAATAACAAAACAAAAGAATTTTAGCCAGAATAATAGCAATATTGGAATCATTGGTTCTGCTATTACGCCACGGTCGCATTGTATATTTGGACGTTTCTAGCATGAAATAAAATGTTTTGTTTATTATAATTTATTATATTAAGGGCAAATAAATCAGTCAATGATTATATGTATTTTATTTTTAAATCTGATTTAAACACAAAATTTTGTTTTTCACCACAAAATTAAATGAATCTTAAATAGCCAACATTGTGCATTTAAGCGTTGTTTAAGTTTTACAAGCATACCATATGCTTTGTGCATGTGTGTGTTTTTTGAATGCATGTACATAAACATCATGTGGACGTATTAAAATTAATTTCGTTTAATTTTCGGAAATATACAACAAATGTAACACATATTTTCATTTCATGAAATATACAAATAGAAAAATGAATTCCGATGCTCTTTTTGTATCATAAAATGTGTTTTTTGCTATTTAATTTTTCTGCAATTTGATAAATCAACTTTCTTATTTATATTAAACAGCTGTTCTTTGGAAAGCTTTCCATAATATTTGGAAATATTGTAGTGCTACCATACTTTACACGTAATTTGATATTAACTTTAATTAGCCACTGAAAAAATGAAAGTGTATTTAAATCAATTTAAATTTTCTGTGAAAATTAACTTAAACTATGTTTAAACATTCAGTGATTTATTAGCTATAAAAATCAACACAATTCTAACTATTTACCTCTGCCATTGTTAAATTAAAATTTTTATTTTCAATTCACAAAAATTATTTCATTCAAAAAGTAATAAAAACAGCTGTTCAAACTAGTTGCAAAATCTTGCAAGCGGAAATTTCTCCAGCAACATTTTGCAAGCTCTCTAACTTCCAACTGTCAAAAAATTCTTTTTTTGGCTCTCTCGCTGCAAGAGATTTTGAGTACGCATACAACATTTTGCAAGATTTTGCACAAAATTATGCAAAATATGTGTACGCAGACGGACCTAGTATTATTGTATGGGCGTGTGCCAAATGGTAAAAAGTACTATGGTAAAAAAATATTTGCCTGTGGGGAAAAATATTCATTTTTCTGCTGTGCCAAATAATATCTTTTTGACAGTGTAAAATTTTGACAAATTCCAATTAGGGTATAGAGACGCTGATGAAAAAATTACTGAGCCGGCGAAGCAAAAAATATTACTACATGCCGCCGGCTACCAACAATTTTTTAAAAGATTTTTATATAAAACAATATTCTTTCAGCAGAAAATTATATAACTTTATACATATATATGATGGAAAATTTTTCTCAAATTAAAATAAAGAATGCATTTTTCATAGTCTAACTGCATTTAAGGGACGTAAAAATTTATGTAATGGGTGACGGCTCGAAGCGACGGCGGTGGTTTTACATTTTATGATACCGTACTTCTTATTTGCTGCTTGTCAAAAATTTATTTGTTGTGTCAAAAATTCTACTAGCCCCTGGGGCTAGTGAAATTTTATTCACCTCAGAAATGTCAAAAATTTACTTACACTAGTACTTTGCTACCGATTGGCACAGGCCATATGAATGTAAAATGTTATTGAAAGCACCTTTTAAAGAGAATCAAAAATAAAAAAAGTTTTTTAAATCATCGTATGAATTGGGCCTTAGGCTTGGGATGAACTCATTCAGTCGGTCGTTTGTTTTAAATTACACGAGTTCGACCCAAGTCTATCAAACTGTCAGCTGTTTCCTTTGCAACACTCAAACACCATACTTAATATCCCTTTCATGCATCGTTTGTGATGGTGGGTTTCGGTCTCAATATCTTCGCTGATATTCGACCGATGGAAATTAGACCAGCATGCAAAATTTTTGCGTCATATTACAGTTTTGTAAAAATGAGCTGCAGAAGTGAGTTGTGTGAAGTGTCCATATTTCAACTAAAAATTAAAAATTTTAATGCTTCAAGCCAATTAAAGTCGTGTGATGCAATAAAAAATGTGTCTTAAGATTAAATTGGACGTGTCATACCATAACCAAGAACGAAATTCAATTGATTCATATGGTTAGTTTGTTTCGAACAGCTGTTTTGTATATCTATGCCACGTCTAATTTCAGCTGTAGCTAAAATATTTAACTGGAGTATCTATTGTGCGAGTCCACCAAATTCTTAAAGCACATAAAATATATAAATATTGGCTACGTTTTCATACGATATAGGGATCATATATTCCAAATATTATAAAAAAATCCACAGTAGCCTAGCGTCAAGTCTGAAAAGACATTGATGTAACGTATTGGTATATACCGAGCCATTTTAGTATTTAAGTGTTATTATGCTAAATATTAGGGATGTAACGAATGTTCGCATTTGCAAATTATTCGCTTACTTTTGTTTTTTGCATTCGCTTTTGCATTCGCTAAGATTAATGCGAATATTTCACGCGAATATTAAAGGAAACATTTTTTTACCTCTTTTACAAAAGTAGTTTACGATTAGCAAACGTCAAATACACGAAAATGATTTTAACCCAGCATGAAAAAGATACATACATACATACATATACTTGTAGGTAAAGCATTTTAAACAAAGCTTTAAAATTTTACCGGAAAACTTTGAAAAAGAAGAGGCAGTGTTTGATTCGCGCTAAAATATTTTCTACTTAAGTCTAGTTTGTTCCAACTTTTAAAAAATTTTAAACACCATTCATTACATTGCGATGCATTGTACAGAAAATTTTAAATGTAAACAATATTAAAAGTAATTGTTTGTTGTAAATTCCATGCGACTCATTTTATTTCGCATGAAAATTTAAAATATTAAACAAATATATTTTTGTCAAGATGAATAGAGTACTACATCTGCAAGATTTTTTCGTGAACAATTCATGCAAATTTTTCTTAGCATGTATTTTGAAAACATTTCGCATATAATGTTGAACATAGTACCAGGCTTTTATAAAATTATTATCTTTAGCTACCCAGCAAAAAATCTCAAAAAAGGTAATCGGGTTTGGAATTAAGCATTTTTGGTGGAAGCTCTTCTCTAATGGATCACCAACTTAATGATTTTAACAAGGCGTGAGACTAAAATAATCGATTCTTGAGAAGTACTTACTTTTTTTATTTGGCAACTTGTTCACGTAATCTATGTAATCTAAAAATAATCATTCTCGTAATTTATCAACTTGTACGTAATTTTTTTTTGAAATTTTAGGTAATGTGATTTGCAAGCGAGTAATTAACTTTGGTAATCAGAAAAGTAAGTCATTATATGGCAAGTAGTTCTGTTGCTAATGTGTAATTTTTTGCTGGGTATTTTAATAAAATTTCATATATATTTCTGGCCCCAAAATTTTTAAATTTTCAAAATAAAATAAAATAAAATAATATAAAATTAATAAAATTTTAAAAGGGTATATATAAGTTTGTCATTCCGTTTGTAATTTCTACAATATTAATAAGCGACACATAAAGTATATATATTCTGGATCCTTATATGTACATAGGGAAGACGAACAAGCGATGTCCGTCTGTCCGTCTGTCTGTACGGCAAATCGGTTTTCCCAAGCTCCCAGAAGAGCTAGAGACTTCGTTCTTAGACAGGTGTGTCAGAAATTTTCCGAAAAATTTTGCTATTGAAATCAGCTAAATCGAGCAGACGGTTTCAGAGCTGGAAAATTTAAACTCTATTTTCCCATAGAAAATAACTACCGAAAACAAGTTTTTATTACTTTTTTATTAAATTAACTTATTTTATACTTCGGTATGAATAAAATTGGTATTTATAATTAAATTTAAATTTAACAAATTAAAAAAACGTTTCCAGGGTTGGACAACTTTAACTTTTTTTCTAATAATTAAACATATTTCATGTTTTAGGAAGAAGGCTATTTTCTCAGGAACGGGAAGAGCTACGGGTCTAAAATTTGGACAGTGTATGTAGAACTTTGGTCGCTACAACAACAAATATATAAAAGCTAAAAATTAAAGGGTGTCTAAAAATGAGTGACGAAAACTTTTAAAATCCCATGTAATATACATACAATTGTATGTACATATGTATATTGACACTTGAAATTTGTAAAATTAGTGTATTTTTATATAGGCTACAACAATTAACACTAAAATTAAAAAAATTTTAATTAAAGGGTGGTCCATCAGTTAATGAAATTTTGACTATGTAATTTTGACAAATTGCTATATCTTGGAAACTGTAAGAGTTAAACTCTTGAAATTTTCAAAAACGGTCAAACTAAAAAATCCGAAAATTATAAAATTGCCAAAAATTTAAAAAAATCGTCAAAACGAAAATCGCCAAAATGAAAAAAATCGGTAAAATTAAAAAAAAGCTAAAAACCGAAAAAATTTTTCCAAAACGAGAAAAACGTGTCAAAACTAAAAAAAATTTCGCACAATGTCAAAAAACGCCAAAAACCGCAAAAATGCTTATATGAACAAAAATCGCAAAAAATTAAAAAAAATCGCCTAAATGAATAAAAATCGCCAAAATAAAAAAAAATCGCCAAAACGAAAATAAATCGCCAAAATTAAAAAAAATCGCCAGAACGAAAATAAATCACCCAAATTAAAAAAAACGCCAAAAACCGAAAAAAATCGCCAAAACAATAAAAAATTGCCAAAAATTAAAAAAATCGCTTAAATGAAAAAAATCGCCAAAATCCAAAAAAAAAATCCCCAAAACGAAAACAAGTCGCCAAAATTAAAAAAAAATAGCCAAAACAAAAATAAATCGCCAAAAATTAAAAAAAAAACGTCAAAAACCGAAAAAAATCGCTAAAACAAAAAAAATTGCCTATATGAAAAAAAAATTGGCAAAAATTAAAAAAATCGCCTAAATGAAAAAAAAATCGCCAAAACCCAAAAAATCGCCAAAACGAAAAAAAATCGCAAAATCAAAAAAAAAATCGCCAAAACGAAAGTAAATCTCCAAAATTAAGAAAAAACCAAAAAAAAAATAGCCAAAACAAAAAAAATTGCCTATATGAAAAAAAAATCGCCAAAAATTATAAAAATCGCTTATATGAAAAAAAATCGGCAAAAATCTCCAAAATTAAAAAAACGCCAAAAACCAAAAAAAAATCGCTAAAACGAGAAAAAAGTGTCAAAACAAAAAAAATCTTACAATGACAAAAACACGCAAAAATCGCCAAAACAAAAAATTGCTTATATGAACAAAAATCGCCAAAAATTAAAAAAAATCGCCCAAATGAAAAAAATCGCCAATATCAAAAAAATTGCCTAAACGAAAATAAAGCGCCAAAATTAAAGAAAAACGCCAAAAACCGAAAAAAATCACCAAAACAAAAAAAAATTGCCTATATGAAAAAAAATCGCCAGAAATTAAAAAAATCGTTTAAATTAAAAAAAATCGCCAAAACGAAATAAAATCGCCAAAATTAAAAAAAAAAAACGCCAAGAACCGAAAAAAAATTGCCAAAACCAAAAAAAATTGCTTATATAAAAAAAATCGAAAAAACTAAAAAAATCAACAAAATCAAATAAATCGCCAAAATTTAAAAAGCACCAAATTAAACATAATGCCAAAAACCTAAAAATTGCACTAGAGAAAAAGTATGAATTTTTTCACAAAATTAATATGTACCTACATATCTCTGTGCTTATGTATGTATCTCTATACTACATAAACGCACTTTGGTAAAGGGTATATAAGATTCGGCACAGCCGAATATAGCACTCTTACTTGTTTTAATACAATTCAGTATATTGAAAAGACGCACCAATGTAAATATGTATAACCTAGCACTAACAGTAGTGGTTTGCTTTTATTATCCTAATAAGTAAATAATTGATCTTTCAATTCAGGATTTTCATATAAAGAAAGAAATCTAGTTTCCGAAAGACAAAAATTGAAGCTTCCCTTAGTTCTTTTCCAACTTGCGAAATAAAAAACAAATTATTAGCACAAATACATATTTATTTTCACAGTGTTTGTCACAGTTTTAAAAACATAATTAAATTTTTTCTATGTTAGGTTGATAACCGTGCTCATCAGCTACATAAGAGACCTTGTGGTGTTTGCCATCCTTGGAAACGTATTCATATTCACCATGTACCAGCCAGTTGTCCTTATCTTTCAATTCACCATGTTGTTGAGCTTTAATGGAGTTGTCTAGTTCCAAAGCATAGTGGAAGCTATCGGGATTTACTTCGGCTTCATTTTTAAGAACTTTGGTATCCTCGTTGGCGTAAGCAACAACCAAGAGACAGGCAAGAACAATCTACAGCAATGGATTTGAAATAATGCAAATAATTTTACCTTTGTTCTAAAATTATTTTCAACTTACCACGAATTTCATTTTGTGAAGAAGCTTCGTTTTGAACATCAAAAATTAACTGATAAATAGACTTTCAACTGTTGCAGTATTTATAGTCAAAATTTTAATATTGTTTGCAATTATTCTGTTTATCTGTCGTTTATTTGTAATTTCGGTTCAAGTGTTTGACGAGTTGATTAGCATTATTAAAAAAAAAATAATGATGCAAGTTGATGCAATTTTGCGAATCGTAATAACATTATTGTTGTTGTTTGAAAACGAAATTTACTGACTTTAGAACGAATAAAGAAAGTGAAAGTATAAATTTCTTTCTATTAGGATCATGATCATTCGAATAACTAAATATACATTATTGAAAAACTAAATGTTTATGTATACACATGCCCTTAAAACCAATAAGAATTTTAATTTACCAAAATTTTTTTATAATTTAAATATATAAGTATGTATGTCTTGGCAATTTTAAAAAATATTGCAGTGTCCTTAAAAGTTCAGCTCATCAAACTTTTTTCATATTTTTAATGTTCAAGTTACACACATACATATATAAAAATATATGTATATGTGTGTAATATATTTCTATTGTGATGGCGATTAGAAGTTTCCGTATCCAAATAGTCCTCTAGTACAAATTGATTTCACATTAAACGAATAAACAATAAAAATGGGTTTCCTCTCAGAATAAATTTACGCTTACACTTTCTTTCCTCGTTCTCAAATCAGTAAATATCGTTTTGAAAAAACAACAATAATTTTATAACGATTCGCAAAAACGCATCAACTGGCATCATTAATTCTTTTTTTTTTTTTTGAAGAATGCTAATCAACTTGTCAAACACTTGAACCGAAATTACAAACAAACGAGAAACAAACAGAATAATTGCAAACAATATTAAAATAATTTTGACTATAAATACCGTAACAAATGAAAGTCTATTCATCAGTTAATTTTTGGTTTTCAAAAAGAAGCTTCTTCACAAAATGAAATTCGTGGTAAGTGGAAAATACTTTTGGAAAGTAGCAAAACCATTTGTAATATTTTAATTCTATTATTGCAGATTGTTCTTGCCTGTCTCTTGGTTGTTGCTTACGCCAATGAGGATACCAAAGTTCTTAAAAATGAAGCCGAAGTAAATCCCGATAGCTTCCACTATGCTTTGGAACTAGACAACTCCATTAAAGCTCAACAACATGGTGAATTGAAAGATAAGGACAACTGGCTGGTACATGGGGAATACGAATACGTTTCCAAGGATGGCAAACACCACAAAGTCTCTTATGTAGCTGATGAGCACGGTTATCAACCTAACATAGAACAAATTTAAATTATGTTTTTAAAACTGTGACAAGCAATGTAGAAATAAATACATATGTATATGTATTCATAATTTGTTGTCTTAAAAAGGAAGTCGGAACATAACTAAGGGAAGGTAATATTGTTCTCTATTGGATATGAGATTTTTTGTATTTTCTATGTATGTTTGTGAAACTTGAGACTTTAATTAAACTGGGGGTGTTATTATTTAACTTGTATGCTATTTACATTGGAAGTCGTACAAAATTTCGTTAGATTAGGATTACATAATAAGCTCCCCGGTCGGCGTTGACTGAAGTAGTTAGCACCTTTACTACATAACCGAAGGTACTGGGTTCAATCCGTAATCTAAATCCCTAATCTAATCCCTAATCTAAATGCAACCAACAAAACAAATTGTTAATATTTAATTTAAAAATTAACATTCATTATTGTTGATTTAAAAAAATTAAATTTTTGTACTCAACAAAATTATTTGTTAAATTATATCATAACGGAATGTGCACATGTAGAAGAAACAAGAAATCATGTTTTGTGTGTATTCATTATTTGTGTATCTAATAAATTGTTGATTTTTAGCTGAGAGGTAAGTAAGTCAGTTTATTATTCCTGAGGTTGCCGGTTCAACTCCGCCTGAATACATTTAGTGTTTTTGCGCAGACAAGCAGAAAATCGTTTCGAGGAATGTGATTAGTGTGTATAAAAAACATTGTTAATATAACAACTGTGATAGTCCAAATTTGTACGGAAATTCAACAATCCACATTGTTAATACAGCAAATACCTTTAATTGAAATGTGTGTTGAAATAAATAAATTTCAACAAACTATTTGTTGACATATTTAATTGAAAATATTTTTAAAATTTTCCTTTAACTTACAATTTTGTTGATTGTATTTACAAAAATCGTTATAGGTTCAAAATCAATTAAATATTTAATTTATATAACAAAAAAATTAATTGTATTTACAATTAATTTTTTTCTGTGTATGTGTCAGTTGTTGTAGAAAAGTTCAAGTGATGAAGGTATAGTCACTGGTCACTGAACTACTCGTATACCGACTTTTGCAGATACTAATCCCAATGTAACATCAGAGCGCCCTAGTTCGTTGTGTAGCAGTATCAGCGGTGAAGTAAAATAACCGATAAAATTGGCTACAAAGCACAGCTTAAAAAAATTTAATATGCCTCATTTAACACCAGAGGCGCTGCAACACTGCATTATTAGAACAGAGTTGTAAAAGAATGAATTTTTTCTCCGCTTCTTCCTTCACCGCCTGCCTTCTCTATCACAATCCCTTTCGTAAAGTAGGTAACAGCCAGTAATCGGAATAGGCATTCCTTGCCTGTAACACTCTCTTTAAAAAATAAAATAAAAAGAAAAAGTTGGAAGCCAGAACTTTGTTATGTGATTTTAATATACACGTCTAGTTTTTTAGATTTTCTTATTTAAATAAAATACTGATATTGAAATATTAAATACGTATGTACATTAGGGTGATAAATTTTTTCTACACGTTATTCTCCCAAGTTTCTATTTTACCTTCCACACTCACATTGTTTTAAGTTCTGCAAATAATGTTGGACTACGTTGTCCAATGTAGATGTAACAGACTACTTATGTACATCATGGTCCCATGCAGTGATGCCAACCCAAAATATTTCTTAGAGGTAGATTCCTTGTGAAAAAGAGGTAGTTTCAAACACATCTTAGTTTAAAAAGAGGTAGACTTACAACACTTATGTTTAAGGGTATTTTAAACATCTTAGAAAAATGATTTTTTTACCGAATTCAATTATGTCATCGTTATTTAATTAATTTTTAAATTTTTACCATTCTCGTGTTTAAAGGAATGAAATTTCATTAAATAATATCTAATGCTACTCTGTAGTTGTAGATTGCCCAGCGCTGGCGCTGATATATCGTGTAGTTTTCCTTGCAGAGTAAAGATTGTTTCTACAAATACTCTTTAACAAATTAACTTTCAACATTCGAACTGTGTATTCTCACAAACTGACCCATTAAAGGAACTATTTGGGCTTGTAGCAGGTTTTAAATAGTTAAGTCAATATAGTGCTGCTTAGATGCATTGCTTAAAATATATTTAAGTTAAACTTTTATTTTGAATTTGATAAAAAAAACTCTGGTAACTATACCTTAGCATTATTATTGAGAAACTAAAAAAAGTGGTAGATTTTTCTCGATAGAGTTGACTGAGATACCCAAAAGAGGTAGATCTACCACAAAATTGGTAGAGTTGGCATCGCTGGTCCCTTGTAATGCAGACCTGGATTGTGTCGTTTTAACACAAGCATTCAATGCTGCACGATAAGTGTTCGTCTTAAAACGATTATCGTTCTTCTTAGGCACTTACAAACTGTATGTGAGTACTCTATAACTTTTTCTTATGGGTAGTTTTTGGGTGGTCCGATGTAATGCGAATTTGGACCATGTGGTCCAACCCTAGGACATCGCAATGTTAAATCGACTATGTTTTATCCATGCATTTGGAGTAGTCTTGGACTGGTCCTTGTGCTTTATGGAGTAGTCCCTATAAGCATGTATGGAATTGCAGAGAATTTCCACTTAGCTTTCAATGATGTTTTCAAGAGAGTAAATTTTTGATGTTTTCAAAATGTAAAAAAGGTTAAACATTTTCTACCCCCTTTATAAATGTATAAAAATATAAAGGATTAGGGCAAATAATTATTAAAAATTATGCTTATTTTGTGTGAATATTTAAAGAAGTATAATATTATATCTTCAAATATATATGAAGAACACAATTCATGCCTTTTAAAACAATAATATTATTAAAATATTGATAAGTTACCAACTTATTGCCCTATAAATTTATGTATGTATGGGAATATTCTGGGTAACTCTAATCAAGTTGTAAGCAAAACTATTTTTAGCAACTTTACATTTCGACGAACAAGAAATTTTCATCAAAGTAATTTATTTCATTGAAATCGTTATTTATAATATTTATACAGATAGTTCAAGAAAGTACTTTCATGTGTAAATGTAGCGTTGCGAGCAATATTGTTTTGAGATTAAAAAACATGTTTTGGTTCAATTTGATAAAAAAAATATCTCACGCACCAAAAGCGATTCCTAAAATGCATTTTTTATATTATTTTTAACCCCCGACTAAAAAAGGGGTGTTATAATTTTGTAGAGTGTGTCTGTGTATCTGTGTGTCTGTCCGTGTCCACGTACAGGCAAAACAGCTGAACCGATTTTGATTTAGTTTTTTCTCTTTGAAAGGTGACTTGATCGAGAGTGTTTTTAGTTATGTTTGAAGAAAGTCGGTCCAGCCGTTTAGAAGATATCAGATCTTCTCTAGATATATTCGGGGAACTTTAAAATGTTTAATTTTTGTTATTATTTGTTTAAACAACTTTATTAAAGTATTGAAAATATGTGTAAGTACATAATATATACATACATAACTAAAATTATGTGCGAAAATTACAAAAAAAGTATTTGGACAGAAATATTAGGTTTGTTCATTTACTGAAAATGTTAAGAATTTTTAACAATTGTTACTGGAAAGCAGGGCTGCCAGATAAATATATTGAAAAACTATAAACCATAAAATAATCGTCATTTTATATTCGAAAAATCGTCAGCAAAATCGGCTTAATCAAAATTAATTTTTTAACGTGTCCGGGTCGATTTGTATGGATTAAAAAAAAATAAAAAATCTTATAGTAAAAACAAAATCTACATGTAATTCTAAGAAATTTTTTCGAAGAAACCATACGTCTAAAATCAAACCCTATACCGCGCATCTCGACATGAAAATGTATTTACTCATCCTGACCTGCTTCTTTTTATGGCTCCTGCCTGCCCTATTTAAAGTCATTGACTTTAAAGATGAAAATGGGGAACCAAATATTATGGATATATTCGTATATAAGGTAGGTCGCGAAAAAATTAAAAGCAGAGACTACGTACGTGGGAGGAAGAATAATGATTCGAATTTAGTAGCATATATTTCAGTACATAACATTTTCTATTTAAAAAATCGTAATTTAAAAAAACACATTCTAAAGAGGAAATGCATACATTTTCTTGTCGAAAGGTACGAAATAGGTATTGATTTAAGATCGGTAGTTTCTTCTGAGAATTCCCTCAGAATTTCGTAAGAATACGTTAATTGGGAATGTGAAACCATTCTCTTCTTTTAACGCCTTATAACTTTGCTCCCTTCCGTGGTAAAATCATGAAAAATATTGATAAGTTGTGTCCAAGTTTTGATCTCAGTACTTTCGATGGGCGAAATTTTTAAAGAAACTTGGCTTTTTTACATTTGAGTTATTTGAAAATATCAATTAACGCAGATATCAATATAAAATAAAGAGGGTGCAAAATTACACCAACATCTTTAAGTAGGGGTAAGTAGTACATGAATTGTAATAGTCGATTTTTTCATTAAAAAGAACAGCCTATTTGGACTTTTAAAAAATTGTCAAGTTTAAGGAAAAAATCGTCAAATCGTCATTTTGCTATTTTGGGCACCAAAAATCAACAAAATGACGATAAATCGTCAAATCTGGAAGCCGTGCTGGATAGTGTTCATTAAAAAAAATCAAAAAGTTTGCAAGGAGAGAGCATCAAAAGAGAGAAAAAAATTAGGAGACAAAATTTGTCAAATTTACAAATTTGTATGGCTTAGACCACTTTCATAATTAAGGGCACATATTTTGTGTATATCTACAGTAGAATACTTTTTGGGCCATATTTATTTCATCAATATTGGTGGACAATAATACACTTAATAACTTAAGAGGAAACATTGTGGTAAATTTCGACTCCCAGCCGATTCTAGTTTAATAGTAAATATTCCAACCCTTTATATGCTCGTGTGAGTGAGGCTTTATTTTAAACGGGACAAACAAGTATTAAAGAATGACTGTTTTGTTCCAAAGATTTTCCTCATAATATTTTATATAAAACAGATTTTTCAAAACAATCTACAGAAGTAGTGGGACTTCGTGCCCTCTTTATTTAAGATAAAGACATATGCTAAACGATTGTTAAAGTTAAAGCATGCTTTAAAACCGGTTTTGCCATACAAAATTCGTTTGTTAAACCAACTTTAAATTTACCAATCGTTTTTGCATAAGAAGGATAAACTTTTAAAACGCCGAATAACGAATTTATTATGTACATACATAAATATTTTTTAGACTGGCCTGCGGTACCGTGTTTTTTCGTTTTGCTTCTTTAAATTTAGCGTAGCTAGAGCCTTATTCGGTCACTCTTTCAGCTAAAGTTATTTGTCTATAGCTAAATTATTTTATAAAATATAAATTAAACATTTTTTGTATGGCATCAAACGCTAAATTATGTCGAACTTAATTCAAAATTTAACAACGGTTCTCACAAAGTTTCAATCGTTGCCAAAAATAGCTGAATTGACAAGTTCATACACGAGGACGGCTTTACACATCTCTAGAAAAGTGGGAACTAAGGATGCTGGTGCACTCAACAAAAAAAAAAGAGTAAAATAAAGTACGAACAAAAATTTTTTAACAACAGCTTTAGAGAATTTATTTTAAATTTCATCAGATTATTTAGATTTCAATTTTGGATGGTTGATAACCATGTTCATCGGCTACATAGGTGACCTTGTGGTGTTTGCCATCCTTGGAAACGTATTCGTAATCGCCATGTACGAGCCAGTTGTCCTTGTCCTTCAACTCACCTTGTTGTTCTACTTTAACGTGGTTGTCTAACTCGTAGGCATAGTGGAAGCTGTGAATATCAATATCGTTTTCCTCCTTCAGAACTTTGGCATCTTCATTGGCGTAGGCAACAGCCAAGAGACAAGCGAGAACAATCTGCAATAAACATTTTTAAAAATTTTTAATTAATGTCGTTGGTTCAGCTTATTTATATTATTTATTAAAATTTAATTCGACTCACCATGAATTTCATTTTGTTTAAATGTTTCTTTTTGATAACCAAAAGTTAACTGATAATTTGACTTTCGTTTTTTGGAGTATTTATAATCAAAATTGATCTGATATTCTTTTAATTTCAATTGTTTGCTTTTTGTCTCCGGTTTTATTTTATTAGAAGCTGGACAGGTTTTTGGTAGAAAAGAAATTATGTAAATTTGCAAACTAGAGTATTATTTTTGTTTTATTAATTTGTGCAGTGTGCTAGTGAATTTGTGCATTTAATAAAAAAAAAATACAAATGAGAATGTTATATAATTTCGTATGCTAGTACGAGTATAATAAAAAGAATGATGTGTGGATTGAAATTATGGAGAAAAATAGTTTTTATTTTTTTATTTCATTGGATGAAACAATTACAAATACAAAAACATATTATGTTATTTCTAAAAAACACTTAAAATAGATTGAAATATTGCGAGTAACTATCAAAATGTATGTAAATTATAAGACATGACAAAAATGTGGTTGAATCATGGATTCAAGACATGGTGAAATGGTTCCATTTAGGCGAAACAGGCATGATTCAAGACATGGTGAAATGGTTCCATTTAGGGGAAACAGGCATGATTTTTACATTACATGTCTTTGGTTATAATGTATTTGTGCAAGAATTTAAATATATTTCTCTTCATTTAAATAAATGACTTGAATCTCAAAGACGCTTTTTGATATGTTAAAAAATAAGTATTTTCATCGCTTCCATTCAAATTTATTCGGAATTAGGAAAGCGTTAAAAATTAATTCACTTCATACACTAATTAAAAGGGCGTGAAAATGCGAAAATCTTTGAACAAAAACTAGCATATACCACACCCTGCTTAAAAATTAGTTTGGCAAAGCCATATGCTAAATATAATCTTCTCTGTATGTACGGGTACGAGTATTTTCAAACAAATACTATTTCCGTATGCTATGAATGAAATAATGCATTTATATCTACATTAATAAGGCGATAAACTAGAACAAGTTCACTTGCAAATGTCAACGCATCAACATTTGTTATAAATTTCTATGTATGCATAAATCAACATATTTTTTTTTTTGAAAATAGATAATAAAATCATGTTCCAAATTGCTATAATGCAATAACTTTTTTTAAAAATTCTTGCTCAACCTGCTAAAACTAAAACGAAAGATAATTAAATAATATCAAAATTATTTAGGTTAACTATAAAAAGGCAGACGAATGAAAGTTTAATCATCAGTTAATTTTTGTTTTTCAAAAAGCAACATTTAAACAAAATGAAATTCGTGGTAAGTTAAAACGACTTGAAAAATATATACATAAGTAATTGAAACTACATACAAATATCCAAAACTATTCGAAATATTCCATTTACTATAGATTGTTCTCGCTTGCCTTTTGGCCATCGCTTATGCCAACGAAGAAGCCAATGTCATCAAGGAAGAAAACGAAGTAGATGCTGAGAGTTTCAAATATCATTTGGAATTGGACAATCACATTAGAGCTATACAACAAGGTGAATTAAAGGACAAGCACAACTGGCTCGTAACTGGTGAATATGAATACGTTACCAAGGATGGCAAACACGTCAAGGTCACTTACCACGCCGATGAATACGGTTACCATCCCAAAATTGAACTTTCTAACTAAAAATAAAAATTACTGTTCAAATAATAAAAACAACAAATAAGTCTTACAAAACATTTTTGCGGGTTTCTTTTTATTAAAGATTGTTATTATTTAAAACAAAAACCAAATAAGTTTAACATTTATTAACGCACTAATAATCCCAAATTATTATTTTACTTATTCAGTAAATTAATTTTTTATTAAGAATACATTGAAATTGATTATTGAGGGGTTTAACTGGATCCTACCCTCATTTCTCTGTTGCTAATGCAGATCATCAGGGAACCGTTATCCAAAGTTTCATAACTAGAGTTATTATTTTAAACTAGACTTATTATGTTATAAACTTTCATTTAGACAAATGAGAAGCTCAACAAATAACAAAGTTAAAACAAGAACTCAATAATTCACATGTTTTTTATTTTCCTACTTTACCATTTGTTTAAATGAAAGTTTATAACATAATAACTCTAGTTGTTCTAAGAAACTTTGGGTATAGGTTATAGTTTCTACGCGGGAAAAAATCCCGGGAATTCCTGGATTTTATTTTTTTACAAATCCCGGGAAATGTTCAACGGGAATTTTCGGGAATTTAATATTTACTTTTTTGGAATTGCTTTATTTACATTGCTGTTCGTTGTTTTTCTAAAGGAGGTTTCCCAGGTGACTTCACAAACTTCAAGCATTACGAAATATTTTGAACCAAAAAAGGCTTTTATAGGAAATAGTATCTAGATTGGTAGATATGGATGGAATTTCCATCCATGCTATAACTCAAAGCATAAGAATTTATTTGATTATGTTTGGTTTTTGTTTAATATTGGTGATCATAAAATGAACAAATAAAGTTGTTTTCTTTTTAAACCCGACAAAAAAAGGATGTTATAAATTTGTACTGTATGTCTGTGTATCTGTAACGGCTGGACTGATTTAGATTTAGTTTCTTCTGTTTGATCGAGAGGGTTCTTAGATATGTTTTAAGAAAAACGCTTAGAAGATATCACATCTTTTCTAGATATATTCTGTTGAATCTGTGTGTCTTTGACGCTGTAGCCTCTAAACGGCGGGACCCGATTTCAATTTGGTTTTTTTGTTTGAAAGTTGACTTGATCTAATATCTTCTTCTGGTCCAGCCATTTGAAATGCGTATAGGATCCAGCTAAAGCCCTCAATAATCAATGTCAATGTATTTTAATAAAAAATTATTTTACTTAATAACTAAAATAATAATTTGGGATTATTAGTGCGTTAATAAATGTTAAACTTAAATTGTAACAATTCTAAGATACGTAATATGCATGATGTAGAGTTGTTGCAGAAGGATCTTTATAGCCTTAGTAATTGGTGTGACAATAATTTTCTAAAATTCAACATGGATAAATGTGCCTATATGTCTTATTCAAGATCTCGTACACTAATTCCGTCATCTTATAACATAAAATCTGTTATTTTAAAATATTGTAGTGAAATTGATGATTTGGGAATAATTTTTGATTAAAAGTTAACATTTAAACCGCATCTGGAAAGGTTAATTCCGAATGCGTATTCTACATAAGCGTTTATTAGGAGAAACTGCTCTGATTTTTCAGATCCTTATACAATTAAATCTTTATATACATCTTACGTAAGATCTAAACTGGAATATGGGGCTTTAATTTGGAGTCCTTATTGTAAAAATTCTATTGCACGTATCGAAAGAATGCAGCGGAAATTTATTAAGTTTGCTTTGCCGCATTTAAATTTTCTATACCCTCAGCCTTCATATGAATCGCGCTGTCTTCATTTGGGTCTCGAAACCTTAGAATATCGTCGAAAAATGCAATCCTTATTATTTATATTTGACATTATTAATGCTAATATAGATTGTTCTATCCTGCTGGAGAGAGTTCCCTTTAATGTACCGAATAGATGTCTACGACATTGTAACTTATTTTATAATTGCCTTCATCGTAGAAACTATACTCTAAATAGTCCTCTAATAAGAGCTTTGGCTGATTTTAATAAATTGAATACTATTCAAATGGTTGAATTTAATGCATCCAAACAAAACTTTAAAAACTCTATTTTATACCTTATTAATAGATTAAATTAGTTTTATTAATGCATACATATAATTAATATAACATATTAATTAAGTTATTATAGTCTGTAAGGAACATTGTTCTATAGACCTAAATAAATAAATAAATAAATAAATAAATAAATAAATAAATAAATAAATAAATAAATAAACAATAATTATTATTTTGACTGCACCAGGCAAAAAAAAACTTGTGTGGCAACACTCTATTCTTGAATAGCTGTTGTTGTTATTTACATTTATTTTCTTTACATACTTTTACAATTAGAGCTGAAAAAAGTCAGCCAATTTAGTAAAGTAGGAAAATAAAAAACATGTTGATTATTGAGTTCTTGTTTCAACTTTGTTATTTGTTGAGCTTCTCATTTGTTTAAATGAAAGTTTATAACATAATAACTCTAGTTGTTCTAAGAAACTTTGGGTAAAGGTTCCCTGATGATCTGCATTAGCAACAGTGAAACCCCACAATAATCAATTTCGATGGATTTTTAATAAAAAATTAGTTTACTGAATAAGTAAAATAATAATTTGGGGTTATAAATGTTAAACTTTAATTGTAACAATTCCCAATTAAAAAAACACTAAAAACAAATTAGAGTTGATATCTTATTTTCAGATCATTAAATACAAATGAAGACAGTCATCTGGATCGACTTGAAAAAAACTGTGGACCATTTAGTACACTCCAAATATTTCATAGGTAAAATAAACGAAAAATGTTGTTCATTTTAAGAAAATATTCGTTGTTTTTACAGTACGAAAAGCTTCGTAAATAGTAGAAATGATGTTTGTTTATTTTACGAAATAGTTTTTGTCTGCAAATAACAAAATTTTTTATTTTTACAAATTTTTCTTCGTAAATTTACGAAACACAGTGTTTATATTACAAAATAAATTCGTGAAACATAGAAATCAATTTTGTGTTATACACGAAATGTTGTGTAAAATTAAAATCTTTAAGATATAAAAATCTGCAAAAAATTACATATTGGAATTGAATGTTGTAACAATAGGAAGAAAAATATAATTCATATTACATACATATTTTGCACTGAAACGCACGAATCAAACTGGGAACATAACTGGGAGGAACACCGAATTTTTCATTGCGAACTTCCAATAAACACATTTGTTCATATCAAAATTAATACAACACCGCTGTAGAACGAAATTCGTCGAGCGCGATGAATTTATTTCTATATATTACGCCGATGAGCGACGAATATACAATTTTCTCTCTTTATGCACAAACAATAATAACAATAAAATAAATTTGCAATTATCAATTATAAGATCTTTTACGTAGTCTTGGTTGGTGTGCCGTCGAGGAGATTCGTCGTTCGTTCCAGTTGTTTTCCCAGCGTAAACCAGAAACAAATTTTTTATTAGATTAATTTTTTTATTGAAATTTATTTAAAAATTAATTTATTTATAAATTTTTAATTTTACTTAAAAATTTGTTTTAAAACCTAAAACAAAACCTATAACAAATTTTCAAGTAAAAAGCAAATGCTTATATTTTATTCACTTTACCCAATGACAGGAAAATAAATTGAGAAAATATTACATAATAAAACAAAACAACAGTTTTTATTCTCATATTTCAAAATTTTTTTTCGTAAAATTCACGAAACTTGAGTAGATTTAAGAATAATTTTGTACTGCAAAGAAAAAACAAAACAAAATTTGTTTATTTTACGAAACTTCTAATATTATAAAATATTTTTTATTTTTATTATTGCCATGACAACTGGCAATTTCGATTGCCGCTACAAGACATTAGCGTGTGGACCGTATCAATATGTGTTCAAATATATATTGAGCAACAAATGTTAAAATACATTGCTGAGCAATAATCTCTTAACATATGCTGTCAAAATGAAGTAATATTAATTTTTTTTCAACAAAAAAATAAAAAGAAAATGTTTTAACTAAATAAAACAAATAAAAGTTCAATTTATAATTAGAAAAATATGTATTTATTAATAATTAAAGTGTTTATGTGCATAAAAAATATAAATATATAATATATATAAATATATTTAAATATATGTATTCACCACCTCTAAATACATTGTTGAACACAAGCAATTTGACTAAATCGTTCTGCTGGCGCACAGTGGGGCCTTTTGACTTTTTTCGTTGCAAAAATCATAGCTTTTGAACTGACAAAAATATTTAAAAAAATTTAAAAAGCATTTGAAAGGAAACTCCTTCAGCTTTAATATACATGATTTTCACGGTCATATGTTAGGCGCGGCACTATGGACAGTGTCTGATTTCGACTGTTTTTATTACAAACATCATAACTTTTAAGATAAGAAAGATATTATAATAAAAATTAGTATCATTATTGGCCATAGCTTTATGGAGGCACTATACACAGTAGTGTTTTTTGTTGAAAACATCATAATTTTTGAAGTTATCAAAATAAGTGCTCCCTTATTGTGATAGGCATTGGACACGATGACACATTTGACGTCTCTTGTCTCAAAAATCATCATCATTTTAATGAGATTCTCATAGGGAAGTCTAGAAAAAAATGCTACTCTAATATAACATGTTATATTAATATAACTATTTTTATTTATATTACAGATAAAAATTATTGAAATATTTTTTATACTAATGTTAATTTATAATAATATTTTATAGTACGATATATTATAATATGATATTGAGTTGTTTTTATTAATTTTTTTAATAGTTAGTTTTCTTCAAAATAGTCATTAACATTTTAAGCGATTTGTAATAGACTTAACATATCGGAGCTATTATTATATTCTTCCAAATCCTTTCGTGAACTTACATGTCTCCACGCTGAAATCAGTGGGTCTGAAGAGGCCGCCAACGTATTAAAAAGATCCTTATTCTCTCTAATCCGTGAAATTTTGGAAGTATTCGCATATCTAAAGTGCTTGTAATCTTTGTTTTTGCATTCCTGGGGTTCTTCTGATAACTCTCCAATTGGTAAGCAATGATATTCAATTCAATTTTGGCCATAAGCCAAAACCTTATGGACCGTAGAGTAAGTTTCTTCTCATGGTACTTTTGAGCCAAAAGCTGGGCAGTTTTTGATGCATAATCCTGAAACTTTGGTCCATTTACCATTTCTCTAGAGTTTATAACATTTATAACAACTGCCAACCTTTTTATAATATGGTTGTCGACACCAGTAATTTGGGCTGTTATCTCATCATTTTCAAAAAACGATCTGAACATTTTAAGATCGTTAGTATTTCCATACCCCTGCTTTGGGCAGTCTATTTTTAGTCCACGGTTCTTAAAAAATTCATCTTGTATAATATTTTTTTGAGCAGTTATTTTTTATTTTGGTGTTGCATTCTCATGAAAACTTTCTCCTTCTCTCGGAATTGTATACGCTAATTTTAAAATAAACTCCATGCACCTAATTCTGGCATGTAATGGAGAAATTTCATATTCATAGTTTTGCTCATCACTTGAATCATTAAAGGTTTGAAAGTCCTTCTGTGACTTTTTGCAAATTGCACACTTCAAAGATGAAGAAGTATCTGTTATTACATTTAAGACTTTGCCATCAATCATTGTAAGACAAAATTCATAATTAATGAAAATCTTTTTTCCATTCTTCATTTCAATAAGAGAAGGCTTTAGTTCGGAAATTTGCTTTTTTATATCGTTTACTATAGACTTTATTATTTCTCAAGACTTCTTTGCATATTTAAAAAATATTGGACGGCAAAAATGGACGAGGAATTTTGCAATGCTCAGAGATTTTACTTCTAAGTCGCAAAGGAACTATAGAAGCCATAAGCATATTTGCATCTCTAATAGTTATGTCAGTTGTCGATATTGTTTGTTTGTAAGCACTTTGGCCAGATGATCCATCACATCCCCACTTGCTTATCAATGTAAGCCTATCTGGAAGTAATGCTCTCTCTTTTTCAGGAAAACTGTGAACTAAGCGTTTAGATGTATGATCCATTAAGTCTTGCGGTTCAACTTCTGCTGATACTTCAGTAACTTTTACATTAGATGGTACTGCTTCTTTTTTGGCAGATGTAACCTTCTTATATCCAGGAAGAACATTCACGTTATGATTCTTTAAAGAGCTTCGTAAAATATTATATTTCTCCTTTGACAATCCCAAGTCCATAAATAACGCTAAGGCTTCTTCTATGCTATACTTTGTGGGTAATGCAATTGGAGGAGTTAGAATACTTTCTTTAATCCTTCGTAGTCAATCTGGGCTGGCAAGTTCCACAGCTTTTGTAATATCAGACCTTGATTAAACTTTATCTTTTACGTACTTAAGACATAATGCTTCCGACAGATTCGATATAGATATATCTTTTGTAGCATTTTGAAGTTTTTTGTGTACTCCAAACACTCGTTTATAGTTTTAGCAGGGGCCTTCCTTTTCTGCTGTCCAAGGATGTATGCGGTTCCTCTATGTTTTCAAAAGTTGTTACTCCATTTAGCCAGTTTGAGTACTTTTCCATAAAGGTTTTTGTCGTACGGTTTGAGGCAAGCCATTTTCTACGAATATCCAAGAAAACCAAGTGAATTTTGTTTTTAACATCTTTTTCCACAATAGCCAAATTAAATACATTTTCATTATGTGATTTTCTAGATAACTCGAACAATTCCGAACTTCGAAATGACATTTTGAGTTCTGGTACTGATCACTACTTTTGCAAAGTAAAACCTTAACTGATTGCATTACACAATTGCAGATTAGTTTATACCCAAAAATAAAAAATTTTTTTTAATTGAACTTTTAGTGATTTTTAATCAGAAATAATTTTAAGTCAGGCTTAAGTTCAGTAATTTCAATTCTTATTGAATGAAATATTTTTATTAATTAATGTGAGTATCTAAAGAAGAGAAGAAAAATTAAACTTAGACTTTAAGCTGGGGGAAATACCGATACTTTTCTGTGCAGCCACGCACTTCATCAGCACCCTAGTCTATCTACTTGGGTAGAGATTCTTGTTAACATCAGCTATTTAACTTAAATTTTCAATGAAACGGAATATGAGAAACGATTGTTGTGTATACAATTGATTTACCTTTGGCAAACACAGAAAATTAATAGTGATACTTATAAATGTGTTTGCCAAAGGTAAATCAATTGTATACACAACAATCGTTTCTCATATTCCGTTTCATTGAAAATTTAAGTTAAATAGCTGATGTTAACAAGAATCTCTACCCAAGTAGATAGACTAGGGTGCTGATGAAGTGCGTGGCTGCACAGAAAAGTATCGGTATTTCCCCCAGCTTAAAGTCTAAGTTTAATTTTTCTTCTCTTCTTTAGATACTCACATTAATTAATAAAAATATTTCATTCAATAAGAATTGAAATTACTGAACTTAAGCCTGACTTAAAATTATTTCTGATCAAAAATAAAAAGGTTCAAACTACCGGATTTGCGAAACATACATCTAGGGTACAATTAACTGGATTATATACAACTGCAGTTTTAATTTTACTTAGTATAAAAACCAAGTTTTAAAACTACCTGCCTATTTTCATAATGTGTTCTTAAATTTAAATAAATAAACAAATTGTAGTAATTATGCCTACCTGGTTGACACAGCAAAAAATTCTTTATCATTTATATGGGATTCATACTATGACTTTTTATGTTGACTTTTGAAGACTTTATTGACGAATGGTGTACAAAGGCTATCAACTTAAAGGAGAATTATAGAAAAATGTATGGAAAATGTTACTGCGAAAATTTCGTATTAACGAGAAGCAATAAATATTAGTAACAAGTGATGCAGTGAAAACAATTTTATAGAAAGAATAATTTTTCATATTTGGAAGGCATCTTTGTTACATATATAAAATAATTTTTTATCTTTTAATAATAAAATACATTTTATAACATAAAGTACAAGTTATTTTTCTCTTATTTTTGTTAAAAAAGAAAACTAAGATTTGATCTTTCTATACGATTATATATATTTCAATTAAATAAGTCTACATACATATTTATAAGTAGGCACATATGCATACATTAACAAAAATATGTCAATCAGTTCCACTTATATTTACATTTTTGTGCTGTAAGATAACATAATATATAAAAAATATTAAAATTTTGTTAGCTTTTTTCCTTATTTGGCAATTTTTTTTTAATTTTGGTTGCAAAAATATCTTGGCTGTGGAAGCGCTGGCTATAAGATTGTAACATCTTTCTTCAAATTTCAAGAAAACCTGTAATTTTTTGTGGCCCAATTTAGCTTAATTATTTAAAGTACTGTGGGCGTCACAATTTTTGCCCATTTTTAAATATTCTCTATTTTATTTGTAAAAAGTACCTAAATATAGGGTGTCTGAAAAACAGCAACTGCCGAAAGAGTAGGGCATCTGGTGGACATTTTCTTACTTTTTTCAATAAACAATAAATATACCTTTAAACCAATACCAAAAAAGTAGTGATCACATGGCAATATTTCTGACACTTCAATTCTAATTTCAATTTCTTCTCAAAATCACATTTTTTGGACTTTCTAAAAAACTGCCGACCTTAAGCAGCTCCACCAGCTATAATTTTTATCCAATTAAAACCCAGTGAAAAAAAATGGAAGTCATTCTAGTGGAAGTACATTTTCATTGCTTCCAAAAAATCGATATTTTTAATTTGCCAAGAGTGAGCAAAAAACCATGTAGAAGCTTATTTTAGTCACACAAAACCTTGTAACTCCTCCATAATGTTAGAAAATACTCACCAGAATTTAAAAAAATTAATTTTTTTAAAGAAATTTATGAACTATTTTTAGTCTAAAATTTAAAAGTTATTTGCTTAAATTTACATGAAAACACTGTTTCGGGCTTAAATTCGTATAAAAAGAAACGAATTGTTAAAAAAGGCAACTATTTACCATTTTTCCAAGATAAAAATATTATCATAGAACACAAAAAAGGGAATTTTTCTTAATATCGCTTCCAATTCAGTGACCAGGCATCGAAAAAGAGAACTTCTTGCAATGACAACCCTATGTAAAAATCATTAGATCGGATCGAAATTTGCACTACTTCCGCATCGTAAACTCTACATTTTCATGACTTTTTTGGAGTCTCTTTTTTTGCTGGGATGTAGTAATACTCTAGAAATTTTATTATAGGGAACTCCCACCACTTTTGTAACTAGAGCAAGGGAGAAGGTTGTAGATTTGACGATAGGTAGTGCCTATTTTGCGAGTATAATTAGGAACTGGAGGGTTTCGGACAAACCATCAATGTCGGATCATAGAATTATAAGATTTGATATAGATATGAATGCTGAACAGTAACCTCCATTCAAAAACCCGGAAAAGACTGACTGGCACCTGTATAGGGAACACCTTAAGGTCAACCTGGAGGAAAGCGTTAACAAGGCACCAAGACACCAGTTAGAGCTAGAATATTTATTAGATAAAGTAAACGCGGCAATCATGGGAGCATATGAATCTAGCTGCCCCCTTACCTCATCTAATGGAAATAAGGAGGCACAATGGTGGAGTAAGGAGCTGTCTAACCTAGGGAGGAAGACGCGCAAGCTGTTTAATAAGGTGAAGAAAACTGGAGACTGGCGAACCTATACCGAAAGTCTAATGGCCTATAATGCCGCAATTCGGAGGGCGAAGAGAAATGAATTTGGGAACTTTTGTGAGAAGATGTCAACCACCCATGCAGCGGCCAGATTTTTAAATCATGACCAAAGCCCATGTGGACTCATCAATAACACTAAAAAGGGGGGATGGGACCTACACCAGGAATGGAATAGAGAAGGCACTGCTGCTACTCTCGACTTATTTCCCGGGAAGTACAGAGGGGCTGACACCAGAACCATCTGCAGGATTTAGAGGGAACAAAGAATCCTTGGACGTTGCACGGAACAACGAAAAAAAAAGGCTAATGAAACCTTTCAACCGTACAAGTATCCAGGGGTGGATGGTATTCTCCCTATATTTCTCCAGTACGGGAAAAAGGAGCTTATGCCCCACCTAATAAGTTTAACCAGGAGCAGATCTAGGCTACATACCAATGGCATGGAGGAGGGCAAGAGTGATTTTCATACCTAAGATAGGTATGTCATTCCGACATATAAGTTTAACATCTTATATACTTATGGAGAAAATTATTGGCAACTATATGCGATCAACTACCTTGTGAAGGAAGCCTTTACATCCGCGGCACCATGCATACAGGGCGGGTCATATAACGGACACTGCGCTGTATCAACTGACCAACACAATACGTAGCTATCTAGACGCTCAGGAAGTCACGATTTGAGCGTTTCTTGATGTTGAAGGTGCCTTCGACAACACAGAGCACTTTGCCGTTACATCTGCGCTTAGAAGGAAAGGAGTCGAGAACACTATAACCAAATGGATATGGGCGATGCTTGAGAGTAAGACTACGGAGACCTAAGTAGGGGTGGAATATCTTGTAGTAAAGACGACCAGGGGATCCCCCCAGGGCGGTGTTTGTCTACGCTTCTGTGGAGCTTAGTGGTTGATGAAGTCTTGCATGTACTAACGAGCAATGGCATAGTATGTCAAGAATATGTCGATGACATTGTTATCATTGCAAGAGGAAAATTTGAGGAGACGCTGTGTAGTATAATACAGAACGGTTTAAGGATAGTAAAGGAATGGTGCATATCTGCAGGACTGAATATTAACCCTGCAAAGACTACCATTGTTCCTTTGACAAGGAGGAGAACACTTCCACGTTGGAAGAGCATCCAGGTGGGCAACGTGCAAATAGGAAGCTAATCGGAAGTCAAGTATCTGGGAGTGATATCAGAAATTAAATCATTGGTTTTTTTGTTAACCAAAAAAACAATTCTTACTTTATTGAATCAAAGAATATGACTGACTTGGTTTACAAAAGTTCTTAATATTAAATACAAAATCAATAATGAGAAATTGACAGAACTGCATTTTAAATTACAAAAAATTATTAAAGCAAATAATAAAAATACAATCAAGATTCCATAGAATTCTCATTACTTAAAATTAATAAGTTCAACGTCTCTTAAGAATTTCGATCGTAAAAACACATAGAAAGCAAAAGGGAAATGCACTTAAAATTCTTAAGAATTTTGGTTACAAATATTGTCAATGGAAAGTATTAAAATAAGAAATGCAATTTCAACTATTTCATAAACAAATGAAATTCGATAGAATTCTTAATACCAAAATTAATGAGTTCAATGCCTCTTATGAACTTCAAGTACAGAAAATATATTATAAAAAGACGTTGTCCAAGATTAAGTGGAAAACAACAAAAGAACTTAGTTTATTTAAATTCATATATGTTTATGTATTAGATGTAATAAAAGTGTTAAAAACTAAAGTGTACATGTATGTATGTATGCATACATGCATGTTTATATTAATATTTTGTGTGATGGTGTAGTGGATATCGTAACTCCCCCACCGTTAGCCTGAGGCTCCGACGAAGAAACTACATAAGTTCTGTTATTGTTTTTTATACAAATTATAGTAATAGTACAAATAAAGATAATTAAAATTCCTATATTACTTCCAGTGTTTATTATATTATTTCTAAAAATATTATGTTTTACAGTTTTTATTGTGTCGTTAAAGTGTATTTCATTAAAATTTAGATTGGGGAGTGACATGTTACTTTCTTTAATTTTCAATGCTAGTTTGTTTATGATAAACATTTCTTTTACATTTATTTTATAATTTTCATAGATTTTCAAATTAGTTTCAACAAAGCAATTTTCATATTTTATCAAAAATGTTTTTAAATTTTCAAATATTTGTGCTTTTCCGCAATTGGTAATAATCTTATCATGGTAATTCTTAAATACAAGTAAGCCTGGATAAATTTCCTTTTCTTCTTGACTTTTCATTGTAGTCATATTACAATTAGGTTCCAAATTTTTCACAATATTTGTTAAGCAGTTATCATTTATTTTTGTCAATTTCTTATATTCTAAAGTGTTCGACTCATATATTTCATTTTTATATACCAGGACAGTATTTTTGTTTAATACTACAGTTTTATTTTGGATGTTTGGTAATGGCTCAAATACAACTTCAGTGAATGTTTCGTTTAGAAATTTTGGGATGCTCAATGTCAAAACCACTAAGTTTTCTTTATATGCAACGGCTACTTTTGTGTGTAAGTAAGATTCTGTTTGATTCATAAAATTGAATTCTTCAGTTGTCAATATGTCTGATGGAATTATTCCTAGTTTTGAGTTAAAGATAACATGTCCAATTTCATTTACGTGGTCTATTAATAAGTTGATATCATTATTAATCTGAAAAATATTTTCGAGAAAATTTGTTTCGTCTTCTAAATTGAGGATTTTGTTTTGGATTTCTGCTTTAAACTTATTTATATATTTTTGAATAGTTTTCTGTTGTTTGTTAATATGATTTGTGATGTTTAATATTTTGTTTTCTATAGAACTCCCTAGATAATTCATTTCGTTCAGGGCAGTCATTGTTTCAGTCTTACTTTTTTCTAAAGTTTGAATTTTGTCCATAATCTCCTTTTCGTCATCACTATCCATTGTCCCTGCCACATATTTAAGTCCTTTCCCTATTACATTTATCAGTCCTAATTTTTGTCTAAAATTAGGAATCAGGTTTTTAATTTTTGTCCTACATATGTCCATGCTTTTGTTAATACTGTCTAGTAGAGGAGTAACATTTGTATATGTGTCTGAAAGTTTATGTATATTGTCTTGTAAAATATTTACTGTTTCAAAGTATTGAGTAGTGTTAATAATATGTATTACTCTTAAGTAGTTTTCGATCATTTCCGTGTCCTTCAGCTTAATTGGTATATAACCGTGGTTGTTTGTCAAGTCTTCAACTTCTAAGTATTGTGCTCCTGTGTCGAGTAGCAGTGATGCACAAAGCAATATAAGAAAAGCCATCTGAAAAAGTGATATGTTAAGTATTTTGGGGTATTAAGTTATTTAAATTCTGAAAATTTTTATTTCTTTTAATGTGTGATTTGTAATATTTATGTCCTCGATTTGTTATAACGTGTTCGTTGTCTAACTCGGTGACGGTTGTTTTTCGAAATTTTGAGTGGTTTTTACCACCTCTTTCATCCTTCAAATAAACAGGGCCTGTCTGAATTTCTACATTTTCACGTGTCTTGTTGAGTTTATTAATAGTTTTTTCTTTATTCTTTGTTATAAGTTCTCTAATTACTTGATATTCGTTTGGGCCTATGTTTCCATTTCTAAAACTAATTGGTTTTCTTCCCGTGCTTGAATGGATTGTATTGTTATAAAACATAATTATGTTATATATTTTTTCTTCCGTATTTTCTGTATCTCTATTAGGATCATGTTTTAGAATTCTAATATGTTCATTTATAGTGTTGTGTAGCCTCTCTACATCTGAGTTAGATGTATGATTATTATTTGAGGTATAATGTATTTCAATTTCTTGTTCTCTAAGAAAGTTCAATAGAGGCAGAGCCTTAAAGCCCAGTTCATTATCCACAACCAATTTCTTTACACTTCCTACTGTTGACAAATACTGTGTTAGGGCCAGTTTAAATTCTATCCAGGATCTATTTCTAATTTTAATTGCTTGGGCAAATTTCGAGAATTTGTCTATAAACGTTAAAAATAATGTTTTCTGTAAGCTATAAAAAACATATACGTGGACGATTTCTCCAGGTTTCTCAGGAGTTTCAGTTATTTTATATTCTTGTTTGATTGGGTGCCTATCATATTTCTCTTTGTTACAAATATCGCAGTTATTTACGTATTGGGTTATTCGTATTCTCAGTTGGGGGTGATAGATTATTGTTTTCAATTCAGCAAAATTTTCATTTATTCCTCTGTGATTATTTCGTTTGTGCTCTTTTTCGATTTTTTCTGTTAACTTATTTTCATCTGTAATATCTTCCAGTAGCCTTTTACATCTAATGATTTTGAATTGCCTGTTTTCGCTAAAATACTTCTTGACCGTTTCATTGAATACATTGAATAAAGATTCTTCTTTAATTAATATGGCATTACTTTTATTAGGGTCAAAATGATTTTTTATTATAGTGACCAGTGTTTGTTCGTCGAATATTTTTGCAGTTATTGTTTTTCTTTTATTTTTAAAAACATTTTCGTTTTTTATTCTTAATGATCCCGATGTACTTTTATTAAAAATTATTTGCCGTCGATAGAAATTTATTGGGTAATTAGTTTCCAAAACGATATTTTCATCTTGAGTCCTCTCGTCAGTTTCATTCATTTCAGTATTTTGCGATTCTTCATTAATATTTATTTCGACTCTTGATAAGGCATCTGCATTACCATTTAAAATCCCTTTTTTATATTTTATTTCATAATCGTATTCCTGCAAACGAAGTCTCCATCGGACCAATTTAGAATTCGGCTCTTTAATAGAAAATAGCCACGTTAAGGGTCTATGATCCGTTTCTATCAGAAATCGTCTGCCGAACAAATATGGTCTCAATTGTTGAACAGCCCATACAATTGCCAGTAATTCTTTCTCTATAGTGCTATAGTTCTGCTCATGATCATTAAGTGTTCTACTAGCAAAACAAATAGGATGTCCATCCTGGGACAGCACTGCTCCAACTACAAAGTTACTCGCATCTGTCTGCAAAACAAACTTTTTATTGAAATCCGGATACGCCAACACAGGTGGGTTAGTTAATAACCTTTTCAGTGTATCAAAACTTTCCCTGTAATCAGGATCCTTAACATCAATTCTAGCGTCCTTCTTTAAATACTCAGTCATCGGTCGTGCAATTTTCGAGTAGTCTTTAATAAATTTGCGATAATATCCTGCGAGACCCAAGAACTGTTTAATTTGTTTTTGGGTTGTTGGTAATGGAAATTTCTGTATGCATAAAACTTTATCTGGATTTGGCTTAATACCTGATTCGGTCACTACATGTCCTAAAAAACTAGTTTCTCTTTTCATAAATTCGCTTTTATCTAACTGGATCTTTAAATTTACTTCTTTTAAACGATTAAACACCTTTGTTATAGATTCCAAATGCTCTTGAAGTGAGGTTGAAAATATTATTATGTCGTCGAGGTATACGAGACAAATTTTATTAATAAAATCACCTAGGACATTATTCATCAGCCTTTGAAAAGTAGCTGGTGCTGTTTTTAGTCCGAACGGCATACGAAGGAACTCGTAGTGGCCGCCTTCTACGCTAAATGCGGTTTTTGGAATATCTTTTTCATTTATTTCGATTTGGTGGAAGCCCTTAGCAAGATCAAGGGTCGTAAAATATTGACATCTTCCCAATTTCTCCAAGATTTCGTCGATGTTGGGAATCGGGTATTTATCATCAATGGTGACTTCGTTTAGCTTGCGATAGTCGACCACTAATCTCCATTTCTTCTTTCCGCTTGCATCCAGTTTTTTCGGTACAATCCATACTGGAGCCGAATATGGTGAATGGCTGGGTCTGATTATCCCACCACTCAACATTTCTTTAATTTGTCTACCCACTTCTTCTTTGTGAATGTATGGGTATCTATAAGTTTTTGTATTAATTGGAATGTTGTTCACAGTCCGTATTTCATGCTTTATTGCATTAGTAAAAGTTAAATCGCTATTCTCTGTATAAAATATTTTTTTAAATTTGTTTATTAATTTTAATAGTTTCTCTTTTTCTTCGCTATTAAGGTGTTCAACTCTTATTTGTTCCGAAATTGGAAGTTGTCGGGTTTCCTCTCCTATATTATATATGCAAAAATTTTCTGTTTTAGCTTTTTCAATTTTAAAAGGGGGAAATTTTATTGTTTTTGGGGTGTCTCCGCTAAAATTTATTGTAGCGTTAATTTTAAAGTCATCTGCTTCATATACGCCTTCCAATATCTCTAGGTCTTTATCGGTTGAAAATTCTTGGTTCTTGTATACTAATCCTTCTTTACATTCCACGGGTAATTCGACTTGATATATTCCTGGATTTTCAAAATGATATTCCACTTGTTGATCTTCATATCTTAGTGGTATTTTCTTCTTGCCCACAATGATTATGTCGTAGTTTAAATTTATTATTACTCCTAATGGCTTTAAAATATCATTTCCTATCAATCCATCGTAAAAGTCATGGAAGTTACAAACGAAAAATTCAATTGATTCGTCTTTACTACCTAGTTCTTCAAAAAGAGGGATACGAACCTTTTTATTTATTCTGATTATATGTTGTAGAGTTTTAATAGTTACTTCATTCGTTGGTATATTCCATTTTGGGTGACATATGTCTGGGTTAATAATTGAGTGTGAAGCTCCTGTATCAATTAAAAATTTTAAATAGCCTAATTTAGATTTTATTGTTATATGTGGTAATCTTCCGGTGAGGCTGGAAATTGAAAATTTTCATATGTTGGTTGTTTTTTGATGCTTTGGAAAACATTTACATCCACAGGTTCTGGTTGGTTATTTTGTTGGTGACTTATATTTGGTGTATTATAAGAGCTATTAAAATTTCTATATAGGTTTGAATTATTGTTGGGCCTATATTGAAAATTTTGTCTATGATAATTTTCTTGAGAATTGTAATTAGGTCTGTGTTGGATATTTTGTCTATGATTGTTAGAATTAAAATTATGTTTATATTGAGTATTTGAATTTGGTCTTTGTGAACTAGAATTGTTTCTGTTATCACTTTTGTAATTTTGCTTATTAAAATTTCGGTCTCTTGGCTCATTTTCAGTTTGTTTGATCTTGTTGCCATTGTATGCATATCCTGCTTGGAAAAGAATTTCCATTGCTTCCTCCAGCGTATTTGGGTTTCGACAAGTCAATATAGTCTTCATTGGTTCAGGAATTTTTCCTTTAAAAATATTAAGTGCTGATTTCATGTTGTTTTTGGCTATTTCGGCTGTGCCTGGATTTTCTCCCATTATCAAATTGGTTTTATTATTTAATCTCCGTAACCTATCTTTTATTTCGTTATAGAATTCTGTCGTGTTTGTTCTGAATGTTACTGCTCTCATATTATCATAAAGTTCCTCTAAGTTCAATCTTTCTCCAAAATTATTTATAAGGACATTCTTAATGTCTGCCCACGACTGTACATGAAAATTTATTTCTATTACTTCTCTAGCTCTGCCTTGTAACCTACTTTTTATTATATCAGAGAAGAAAAGTTGAGATATTTGGTCATACTGCGTAAGTATTGGGTGTATTCTATCTACAAGGGTAATAAAGTTGTAAAGGTCGTGTCGTGTTCCGTTAAATTCAGGCAATGTTTTGAGATATTTAATAGGGTCAAGGGTAACAGAAGGTGCTTGGGCCATGATTAAATAAGGTAAGTATAAGTAAAAAATAAAATGAATCTATATATATCAAACACTAAAAAAGGTTCTTCTTTTTACAATTTTAATGATTCTCTCTCCCTTTTTTTTCAAAAAGATTAGTTTTGTGTAAAAAAAAAATTCATTTATAATTTATATGATTTTTTGATTTTTGTTCTCACTTTCTTTTTTTTTTTTTTTTTTTTTTTGAAATTTTCTTTCGTAGTAATGACCTTATAAAACTTAAATATACGTATATACTTATAATATGAGCAAATAGCTTACTTTATGCAACGTTGTCTTCTTCGCTTTACTTGTTGAAAATTGTTGATTTGGCTTCTTTCTCAGTGGAAAAAATATTGATGTGATGTCTTCTTGGAATCAGTTGATGATTTAACTTCTTCTTCAATTTGAAAGTGTTGATTTGATGTCCTCCTTCAATCAATTGATGACTTCTTCCTCGGTTAAAAAATGTTGATGTGATGTATTCTTTAAATTAATTAATAATTTAACTTCTTCTTCAATTGGAAAGTGTTGATTTGATGTCTTCTTTCAATCAATTGGTGATTTGGCGTCTTCTTTCAGTTGAAAAATGTTGATTTGTTAACTACCTTAATTCTTTAAGGATTAAATTTCTTTTTTTTTGTGTTCAAAAATGTTTAATTCACTACCTCAATTCTTTAAGGATTTTTTTCTTTATTTTTCGAAAAAAAAAAATGTTCAATTCACTACCTTAATTCTTTAAGGATTTTTTTTTTCAAAAATATTTAATTCACTACCTTAATTCTTTAAGGATTTTTTTTTTCAAAAATGTTCAATTCACTACCTTAATTCTTTAAGGATTTTTTGTTATATATATTTTATACACGTTAATTATAAAAATAAAAAATAATGTCCTTGATTCTTCAGGGATATTTTTACGCGCATCCCATCCTCGTCGCCAATTAAATCATTGGTTTTTTTGTTAACCAAAAAAACAATTCTTACTTTATTGAATCAAAGAATATGACTGACTTGGTTTACAAAAGTTCTTAATATTAAATACAAAATCAATAATGAGAAATTGACAGAACTGCATTTTAAATTAAAAAATATTATTAAAGCAAATAATAAAAATACAATCAAGATTCCATAGAATTCTCATTACTTAAAATTAATAAGTTCAACGTCTCTTAAGAATTTCGAACGTAAAAACACATAGAAAGCAAAAGGGAAATGCACTTAAAATTCTTAAGAATTTTGGTTACAAATATTGTCAATGGAAAGTATTAAAATAAGAAATGCAATTTCAACTATTTCATAAACAAATGAAATTCGATAGAATTCTTAATACCAAAATTAATGAGTCCAATGCCTCTTATGAACTTCAAGTACAGAAAATATATTATAAAAAGACGTTGTCCAAGATTAAGTGGAAAACAACAAAAGAACTTAGTTTATTTAAATTCATATATGTTTATGTATTAGATGTAATAAAAGTGTTAAAAACTAAAGTGTACATGTATGTATGTATGCATACATGCATGTTTATATTAATATTTTGTGTGATGGTGTAGTGGATATCGTAACTATTAGACTCAAAGTCGCCTCCAAATGCTGGAAACAGCATTTAGAGGTGACTGTTGACAGGGAAACAGAAGCATTTATGGTTTGTAGATCTGTTGCAGGAAGAACATGGAGCTGCACACGAGATGGATATACACCATAATAGTGAGAGCTATCATCACTTATGGTGCTGTTGCCTGGTCGGACAGGGTCAAGCTGGCTACGACCAGAAGCCGGTTAGAGAAATTACAGAGGCTAGTAAGCCTCTGTATAACAGGGACTATGAGGACGTGTCCTATGGCGGCTATGGAAGTCCTCACTTAACTCACACCTCTTACGATTTTGATAGAGGCTGCTGCAAGGCAACAAGTAATAAGCATCATGGGGAAAAGTACAGACAGGGACGGTCTAAATAGCCAATGGGAGCAATCATCCCTGGCAGGATGATCTTTCCTACTTGCGCAACCCTCTGACGTGATGAATAAAATGTATGATTTCGATAAGAGGTTTGAAACTGCTCTGGCCAATAGAAGGGAATGGTGGGAAATAGAACCAAGGTATTCCTTTGAAAATGGCACCATCAGGTGGTACGCTGATGGTTCTAGAACGCCTGCAGGCTCTGGTGTGGGAGTTGTAGGACCAAAAACTAACTACCATGAATCGTTGGGAAAATCTCCCACCATTTTTCAATCGGAAGTTTATGCCATTGAAAGATGCTCATAATTCAATCTTTTTTAATTTTTTCGGATTGTCAGGCTGCTATCAAAGCGCTCAGCTCATATGATTTTACCTCTAAGTTAGCATGGGAATATCACATTAAGCTAAATCAGCTAAGCAGCATGAATAAGGTCACACTCTAGTGTGTTCCTGGACACGCCGGTGTATTAGGAAATGAAAATGCAGACAAAATGGCCAGGAGGGGGCTACTACACCCATGGTCAGAATGGTCGGACCAGAAAAGTTTTATCGACTCGGATTGGACAAAATACGGAAATATATATCAATGGAAATCAAAAGTAATAGAGAAAACCTCTGGCCCAATCTCCCAGGATTGAGTCATGCTAAACTAATGATTGGAACGTATAAAAAAATCGTTTCATATATATCATGTCCCTGAGTAAAAACAATCTAAAAATGCTTACAGGCTTCCTCACAGGCCATTGTAGACTGAGAAAACACCTCAACAGATTTGGCATTGAGAGGAGCAGCCTGTGCAGGTTCTGTGATTACAAAGATGAAACTCCAGAACATATTCTGAGGGACTGTGAAGCGTTATGCCACAGAAGATATAGCCAATTGGGCAAGCACCTATTGCAGGATTGGGAACTGCCAACTCTGGACCCACTGGCAATCCTGAGATTCATCAGGGGAGTAGGTCTAGATGAAGTGCTCTAGCACCTGGCAGGGCATACAGTAGAATTTCTTTGGTTGCAGTGTCCTGTGCTTCCCGCTAGACTTAATTCATTCATTCATAGAAAATATTTCGTACGAAGGTAATTATTTTTTTTTGTAATGTAAAAACTCTGTAACAACCAACATAAATAAAACAGATTTTTTGGATGCAATGACTGACATTTTATTTTAAAGATGAAAACAGTGCATCTATTTGTTATTGAACACTCCATTGATGAAGAGTACCAGGAAATAAGCACTACAAAAAAATTAAGACCAGCAAATAAGATATTCGTCATTATTATAAATTTAATTTAACTTACCAGAAAGGATAAGTTTGCCTTTAACCCAGCGCTCACTTTAGGTTAACCTAAAATTTTACTGATAAAAAACATTTTATTCGTCCAATAAAATCCTTCTTTTAACTAACTTTAATTTGTACAAATGGCCTTAGGTATGCCAAATTTAAAACACAAATAAATAAATGCAAGTTTCTGGCAAAAAAACATTGTATTTATACTTTTTTACTACAATTCTTGATTTAAAATTACCGACGACAATCAAGGGAATAATATCTAACTGGCTCTTAAAGAAAATTTTTAAGGGACTATTCCAAAATTTCTTTAGTGTTTATTTTTAAGCAAATTATACTTAAAGTACAGCCAGATATGTCTAAATAAATTCAAAATGTTGAAAGTTAAGCATATATGCGTAAATCAGCAAAAATATGTTTAACAAAAAAAGTAGAAGTACAAAAGCGTACAATTTTCAATAGAAGTACGCCATATTTTTTATTAAGTTAATTAAAATTAAATTTCTATTGTTTAAAACAGTTAATATATGTATAAGTAACAATAATTGTAGCATGTTTTTTTATGTAAATAGTGAATAGTAAATATTGTGAAACTGGAAAAAATGTTTATGTGCAAAATTAAAAGAATCTCTCATTTACAATTAAATCATTATGCATTTATGCGTATTCAAAATGCAAGAAAGTGTTTACCAATTATAATAATGATTTAGTGCATTTCACAGAGTCTCTCTAATGAAAACGGTGTTTTTAAAAATAATTTGTTTTCCTACTCTGATCAATTTGCAATTTTATTGAGAAGGACGTATATGATATTTACTCTCACCCATGATTAAACATATTTTATTCAAAATTAAACATATTTTCCCCAAAAATCAAAAAAAGGTTTAAAATATAGTTGTGTAATTTTAGGTCGGAAGTAGTCTGTAAAGTTTTGCCTACTATTATTGACCTAATTTTCAACAAAAGTGCTTTAGAATGTATGTACATATATATAGGTACTATATTCAGCAACTATATGGTATGATTTTGTATAAACTTTCTCCATAACTGAAATTGCAAAGTTTGTTTCCATTTTACAGGTCATACATTATACAACCTAAAACACAGAAAATGAATATTACATTTTTTATGTACACATACATATAATCCGATAATTTTTGCCTTTGTGTACTTACTAGGGATGCCAAACTTGAAATCCCGAATCCCGGGATTTGTAAAATTCAATCCCGGGGTTTATTGTTCGGGATTTCTTAACAATTTTTATATAAAAAACCATTTGTAAATTAAAATTTTCGTTGATGTTATGGTATTTTTTATAATATTTAAAAGTCCCATACAATTTTATACCTGTAGTTTTAAAAATTTAATGACTATTCTTGACATATTTTTTATAAATTAACAACAAAAGCAAAATAACTTAAATACTTTTTCATGGCTATTTTCATCAAAAGAGCTACAATATACAACTAAGAATTATTTTGAAAACAAAAAGAAGCTTTGGAAGGAAAATTCGTAAGTTTGACATATTTATTCCGTCTTATTCTATATTTTGAGGGCAATTATGAATGAAATTCCACGGGGAATAATTTCAAAAAGTAGCAAGTAATAGGGAAAAAAAATCTAATTGGAGAAGGGAGAAATTTCTTGCGGAAATTTATTCATAGTTGCAGTGTATTACCATCTGTATGTCGACTCCTCCACGCTATAAAAAAATTAGTGTTGACATTTTTTTATTTTCATTTAGTTTTTCAAAAGTCAATAGATATATATGTACATATGTATGTTCGTTTTGGTTAAGATTGTAGAAAAAATACTTATATTTAGTTATGGAATTCAGTATAAATTCTCTAACATCAAATGTTATTAATCAACTTAAAAATAGATGAAAAAAATTCTTATGATTTTTATTTATTTTATTTATTTTATTTTTAAAGAATATTGTGTAATGATATATTATGTTGATAAAACTTTTTAAAATGCATAAAATTTGTTATTAAAGTATATTATTATATATTAAAAAACATTATTTATTTATTTTACCAAGAAATTTTAGATCCCGAGATCTCGAAAATCCTGCAATCACGAAAAATCCCGGGATCCCGAATATCCCGAGATACCGAAATAATTATTCCTGGATGTGCCACACTTTAATGATTCCATTATATACGGCATTTATAGATAAACGTTCCACGCGTTTAATTTTTAAATTATTATCCATTTCTCTGTTTGGTGTACATAAAACCACAACCATTGTATAGAGGGATTGACAAACCATCTGCTTAGCGATTAGCACCCACTTATACGCTTATTAAAAGGTATAACAAAAAGTATCGAAGCTTTCAATTGCTTTTCCAACAAGGTCATTCCTCAGGCTTCTTAAGCGTATTTTTACTACCATTATCAACTTAATGCAATTCCGTAGCAGTAACACTATGTTTTGGGAGACACAAAATACTTTTTTTTAATTTCCTTATCTTTAGCTGTTTATTAATATTTATAACAAAACGTTCAAAAATACTTTTTTTTCTAAAACACAACAGCTGTTTCTGACATCCCAAGTATTGTATAAAAGTATAAAATATTAAAAGCGAATTAAAAAATTTGACGTGAGTACAGCTTATATGAATTTGCCTTGTTGATGTGTTTTAAATCCATATTTCATAATTTGTTTCTATTTTTAAAGTATATGGATATGTATATATTTTATAATATTTTTTGCTTGTCCTGTAAAATTAGAAAAAGTGCTGGTACGTACTTTTTTTTGTACCAATCTTTTGGCAAAATATCACGTCAATCTTATTTTTCATTAATTTAATAGAAATGTAAAGTTATTTTAAAGCAAAATGTACTTACATTCGCACGTTTAGAGTTATGCCGCCTTATGTCAAGGCCTCACGGGCTAGGCCTTAAGCTACCACTGACTATATAGTGTGAACCTATGATAGTTCTATAACACCGCATTACAAAAACGAACTTGTTTTCTGTGCTATGAACCAAATATACTTTTTCGGAAAGGGGAGAAAAAATAAAAATACACGTGTATGGGCGATTTTCATGTACCCGTCAGAATTTTTTTTGTATAAAATGTAAAGCTCGTAGTGTCCGTCTGTCTGAAGAACCTTGGACCCTTTTTCCGTGATCCAAGCGAGCTGAGTTTTTGCAGGCAGACTCGTGGAAATGTCTGTATCATGTCAAATTTAAAAAAAATTTATTTTTATCAATTCTCAGATTTTAAAAAATTTTTTTTTTTAGCATAACTTGAAGGAACTCCAAATTTTTTAATTTTTACATTACGTGTACATGAAAATCTCCGATACAAGTGTATTTTTATTTTTTTCTCACCTTTCCGAAAAAGTATATTTGGTTCATAGGGCAGAATGTGTGTAACGCGGTGTAATGTATACACACAACCGTGAAAATACATACTACGTCAACCATGGCACCCTTCAGACTATTGGATCAAAGAATAATTTAAATTTCACTTATTTTTCAATAACATTTATTGTCGTCACAAAAATTAAAATGAAACATGTGGTATGTACTTTAGTCGATTATTCCTTAGGTGGATGAGAATTGATGTAGTCAATAGATCTTTGAATGTATTCGGGGATTGGGTGTGGAGTGGGCAACAATGGGTTGGCAGCATCAACACGATAACCGTTTTCATCGGCAGTGTATTGCAAAGAAATCGGATCGCCTTCAGGCGAATTGTATGAATATTGGCCGTTGACTACCCAGTTATCAGCACCTTGTAGCTGACCCTGTTGCTCAGCTTTAACGCCGTTGTCTAATTCGTAAGTGTACTTAAAATTATCCACATTGACTTCAGCTTCGTTGCGGATAACATTGGCATCTTCATTGGCGGCGGCAATGGCCAAAATACAAGCAAGGATGATCTGTAGTTGAATACAAGGAAATTAAGAACATTTAATAGGACTTTTTGGTTTTTAATTATTTTTTTAAGCAAAATCTATAAGCATTTCGTTCCCGCTTGTGTAACTCGTTTATAAACTGAATGCCAAAAATATATTTCGGTATTTGTTATATAAGAATAATTTGATTTATTATTTTTACTTACGTAAAATTTCATGATGGTTGTGTATAGTTTCTAGAAGCTTGCGAGTACAACTGCTGTAGTTTCAATAACTAACAAACGATTTTATAGTGACTTTCAATTTCTTTGAATACTAAGAAATTATTAATTTACATACAAAATTCCACTGTCATTCTTCCCATTTGATAATTAGAGACAACGACAATCAATACACTGAAAGCAACAAGTTTCTGTCTGACACATTTTTTAATAAAAGAAAATCAAGTTTGGAACTAAACAGAAATTTTTCAAACACCAAGCGCCCATTTATTATTTATGTAAATTTGTTTGAATAGCCATAAAATTATTGCCAAAACTACAAAATAAAAATAACTAATAATAAAATAAACAACTAATAAAATTAAAAAAAAAAATTCAAACAAAATTATTCCATCATTACCATCTGCATATTATCATGCCTTTTGTTGTGTGACTTAAACGTTTTCTATTTCAAGATGTTTTGCCCGCTTATGTGATCTTAAATAATTTTCGGTATGTTAAATTCAGGCAATGCTAAAAATAATTTTAGATTTAAACTGGCTACGGGAACATTAAGTGTTTCATAATGTTTGTCTTTCTTAATTTAATTAGTGCTTTTCCGCTTTTTTTTATTACATTATATATTTTTAACTTGTTCTATTTTTGAATTTATTTCCGGTACTATTTTTACTACCACGAGATTATTAATTCTTTATATTTAGTTTTTAATATTCTTTTTTTATTTTAGCAGTTTTCTTTCTTTCATAAGAGATATAAAATCGTTTGACGTTTTTTAGTCGTTCACTGAGCTGAAATTTTTAACCCAACTTTAAGTTCACTCATTCTGCAGTACTGTAAAGAGGCAGATGACTTTTATAACATCAGGATCTGCAAAACAAGACATGTCATAAAATGTATTCTACTATATAAATATGAAGCAGACTCATACATATGTATGTATATCTGCATATCTTTACATACATATATATCGAGCCTTATTTTCGATTTTATCTTAAGCGACAATAATTAAAGTTTTCAGGAGAAGGTTTTTTCAAAATATTCAAATTTGTTTTTGTACGCAAAATTGTCATTTACGATAAAATTGTACAGCCTATATCTTAAAAGTTATCAACAATTTTGGCATTTTGATAATTCTAAACTGTGGGCTGCGATGAAAACTTGCGATTTTATTCTAAAATTGATGTAGCAAATTTTCAGGCTGCTCAGATGGTGCCAACCCGTGCCAAAATGAGGTCAAAGGTCAAAATTTTGAAAAACCACCGAAATGTTTTTTTGCATTTTATAATTTTTTTTAATTAGAAATTCCATAAATTATAACAGCATTTACACTTGCCATCATAACAGCAAGTGCTTTAGTGTTTTTTTTATAATTTACGCTGTGAAAATAAAACAATTAATGAACGTGTAAGATTGGTATTGGCTGAAATATTGCCTTTTTGGGAAAAAGCTAGAATCCCAACGCCAGAGCAAAGGACATGTGCTGCAAAAGTCATTAAACTTTTTAATTTAAAAAAAAAATATGTAAATCTCCGTTCCTGAGTCATGGCAAAAAAGAAAATTACTTTAAGGAAAAGTTAAAAAAAATATTTGACATTTCCCAAGTTGACGCTCTCAAGCTGATACAGGAAGATAAGAACTCTTTAACGAAGCAGTGAGAAAATGGTCACAAGTCATGACCATTTTCTCACTGTCGATCAAAATATCACAAATAAGGAAAAAGGAAAGGCTGTCCTTTTTCTGGAATTTCCGGCATATTCTACTGTAATTATTATATTATTATAATTAATTTTATCTGGGCTAATTTAAATATTTATTTTCAATGTAATAATACGTAAGTAATTTGATCTCAGCATTTGCAAATATTATTTACATTTTATACTCAATTCCTAAATTACAAATTTTTTGAAGGGTGTACAATAATCCATACCAATCAACGATGCATCATTTTTATTAATTTTTAACCACTTTTGCTTCTTAAGTTTTTTGTTTTATGTGTATATCCATCTTTCTGTTTTTTATTTATATTTAAATATGCATATAGTAAGTGATTGATGACATTGCACTTTATTGTTTTATGACATCTCTTAAAACATCATATCATACTTATTACTTAGCAATAGAATAATAAATTCTACCTAATTCGGAATTAAAAACGTTAACAAATAAAGTATTAGCAAAAATTATAATATGTAATAAAATTTAAACAACTAAATTTATTCTAAAATTCAACATCACTTGATAAGCTATTACAATTTTATATGGTTATTGGAACAGAAAATATTATCACTGCAATAAAAATGTACACCCTCATTCTAGTAACTATTTAAATTTACTTATTGTCGCTAGAATAACAATTTTCTCATCTTAATTGCACTAAAAATTAAATGACGAGACCATATTGCTTAGATAAAACGTTTTTAATAGAAATTCCATCAACAATTTACATTAGCTGTGAACTTGAGAGTTTGACTGGGCTATTGAATCCACATATTGTTGATGTTTGTTTATCTTATTGACTTTATGGAAAAAATAAATTCATTATTAATACGTCAATAACATTCACAACTAAGTTTATTTAAAAAAATATAACTGCAAAGAATTCGCAAATGTAGAAAAATATTGTACTGAATATAGAATCTAGCAAATTGGAGACAATATGGCTCAACATTTACCAACAAATGCATGAGCGAAAAAATTAGAATAAAAGTGGAATCCGAGTTACATCCAAATGAGTTTTATTTTCTAAATTCCCTTTTTGAATGATTTTTAGGGCTCCATACACCAATGATGAAGAGAACCCCTATTATTTTATGATGTCCGTCTGTCTGTCGCAGGCTGTTTTCTTGCGAATCGTAAGAGCTTTGAAACCGAAATTTTCCAAAAATATGTAAAATTTTATGTTGAAATCTTAATGTAATATACCGATACTTATGTATTTTCACACCAATTAACGCTGAAATTTAACAAATCAAAATTAAGGTTTATTATATTAGTTAATGTAATTTTGAATATTTACGGCCTGGCCCAGGATGTCGACAAGAAATTATCTGTCGCTTAGTTACATTGAAAACAAAAATAAAATAAGAAAATTTGTTTTTGTTTTCAATATAAGTAAGCGATAGATAGTTTATTGTCGACATCGTGGGCCTGGCCGTTAATTTTGTTAACTTATGGCTAATAAATAAGTGAATATTTAAACAAGCTGTTCAATATAAATAGAAACCTTGATTTATTAATTTGTAGAAAAGTGAAATATCGAAAAACACATTTTATGATAAAAAAAGAGCAGAATGCATTTTTCTATTTAATTTTTTTTTATATTTGCGAAAATTAAACGAAATTCTTTTTAATACGACCACATGATGTTCATGTACATGCCCTGCAAACAAAATGTTTTTTCTACTTTTTCTGAAGTCAGACTTGTCGTGCCGAATTCGTTAAGAAATTTCGGTAGTTTGTCTCAACAATTTTTTTTAAAACATTAAAACTTTGGTTTTTGAGTACATAAGTAGAAGTCTGTGAAAATTTTATTTTTAAATAAATATGTATGTACGTATATGTATATTTTGAAAAAAAGGATTGTAACGAATATTAAAAAATTTGAGTATGTGCAAATTATTTCAACAATAGCAGCGACATAAAGGTGAAGGGGTACTCTGCTATAAAAGCAAAAAGAAATCGTACATACATGTCGTTACGAATTTGTACCCACATATCGCATCGATTTCGTTCCAATATATCGTTACGAAGTCGTGTCAACCATTTCATACAAAAATTGTAACGATTTAGGTAATATTTCGGTTTCGAAATCGGAAGATTTTGCCGACCAGTCGTTAGGTTACGTTTGGTTGGTGCCTTCAAAAAACACACACACATTTACAAAACATATGGTATGTTTGTAAAACTTAAACAACACTTAAATGCACAATGTTGGCTATTTAAGATTCATTCATATTTGGGGTGAAAAACAAAATTTTGTATTTAAATAAGATTTAAAAATAAAATATATAATCATTGACTGATTTATTAGCCCTTATTGTATCTTGGAAACCGTACGATTCAAATTCTTAGAATGTAAAAAAAGCGTTGAAACGAAAAAGCTAAAGTCGCCAGAAACGAAAAATCGCTAAAATAAAAAAACGCTTAGATGAAAATTATCATCCAAAATAAAAAAATCGCTCAACTTCAAAAAAAAATCACCAAACCTATAAGGGTCGCTAAAAAACTAAAAAAATCGTAAAAAAAAGACAAAATCGCTAAAATAATGTTACGTTTAAATTTTATTAAACGTGTGAGTTCTTTTGATTGCTCAAAAATAAAAATAAATAACAACACGATTTTCTTATTTGCAACTGAACTTCCTTTTATTATTGACTAAACCAATTACAACTTGTCTATTCTTATTTACTTCTTAACGTTATTATCCACCGCACGAGGTCTTTTACTTTCAACGATGTTCGCTCTACTAATTTCCAATTAGCACTGACTGACTTGTTCGTTCACAACACTACTGAACTTCACAACTGACTTATTCACGACTGACTTGCCATTGGTTGCGTTACGCTTTTTATACTGTGCACCAATACCACTAGAAGCATAGTCCAGACGATCATTATCATCTTAAATGTTGTTTACTAAGTGCCCAATTAAGTTCATGTGGTAACTATGTACATACATGTGTATATGCATACGTGTGTACATCATTAACTAAGCAATGCGTGGTGGTTGTTTACCTTTTGCCATTCGTTTGAATTGCCATGTATGTATGTGTGTAAATATGCGAAGCTTCTTAATAAGCAGACGCTTTTTGTTGTTGCTTCTGCTTGTGTACGTGTTACGCATGCTTATTTAGTTCTTTGCTACAGTGTTTGCACGCGAATATGTGTGTACGTTTGTTTCTTTAGTTAAATACTTCTAGATAGTTCTTTGCATTAACCCTGTAGGAATCTTTTTACGTAACACTGCCCCCCACTTAAGCCTATTCGTACCGAATAGGCACATCATCCGGCTTCCAATAGCTCGCGAGTCGTTCTAAATGTAAAACTTTCATTTTTGACCTTGGGCTATTGTGTTTTTGTATTCTGTAGACGACATCGTTTAACCTTTTTATTACCGTATATGGTCCCTCCCAGTGAGTCTGTAGTTTGGGAGATAATCCTATTTTCCGCTGTTGGTTGAAAAGTAGAACCAATTGACCCTCATTAAAGCCTTTAGAATTTGCAGCATGGTCGTATCTAACTTTCATCTTATTACTGACCATTTTAATTCGGCTACGTACAAATTCATGTAGCTAATTTAAATTTTCTTGCCTTTGGAAAGGACCAGTATCTGTTTCATTTGCTTGTGTAGGCTTGACGCCGAACTCCAAATCTCCGGGCAACTTTAACTCAGCTCCAAAGATAACTTTCGCAGGTGTTCGCGATGTTGTGTCATGCACAGCTGACCTGTATGCTAATAGAAAGTCTGGAATGTGCTCGTCCCAGTCCTTTTGGTGCGCGCTAACCACTTTTCGCAAATATTCTTCTAATGTACGGTTGAATCTCTCTACCATGCCATCAGACTGTGGGTGAAGTAGTGTGGTTCTGGTTTTCTTTATCCCATAACGCTCGCACATATCTTTAAATATTGCAGACTCAAAATTTCTACCTTGATCAGAGTGCAATTCAATAGGAACTCCATAGCGACATACCCAGTTGCTTACAAACGCGTCCACAACAGTTCTGGCTTCCTGGTTGGGTATGGCATAAACTTCTGGCCATTTGCTGAAATAGTCCATCACTACAAGAATATATCGATTCCCAGCATTGCTGACTGGAAAAGGTCCTGCGATATACATTGCTATCCTCTCAAATGGTGCTCCCGAGTTATATTTTTGCAGTAGACCCCGACTTCGTTTAGCTGGACCTTTAGCTTTCATGCACTGTGTGCAATTTGCTATCCATTCGGCTACGGCTTGTTGACATCCAATCCAATAAAAACGCTGTTTTAACTTTTCGAGCGTTTTTGTTACGCCCAGGTGACCACCGCTGGCTCCATTATGGAACTCCTTCAGCACCTCGCTCCTCTTGGATGTTGGGACCACGATCAGGTTGGAAACCGTCTTACCGTCTACACTTTCCCAGACACGATACAAACAACCATTTATCAACTTCAGGCTGTTCCACTGGGCCCAATAGGATTTTACCAGTGGACTTTCAGCTGATATCTCATTACGTGTGGGTCTTCTATCCTCCTCTTTAGCCGCTATAATTTTTCCCAGTGCAGGATCTGCCCGTTGCGCCTCTGACCAGTCTTCTTCCGTACCAATTTTTGTAAGCCTGACATCAATGACACATTCTTTTGCTTCAACTTTTGAACAATGTCTGCACTCTAAGCTACAGGGCCGCCGTGACAGCGCATCAGCATTATTATGCTTTGTACCCTTTCTGTGCTCAATGCTGAAATCGTAGCTCTGAAGACGTTCAATCCAGCGTGCTAGCTGCCCTTCAGGATTTTTAAACTGCAGTAGCCACCTGAGTGCAGAATGGTCAGTTCTTAAAGTAAAATGTTGGTCATACAAGTATTTGTGAAAATGCTTAATGCACTCCAACACGGCCAGAAGCTCTCGTCGTGTCACACAGTAGTTCCTCTCGGGCTTCGACAGTATTCGGCTATAATAACCCACTACTTTTTCTGTTCCATTAATCACCTGTGATAGTACACCTCCTATTCCATATCCACTTGCATCGCTATCTAACACAAATTTTTCCCCAGCAACTGGATATGCCAAGACTGGTGATGTGCACAATAAATCTTTTAGTGTCTGGAAAGCCTTTTCCTGCGATTCACTCCAATCGTATGGTTGCGACTTCTTTGTCAGCCCATGTAAGCTTGCAGCTACGCCGGCAAAATTTGGCACAAAGCGTCTGTAGTATGTGAAAAGGCCTAAAAAGCTGCGCAATTCGTGAAGATTTCTTGGACGAGGCCAGTCTTTTACTGCTCGTATTTTATCTTCATCAGTTGAGATACCATCTGCCGTAACTTTATGGCCCAGATACTTCACCTCTTTTTGGAATAGTGCACACTTTTTGATGCTGAGTTTGAGTCCAGCCGATGATATGCGCTGAAAGACTTCAGTCAGATTTTTAAGGTGTTCATCAAAAGTCTTCCCCATTACAATTATGTCATCAAGATACACCAAGCATGTTTTCCAGTGCAGTCCCTTTAATACTTGCTCCATGAGCCGCTCGAAAGTAGCCGGAGCATTGCAGAGCCCAAATGGCATAACATTAAACTGCCACAGACCATCGCATGCACTGAAAGCCGTTTTCTCCTTATCTTTCTCTGCAATCTCCACCTGCCAATAGCGGCTTTGTAGATCTAATGTGGAGAACCATTTCGTTCCAGCAAGCGTGTCTAAGGTGTCGTCAATTCTTGGTAGCGGGTAACTGTCCTTTTTAGTCACGTCGTTAAGTTTTCTATAATCGACGCAAAATCGAGTGCTGCCGTCCTTTTTCTTTACTAAAACTACCGGTGAACTCCAGGGACTTGAAGATTGTTCGATTACACCACACCGCTCCATTTCGTTGACCAACTCTTTTACCTCAGTTCGCTTAGCTAGTGGTATACTTCTGGGCGCCTGTTTTATTGGCCTTGCATCGCCAGTATTTATTTCATGTTTCACTATTGCCGTTCTCCCTTGGCTTTGATTTTTCCCGGCAAAAATGCAGGCGTGTCTTTTTAGCAGTTGTTTGGCCTTATTTCTATCAGGAGGCGATAGCCCTGCTACCCATTGCTCCACATGTGCCTGAAATTGTTCACGCTCCTTTGCAGAAATATTGGCAGGTTCTTGCTTTTCATCGCAGTTTATTATTGCCTCTGCTGGAGCACATTGACCTATTTCGGCATTCTTGTTGATGACTTTTCCTTGGCCTGATAAATTAAGTACCCTTATGGGGACCTTTCTTTCATTGCAAGTTTTTACGAGGGCTTTTGCTGTTAATAGCTCACTCTTAATTTCTGCTGGTTCTACTACCCACAACCGATTGTCCTCACAATCTCCCTCCATTCGTGCCCATATTACTGATTCAGACCATGGTGGTAATGTCTGATTTTCTACAGCAAGCAGTTTTTTAACGTGCATCTGATTGTCATATCCAACATCAAGCGGTATTTCAACATTACGCAAAATCATCACTTGTTGCCCCATATGCAAGTTGATTCCGTGGCTTATCATAAAATCGGCTCCAATAATAACCTCGTCCACAATATCGGCAACAATAAATACGTGTTTCACACTGATATTGGCAATAGTCACCCTGGCTTCAGTCTTACCATAGACAGTGGCAGGCTCCCCAGTAGCTGTACGTAGTCGTATATTGCTTATAGTTTCACATTTCCCCTTCACTAAATCGGGCCTAATTATTGACTGTGACGCTCCCGTGTCTATGGTAAGGATGTGCTTTTCACCGTTGATGTATCCACATGCAGTAAGGTTGCTATTTTTCTGCTGCATCACTGATATGGAGATTGTGGGGCCGTCGTTTGTGGGAGCTAGCTCTTGCCCCTTAGTGCTAGCTCGTTTTAGTTTAACGGGGACTCCTGTGTTATTTGGGAGTACACCCGTTTATTGTTCCTTGATGGCGAAACAGATCTAGCTCTCTTTCTTGGCGCCTTGCAGTTGCGTTGGTAATGACCAACTTTGCCGCAGTTATAGCACCTATTATTGACTTTGTGCTCTTTCTCCGCCAATGCTTGTCTCACGGCTTCCTTAATGCTAGAGACTATACTATTCTCATTTTCAGTATGGACTTCCATGTTCCGCACCTTGCACACCTGCGGCTTCAAAATCACCCTAGCAGTCTCCTGAGCCAGCACAAATGAAACCATTTCTGCAAAGGTTGCCTTTTGCGTAGCACACACTGCAAGTTTAATATCAGGGTCACGGATGCCATTAACAAACGCCTCTGTTCTGACATGATCCAGAAATGGATGGTTTTCTCCTGGATACGTAAGCTGCACCAACCGCTCGATTTCCATTGCGAAGTCTTGAAGAGACTCATTGGGCTTTTGTCCTCTACATCGCAATTCCATGCGGTATAGGTCACGCTTGTGTTCTCCACCATATTTGCGTTGCAGTGCGGCCATTATGTCATCAAAACTGTTTCTGCAGCCTACTGGTACAGTTTCAAGTACTTCTGCTGCCACACCTTTCAAGGCCAAAACTAGCTCTATGGCCTTTTCTTCACTGTCCCATCCATTTCTGTTTGCAACTGTTTCGAACTGGAATTTGAAGATGTTCAATGGTGCACTTCCATCGAAACAAGACGTCTTTATTCTGCTGGAAACCTCTGGAGCGAATCGCACTGATCCGCCTTGGCACTGGAGGTTGACGATTTTTGCTTCCAGTTCGTGCAATTTCTCGTCTACGTCTTTTATTTGTACCTCGACGCCACCAATTTCTAAGCTATGCACTTTATTTTCTAGCTCTGAGATTTTATCGTCAAACTTACTAACTTGTACTTCAATGCCATCTACTCTTCTATATAAGCCCTCAGAAATTCCTTGAAGTTTCTCATTTGTGGCCTTAATTTCAGCTAGAACTTTCTCGTTGTTTAGCTTAGAAGACTCAGCATTAGCTCTAGAAAACTCCTGAAATCTGTCATCCATTTTCTCATTGCTTACTCGAGAAGTTTCTTGAAAATCAGCTTTAATTTTCTCATTGTTTACTCGAAAAGTTTCTTGAAAATCAGCGTTAATTCGCTTTATTTCGCTCATCATGGCAGCAAACATTGCGCTAATGTCTGTACTGGTTAGAGCACTAGTAGAAGGAGCAGTTGCTTCTTCCATCTCATATTTTTCTTCAAACTCGTATGCTCCTATGTCAATGCCACGACGGTTGAATTCATCTATTAGCCTCTTTTGAAGTTCTGCCTTATTACCTGTTGTCGGCAGGTCACACTTACTCAATTCCTTTTTGAGTTGCTCCACTTTTAGGTCTTCGAACTTCATTGTCGATTTTCTTTCTTTGTATTACAAATTAATTATTTTCTAATTAATTTATTATTTTTACTTTAATTTTGCAATCCCACTTCTGACACCAAATGTTACGTTTAAATTTTATTAAACGTGTGAGTTCTTTTGATTGCTCAAAAATAAAAATAAATAACAACACGATTTTCTTATTTGCAACTGAACTTCCTTTTATTATTGACTAAACCAATTACAACTTGTCTATTCTTATTTACTTCTTAACGTTATTATCCACCGCACGAGGTCTTTTACTTTCAACGATGTTCGCTCTACTAATTTCCAATTAGCACTGACTGACTTGTTCGTTCACAACACAACTGAACTTCACAACTGACTTATTCACGACTGACTTGCCATTGTTTGCGTTACGCTTTTTATACTGTGCACCAATACCACTAGAAGTTTCAAGCATAGTCCAGACGATCATTATCATCTTAAATGTTGTTTACTAAGTGCCCAATTAAGTTCATGTGGTAACTATGTACATACATGTGTATATGCATACGTGTGTACATCATTAACTAAGCAATGCGTGGTGGTTGTTTACCTTTTGCCATTCGTTTGAATTGCCACGTATGTATGTGTGTAAATATGCGAAGCTTCTTAATAAGCAGACGCTTTTTGTTGTTGCTTCTGCTTGTGTACGTGTTACGCATGCTTATTTAGTTCTTTGCTACAGTGTTTGCACGCGAATATGTGTGTACGTTTGTTGCTTTAGTTAAATACTTCTAGATAGTTCTTTGCATTAACCCTGTAGGAATCTTTTTACGTAACAATAAAAAAAGCGCCCAGATAAAGAATCGCTAAAGCTGAACAGCCTAAAAAAATGGCAAAAAACTGAAAAAAACGCCAAACAAAAAACATACCAAAACAAAAAAGAAAGTGTTATTCCAAAAGGCCATAAGTACTTAAGGAACAAAATTGCTATTGTTTCCTTACTTTTTTTGATGAGGTCACATTCACATTGGTTTTCTAACCTTAATTTTAAAGTTTAGCTAACAAGATATAATAAATTCAGTGAAGTGCGACTTTGACCCGCGCACGAAGGGTTCCGTACGGGCTCGAGATATGTAATTCAATACGAGCAATATAAACTATAGTTTTAGGATTTTTTTCGTTTTTGGGTTTTTTCGGTTTTAAGCGTTTTTTTAGTTTGGGGGTTTTTTGAATTTAGTGGCGCTTTGTGAGTTTTGACACTTTTTTTTCACGTTTTGGCGATTTTTTTTTTGGTTTTTGAAGTTTTTTTAATTTTGGCAATTTTTATTATTTTGGCGTTTTTTTTATTTTGGCGATTTTTTTTTTATTTTGGCGTTTTTTTCATATAGGTGATTTTTTTTTTTGGTTTGGCGTTTTTTTTTTTAGTTTTGGCACTTTTTTTCGTTTTGAGGACTTTTTTCGGTTTTTGGCGTTTATTTTAAATTTGGTGATTTTTTTCGTTTTGGCGATTTTTTTTAAATTTGGCGATTTTTTTATTTTTTGGCGATTTTTTTCATTTTGGCGATTTTTTTTCACATTAACAATTATTTTGGTTTTAGCGCATTTTTCGCGTATTGGCGATTTTTTTCGGTTTTTGGCGTTTTTTTCATATTGGCGATTTCTTTTCATTTAAACGATTTTTTCGAATTTGGCGATTTATTTTAGTGCTAGAACTTTTTTTTTATTTTGTCAATTTTTTTCGATTTGGCGATTTTTTTTAAATTTTTTTTTTTTTTTTTTTTTTTTTTTTTTTTAGATTAATCGTTTTTGAAATTTTCAATTTTAGTCAAAATTGCATTAACTGATGGACCACCCTTTAATTTAATTTTTTTAATATTTTAATATTTATTGTTGTAGTCTATATAAAAATACACTAATTTTACAAATTTCAAGTGTCAATATACATATGTACATACAATTGTATGTATATTACATGAGATTTTAACAATTTTCGTCGCTCGTTTTGGAGCACCCTTTAATTTCTAATTCTCATGTATTTGTTGTTGTAGTGGCCAAGGTTCTACGTACTCTGTCCAAATTTCAGGTCAGTAGCTCTTACGGTTCCTGAGAAAATACCGTGTGACGGACAGACGGACAGACGGACAGACGGACAGCGTAGCGAAAACAATAGGGTTCCATTTTTCACCTTTGGTGAACGGAACCCTAAAAAGTGCAGTTAGCTTACTCATTATTAACGTACCTCAAATATTGGAAATACTACTCGTATTTTTTAAATATCTTCCCAAGTATCCTCAAACTTATTCCTAAACTGTATGTATGGATTAGTGATGCGTATTCGAATTCCCGAATGTTCAGCCATTTCTAGATATTGGTTTTCATTTACAAAAATATATAAACAAATTAATAAATCCAAAACGAAATAATAATAATAATAATTAAAAAAAGAATTATTTCTATTTTTTCTTAACCGGTTTCCCGCCAAGTAATCTTTTATAGTTTTCTGTATTGATTGATTGATGAGCAGTATTTGAAACACCAACGGCCCTATGTATAAGCAAAAATTGGCATGAAGTTAGCATAAGTGGCAAAATGAATATGATCTTAAATAGTTTTGCCATGAAACTTCACATTACAAATCATGGTAGGACTTAGAGGTGGATTAATGTTACGTAATGTGATCATTTTTAATGTCAAATTGTGTGGAAGTACTCGTTAACACCTACTTCAATTTCGTCACTTTTGCTAACTTCATGCCAATCTTTGCTTATACATAGGGCCGCAAGAGATTTGGCATTAGCCTCACGGTGGCTTTCACCAGTGTCTATAAAGCAGGGTAGGAAGAGTGCTGGAATTAAATTCTTTCGCAAACGAATTTAATTCAAACGAATTTTATTTTCCACATTGTAAAAAATTATTCTTTTTAATTCGCAAAAACCAAGAATGCAAAAAAAATTCCTCTCGCAAATTTAAAAATAAAATTCGCAAACGAAAAGAAAGTAGAATTTGCGATTAAATTAAAAATACAAATAATTCAAAGTAAAGGCTTAAAAATTTTTAAAGGAGATTTTATTAGTAACGACTGTAGCTATAGAGCTGAAATTTGGTGTGTAGATTCCTCTTCCGATGTGTAAGTCCACTAAATTTTTTTTATTTTTGGAAATTCAAACGCTAAAAGGGGGAAAAGGGGTAAAAAAGGGTTAAAATTAACCCTTTTTTAACCCTTTTTTACCCCTTTTCCCTTGTATCTTTATATATCGGAAACTACATTAGATAGACTAAAAATTCTAAAAGCATACGAATGCTGCTAAAAGATAAGCCGACATGTGTTTGGTACTTTTCCAATATATGTACTTGCAGGGATTAAAATGGGGTAAAAGCAGAATTTTGGTACCTTTTTGCAATCGACACATCTTCTAAATTATTCAACGTAGCAGAAAGCTTTTTGGTGCGTTTAATTCATCTGGCAGAATCTTGAATGGATTTGACACTTTCTGAAAATTTGTACTTATAAAAGAAAAATTTTACCCGTTTTCGGTACTTTTATGCTAAGGGGGTAAAAAAGTGTAAATTTTGTACCTTTATATCTCAGAAACTACAGTAGCTAGATTAAAAAAGCACTTATTAGAAAAAAGTACTATTTAGTAAAAGGTGCTTTTTGTTAAAAGTACTTTAGAGAAAAAGGTGCTTTTTGGTCAAAGTACTTTTTAGAACAATTTTCTTTTTTGTGAAAAGTACTTTTAGAAAAAGGGGATTTTTGGGAGAAGTACTTTTTAGAAAAAAGGGATTTTGGGAAAAGTACCTTTTAGAAAAAGGTGCTTTTTTAAGAAAAGTACTTTTTAGAAAAAGGTGATTTTGGGAAAAGTACTTTTTAGGAAAAGGTGATTTTTGAGGAAGGTATCTTTTAGAAAAAGGTAATTTTTTTGGAAAAGTACTTTTTAGAAAAAGGAAATTTTTGGGAAAAGTACTTTTTAGAAAAAAGTGCTTTTTGGAAAAACCACTTTTTAGAAAAAGGTGATTTTTATGCACCGATTTTTCTTAATTCTACTTTCAAATGTAGTATATACATATGTATGTATGTATATCTCTTTCTTCTTGGTTTTTCATATCCTAATAATCAATAATATTTTATTCAGAATTTAACTTTTGTATTCTATTAGTCAATATCATAATTTTAACTTTCTTATATGTATATAAAAGCCACAAATGGAACTAACCTTTGTCATCCACTGCTTCTCAAAATATTTCGGGGAAATTCTGTATGATGTATGATGATCATTCACACAATAAATTGTATGTATTCCATTGCATCATTAGTACATACAATTTTTTAACGGTAGTTCAAAAATGTTTAAGTTGGGCAATAATTGCTCTTAAACTTTGATACGAAAAAAGTGACATAAAGTCCATTGACATTATGACATTGTGTTAATGGATGTAATGACACTTTTTGGAGTGTCGTAATGTCCTTTGACATTATGTCCTTGTACATTATGACATACTACCCAAAAGCACATTTTTACAAAAAGGACTTTTCCCAAAAATCACCTTTTTCTAAAAAGTACTTTTCTCAAAAAGCAACTTTTGCAAAAAAGTACTTTTCTCAAAAAGCACCTTTCTTAAAAAAAGTAATTTTACTTAAAATCCCCTTTTTCCAAAAACCACGCTTTTTAAAAAAGTACTTTTCCTAAAAATACCCTTTTTCTAAAAAGTACTTTTCCCAAAAACTACCTTTTTTCAAAAAGTACTTTCTCAAAAATCCCCTTTTTCTAAAAAATACTTTTCCGAAAAACCCTTTTTTTCTAATAATTACTTTTCTTAAGAATTCCTTTTTCTAAAAAGTACTTTTGCGCAAAAACCTCCTTGTTCTAAGAAGTACTTTTTCAAAAATGCCATTTTTCTAAAAAGTACTTTTCTCAAAAATCACCTAATTCTAAAAAGTACTTTTCGCAAAAAGCACCTTTTTCTAAAAAGTACTTTACCCAAAATCCCCTTTTTCTAAAAACTAATTTCCCAAAAAGCACCTTTTTCTAAAAACTACTTTTCCTAAAAATCCCCTTTTGCTTAAAAGTACTTTTTTTAAAAAGCACCATTTTTTAAAAAGAACTTTTTCCAAAAATCCCCTTTTTCTAAAAAGTACTTTATATCATTAAACTTTGAATTTCTAATCAGTTATAGTTCTATTTATAATGACTGCGTCAGTTTAAAAGGACAGACCTACATACAATAATGGGTTAGAGTGTTATATGTGCACCATTGTGTCATTACAAGGACCGACTGATATATTTAATTTTTTACAAATCATCAGACTAGAACTATGTAAAATATAGTGTACATTTTAGTGGAAGTTACTCCGCCTATTTTTCCAAGACTGCTTAGACGAAGTAATTTTGAAAATGCAAAATTAAAGGCTAGCATGAGTGAAATGTGCATGTAAAGTTTCCATAGATTAGCTTGTGTTTTAAATTTTTCTAGTTGGTAACTTACCTGAGTAAATTTTTTTCCATATTTCAGTTCTCTGCCGTATAAAATTGCAATTGAACACGAAATAGAGGCAGGATCTTCTACCTATTGATTATGTTGGTAACATTTTTTTACCTTAAATCCTTGTATCATGAGTGCATCTTTTACTTCTTCGGGATTAACATAAGAGTCAATACCCTTCAATACGATCTGCATACCTTTGGCACTCTTAAGCTGGTACGTATAAAAACTTGTTTTATTTTTTTTCAAATTCAGTCACTATTTTGCGGAAATCTTTTTCTTCGTATATTTGAATTTTAGTTTCGTCAATGGTACCACGCTTTATTGGAATAACATGAAATGCGTTTTCACCAATGGCCGAGACAAATTTTTTAATTAGGGCGTTAGAATTTTTCTCTCTCAAATATATATAGGTGGTGGCTTAAAAGACTTTTGCGCTGATGCAGCGGGCTTGTCGTCGGTGACTTGCAATAATGAAAAACGATTTTGACTATTGGAAGATGATGCGCTATTATCCCTAGACATCTTTGGAGCAGATGAAATTTTTGAAGAATTCGGGCTTCGCCCACGCTTTACCACGCTTATGTATCTGTCTATTCCGACTTGTACCTTGGGTTTTGAGCTACTGTTATCTGTAGTGATAACTTTATTACCGACTTATATGAAGAAGTACTAGGCAACTGTAAAGTTAATGAATCACTGTTTGGTATTGGACAAAGCGAAGTTGATCGCTGACGAAGAATTGGCTTTGCCGTAAAAAAAAGACTTTCATTAGATTTATTATTTCTTTTGTTTTCATTAAGAGCTTCAGAACTCACAGTAAAATAGGCATTTCTGCCATTAGAACTCACTTCACAATTTTTTGTATTTAAGGTACTCATATAGAGTATTTCTCAAGGGCACTATATTTGTGTTTTTTTTAAAGTTTTTTTTGGTTTTGTTATTTCTTCTATGTAAAAATATTAGCAAAGCACATAAAGCTTATTTATTAAAGTCGGTATGTACGTATTACGAATAATATGTACTAAGAATATATTTTTGTATAATTTTTTGTTTGTTTAGTAAGAATGTAAGAAAAATTCCGCTAATCGACTATTCACTATGAAGGTACAACGAGAACTCATATGTTTGGAGATGAACGAAACAATTGCATTAAACAATTAAAAATATGTGCTTGACACAGAAAATTGTAAAATTTGCCGCTGTGCTGCCACTTGTAAAATTAATACGCATCGTTTACACACTTATTTCATAGGTAGCTTTGATTTTCCAAACAAAATGTTCAAAATGGATGAATCGTCTTACAAAAAAGTTTCAGTAAAAAAATTTTCTCCAGACAAACATTTTGTTCCGAAACAATGGGTGAACTCACCTTGAGGGTCGAGGGGTAGAGCAACTACACTCGGCAAATCAGCAACTCCAGTACATGTGTTTGGCGTAAATACGAATTTTGACTGCTCAAATATTTTACATTATTACTGGCACCAACTTCAAACAGCACTATAGGTAGCATATATAAAAATATTTTATCTAACTAGATCTATAATTTAATTTTTTTTAAAAGTTTTGTTTTTACCTTTTTAGTGCATACTTTTAAGAAGCAGAAGTACATTTAATTTAATACTAAACTTACACGGGCTTAGCCCCGCCTACTTTTTAACACATGCTTGAGTATTTTTTAAAGCTCAGGGTTGGTGTCAATTTTCGTAAAAATCGATTAAGTAAAATTAAGTGAAATATAGTATTAAATTTTTTTTTAAAACAAGATTCTGTATTTTTAAGAGTTCAAGGTGTGTGCCAAGTTTCGTAAATATTGGTTAAGTACAAGCACGTGAAATATTATACTAAAATTTAATGGGCATGCCACGCCCACTTTTTTGAAAGCAAGATTGTGCTTTTATTTAAGCTAAGGGTTTGTGGCAAGTTTCGTAAAATGCTATAATACATTTTAATAGGCGTAGCCCCGCCCATTTTTTCAACTTTAAAATTGTGTAATTAAAAGAACCAAAGGTGTTTGCTAGGTTTTGCAGCAATTAAATGAGTAGAAAATCGCAAAATCAAACTTAAAAAATTGTGGGCGTGTCCCCCACCACTTATTTTCAAATGGGACCAATGGAAAGCTATACCCTCTTAGACAACAAAAAAAGTTTTACAATCGGTCTAAAATGCACCGAGTTATTAACCCACACAACTAAAATAAAAATGATGCGAATTGTTAACCACCTTCCTTTTTTGAAGTCGGTTAATAAAAATGGTCGCATTACCTAATTTTTATTCACCTCTGAGTCTTAGCATGATTTTTAATGTGAAGTTTCATGCAAAACTCTTTAAGATCATGTTCAATTTTGCCACTTATGCTAACTTTATGCAAGTTTTTTTGGGGCCGTAAGAGTCTAATAACTAAACTATACTTAGTCTAAGGCACATCTTTTTATTTAATGCTAGTAGCTGGCAAATAAATAATTCAAGCTTGACAACAAAAAAATTCATTTAAATGAATAAACTGTTATTCATGAATGAATTTCAACACATTGACACAAGCACACACGCAACTCCCAAATCAAATATTCAAAGGTCAGCGGTAACATTTTTTTAGAGTTTCATATGTTTTTATTTGTATCTTTTCACATGTTGTACGTAACAAAGTTTAAAACATCGACCAACCGACAAATATTCAATAAACGTAAATGAAGACAAAAAGCTATTGAATGTCTGACAAATTGATGTCCGATATTGTACACGCTAAAATAATGACTATGATGAAACCAAATGCATAAATACTTTTTTATGATTTAATTTAACTCTTTATAGCCGTGGTCTGCAAAATAGGGGTGCCGCGTATATTACTCTAATAACAAATTTTATTTTATTTATGTATTCTAAAAGGTTTCATGTTGATAATATATCATCACACAAGTTAACAATTTTCTAATACGCGTATGAAATAAAAATCGAAAATTTCTATGTTAGATTATTTATACTGAAATTAGTTTTTGTTTTCAATATAAAGTGGCCTGTATGGTTGTTACAGATGCCAAGCATGGTCTCTCAGTGTCGATTACGTCACGACTGTGACGACGATAATAACGCTAAACATGTCGAAATATTAAAATAAATGCATACACAATTCTAATCCAATTCAATTAATTACGTCTGATAATCATATTTTCATAGGCACAGTGCTTGAGCACGTAAGCAGTACGAGTATTTTTGCTCTACTAAAAAATTTTAAGTTCATACCTAAGTTGTTTTCTACAAGTTCAACAGATATGTGACCGTACGTTCGCTAATGGGAGTATGGATTATTAGTGTGCAGGCCTTCTTCTCTTCAACTCGAATAAAACTATAATTGGGTAGAATGCATGCAGTCGGTCGTTTTTGAGACAAACATGTGATCAAACCCATGTTATTTAAATGGGTTTGTTTAGTTTATTTTTTTGTAAAAAACGACTTAATTGGCCTAAATAAAACGAAAATAATTTTGAACTGTAATGTATAACATTCATACTCTAGCGGTTAAAAAAAATACTTTGCATTATTCTGTAAATATTTATCACTTTTACGTCAATCCGACAACAAAAAGTTTGCACTTGCATTTGATTGTATTCTACTTCAAGTGTAAGAAGCTGTCAATAGTACTCAATTGTTACAGACAAGTAAATAGTTCCTAATTTTTTTGTAAAGCGTTGAGGAGTCGACATATCGTCCCTACCACGTCAAACTATCCAATATGCAAAATTGGTTTTCTAGATTCGATATTTTCTTACCCTAATTTTTACGATATGCCTCATTTAAAAGTGCTGAAATTCTCACGATCCATAGATAACTCAATAAGAAATATTTTAAGCCTGGCACTTTTAGGAATACGTTGACTTTAAATTCATAATTGACGGGTTTTCGCGCTCTTCTGATAAGTTCAAATTTGCATATTGAATAGTTTGACGGGGTAGGGACGATATGCTATTATTTGAAATTATTTCAAGGGAAAAAATTTCTAGTGGAAGTTTATTCATAACTGCCCTCATAATATAGAATAAGAGAGAATAAATTTGTCAAACTTATGAATTTTCCAAATGCTATTTTCCTTCCAAAGCTCAGATACTTCTTTTTGTTTTGAAAATAATTCTTAGTTGTATATCGTACCACCATTTATGAAAAGAAGCGTAAGAAAGTAGTTAATTTATATTGCTCTTGTTAATTTATAAGAAAATCAACGAAAACTTGAATTTACAAAAAAAAATTGTAAAATTGCTAAGAAATCCCGGTATTGAATTTTACAAATCCCGGGAATCGGGATTTTCTAGATCCCAAAAATCCCGGGATTCGGAGTTTCCCGTTTGGCCTCCGTAGTACACACGCATTGTTGAGAACAAGTTGTGTACATATATTGAATACTCTTAGGAATCAGCTCTGCCAGATAAAAATTTTTTCCCAACAATAAGAAAATATTTCTGATGAGAATTTACTAAATTTTTTATTTTCAGAAAATTATGATTGCAAATCAGAATGTTTGGTTTGTCAACGTGCATTATCGTGCATGAGAAAACGTGACATGCAAACACTCAAGCATATGCTTAATTTATTTTGCGACAATTTTCAACAAAACCATCTGTTTACACTATTAAAATGTCTTTTTAAACTATATTTCCTATTATTTTTAAATGTTTCATAACATAAAATATATTGCATACTGCGAAGAGCATCTTTTATCAGGAAATATTTGTTAGCTCCCATAATTATTAAAATTTTTTTTTTGCTGTACAAATTGATTGAAATCGAACTTTAATTTCGTTTGGTGTTCTCAATAAAACTAAACAGAAAACAAGAACAAAAAATCGTAAATGAGTGCACAATTTCATTCGTCGCTTTCTCAGTGACTAGGTATGAAAAGATACGAGTAAATACAAATAGAATATATGTACATAGTATGTATATTAGAGTAAGTTTGTGAAAATGGGTTCACCCAAATCAAACATTTTATAAAAAAAGATGATAAAATTGCGATGTGCAAACATAGTTGGCAGATGAAATAGGTGTGAATTCCTCAAATTTCGCACAAACTATCGTCAAAATCGTCAAAATTATTATCAGGAAACGTCCAAAATTCGTCAACATTAATAAAACCCATTTATCAAAGGAAAACACAGCACAACAAATAAATTCGTAGTTTTTGTGTAAAATAAGCTAAACTCTTATCAAAAAAGGAATCAATTGTTTAAATTACATGTCTTTGGTTTTATTTAAGTGAACTTGACGAAATATTCTTGCTACACTTGCTGAAGTTCAGTATTTTCAATTCTTATTGAATGAAATATTTTTATTAATTAATGTAAGTTACTAAGGAAGAGAAGAAAAATGAAACTAGACTTTATTAGCTGTGTGAAATTTTTTGGATAAAATTAGTTATGGTGGTAATTAAAAGACTAGAGTCCTTTTTTTCGTTCTGGGAATTTTTTCCACAAATATTTAAGTTTTAAGTATGTATCATAGAAAACTTTTTCCAGTTTTAATAACTTTAATTGCCTGAATGAATACTTAATTTCCTGACCTTCACACTCTGAGAAAACTGTTTTAGAATATCGTAGAAAGAACTCTTGTTTTCTATAATAATATTGTAGGAATAATAAGACTTAATTTATCTTCGAAGTCTAATCTTATTAAAATTTTACCACACGGTTGCATATGAACAATTTTAATGACTTTCTTTCTTTCAATTTGATTAACTTTAACATCCGCAAATACTAATTTTCCTAAATGAATTTCAACAATGACTAAACAATTATTATCATCTTTATAATCTCCCAAATAAAAATTATCACACTCAAGAAAATCTGTTTTTATAAAATTACTTATAACTTTTTTAAATAGTTTTTGCATTTGACCGTATGTTTATCTGTTGTTTTATTTGATAAATTCTGTACAATAACAGACTTAGAAAACATTTATTTCCAAAATTATTAATACAAAAGTTAAAATTGGTTGCCTTTTACTCTTTGGTTTTATTGCATATTATTTCAAAAGATGCCAAGTTCTTGATCAAGTTCAAAACTGTTTTAAAGTTCTAATAAATAGTGTAAGTTTATAATTATTTTAAAATCGTCAAATTGAAGGGGAAAATCGTTCAGTCGTCAAAATGTTATTTTTGCAACCCAAAATTGTCAAAATGACGATAAATCGTAAAATCTGGCAACCATGGCTGCAAATTGTTTTAAGAGCGTGCGTTATTGCGTGAAAAAAAAACGTATTTGGACAAACATTTAAAATGTCAATGTCATCTCGACTATATTTTCTGCTCCAGTCTAGCCCAATTATGGTAATTTTTCCACTTTGTTTGGCATCTAAGTTTTTGATTTGGCGACATGTCGATTTTGCTGGTGGTAAATGAATCTTATGTTTTTAACAAAATTGAACCTCAAAATTTTTTTGTTGAAGGAGTATTTTCAAAAGTAAATTCTACCAAAACTTGCCTGCAAGAAATTTAAACAATTAGTTTTTTCTTATATTAATCGGTTCCGAAATCAGAAGATTTTGTCGACTAGTCGTTAAGAATTCTTTACGAATTAGGAGCATTTGGTTTGGTGTGTATTTAATTTTGTTTTAACTGCTTTAAATCATGTGAAAAGTTTGACCGATACAAGTAAGTATCGATGCTTTTTATTCGATACTTCTGAACCGATGCCTTATCAAGTAAAAGTATCGATACCTTAGTGGTATCGTTTCATCCCTACCAGTGACGACTGAATGAAATTGCATAAGCATGTGTTTGATTTTGTTGTAGAATCTACAATGTAGATGCATTATTTTAGTAAAGCTCATCGCACAAAATTCTAGAGTTTAACATGTAGATTTTTTTTGCACAAAAACTTTAATAATACGAACTTTAACATAATTTCAGTGCTGAATCTCATATCAAAATTAGTCCACCCTAGTGAATTTGTCTTATATATGAGTGACATCTATCTGCCGACAAAAAAAGGTGAACTTTTCTTTTGTTTAAACAAACGTTTAACATAATATTTCTAGTTATTCTAAGAAAATGTTTGGGTAAAGGTTCCCTGATGATCTCCATTAGCAACAGTGAAATGAGCATAGCATCCAGCTAAACCCCTCAATAATCGATTTCAATGTATTTTTAATAAAAAAAAATATTTTACTGAATAAGTAAAATAATAATGTGGGATTATTAGTGTGTTAATAAATGCTAAACTTAAATTGTAAAAATTCTTAAAAAAAGTACTAATTATAAACTTGACTGCACCCGGAAAAAATACTTGTGTGGCAACACTCTATTCTTAAATAGCTGCTTTTGTTATTTTCATATATTTTCTTTACAATATAAAGTTTACATGCTTTTTACAACTATAATTCGAGCTGAAAAAAATCAGTCAATGTAGCAACCCAGCAAAAAATGTAATCGGGTTTGGAATTAAGCATTTTTGTTGGAAGTTCTTTCCTACTGAATAACCAACGTAATGATTTTAACAAGGCCTGAGACTAGGGTTTCTAATTTCCCGGGAATCGGAAATTAAAATGTTTTATTCCCCGGAATTCCCGGAAATTTCAAAAACATATGAATTTAAATAAATGACCTCAATAAAAAATATAATTTAATGAGAAAACATGCAACGTTTAAATTAATAACAAAATTTAATTAAATTTTAAGAACCTTAGACGTACAGACCAAATGGCTGGACCAATTTTCTTCAAATACAGGTGTGAAGATATAATATCAAGTCACCTTTTAAACGAAAAAACCATATTAAAATGGGGTCAAGCTGTCTGGGACCTGCAGTCACACAAAGACACACAGATTCAACAGAATAAACCTAGAAAAGATGTGATATATTCTATACGGCTGTATCGATTTTCTTCAAACGTGCCTTCGAATACTCTCGATCAAGTAATTTTTCAAATAAAAAGAATTAAATTGAAATTCATCCAGCCATTTGGTCTGTACGTGGGCTCGTACAGACACACAGATATACCGATACACTGACACACACTACAAACTTATAACACACCTTTTTTGGTCGGAGGTTAAAAATAAAACAACTTTGTTGGTTCATTTCTTTGAGTTATAGCATCTACATCTGTCAATCTAGATACTATTTGCTATAAAGAATTTTTAGGTTGAAAATATTTCGTAATGCTTGAAGTTGTTGGAGTCACCTCGGAAGCCTCTATTTTAAGGGCCGATGTTGATTTTGAATAACTTTAACGCGTTGCTCGATTGTGTATCGTTCCATGGTTCAAATTGGGTTAGTCTGAAATTGAGAAATGTCAAATGAAATGCTGAAATAAACTTGACGTTCAGGTGTGGTTCACACTCAACATCGGCACTTAAAATTTAACAACCCTTTAATTAATTCTTTTTCCATGCTTATGTTATGCATCGTTACAGAGTTGCATTTTTAAGTAAGAGAACCTATATATACCCTTTTACCATTTTTTGGTAAAGGGTATAAAAACAGCGAACAGCAATGTAAAAAAAGCAAATTCCAGAAACGTAATTATTAAATTCCCGTTGATAATTTCCGCGATTTGTAAAAAAAATAATTCTCGGGAATTCCCGGGATTTTTTTCCCCGCGGAGAAACTCTACGTGAGACTAAAATAATCAATTTTTGACAAGTATTTGCTCTTTTTATTTGGCACATAATCTATTAAATCTAAAAGAATCATTCTCCTCATATGTTAACTTGTACATATTTTTTTTAAATTTTATATAATGGAATTTGTGAGAGTAAGGAAATTTGTTTGAAATTTATTTTTGTTAAAGCTTTCCTAATTATCTTCATTAGCAACAGTGAAATGCGCATAGGATCCCCCATCTTAATAAACCCCTCAATAAACAATTTCAATGTATTTTTAATAAAAATATTTTACGCAAGAAGTAAAATAATAATTTGGGATTATTAGTGCTTTAATAATTGTTAGAAAATTTTCTTGGTTAAGGAAAGTATTAATTATTTTGTCAACATTTCATACCCCAAACTTATTTTAGCATCTTAAAAAATACTAATGTATGTATGTGCACGTGCAGTGTCTTTAATATGCTGGTCTTAAAATGGTTAATTTTAAAAGAGGCGGATATTATCGCATAGGAAAAAAATTTATAGCAATAATTTTAGTTGCGCATAAGGTTGATTTTAATACCAAACAAGACTATTTGGTTAGTAGATATTACAATTTGTAAATTGTCTTGCAGTAATAATTTGGCTTCTTGACAAATAAATTTTGTAATATAAAAAAAATCAAATAAACACAGAGTGCCTTTGTGGTAGTTATTGCCAGGGCTGGGAATTTCATGCAAGTTCATGTTTTTTTTGGTGCAAGTTCATGTTGTTTTTGGTGCAATTGCTCTTCTTAATTTATATAATTGCCTTATAGTTTTTCAGCTTAAAAAGCGAACTTTCATCAACAGAAATATCAGCATTGATATATCGTCGTTGCATCGACAAAATCAGATGTGTTTTTTACTAAGTTTTCAGGAGGTAAAAAGCTGTTTAATTTTGCAACATTTAAATATCTCTACATACTGCAGTAAGTATAGCGGAATTGCCTCCAAAACTACAAACAACTTATTATGTTGTTCAGCCTCAAGAGCATTTCCAATAAAATTACTTTTTATTTAAACACAAAGCTGTTTTTTTAAATATTTTTTGATAAATATGTAAAGTCTACTTTTGCTTACTTCTGAATCAATTAAAAGATACCTTTAAATGATTTTGTGGGTGAATGTATGACACATCGAGTTTTATAATGATAATATAAAAAAAAAATTAAAAAATTTACACATAACCGATCACGTCAGAGCACGTCAGGAGATGTTGAACGCAGCGTTTTGATATGCAACTTCATGTCTACTAACAGACTTAGTTCTACTTTCGAAAATACATATAAACGAATTTTATTTTCCCATACAAAACAAAATCTACTTCCTCACTTGATTTTGTCGAAATCTAGTAGAACTTTCTAAAAATCGTAAAATTTTTTAAATTAAATTATCAAAATCGTCACAATTTTTAACAAAATCGTCATAGAAGTAATGCCATTTTTAACCGACTTCAAAAAAAGGAGGAAGTTAACAATTCGCATCTATTTGTTTTTAGGGGTGTAGGTTCATAACTCGATGCATTTTAGACTAGAATAGAATAGCTTCCCATTCGTCCCATTAAAAAAAAGGCGTGGACACGCCCAACATTTTTATTTTAAAAAAGTGGACGTAGCCACACCCCATAAAATTTAATGCTATATTTCACTAAAAAGCTAAAAATAAAAACTGTTAAAAAAAATTAAACCGACTTCAAAAATAAGCACTAAAAAGCTAAAAATAATATTGATCTAGGTAAATAAAATATTTTTACATATGTTACCTATAGTGTTGTTTGAAGTTGTTGCCAGTAATACAGGAAACAAACACATAGGAACATGACCGGTAAAAAAAGTGCAAGAACTTTTTATGTACATACATATATGTATGTATGTGCTTAGTTACCAATATTGCTGCCACCAACTTCATACAACACTATAGGTAACATATGTAAAAATATTTTATTTACCTAGATAAATATTATTTTTAGCTTTTTAGTGCTTATTTTTAAGTCGGTTTAAATTTTTTTTAAAACTTTTATTTTTGTAACAATTAATATATTATAAAAGACGCAAAGGAATATTTTATGTGGCAAGAAATAATTTATTGACTTTATTGGCAGAAATAAAAATTTAAATTTATATTTTTGCAAAAAACTTGCTGCATTATTTTAATAAAAAACTGGGAAGAAGCATAATTGACAAAATTTTATATGGTTTTATCGAGTTTTTCATTAAATTTTACTTTAAAAATCACACTAGGATGCAAGGAAATCGTTAAAACCTAGTTAATTTTCGACACTTATGTTAACTTCATGCCAGTTTTTAATTATACATAATGCCTTTACATTTTGTATTTGTCGCTCTCCGTTACGATTTAATATAATATAATAGAAATAATATAATAGAAATATAACAAAAACCTTTTTGATTAAATTTTAAATTTCTTTAGCGTACTTATAGATGATGACTACTCGTAATTGTAAATTTAAAAAAAAATCTTTTATTTATTTTAATAAATTGAACTGTATTTGTTTCCATAGTTCTTCGGTGAGAGCTCATAGAATGTTAAAGTTGATCTTTTTGAATTAATAAAATTTCGTGTCTTATATACTACTTATGAGAATAACCTAGATTGGCTAAATGAGTGATTTGCTAAAATGCACTCAATATCTTATTTCTATTCTTATGCCTACTTAACATACATTTTGCCAGTTCATCATAAATTTTAGGCGGTAGCCAAAATTTAGGATTGAGTGGTTTCTAATTTAAATTTAAAATTTTCATGGGAAAGTAAAATGTTATATGATTTACTTAAAACAATGTATGAAAGAACTATATATTCAAAACCTATTACTTAATAAATTCAATCACAGTTGTGATTAGTGATTTTTCAATCGCTGTGAAAAAGTAACAGGATTCGAAATATCGCTCAACTTTAATATGTATGTATCAGGGTAGGAAAAATTCTGCTCGCAAGTGCTATTTAATTTTTTTCGTTCGTTTTAAAATTTGTTTTCGGAATTTTAGAAATAAAATTCGGAAAAGAATTCTTTTTTAAATTCTTGGGGTTTTTCGTTCTCCTCGCAAACGAATTAAATAAACAAAAGTTGATTTAATTCGTTTGAGAGAAGAATTAAAATAAATTCAGTAAAGTGCGACTTTGACCCGCGCACGAAGGGTTCCTTACGGACACGAGATATGCACTTCAATACGAACTTTAGCCTATATAAAATATAGTTTTGGCTTTTTTTTCGTTTTTGACGTTTTTTATTTTAATTTTGGAGTTTTTTCATTTTGCCAATTTTTTTAGTTTGATATTTTTTTTTAATTTTGCATTTGACGACTTTTTTCATTTGAGCGCTTTTTTAGTTTTGACACTCTTTTTTTGTCATTTTGGCGAATTTTTTTTCGGTCTTGGCGTTTTTTCAATTTTGCGATTCTTTTTAATTTTGACGATTTTTTTTTCATTTTGACGATTTTTTCTCATAGTAACAATTATTTTGTGACTGGAGCCTTTTTCGCGTTTTGGCGACTTTTTGCATTTGGATGATTTTTTAGATTTTTGCGACTTATTTTAGTGTTAGAAATTTTTTTTATATTGATTTTTTCGTTTTGGCGAGTTTACATAGACAAAATTGCATTAACTGATGGACCACCCTTTAATTTATTTTTTTTTAATTTAAGTGTTAATTGTTGTAGTTTATATAAAAAAATACACTAATTTTACAAATTTCAAGTGTCAATATATGTACATAAAATTTTATGTATATTAGATGTGATTTTAACATTTTTCGTTGCTCGTTTTGGAACACCTCTTAATTTTGCATTCTCATGTATTTGTTGTTGTAGGAGCCAAGGTTCTACATACTCTGTTCAAATTTCAGGTCTGTAGCTCTTACAGTTCTGGAGGAAATAGCGTGTTACGGACAGACGGACACCTTTCCTTTCCTTTTCACCTTTGGTGTACGGAATCCTAAAATCCAAGAATTTAAAATAGAATTCTTTTCCTGTATTTATTATTAAATAACAAAATAATTAAAGTTCTGTTTTGCATAGAATTTCTTAACAAAGCAATGTTAGCCTTAAAGTGCTTGGCAACAAATATAAACTTTAAAGCTATAGTAAAATATTTTTTTGCATAGGGGGGTAATTCTTATAATATTTAAGTTAGGCAGCAAATTGAGTTCTTTTTGACATATAATTGCCTAGCCCATACTACGAAAGCTATAGAGCTGAAATTTGGTGTGTAGATTTCTAAAAGGTACTTTTCCCAAAAAGCACTTCTCTCTTGAAAGTACTTTTCCCAAAAAGCACTTTTTTCTAAAAAGTACTTTTTCCCAAGAAGCACATTTTTTTGGCGTAAAAAGCGATATGAACTTTAGCCCGTTCAAATCATAAATATAGAAAAAAATTAAGTTCGAAAAATATCAATTAAAATAAAAAAAATCGCCAAAAACCAAAAAAAATTGCTATAAACGAAAAAAAAGTTCCAAATTTAAAAAAATTTCTAGCACTAAAATAAATGGGCAAAACCGAAAAAATTGACATAATGACAAAATCGCCAAAATGAAAAAAAGCCAAAAACCGATAAAATCGACATAACGGTGAAAAAAGTGCAATAACTAAAAATGCGCCGAAAACTGAAAAAACGCAAAAAACGCCAAAACTAAAAAAAGCTCAAAACCGAAGAAACTCAAAAACAAAAAAAAACAAAAACTATTTATTATATAGGCTAAAGCTCGTATTGAATTACATATCTAGTGTCCGTACGGAACCCTTCGTTCACGGGTCAAAGTTGCACTTCACTGAATTTATTAAAATTTTAGTGTTAATTGCTGTAGTCTGTATAAAAATACACTAATTTTACAAATTTCAAGTGTCAATATACATACATACATATGAACATACATACAATTATATGTATGTTCATGGGGTTTTAAAATTTTTCGTTGCTCGTTTTGGAACACCCTTTAATTTTTAACTCTCATGTACTTGTTGTTATCGCGGCCAAGGTTCTACATACTCCTTCCAAATTTTTGGTCCGTAGCTCTTACGGTTCCTGAGAAAATAGCCTGGACGGACAGACGGACAGAGTAGCGAAAACAATAGGGCTCCCTTTCACCTTTGGTGTACGGAACCCTAAAAACAAGCAAGAGTGTTTTATTCGGCTGTGTCGAATCTTATTTACACTTCACCTACGTACGTATGTATATGTAGTATACAGAAACATACGTAAGTACATACATGCATATTTGTTTTGTTAAAAAATTTTTAATTTTTTTGTTATAGTGCAATTTTTAGTAAGTGACCTCTCGGTGTTTTGTTTACTCGCTGTCGCGATGTTGAAAAACCGTGCTTGACGAACCGTAAAATAGTCTAGTAAAAATTTCCCCTATTTAATGTTCTTTGAAGTTTCAATTTTAACATCTCGTTGCAATTGGTATATATCCCGATTTTGTTAACAGTTTAGTTCTAAAGAAGTTTTTAGATTTTGTTCAGCAGAAAAGACTGATTGCAGGGAAATGAAACAGAGCATTTACTTTAATTTATTTTATAATTATGTCTATTTTTATCCCCATTTAATAAAAAATAATAAGAACTCGTTGCAAGCTGTCAACGAAAGACCATCGATTTGAAAAATAAGTGTGCTGAAAACATTTTAAGCAACATGACACAAACCTTCGTTTATACTTCAATTAGATATCCATATAAAAATTTTAGAATTATAAAAAAGTCTTGGGTAAACATATTTTTGAAAAACAAAAAATTTTTGGTTATTTTTTACCAATAAATTTTTTTTTTCAATTTTCAACCCTGGCACAATAATTTTGATTTTTCTAAGATTTAATACTAATTTTTTTCTTTCTAAAATATATAATTACCAAATAAATAATTAGTTTTATCACAATAAGTGTAAGTTTTCGAAACCTGGGATCATCATTTTAGATTTTACTGATTCCTTTTATCAATTTAGTTCTTTAAAAATATGTAAAATGTGCTAAGTGATTAAAGAAAAAATTAAATAAGGAAAAAGTTAGTTTTATTTAGTTTTATACACATAGTTACTCTAAAATAAAAAAACCAAATTTTCCAGCTATGAAGTTGTGGTTTTTATTTTTCTAATTTACTATACCAAACTTTTCCAAAACAATAAATATATTTAATTTACAAAGAAAAACATTAATTAGCCCTAGTTACTTTAATATGTATATCAGAAAAAGTGTAAGGTTTCCAACCATCGAATCATACTTTTAAGTTTTTTCTGATTTCTTATACTTATATATTTCTTTTAAGAATGTAAAATATGTTTAACTTATAGAGAAAAACTAAAATTAGTTTTAGTAGATTATTTTTATATAACAAAAAAATTAAAGTTTTCCAAACCTGTAAACATCTTTTTAATTTTTTTTATATATTATTTTATTTTTAATAACAAGTTTGTTCGTACTGAAACATAAAATAAGTTTATAAGAAAAATTATAAAAAATTAATTTTAGGGATTTACTTGTATAAGGCAAAATCAAGTTTAAGTTTTCCAGCTCTGAAATCTTCAGTTCGATTTTGGTGATTTTCAATACTACTCTGTTTTGGACCATTTCCGTCACATCAGTTGCAGAGTTTCGGAAAACCGATTTCACGTACATCAGACGGACGAAGGGAGAGACTTATTATTATTATCGCTTATTCGTCTTCCCTACAGTACACGGCATGTAAAAATCTACATACGCATGTGAATATGACGTTTTATTTTTAGCAAAAAAATCATTATGTAAAAGTTGCAAATTGATGTTTTGATATTAACACGTGCCGCATTAGGATTTAAAGATACGCACATACCTAGATACATTCATGTCTGTGTATGTATGTACACAAGTCTACCTAAAGCATGCATTTGGAATATATGTGTCAACACGAATATTTTTGCCTTTTTATATTAAAAAAAACTAGGTACTAAGGTGATCGATTCGGTTTTCAACCGGTTTTAAACCCCAGTTTTTTCACAATACGGTTGTCGGTTTTTTCAAAATTTTAATTTTTCGAATGTTGAATTGAAGTCGGCTTTTTTACAATTTAAGAACCGGCTGAGTTCTTTTAGTTTAGTTTATTTTCGTAAGTATTTTTTTCATTGTTTTGAGCATGGCAACACTTACTGAAACATGAAATTAAAGCGAAATTGTTTTATGAGGTGTTAGTAGAGGCGAATAAAATTGGCCTTATGGTGTGCAATGGATGTCAAAATCCATTTGTAAAAAGTGTTTTTTTGTTTTGTTGATATATTGCTTCTTATTTTATATAGAGGTAGATATTCACCTTGTCCATACATTCCCTTTGTATATATTAGTGATGCACGAATATTCGTATTCGTATTCGAATTGTCGAATATTCGGCCATTTTCAGGCGAATACTAGTGTATTCGTATTTTCCCAAATTCAGTCGAATACGAATACAAATTTTTTTCCAAAGAAATTAAATAAATAAATGCATTAATCCTAAATGAAATTTAAATAAATAGCTAAAAATTTTGTACAAATACATTAATTTTTTTATAGAAATTTGTGCTTTGTATCATTTTCAAATATTATTCAATGACGATCATTAAAATTTTGGGTACTTTTTATTAACTTTAAAGTACGCCACCAAGAGTGTGAAGTCCTTTTTCATAACAGTGTTTTAATATTTCAGATAGCATATAATATTCGTATTCGTATTTGCGAATATCGATTCAAATATTCGCATTCGTATTCGTATTCGCGAATATCGTTTGAAATATTCGTATTCGTATTCTCGAATATCAAAAATTGACATTCTTTACATCACTAGTATATATGTGTATTATATATATCAATTGATCAACAAGAGGGTATTAACTCAAAATTTTAAAATTTTCAGTGGAGTTGAAAAAATGTTTGTGGTTACATTTTAAGGGAATACATCATAGCAAGCAAATTTCATTTGAAAATGCTTCTATGTTTTGAAAAAATCACAACTCAAAAAAAGTCACTTAAAATCGACTTAAAATCATAAAGCACACTTTTCTGTTGAGTTTCATCAACACTTTTTCCAAAAAGAAACTATAGTCTATTAAAAAATTAAAGTTTTACATCTGAATTTATTTAAAAGAGCAGTCAGTCAAACCGACAAGTGTTTTAACATGTCAAATGCTGAAACTCTCCGTTGTGTAAAGCTTTTCTTTTTATGTGTTCCCTTTGACTGCGACTGTTCACATTTTCAGAAGCTTAAGAAAAAGCAATTACGCAAATCATAAGTGTTTAAACCCTGCTTCTCAATACCTCCTAACTAGAATACGCTCTGGTTTCGTAAATAAACATGTAAAATATACTTACCCGAACTGTCGTTAAATCATAAAAATGCACAATGGTCTGCTAAAGCACTTTAGAATACTATCGCATACCGGATAAATTTCACAATTATATTATATATATGCATAAAGCAAAAGTAGTTCACAAAAATTATCAATTTCAAACTTTTTAAAATGTTAATTTTTGGGGTTCTTAAAACTTTGGCGCCCCTAAAACCATGCCGCTCTAGGCACGGGCCTCACAGGCCTATACGTTAATCCAGAACTGCAAAACACTAGCAGAGAATGAAACGGCATTTCGAAATGTTAGCATAGAAGACCATATAATGTTTTATATGTACATACACTTGTAAATATATGTTTTAAAGCTCAATTCGGCACGTGTTAATTTTAAGATATTGACTTGAAATTTTTACAGAATCATATTTTTACTATAATTAATAATTTAAAAGGGTGCTGGTTTAAAAATATTACAAAAAAAATTAATGGCCATATAAGGACCAGTCTAGTGTACGCATGTTGTTATATAAATAAGTACATAGATAAAATGGGAAACAATAGGGATAAATACAAAATTTATGTAATTATACATACATAAGTACGTGTCTGAATTTCATGTATAGTATAGTATATAATATGTATATATTATGAAATTAATTGTATTGAAATTAATTTTATTAAAGACTCTTAGTCAACATTGATATTGTTAAAAAATCATACATACACTCAAAAAAAAAGTTAACTAAATTTAGCTTATGCCCTAATTTTGTAACACAGGACAAAACGTTGCAAACAGAAAATGTTGGTTTATTTTTAATTTCGAATTTCGTAAAACATTTGAAAACGAAAACTCTATTTTACGTAAAATAAATGTATTTTATAAAACAGTATCAAAAGTTTTCAAACGACTCAAATGTCATATGAAAACGTTCATTAAGTTGTATACGTTTTAAAAATTGTAAAAACATTATTGCATTAGTTTTGCTGCAATAATTGTAAATTTGTACCTTGGTGGACGATATATTTCCAGGCCAGCTTGGCCTATGCACGTAGTGTCCATATTTACACATACATTCGCTTTAAGACCCTCACAAAGATCCAATAAGCATTTATGGGCCCTTAACTAACGCCGCAGATTTAGAGTTTTTTGTTTTCGTTGGTGCATATACCATAATTTACTTAAATATGACTTGGAAAATATTTTTATATCCAATTTTTTATGATAAATAATATATTGACAAGAAACGAAAACAACGTAGCGTTTTACAACATTTAAAATATTTTTGTTTTCGTTCCGACCAGAAATGTAAAAAAAAAAAAATTCTCAATCATATCAATTGTATACACAACAATCGTTTCTCATATTCCGTTTCATTGAAAATTTAAGTTAAATAGCTGATGTTAACAAGAATCTCTACTAAACTAGATAGACTAGGGTGCTGATGAAGTGCGTAGCTGCACAGAAAAGTATCGGTATTTCCCCCAGCTTAAAGTCTAAGTTTAATTTTTCTTCTCTTCTTTAGATACTCACATTAATTAATCAAAATATTTCATTCAATAAGAATTGAAATTACTGAACTTAAGCCTGACTAAAAATTACTTCTGATTAAAAATCACTAAAAGTTCAATTAAAAATTTACAAATGTTTCAAAAATAAATTCTGTTTAAAGTCTTCTCAGTTTCTTTTTGGATGGGAAAGAAGTCACGGGAAAAATCTAATACTAAATAATATTTCAAAAATTTTTTTTCTTGATGTCTTAAATATATTTAATTTTGAAACCAAATGAATTACTCATAAGCAACATGAAAAATATAATTAAATAAAGAATATTTTTTATTCTAACAAATCATTAAATCTATGAATGTATACAAACATTTTTGCATCAAATAAATAAACCAGTCATTTACATTAAAGCTTCGTGGAAAGTTAATATGCTACATCCATCCCTCAATGTACACACTCTAGAAAAATATCTATTAATATGTAAAATGTACTTGCTTTGGCTTTGGCTGAAGTAGTTAGCACGCTGACTACAAAACCGAAGATCCTGTGTTCAATCCCTGTATCCGACAGTGAACAACAAAATGCATTTTTCTAATGTGCATTAGTGTCCCTTTGTATCAGTCGTTGTAGGAAAGTTCAAGTGATGAAGGCATAGTCACTGGTCACTGAACTATACCGACTTCGGAAGATACTAATCCGAATGTAACATCAGAGCGCCCTCCTTTGTCGGTATTGTGTAGCAGAATCATCGGCGAAGTAAAATAACGATTAAAAATGGCTACTGAGCACAGCTTCACAAATTTAATGCGCCTCATTGAAACCAGAGGCGCTGCATGCAACTCTGCATTATAACGTGCAAAACGTAGAGTTGTAAAAAAAAGAAGCTTTCCTCTCTCTATCTCTTCCTTCACCATCTGGCTTCTCTATCACTATCCCTTTCCTAAAGAAGGTAACACCTATAAGTAGTAGTAGGCATTCATTGCCTGAGTGTTACTTCTCTTAAAAAAAAAAACATATTGTGAAAAACATTTTTGGCTAACTGTGAGTTAAAGCTTAAAATAACTTTTAATCGGACATTGTTACACAGTGTAATGTTCCACGCAACTTTTTTCATTTTTTCTTTCACATCATTCTTCTACAGACAATCACAAGCAAACAAAAATCATGGGAAGAATCGGCATAGTCGTTCATGCGTGATGTAGTGTTAAAGGTAAAAGCGATTCATTTTTAACCTATTTCAAAAAAGGAGCAGGTTATATGTTCATCTTTTATGTATAAAAAAGGAATTAATTTTTATATACATACTAGCTGAGCCCGGTAAACGTTGTCTTAACCTGTTATAGTTTGAGATATAAAGGGTTACGAACAAGCGCACACAAAGATTTTATATACCCAGCTAACCAAAACATTCGTAAATAAATCGCATTCGAATGTTGCGTAATCATTTCTCGGACAAAACACTCGAGAACAACTATCGTAAACGGAAAGAGAAAGTGCTGCTAGATCTCACTGGTAGGTGAGTTTGTGGCAGCAAATCTTTCGATATCGATGTTTCGCTTACGAATCAATAGCGAACCTTTAGGAATATAATTTTCAATCGATTTCATTGCTTCTTAATAGCAAAAAACGTCATTCCTTTTTTGTTCTACATGGAAAAAATAGAAAATTGAGAGAAACAAATTGTTTCTCTGTTGATAAACTTTTTTCTTACGAGAATGTTTCGAGAATTTTTGGCTACAGCGAACGTTCGTTTATTTTCGAAACTCAGGTTGGCTGGTTAATTATATATATATAGATTAGGGCCCCGCAGACACATCCTATCATACTTTATGATTGTTCTAGTTGATTGTTTTTGAGTAGTAACTTATTACCTCTCTTTGCACTGAAAGGAATTTTTGCGTACTTTTCTCTTTAAAAAAACGGGAGAGAATTTTTCAACTTCAGGTTCTTTATAACCTCCACTAAATTTTTTAATAAAACGGTTTTTTTTAGTTTTAAAACTATTTTTTTCTTTCATTAGAAAAATTTTCAAAATCGACGTGCCTTCCTACACACCAAACATTCAGTAAGTTTTGGAAAAAGCAAGCGTCATTCTTTTCAAAACTAAAAATTTCTTTCATACATAAGTATGCATGTACATTAGAGCTGCCAGAAATATAAGCCCGTGAACCAGGACACTCATACAAAACACAAACGAACGTACAACAGAACCCTATATATACATACATATGTACATATACTCCAAGAACTAATTGTTTAAAAATTAACTCAAACAAATTTTTATTTTGATACATGTATTTACATATCAACCATATATTGCAGAATAAAGTCCAACAATTACTATAGATACAAAACAATAAACTATAATAAAAAATTCATTTAATTTCATTCATTTAGTTGAAACAAGAACTGAATTAGAGTGGCTCTCGCGTAAATTTATTATAGTTGCTGGTAAGTTTTCCTATACAACAGAAAACAGGACAATTTAAGTGTGGACGAGGACAGCAGGACAACTTGTCTAAGTCCAGGACAAATCCTGGAACACCAGGACGTATGACAGTCCTAATGTAGATGTATATTAGACAGCTGCATGAACAAAAGAAAAATAAGTTTTGAAGATGATCGGATTGCTTTTAACCAACTTTAAAAAAGGAGGAGGTTAACAATTTGTCTCTATTTTTTTGGTGTTACTTCATAACTCCGTACATTTTAGACCGATTGTAAAAAAAATGTTTTTTGTCTCAGGGGTATAGCTTCCCATTGGTCCATTTAAAAAAAGTGGGCGGAGATACGCTAAAATTTTTTTATTTAATTGTATGATATTTTACTTATTTTATTGCTACTAAACCTATAAAACACCTTTGGTTGTTGTAATTACAGAATTTGAAAGTTGAAAAACTGGGCGAAGTTACGCCTATTAAAATTTATTATAATATTTCACGTGGTTCTACTTAACGGATTTTAACGAAACTTACCACATACCTTGAGCTCTAAAATACACAAAGTTCTCCATTTAAAAAAATGGGTGGAGTCACACCCATTAAAATTTAATATTTATTTTACCGATTTTTACAAGACTTAACGCGCACTTTAACGTGAGCTCTGTGGGTGGAGGCGAGCCCATTAAAATTTAATTTTATATACGAACTTCTTATCTTCTTTTGTCAGATCTTTGCATTGAAGTCGGTTTTTTTGGCAGAAGGAATTATTTGTATCATACTTAACTTTGTTCATTGTATTGAAGCAACCAACGATGATTAAACATACATATGTATATGTATGAAATATAAGCACTAGCAATAAAGCCTGGTTTTGAAAATGAACATAAACTACTATGTGTGTTTATGGACATGAAGATAGTAACTATTGACCGTATTACGGTTTATAACTCAACTGTAACAACTTAACCTTAAAACAACTTAACTGTTTTTTGGCATTCTGAATTACAACTAATTTTAGTTGTATTCGAAACAATGTTCGAAAAGAAAAGGTTATCATCTATGCTATGTTTTTGAAACCATAGTTGCCATCACAAAACATTTTAAATATTTTTAGTTTTCGCTTTGTATTCTTTTTTGTAGATTGCATGTTTTATGCACGTGGCAACAATATTGGTTGACAAATGGATTTGGTTGGCATCGGGAATAATGAATCAAAGCTAATACAACACTCAAAAAAAAAAAACCAAAATACAACTGATAAAAAGCAGTTGTCTCGTGGTGAAAAAAGTTGTAATCCGTAATAAAAATTTTACAACTACAACTAAATTATCCATTTAGTTGTAATTCATAATAGGGCCCCATGTTTTAAAATTTTTTAACAATGTAAATATACCATATACCAGTGGTCGGCAATCTATACCATTATATTTTACAATTTTATATGTTATACTCTCACCACAAACCAGTGTTGCCAGTGAAATTTCGTTTTATTTCTCTTATTAGAAATCTTAAATATCCAAAAGGAAACTTGATTTTATTATGATCAGAATTAAAACTAAGGTTTTGTTTATAAACGAAGACATCTTTTGTTGTTGCTACCTCAATGTAATTGCGAGTAAAAAGATGGTTTTTTAAAAAATATTCTTAAAATAATTTAAATATATGCTTGAAAATGCGTTTGCATATCACTTTTTTCCATGAATGACAACGCACGTTGACAAACCAAACCAATTTAGTAAATTCTCATCACACATATTTTTTTGTTGTTGGGAAAATTTTTTTCTCTGACAAGGCTGACTCTTAAGAGTATGCGATATACATAACTTGTTCTCAGCGATTTGTGTGTACACATACGTAAAAGAAGATTATATTCAAAACGATTATGATCGTTTTTCTTATACACTTACAAATTGTATGCGAATAGTCTGTAACTATTCCATGTGGGGTAGTTTTGGGGTTAGTCAGATGTAATGCAAAATTGGACCATGTGGTCCAACCCTAGGACATCGCAATGTTAAATCGACCAGATTTTATTTTATACATTTCGACTAGTCCTTGTCCCTTATGGAGTAGTCCTTACATGCACGAATGGACTAGTCGCCTATTTGCAGGGTATCCACAAACACAGACACATGCTCATGATCACAAAAACACATTCAATTAATAAGAAACAGATTTTATGTGTGCCACATAGGATATATCCAATATAACGAGGCTTAGGTGTACTTGTACGTCCGCGATCACTGAAAGTGGCTCTAAACTACACCCACTTTTGTATTGTCATCTACAGCAGACAATTTTAATATAAAATCGCAAAAAAAAATAAATAAATAAAAGAAGTCAGTCTGCAGGCATATGCAACTGCTTGTCTAGATTAAAGTTGCATTATTAACTGGTTCTTCGTAGTAAAACATTTTTTGTGGATTTTGTGCTGGCTAGCGAATTTTTTCTAAAGTTCAAGAGAATCTCAGTATTTATTGCCACAATTATTTGGTGGCTTCCATCATATTTCATGTACTGGTTGTTTTCTATCTTTTCAAATGCAAAAATAAAACAACAACAATGAGGTACCAAACTTAATTCTCAAATATTTGTAATTAGTAGCAGATGCAGATGCTTTTGTTGCATTTAAGTATAAATATTCCTGATCAATAGCCACAAATTCGTAGTCGTGAAAAGCACGTGAAAACGGTTTTACTTTCAGTCAGTCGCTTTTGCTATTTGCGAACATTAACGGCTAAGTTTTGTTTTGTCTACTGCAATATTAAAGGATATTAAATGTTTATAATGAAAAATTTTGTAAGTGTGTATTGATTTAAGAAAAATCCTTAAATCAAATAAACAAGAGTTATCCAAATGGAAGTTGGAAATGTGTTTAAATAAAAAAAGAAAAATATAAATAAAGTACATATGTATATGTAAATAAAATATTCAAATTCACAAGGATCTGTTCATCTGTTGATTTTTAAAGGAATGACTGAAACGCTTGGCTGTTTCAGTTTTGAATTTTTACAAGCGGAAAAAGCAAAATTAGTTTTTTTTGCCATTTTCAGTAAATTGACTATTAATTGAAATAACTTGTGCATATGTCTAGTCAATTATTTCTCATCTACTTCAGCAAAAAAAAAAAAAAAAAAGCTTGGTCGGCTATAGGTACTGGCTATAAATCCAACTCTCTGGCCTTTCAGAAATTAATTGTCAACAAATTGTAAGCACCAAACAAGGCAACGAATTAATTGTAAAATGAATTGCTTGTTCCAAACGTGTAAACTAAAAATCAGCTGATGAGGAATCTCTCTAAACCAGCTACGTCCAAGCCACATGCACAATGTGCAATCTTTTATAAAGAGCTATTTGTGCTTTCACACCGCCGAGGGTACAACATTTACAACAGCAACACAACATAATACAATGCTTGCTCTTACTTTGCAAAGAAACAAGAACAAATTTAAGAGATTTCAAACCTGTTTACTTCAAACGAAAATATCAGTGTATGTGTGCTTGGACGTAGCTGCTCCAAAGGCAGAATTAAGACTTAGTTAGCCAATAGTAACGTAATGTAACTGCAACATAAGAAACAGCTGATTACATTACTGTCGGCTAACTGAGCCTTCAGTTTGTACTTGCTGTTGGGTTATGAATCAGCCGTTTTGTTTTTATTCAATTGAAAATCTGTGCGTGTGGTTTCTTTTACTTTTTTCGTTATTTCCTTAAAAAGCAAATATGTAGCAGAATATATAGACAAAATATAGTTTGAGGACCATACTTCCTGTATGGTAGGATATAATTTTTTTCATTCTAAAGATTTTCATAAAAGCCCAGCTACCCAATTCTAATGCTGGTTTCAGATGCCAGCAATGCTACGGTACTGTGATACCAGTGCTTTCTTATCTGATTTTATTTGATGTATCAGAGTGAAATAGAAGCCAGAGTAAATTTCTACACCAATGGCATTAAACTTACCCATATCATAAGTTGTGATAATTGGATTGATGCAAAAGAAAACACATGTTATGAATGAATCAGTTATAGATTTATCTTGATATCTAAAAAAACAATATTTTGAATTATAATCATCGGTTGTTTGAAGTTTAGTCATAAAATGGAAAACAATACCATCCAAATGCTTGTATGGCCACATTCTTTTCATGAAAATGTCCATCAACAATTTGCACAATTCCTGATTTCCATCTTTAAGGTCTTGAATCGATTGTAGGCTAGTGGCAAATACCTTACCTTTCACGTAGCCTCAAAGAATAAAGTCTTAGGATATCAAATCAAAAAATCTTTGTAGCTAACAGTGTTCGCTTCTCTGAGAAATGATACCGTTGGGAAAATTTTCACACAAAAGAACTATAATATTATTCCTTGTGAGGCACGTAGCACCGCCATTTTCAAAAAAACAAGGTTTTATGACCACGCCAGAGCAAAAACTGCACCAAACAGTCACGCGTGCGCGAATTTGATTCCTCACATCATTAACTTGTTGCAGCATCTACAACTTTAATCACTTTCACAATTTCTGAGTATGCCTTATATTGTAAACTGAAAGCTATTTTGCATGGAAAATTTTAAATCACCAAAACAAAACACGATACTGTGATACTGCATTAAAAATAAAAACTTGCTAAAAGTAGAGTTGTAAAAGAATGAAACTTTCCTCTATCTCTTCTTTCACCACCTGTCTTCTCTACCACTATCCGTTTATTAAAGGAGGAAGCATCTATTAGTAGCAGTAGACGTTACTTCTTTACATAAAAAGTTTGTTAACGCTTAACGTTTTGAAAAAACAGTGCCCGCACTTTTGTGACCGAGGAATTCTCACCATTTTGTTTAGTGAATTTTAAAAATTTCAATGCACATCGGAAGCCTTCGATTTTATTTATATGTAAAGTAATTACAGCTTTAGTCATGATAAATCTTAAAATGGTGATGAATTTAAAGTGAAACGTTGTTTATAAGGTTAAATATATTCGGTCAAAATTGACTCTGACATAGGCTCCTTTTTTTCAACAGCTGATTTGCTCGTATTGCTGCTGTCTGTTTCCACTTGGCATACATTTCTGACGATATATTTTTTTTAATAAAAACCGCCTGTGTCAGAAGGTTTACCAGAAGAAAGTTAAGTACGCTAAATTGAATTTTTTTTATTTTTACCGAAGCAATATAAATACTCTACAAAAAGAATATTTATCGAAAAAAATCGGTATTCCGATAGCCAGATCCCAAAATTTCGAGAAATTCGGATCTCGAAATTCTCAGGACAAGATTGCATGCCTAGATGAAATACAGTGAAAAAGTGAGTGAGAGAGTATAAGAAAGTGAAAGAGAGAGAGATAGGAGGGTATGAAAGAGAGAGACAGAGATCAATATCATGCGATTTAACAACGCTGAGCTTGTATTATTGAATTTCTCCATTCTTGCTGATAAGTGATAAACAAGTGACGTCTCAGAAGACAGCATTTGCCATTTTATCTCTGGAGGTGACCGTATGCCGGAAATCAGATTTTATTGAAAATATCAAAGCGTAATTGATAACAAATAATACGTACTACTAATATTAATTATTTAAATACATATATATTTTTCAGCATGCTTAAGAATTTACATATTTCACACTTCTGTATTCGTATTCTTATTTCAGATATACATAGTGATTGCCGTAACTTTGAGTATGGTATCTGCTCGCCCTCAGGGTGATCCCATACCGATTCTTAGGCAAGAGCAAGAAGTTAATTTTGATGGATCCTATAAATACTCATACGAAACTGGCAACGGCATAACGGCAGAAGAGGAAGGTTACCTAAAAAATCCAGGAAGCGACGCCGAAGCGCAGGTATGCATAATTGTATAAAATGCGAATAGTTATAATTAAAAGTGGAATGCATAAAAGGTAACTCTTACGCTATATCCACAAAAACGTAAATTTTCAAAGGTCCTTTTGAAAGAATAAATTGGTGGTTCCATTGAGTCAGAGTAGCAAGCCGAGCAAAAAATTTCGGCGGCGGCTGAAAGTCAAATATTTTCGGCGGCGGCGGCTGAACGGCTTAACGCCGATTTGTTTAAGCGTTTGAAAAAAAGTTTTAACCCAGTCTGTTTTTAGAAAAATACGGGAATTATTGAATCACCACGTTGTAATGTAACATTATTTATTTTGCAATAGTTTGAATATTGCACTAATTGATGTCCTAAAAAATAGCTTCATAAATTATTTGTTAAACCATAGAAACATATTCTAGACTATCAGGGTAATTATGAATAAAATTTCGCGAGAAATTTTAAATTTTTTATATTAGAATTTTTCCCTATTACTTGCTATTAGTTGGAATTTTTCGCCGGGAAAAATTTCTCGCAGAATTTTATTTATGATTGCCCTCTACATTAATTTGATTTAAGCATTCCGATTGAATTAAAATTTAATTACTTTATTGGAACACTGCTACGGATCAACAAACAAAAAGCCATGAACAATTACCCAGTGAAAAAAATGGAAGTCATTCTAGCGGAAGTACATTTTCATTGCTTCCAAAAAATCGATATTTTTAATTTGCCGAGAGTGAGCAAAAAACCATGTAGAAGCTTATTTTAGTCACACAAAACCTTGTAACTCCTCCATAGTGTTAGAAAATACTCACCAGAATTTAAAAAAATTTATTTTTTTAAAGAAATTTATGAATTATTTTTAGTCTAAAATTTAAAAGTTTTTTGCTTAAATTTATATGAAAACACTGTTTCGGGATTAAATTCGTATAAACAGAAACGAATTGTTAAAAAAGGCAATTATTTACCCTTTTTTCCTAGATGAAAATATTATCATAGAACACAAAAAAGGGAATTTTTCTTAATATCGCTTCCAATTCAGTAACCAGGCATCGAAAAAGAGAACTTCTTGCAGTGACAACCCTACGTAAAAATCATTAGATCGGATCGAAATTTGCACTACTTCCGCATCGTAAACTCAACATTTTCATGACTTTTTTGGAGTCTCTTTTTTTACTGGGTAATTATCAAAAAGTCGCCTGACTGCTTAAACAAAAAAGTCAATGTAAACGTGCATGTATTTAAGAAGGGACTCCAAAAGAGAAAAGAGAGAAAGAGTGTTGTCGCAGGTACGTTACCGCTCACATATACATTTTCTTTTTATGTGGAAGCAAAAACAACTATCTTTCCGGGACGCTCGCTATCATACTAAATACGAAATTTGAAAAAGTATAAAAAATAAGATAAATTATCGGCTGAGTACTAAGCCGCCGATAAGCCGAGTGGTTCGGCGGCTGCTCGGCTTGTCGGAAAAAATCGGCTGACTGGCTAGCCGCCAGCCGCCAGCCGCGCCGGTACGGCTTGCTACTCTGCATTCAGTATCTATGAACTGCTTACAAGTTCTAAATTTCTTATATATATTTCAATAACAAGCTAAATTTTTGAATATACATACATATGTACATGCATACATATGTATGTATTTACTCGCATAATTTAATAAGGTCTTGTAATATGATTTAAGTATTTTAATTTAATTTCAAAACTGCTTCATAAGATTTTAATTCTAAAATCAAAAAAAAATTAATATGTCTCTTACAAAAGTTTGGCATTTAGGGTTTCATGTAATTATTTTATGAACAAACGAATAAATAAAAAAACTGTATTCATGTTTAAGGCAAAGTTTAACAAGGAAAACTGACACGTACAATCACAATTGAAGATGACATTTTGTAACAGCAAATATATAATTGACTAAGAAAATTAGCCGAAAGCAAGAAATACTACAAATATTTATGCAAAAGATGAATTACATTTTAATCTTGTCGTATTAAAGTCTCATTGCTATGTTCAAATATTTTAAGTGGCAAAAAAATACTTTTTGGGGTGAGTTAATTGAGAATTAATGTCAAATTGTCAAAAAATGTTTAAAAAGCTCACACTACTCTGCAAAAAAAAATAATAAATGTCGGTAGCAAGAACTTCATAGACATCAATTAATTTTAGTGTGCTGAATCCAAATCTGTTCTGTTCCATCACGTTTAGTTTTTGAGATTTGGTTATTTAAAGTATTGATTTTGGAATATTAATTACGTATTTATTATATTAAAAGTGCAAAAATCTAACACATAAATGGCTTGTGTTATATAAATTTAAATCTTAAATTAAATTAAATACTAAAGCTCTGTACAAACGATTGTCAGATCTTACAATATTGTCAGATCTGGCAATGCGCTGACAATGTACTGGTAATCGAAAATTGCCAGTACAATATTGCTTGTCAGTTCACACGGTTGTAAGAAAATCTTACAATTTATTGCAGACGGTTGTATGGCATTAAATTCATCTGACAAAATCGTCAGTCGAAAAATTTTCAGTTCACATAGTTGTATTACGCACAAATTGTCAGATCTGTTGTTATGCATTACCATACTCAAAGCATTTGTAAGAAAGTATTAAATATCAATTGTTTGTGTTTGTGTTAAATGCAAAAAGTGAAGGTATAAATTATTATGGATAATAAAAAAGCAATTGCAATGATTTTGTGTGCATATATTTTATTATAAATTTTTTCTTTAAAATCAAACGTGTGCATTGTTGTCCATAGAAATAATTCTCTTATAATGACGCCATTGTCACATGCATAAACTTCACACATCTGACAATATTAAAATGTCTGACAAATATCTGGCAATAATTTTGCAATGTGTTCACACGATGTCTGACAATTTGTTGCCAGCTGCTAGTCTTGTAATGGACTGACAATACTTTTTCTGGCAACGACGTCTGACAAAATTTGTCAGTTCACACGGTTGTAAGAAATTTTGAGCACATTTTACTGACAATATTGTAAGATCTGACAACCGTCTGTATATAGCTTAATATAATAAAAACAATAAACTAGTATTTAGTAGATAGCTTCCTTTAATAAATTTTATCTGCTGCTTCTTGTTTCATTTCCCAGCAGAAATCAGTAACATTTCTGGGGACGAATTGCCGTTATATCTCTTTTCCATATGAGCAATCAGTAATACCAACTTTTTTGACTCTAAAAGCGCATTAAAATTTAAATCTAAAAAGCGTAAAAAACACTAACGTCAAAAACAACTGAAGGTTCAAACTAGTGAAGTTTAATAATGTTTAATATTTTCTAATCAGACGAAAAATGTCAGCTTTACACTGAAAAAATATATATACCAAAAAATATTGTAAAAAAGTGAAAAATTTTTAGTGAATTAGCCGAACGTCCCCGTAAGCTAACGAAACAGCTGATCGTTTTTGTTGATTAGAAACAAAGCAAATGCTTACCGAAATTTACTGTAACGTGGACGGCACGTCTCAACCTGTGTAAATTAGAATTTCCTAACATTGTTAAGTGACGTTTGTAAACCAGTGATGGTAAAATTGTATGTTAAATTGAATTGGGGTATTTTGGCTCTGTTTTTCGGTACTTTTTTTTTAATAATAAAATCTGTGCATAAAAATACAACTTGAAATAATACATAAATATGTACGTATATGCTTAGATATATACATATTATATGTATATATACATGTTTATATATGAATATACATACCTATGTATATAAAAAAGAAATATACATATGTAAATACGTATGGGTGAGATGTATAAAAAATTTAAATGGTATCAAAACCTCTTATTAGTTATCTTTGATCAAAAAAAATTAAAATCAAAATATTTTCAAGGACTAAACTAAAAACACAAGATTTTAAACATCCTTGCGATAATAGTCAGATACCCTGATATACTCATGAATGTGAATCTATTTAAATGAAAGCAATTTTTGTGTAGACTAATAATCCAGAAAGTATTTCTAAGTTTGGAGTACCACTCGTAATATATTAACGGAATATTTCAAAAAGAGGTGCAAATTATGCAAATCCTAAATGACACTATATCTTCAAAACTAGAGCTGAGGACGCCATCGTAATCAGAAAACAATAATACATAAGAATCGGCCATTTTTACTTAGACATCCAAATCAGTGTTGTGTAGTGTTATGTACGCACATACATACATTTATATGTAAAAATGATTTTTTTTGTAACATACATAACGTTGTTCACAACAATTTTAACTTTACAGGAGAAGATAAAACATAATAATAAACAGTAGAAATGTGTAAAAGTAAAAGTGTTATTTTTTACACTATTGCAATAATATAATAATAATATTGTGACGAGGTGTATTTGTGTGAAATGGAAGCACTGAAAATCTCACTTTCATGAAAATACGAGTAGGGTCTTTCTACTTCTGACCATCGATTTGTAGATATGTGTATATGAACATGTTTATTTATTATATATGTATAACATACATACATATATTTTTATGTATGTACATGGTACGATACAGTTTTAGTAGAATTTCCATATTTTAGGTACTTTTTCTTCGCTGAATTCACCATTTGAACTTTTTTAATTCCCATCACTGTTTTGTGAACAGCTGTTCCTTTTTCATATTAAAACAACAAAACAAAGTAAAGCCAAAGCACGTTTTAAATGTTCTAAAAGTGCACAAACGTGCTAACAGTACAGTACGGTACAGCAATAGCAATCAGCCTTAAGACTGAATAAATTTCTTGAAGTTGCATTCAGTTAAACTTTCAATATATTTTACCTACAAAAACTCTCTTATATTAATACAGCCTTATTTATAAAATTTATTTAGGCTTTATAAAGGCTTAGTAAAAAATTTTATGAAAATTTGTTTTACAACCCCTTTATAAAGCCTTAATAATTTGTATAAATAAGACTGTTGCTGAAATCACAAGCCATGTTGTACCGTTTAAAATAGTATCTGAAAAATCTCTCAAAACAATTTTTTTTATAAATAACCGTCATATCACTTTTTTCCCGACTTCCCTTCTCCGTATATTAAGTAATATTTTTCCAGCCGCCTTGATAGCAAACAAGTCAAAAAATTTTTAACGCAATCACGCAAAATGCAAAAAAGTTTTTCTCTCTCTTGTTCTCTTTTTAAAAAAAGGAAATAAATCACATTTGCCATTGTATACCTATTCTCATGCACGGATATAAAATAAAACGACTTAACTCAAAAAAGTGGAAAACCGCATTTCCCGTGGAATGTAGGCGCTATCATGAAAATCAGCGCTATACGAACGGCATAAATAATTGATTATTAATTTAATGGATATTGTAGATTTGATTAATGTGAGCTTTATATACATTTGTAGGCCGTCTCGCCTCACAGGAAAAAAAACAGTATAATATATATAAAGTTCGAAATAAATTTTTCGTTATATCTTCGGCATTTACAGCGGGATCTTAAAGAGTGATATATCGATGTTTTATCTCGAGGAGACCAATGCTTTTCTTATGTAGTCATTGACCTCAAATGTCCCGATCTAGTATTTACCCGCCGGATCTTAATTACTACCACCCTAATGTACAACCCTATTATAAGAAAATTAAAGTTAAAGGCCCAACTATAATATGAATATGCTGGCTTAAGGTAATGCCAGAATTGAACGATAAGTCTGTCAAATACATAAGCAATTCAGATGTGACTTTTAGGTGGCCACAATGTACTTACATCCACTTAAGTATTCTTTAGCCACAGTTGCACATATAGGTATTGTTAAATTTTTTTAGTAATTTTGTTTCTTCTTATAATTACTAAATGAATGCAATTCAATCAAATTAACTTGTTGGAATGTCCTAATCTATTAAAAATTCACGTCTAATTATATCCACCATTTTATTACTTGTTTTATTTGTTTTGCCTACCAAAAAGTAAAACAGTGAACATACATAAATAAACTCATGTGTATTGTAAAACAAAGAATGAAAATAAAAATTTTGCTTTCTTTTCTGAGATTAAAATAAGAAACAATAAAAAAAATATTTAAAATCAATGAATGTTTTCTGTTGCTGTTTGCTTGAGTTTAAAAAAAAATGCAAAAACAGTGTTTTCCGTACGGAATGTGCGTTCAGTTTGGCACTTAACTTAAGCAATTGACATTTGACGAAACTTGACGAAAAGTTCCATAAGTACATTATAGTTTGCCACATACGTTTTATATGTAACTGCACAGTTGCTTAAGTTCCCTTATTCATATTATAGTTGGGCCTTAAATCATCATTAAACTTTTGCTGAGGAAGCAGTTCGATAATTCCAGTAAAACTATTTTATATTTTTTTTTTTAATTAAATGCTCTATTGAGATCATTGCTTGGCAAACAGAAAGAATAAAACAGACTCTGGCCAGTAATTTGTAATGTGAGCTCTGTATACATACATATGTATATATGTATGTACATATTTGCCGTGCTAATCAGGACTGTCATGAATAAAATTAAGCGTGAAATTTTCCCGGGGAACAATTCCAACTAATAGCAAGTAATAGGAAAAACAAAAAATTCTAATTGGAAAATGGAGAAATTTCACAAGGAGTTTTATTCATGATAGCCCTTAATATTTTCCACTTGATCATTCTGTTTTTACAGCATTGTTTTATTCACTATAACATTCAAAGGCATATGGTTCCACTAACTCTGAAATGTGAGTTTTTGTAATCGTAATGTTGTAGCAGTATTTCATAGGTTAGAATCCCTACAAGTGGACAATTCGTCAAAACTAGTATTCACCATTAAATCCAAAAATCTCAACAAACTACCAACTTGAGCAATATTTTTCTAGGTTTTAAGAACTTGCCAATCTATTTATATTAGAATAAATTAATAACTCAACTTTCTCTACATTGGCTATAATCGAAAAAGCGCTGTCAGTAATGTTCCCAATTTGAAGTTCACACGAAAACTGATTCACATCTAGCGTTTCTTGTGGTGTCATTTTCAAAATGAGTTCAACGCTGTTCATATGATTTTTATATGGGAAGCAATGCCATACATCGAAAATTTTCGGAAATGACAAACGTTGCCACTATTGCGATGTCACAGAATGTCATAATGTTACTCGACATTAAATATTTACACCGGTGTTCATAAACGACTATTAAAGGTAACTCTTTAACTTTAACAAACGTTTATGAATACCGGTGTTAGTATTGAAAATTAACGTTTATTTGTTATACAAATTGCTTTACTAATATGAGTTAAAATCTTAACTACTAATTCACCAACATAAATTTTTAGTAATAAATATTATACAAAAAGTAATATCGTTTAATAAATTAATTTTCTCTTTATATCACATTTATTCCATTTAGTTTGCTGGCGGCTTCTTTTCGTACACTTCACCCGAAGGCATTCCTATACGAATCACGTATGCTGCCGATGAAAATGGTTTTGTGCCACAAGGTGATCATTTGCCCACACCACCACCAATACCACCAGCAATCCAAAAAGCATTGGACTACTTGGCCACTGCCCCACCACCAAGAGATCAACCCTCATCACCCAACAACTTCAGAAGAGGTTAAAACCTTTGCCTATGGATAGTTGTATTTTTTACCCCTCATTAACACTTTTTTGTTTTCGTTCTCTTCCAACGGAAAATTGTTCTTAAGTGTCAAACATGCGTGCGTATGCTGTCATAATGTCTCCAACAATTTTAGTTTAAGTCAGTCCACTATACAAATATTTGTTATAGATATATTTTTTACATAAACATACAAACACACTTTTGTATATATTTCTGAATAAAGTTTAAATAACTTGAAAATTGATATCCATATTTTTTTATTTGTTCTATTACAGTTGTTTTTAAAAGTGTTTTACAACTTCCAATTATTCCTAGAGGACCTTGTAATAAATGTGTCTGCAGCTTCTGAATTTTTCTGTTGGCATCAACTTTTTAACAAGTTATAGCGAAAAGTTACTTAATACTTAAAGTATTATTTATAAAAGAAATAAGAAGTCTTGGCTCGTTTGTTGGTTAGGCATCCCACACTGGGGGATTTTGAAAAAAAAAATGGAAATAATACTGCAGTTTTTAAACGAGCCGTCTGATTTTTTTGAACTACATATATATCATTAAAGAGAACGGAGCCAAAAAGCCCCGAAGCTAGCAAGCTCGGATTAATGAAAAATTCAAACCAATGCTAAGCTGATGTTTTTGATCTGATAAAAAAGATTGTTTGCAAGAGCTAAAAAAGTTAGCTACAGTAGTAGTGGAATCCCAATTCGAGGTCACTTGAAATTGTAAAATTGTGGCTGAAATTTTTAAATTTGGGTAATTATAATTGAAAAATTTTTAAATTCTTGGAAATTTGATACCTACGAGGGTGGTTCAATAGGTCTGTCTTATATTTTGTTTACATAAGGAGTTTTTTGTTTCCATTAACCCTTGTGGGAACGGGTGATTTTTTTTTTAAGTTTTTATGAGTGTATATGCCTATGGGAAAATCATGAAAATGAGTTTTCCTAATACCAATGGTGAAATAGTGATTATTATTTTTATCAAATGCCGACGCCAAAACATGACTATTAATTTATTCAAACGCCGACGGCAAAACATGATTATTATTTTTTTCAAATGAAGAGGGCAAAAAATGATTATTAATTTCTTCAGATGCCGATGGGAAAACATGAATATTAATTTATTCAAATGCCGACGGAAAATATGTTTATTATTATGTGAACGCCCCTAATATGTGTGTATGAGAGCAGAGAAACAAAAACTAAAAATTTTGCAAGTAAGCAATAAAGTTAAATCTCCTCCTCCCCATTTCCTTCTTTTTCCTTTATGCAGTTTGTATTTGAAATAAGAAAACACTTGTACGTTTTTATTTCGTATACATTTACGGCCCTATGCTTAAGCAAAAATTGGCATGAAGTTAGCATAAGTGATGAAATTGAATTAGGTTTTACCGAGTTCCTCCATACAATTTGACATACAAACTGGGCACATTATCAAATCTGAATCCACCTCTAAGTCCTAACATCATTTTAAATGTGAAGTGTCATGACAAAACCCTTTAAGATCAAGTTCAGTTTTGCCACTTATGCTAACTTCATGCCAACTTCTGCTTATACAAAGGGCCGTTATTGTTTAAAATTTTTTTAAATTTTATAATAATACATACATATGTAAATTCATATTTTAAAAAGTAAAAAATTTCATTTAAGGCAAGACACTTATTTTGTTAGTAAAATATCAATTTTTAATGCGAAAACACCAAATTTATGATAATTACAATAAAAATATTCTGGATACTTGATTTCCATTTGTTTAAAGTTGATGCAACCTATATCCTCAACGTTAGAAATTTTTCGGTGTAACATTTTTTCGAACCATCGTCTTTTTTCTTCACCTTTTACATCAATTTGGGAGGAGGAGAGTTAACTTTATTGCTTACTTGCAAATTTTTAGTTTTTGTTTGCCTGCTGATGATTGTACTTAGTTGAAATTCTGCTGCTTTAAAAGAATCATAGTCAAAAGAAATGATTACTTTGCAAAATATAAATGTATAGACCCATAACGTATGTATTCTACACAGTGTATATTATACATATACATTCATACATACATACAAAAATTTATTTCTTAAACAAATAAACAAAATACCAGCGACAAACAAGCTGTACCTCCCGCAAACAAATATTAGGGTGTTCACATACATGAGAACATTTTATACATAAATAAAATAACACTGTACAACAAAATAACATTTTTTGGCTGTCCTTTAGATAAAATTACGCGGACTATATGGATTTCGATGCGTTAAACTCAAATCTGCTTTCAGTTTTTCTCTATCACGTAGAGATTTTTTTTTATGGGCGTGGCTAATTTTGCCCCCTAAATTAGTTGGCCATACTAATATATTTTACTATAACTCGAAACCCGCTATTTCGATTTTAATAAATAATAAACCAAAAGACGCGCCACAAAATTTTGTTAAAAAAATTAATAATCATTTTTTAACTTTCTTTTATGGTTTCGGAGTTATTCAGAATTTAAAAAAGAAAAAAGTTTTTTTTATGCAAAAATCGCGTAATTTTTTTACATGAAAATTGCAATAAAAAAATCAGAAACTCAATAGTTTTATATTTTTTACATTTTTCTTAAAACCACATATCCTAGGAATAAAACAAGCTATAAAACGTGAAAATCCATCAATAAATCTTGATTTTATTCGCAATTTAAAGCAGGTACCTAAAAATGGAAAAATGTGTGTAAAGCATTAAATGCTGATCCAATGTTTTTTTATTTCAGCTGCTAATAATTTCTCAATAACTCCGAGTATTCAGAAATTATTGGCGAAATAAATAATTTTGGTTTAATATTAATTTTTTTTAGCTCTCAAAATATAATGCAAAACTTTTAGTCGCAAATATTTTTCACTTTATGTATTATTATGTATGCTGTCAATAAACTAAGCTAGAAGCGCTAAGTATGTATATTCAGTTTTAGGAAAAAGTGCTAGCTTGAACTACAACACTTAACTATTTGAAATAAAACACCATTTTTGTAAGAAAAATATTTGTACTTTAAAAACGTTTTAAAATTAAAAAGTGTCTTGTTATTTACTAATTGACATTTTTATTCCTATTCATATCTTCAATTAAGTTTCTCGTCGAATGGACCAACAAAAATCTGCAAGCATTACTTCTAATGATTTTCCATTGTAACGCTTTTCTATATATATCATGTCTTGATGAAACCTTTCACCATGTTCATCTGATACGGCACCAAGATTTTCGGGGAAAAAATCCAAGTGCGAGTTTAAAAAATGAATTTTAAGCGACATATGGCATTTTAGAGCCTCATAGGCAGAAAGCAGTTCTTGAATGATTTCATGGTAGTTTTCACTTTTTTTATTTCCCAAAAAATTGTTACACACATTCACAAAAGCCGCCCATGCTCTTTCTTCCACGCCGTTCAACTTCGTCTTAAAGACTGCGTCCTTCATAAGCTCTCGTATTTGTGGACCAACGAAAATTCCTTCTTTTATTTTTGCATCACTTATTCGAGGAAATTTGCTCTTAAGATATAGAAAGCCATCACCATCCTTGTTCATTGCTTTAACAAAGTTTTTTATTAGGCCTAGCTTTATATGAAGAGGTGGTAAGATAATTTTTTCCTTCTGAACTAGAGGTTCTTCTGAAACATTTTTTTCTCCTGGAATAAAATTTACTCTCTTTGGCCAACTTTTAACTTTATAGTGATTTTCTTTTGAGCGACTATCCCATTCACATAAAAAGCAACAGAATTTGGTATATCCACATTGCAATCCATTTAACATTGCTACAACTTTCAAATCAGCACAAATGCTCCATGAGTACTGTGTGTATTTAATTTTGTTAAGTAACACTTTCATATTATAATAGTTTTCTTTCATGTTTCTTGAATACGCTAGTGGGACTGATGGATATTTGTTGCCATTGTGAAGCAAAACTGCTTTCAAACTCGTCTTTGATGAATCAATAAAAAGTCGCCATTCTTCAGATTTATCACTGAACGAAAGTTCTCGCAGAAGACCATCAGCATTATTACAAAATATTAAATCCCTGTCTTTGCTGAAGTATTTCAAATATTCTTCTTCTCTGTTTCGAAAGTATGTGACTTTCACGTCTTTATCTACCAGATTCCATTGCTTCAATCTGGATGCAAGAAGTTCTGCCTTTGTTTTTGAAAGTCCTAAATCACGAACTAAGTCATTCAGGTCGCACTGCTTCGGAAAATAACGTTTGCTCGTTGGACTTGTAAATGTTGAACTTGCAGAAGCAGCCATCGTGGCGTAACTGGATTCAGTACTTGCAGACTTAACATCTTCTTCCTCGTATGTAGGGGACATTGGAAGTAAATCATTACTTCTTAGAGGAACTGGTCGTTTGGCGGATGAAATATTGGGATATATGACTTTATTTTTGTTCTTTCTGGAAAACCCACGTGTTGTAGTCATACAAAAGTAGCAATCATTTGTATGGTTTTTTGGTTCGTTCCAAATCATTGGTGTCGAAAATGGCATAGACTTGCGATTTCCTTTGATCAAACCTCTTAAAGCCCTTGAACAGCTATTACAACATATTTTTGGTAGCCAATATTTATCTCTTTCATCGATAGGAAACCCAAAGCATAGCTTATAGGCGTTCTTAACCTGGGAAGTTATTGTCTGGCGTTGCGATTTTAAAGTTAAATCACCACATACATAACAGAATGAATCAGCAGAATTTTTACAAAGCATTGGCATTTTGAAACCTGCAACAATTTGATACAAAACTATTACTTCGCATCATAAATACAACATTTTGAATTAGTAATAATAATACTTACCAAAAAATAGATGAAGAAATTATCACTTTTTAAATTCAGCTTATGCTAAAATTTTTAGCTATTTTTTTTTTAATTTTGTTGCGGTTGAAAATTTACTTTTCGGTTTCACAAACAGTTATTGTATGGCAACTGATGAGTGAACATACTTATGTATACCCAAAATTCTTTTTTTTATATTTTCTTTTAGTTCTGTTACCTGCCCGCAATACCCTTTCAGTAGCATTACCAGATGTAAATGTGACTGCATTTAATGCATTACACACATTTTTCCATTTTTAGGCACCTGCTTTAAATTGCGAATAAAATCAAGATTTATTGCTGGATTTTCACGTTTTATAGCTTGTTTTATTCCTAGGATATGTGGTTTTAAGAAATGTAAAAAATATAAAACTATTGAGTTTCTGATTTTTTTATTGCAATTTTCATGTAAAAAAATTACGCGATTTTTGCATAAAAAAAACTTTTTTCTTTTTTAAATTCTGAATAACTCCCAAACCATAAAAGATAGGTAAAAAATGATTATTAATTTTTTTTAACAGAATTTTATGGCGCGTCTTTTGGTTTATTATTTATTAAAATCGAAATAGCGGGTTTCGAGTTATAGTAAAATATATTAGTATGGCCGACTAATTTAGGGGGCAAAATTAGCCACGCCCATAAAAAAAATCTCTACGTGATAGAGAAAAACTGAAAGCAGATTTGAATTTAACGCATCGAAATCCATATAGTCCGCATACTTTTATCTAAAGGCTATTTTGGCTGTTGTACAGTGTAATTAAATAAATTGTAAGCAATTTAGTGTGAGGAAATCACACACACATTCCCCCCCACCCACCACCCTCATTCATATGGGGATCGTGTAGTAGTCATTAAATCTTATTTCTCTGATATTACTGATATAGTATTACGATAACAAATTTCCACAGTCTGGCAAAACTGACAATTTGACAATCCTTCGAAAAAATCATTTTCCCGTCGGCATTTGAAAAAAATAATAATCATGTATTGCCGTCGGCATTTGAAAAAAATAATAATCATGTTTTGCCGTCGGCATTTGAATAAATTAATAATCATGTTTTGGCGTCGGCCTTTGAAAAAATAATAATCTCTATTTCACCGTTGGTATTATGAAAACTAATTTTCATGATTTTCCCATAGGCATATACACTCATAAAAACTTCAAAAAAAAAATCACCCGTTCCCACAAGGGTTAAAGGAATCAAAAAATTCCTTATGTAAACAAAAAATAAGACAGTTTTATTGAACAAACCTCGTAGGTATCAAATTTCACAAAGTTCCAAGAATTTAAAAATTTTCAAATTTTAATTACTCAAATTTTAAAATTTCAGCCACAATTTAACAATTTTAAGTTACCCCGAAGTGGGATTCCACTACTACTAGCGACATTAATGCAATTTCTCTTACAGTTTAGGAAATATTCGGGAAAAAAATAAAATTTTCGCTTTTTTACCAACTTTGATCCACTGTTCTGTTAATGAAGAAGTCAAATTTTGTTCGATTTAGAAAAAAGAGCGAAATTAAGAACAAACTTTTTAACATTTAAAAAAAGTTTGGTATCAAACCATAATTGAGTAAACATTTATACGCAATTTAAATTAAATATTTGAAAAAAGTATATTTTTTGGGCTGTACGAAATAAGACCCCAAAGTGCAAAATGAAACCAGCAAACCCTGCAAATAATTTATATTCAGGTGAACTCATTTTATTTTTCCACATCCTTATACAATTAGAAATCCATCGGATTATGGGTTTTGTATCAGTTTAAAAGCCTACCAAGCTTATTTTTTCAGCCACAAGGGCACTCAGCCTGTGGCTGAGTGGCAGCGATGCTAGCCTCTCAGTCCAGAGGTTGTGTGTTCGATTCCCACCATAGACCCTGGGTGTTTTCGCAGACAAGCTAATCGCTTTGGGGGTTGTGATTGTTGTTTAAAAAAACAAAAAGTGTGATTTTCATAAATTTTATTATTTAATGAATTTTCATATAGTTTTTGAAAGTCTGTGCATAAAGTAAGAGGTTTGTGACTGTTTAAAATTTGTGGTTGAAGTCTACTGGTGATTTGGTTCAAGCGCCAATGAAATTCGTATAAAGACATACTAAACCACCAGCAAATAAATTTCAATTATTAAAATAAATATATTTTATGCGACAGCTGGCTTTGTTGTGGTTAAGGGAATCGAACAGGGTCTGAGAAAATCCATGCAAACTATTTCCCTAATGCCTGATAAATATACTCAGGGAAAAGTTGCAACTTAAAAATAAGAACGCTTCACATTAATTGAATAATTTTCAATATAATAGAAATTTTATGTTGAGATACTTAAAAATAACTAAAATTAATAAATTAATACTGTAAATTAATATTTTTCTATATAGAATTAAAAAATTTCAACATGACTAGACTTTCGTTAATGTTTCTTATTAATTCAATATGGTGTTTATTGATTTTATGCTGTTTTTCCCTGGGTGTAGGTTTCTAGTAAGTAAATGTTTTATGTGCTTTAATATATATGTATTTTTTTAATTGATATCTCTGGCTTGGATTTGCCAATGCAACACAATACCTTTTAAGGAAATTAATTACAAATATAATGAAACAGGTTTTGTATTTCTGTGTGGATATAATTGTAATTGCATTTTTATTTAAAGTAAGGCTTGGAATGTTAACCATAATAAAAATTGAAGGAAAAAATCGCGCGATTTAAAAAAAACCTTCCCTTTAATTTTTCTATTGTTAACATTTCAAGTTTTACTTGAAATAAAAATGCAATTACAATTATATCAACACAGAAATATAAAATCCATTTCATTATAACTGCAATTCACTTCATTAAAAGGTATTGTGTTACCATAATTAAATAAGAATGGTCAATTCAAGTAACGTAGTACATGGTGTTTTTTTAGAGGTATAGAACTTCGAATTGAAATAAAACACAAGAAAATCGTTTTAATGTCCATCAATTTGGCTTTATTGGAAGGATAATTTTATGCCATTAATGTTTAAATATGATTTCGGGCATGTGGCCGCCGCGGCTGGCTCGAATAAAGCCAATTCTACAGGTCCAATTTTCAACCACTTTTTCGAGCATATGGAGCCGTATGTTGGCAATAACGCCACGAATGTTGGCTTCCAAGTCCCCTAACGTTTCTGGTTTGTTGGCGTAGACGAGCGACTTCACATATCCCCAAAGAAAATAATCCAATGGTGTCAAATCACACGATCTTGGTGGCCAATTGACAGGTCCATTCCGCGAAATTATGCGCTCATCGACTGTTTCCTTCAATAAATCGATTGTGACGTGCGCTGTGTGGCATGTAGCGCCGTCTTGTTGGAACCACAACTCATCCACATTCATGCCATCCAACTAGGGAACAAATTAGTCGATTATCATGGCTCTATACCGGTCTCCGGTGGCGAATCGATTCATTCGGGTCCTCTTCAACACTTTGCTCTACAGCGGCAATTGTTTCTTCGGTGCGCACTGTTCGACGTCTCTGGGGTGCGTATTTTCACATAGAGTAAACGTAGTACGAAAACGATCCATGGTTAACCGAATTAATTGCTCTGATGGACGATTATGTCGAGCATAAAATAGACGGAGCTTGCGCTAAACTTCGCGAACTGAACCATTATTTTCGAAATAAATTTGCACGATTTGCAAGCGTTGTTCTTTTGTCAACCCGTTCATGATGAAATGGCAAACCAAACTAAATATTAATCACTTGACAGCTGACAAAACGGCCGCCAGTTAAAAAAGTGATGCCAACTTAAAGTTCTATACCTCAATAAAAAACACCCAATATGTAACGACATGATATCAGCTGTAACTGTTTTTCGAAAAAAAAAGAAAACTCAGAGGGGGAACATTTTGAGGTTTGAGAACTACAACGTGAAATAAAATTAGAGATAGAAGAATATTATAAAATTGAAAAAGATATTCTAAAATTTAAAACATCATTTGAAAAACAAATTGAACAGCTTAATGAGAAAATTTATAGATTGGAAAATTACATGTTTGTATCACTAGCTGAAAGGGCGTCAAGTAAATAACAATACTTCCCAAAAAATCTCTAAAAACAACTTAATGTCTTCAAAAAGAAATTTAGTAAATGAACTCCATAAGCAAGCACGAAAACATTTTTTGCGTCGCAGAGTTGTAATGAAAGAAATAGATGATGTTTGGCAAGCTGATTTAGTTGAAATGGGGAACTATTCTCTAGAAAATAAAAATAATCGATTTTTGTTGACTGTAATCGACCCATTTTAAAAATTTGCATGGGCAGTACCGCTAAAAACAAAAACTGCACTCGAAACAACCAAGGCAATGGAAGATATTTTTGAATTGAAACGAGTACCAAAAAAACTTACAAGCAGATGATGGTAAAGAATTTTTCAACAAAAACTTTAAAAAATTAATGCATAAATACAACATTAATCACTACTTAACATATAGCTATATGAAGACATCAATAGTAGAACGATTTAATAGAACATTGAAAGGAATGATGTGGAAAGAATTTAGCTATAATGGTTCATATAAGTGGATTGATATACACAAAGATTTAGTTAATGCATACAATAAAAAATTTCATCGCACAATTAAAATGTCTCCTATTAAAGTCAACTCAACAAATGAGCAAAAGCTGCTTAATACAGTATACAGTCATTTGAAGATGTATAAAATGTCGAAATTTAATGTAGGAGATCATGTTCGCATAAGCAAATATAAGCATATATTTGAAAAAGGTTATACTCCAAATTGGACCACAGAAATATTCACAATTACCACAGTTCAAAATACAAATCCTGCAACATACATATTAGAAGATTATCTTGGTAACCCTATTAAAGGTGGATTCCATACTGACGAACTTTCAAAAACTAGACTCCCAAATATATATCTAGTTGAAAAGGTTCTTTAAACTAAAGCGAAGGAGGTATATGTTTAATGGCTAGAATTTTCAGATCAACACAATTATTGGATAAATAAGAATAAAATATTATAGTTGGAAGAAAAACTAAATCAACAACATCATAGCAAGAGCAATAATAGGATTAACATTAAGAAACTATTGTTTATTTTAAAATAAGAAAATGAAATAAATTTCGTAAATCATGCTTATAAACCATACTGTCTACTAAACTTTATTTAATTGTAATCAGTCTGTTATAATGTCAATAACACTTACTCTGAGCTCTAACTCATCAGAATTATCTGCTAGTTACTTTCCTACTATTGAATTACATGTTGCATATGAGTGTGCTCTAACTGATTTTCATTCATACAACAGTATTCGAAATGTAAACACCTATAACAATATGATTCGTATAGGAACATAAACTTTAAATACCAATTGGATCTTACGAACTAAATGATGTAGTTAATTTTATAGAAGAGCAATACAAACGACTTTTTCCAAGAAATACGATTTTTATTGAAGCCAATCACAATACAATGCAAGTTAAAGTTAATAGTTCATAGGATCCTGTATATTTTAATAAAGACAATACAATTGGAAAACTTTTAGGATTCAATAGCAAAATTCTAACACAAAAAAAATATTATTGTTCAGATCTGCCACTTAATATTTTTAAAGTGAATCTCTTGCGAATTGAAAGTAGTATCGCTATTAACACATATATGAATAACTCCAAATCGCATACACTTCATGAATTTCCGATAAATGTGCCTCCAGGCTATAAAATAGATGAGCTTCCAAGAAATCTTATCTATTTACATGTGAACACCAGAGAGATAAGTTCACTAGCGCTGCGCGTACTTGATCAACACGGTGATTTAATTAATTTCCGAGGAGAGGAAATTACAATACGAATACATTTAAGGCCAACTAAATATAGCTAATATACAACACAAATACATTGAAAAATATAGCAGCAAGAACAACAACAATATTAAAGCGACCATCTCAACAGAGAGCTCTATCAACATCAAATAAAAATTATCTAAAGTCCTTGAATTTTAAATTGAAGACAAAATGTGTTCAATAATAGATGTCTTAGATAAACCTTTATCTGATGAGAAAATAATCAAAAAGGACTATCATACATATGTACCATACTTACAATCGTATAACAATAATGATTAAATTAGAATTTCAATACAAAATCATGCTACCAGTGAGAGCTATATTTATGTTGCCGATGATAATAAAGCCAAATCTTCTTTATCTTTGGAGAATTTTATATTAAAAAACAAGTGTGTGCCATATCTATTTGATGAAATTCGCTATGAGCTCAATGGGATTGAAATTGATCATACACGATATTTAGGAGCCACAAGCACCATAAACAATTTGGTTTCTATGTCACCAACTGAAAGCAACGTGATGCAAAATGCTGGATGGAACAAAATTGACGATGCCACTCTGGTAAATGAATTTTTCAATTTCTATGTACCTCTAAAAATGCTTCTAGGATTCGCTGAAGACTACAACAAAGTTATACTTAATTGTACGCTCGAATGTTTCTACTAAACTTACAATTTCACTAATCTAATGGAGAATACCACATGTACAATTATCCGAATTTAGCAAATTGAATATGATAAAAATTATTAATAATGGTGATTCTATACCTATGGCATTTCGCAGTTGGGATTGTCATATTAATCCACAACTAAACACAGGAACTATCCATATTTGGAATGTTGAACTGACTGCAAATAGAGAACGCCCACGTTTTGTATTGATTGCTTTTCAACAAGAAAATAAGTTTGTTCATTGTGATTTGACTAATTTAAAAGTACATTTAAATTCAGTCTCATATTCATATGATGATCTTAACATAAAGTTCAAAAATTAACGATATGCAATTCTATATGATATGTATATAAGATTTCAACAAAGTTATTATATGAAAGAATCTTAACCGCTTCTAACTGCACCAGAGTTTAAGACAAAAGCTCCTATTATTGTAGTAGATGTCAGTCATCAGAATGAATCACTCAATAATGGACCGATTGATATAAAAATAGAATTTGAAACAGCAACTAATATTACAGCAAAGACATCAGCTTACTGCATTCTTTTTCATGATCGTATAATAGAATATATACCCATCAAAGGACAAGTTCGAAAAGTCTTATAAATTGAGTAATATGGATAAAAACATAATTTTTATAGACGTACAAGGTTTCAAGAGTAATTCAAATGATTTCATCGCAAAAGAAGTAGCGATTGTTTTCAACAATTATGAATATAACCATTTCATTATAAAATCCCCATTTGATTTTAAATGGTTATCAATAAAAAAGCAAAGAGATGCAAAGTGGCTAACAAAAAACTATCATCACCTAAACTGGACTGCTGGATCAGTTTCATTTCAAAGCGTTTGCAATTCTTTAAAAGCCAACGCAAGATGTTCAACAATTTATGTAAAAGGTGAAGAAAAAAGACTATGGTTGGAAAAAATGTTAGACCGAAAAATTTCTAACGTTGAGGATATAGGCTGCATCAACTTTAAACAAATGGAAACCAAGTATCCAGAATATTTTTATTGTAATTATCATAAATTTGGTGTTCGTGCATTAAAAAATGCTATTTTACTAACAAAATAAGTGTCTTGCCTTAAATGAAATTTTTTACTTTTTAAAATATAAATTTACATATGTATGTATTATTATAAAATTTAAAAAAATTTTAAGCAATAACGGCCCTTTGTATAAGCAGAAGTTGGCATGAAGTTAGCATAAGTGGCAAAACTGAACTTGATCTTAAAGAGTTTTGTCATGACACTTCACATTTAAAATGATGCTAGGACTTAGAGGTGGATTCAGATTTTATAATGTGCCCAGTTTGTATATCAAATTGTATGGAGGAATTCGGTAAAACCTAATTCAATTTCATCACTTATGCTAACTTCATCCCCATTTTTGCTTAAACATAGGGCCGTAAATGTATACGAAATAAAAAAGTACAAGTGTTTTCTTATTTCAAATACAAACTGCAAAAAGGAAAAAGAAGGAAGTGAGGAGGAGGAGAGTTAACTTTATTGCTTACTTGCAAAATTTTTAGTTTTTGTTTCTCTGCTGATGATTGTACTTAGTTGAAATTCTGCTGCTTTAAAAAAATCATATTCAAAAGAAATGATTACGTTGCAAAATATACATAAATGGATACACCCATAACGTTTGTATTCTACACAGTGTATATTATACATATACATTCATAGATACATACATACAAATATATTTCTTAAACAAATAAACAAAATACCAGCGACAAACAACCTGTACCTTCCGCACACAAATATTAGGGTGTTCACATACATGAGAACATTTTATACATAAATAAAATAATTAAATAAATTGTTTATTAATTTATTTAATTATTTTATTTATAAACAATTTAGTGTGAGGAAATCACACACACATTCCCCCCCCCCCCTCCATATGGGGATCGCGTAATAGTCATTAAATCTTATTTCTTTGATATTACTGATATAGTATTACGATAACAAATTTCCACAGTCTGTCTGGCAACACTGACAATTTTCCTTCAAAAAAATCTTTTTCCCTTCGGCCTTTGAAAAAAATAATAATCTCTATTTCCTATGAATGGCTAGATAATCAGGCTCTTGGAAACTTGCTGACAAAAAACCTTATGCCTGATTTTAATAGTCATAGTTTATTTGCTGTCTGACAGTCATTGTTATGATGAAGTTTATAATTTTCCAGCCATGTCTGAAATTTATGTAGAAGAACTTTATTTTAAGTTTAAAATTAATTAACATTTCACAATGTATGGTTAAGAGTTAACGTGAACTTTAACTGACAGTTCTTCATACAAAACTTGCCGTTAAAGTCCCTGTTATCTTTTAACCATACATTGTGAAAAGGTACGTAATAATATCAAATTATTATTTTAATTATTCAGTAAAATAATTTTTTATTAAAAATATATTGAAATTGATTATTGAGGGGTTGAGCTGGATCGATTTTAATGTATTTTTAATAAAAAATTATTTTACTGAATAAGTAAAATAATAATTTGATATTATTAGTGCGTTAATAAATTTTAAGCTTAAATTGTAACAATTCCCGATAAAAAAGCACTTAGAACTTTATTTTATTTTTAACTGATTAGCAATCAATTATAACTTTGCTGTTAACTTTTTTTCAAATAACTTCCCGAACAGGTAACTTTTTTAAAGAATTTTTGGCTTGCTTAGTACATCACTTATGTATTGCTTTAATAGATCCAATAAAGCACGTTGAATAAAAGAATGCACAACTACATGGTAGATACTAAAAGTTTTCTCTTATATGAAAGGTGGCTATAAGGAAAACACTATTAGCACGATGCGGTCAAACGATCATATGAGCTTTTAAAAACAAAATACTGACTTCGTCTTAATATTTGCATATAAGGATTGTAATCTTTTTTTGTACAAGAACACTAAAATTTGCAATCGAAGTAGTCATAATTTATAATTTTATTACAGATGAATCGAATCCCCTGTAAGACATCAATGGACCATAATTGTTAATTAAACAGTCGTATTTGAGAAAAAATAATCATATTGAATGCACATACATACATATCTACTACAAGGCAATACATATTTGAATGAATCTTATTTACAATTAATGAAAATCATATATTTGAAGCTTAAAATATTTTGAAAAGTATGAATATTTTTTGCTTTTCAGCTTAAAGTTGTAGGTGAATGTATTTAATGCATCAACATTTTAATTAGTTGAATTGAATTTGTTAGTATACAAGTAGTTGGAAAAATTTCATGACGAAGTAAATTTATAGTTTTTTAATATGATTATATTAGTTTTTTAACGGCTTTTGCATTTAAATAATTTTACTTCGTATAACTCCAGATGCAATTGTAAACGATCTGCTATTAGTGTTAAAAAAATTAAATTTCGATAGAAGGATGACCTACAATCGGTCACATAGGTTATGCGGATAGTAAAATTATTAATATACAAAAATTTTAAATAAGTTGCACTGAGTTAGTATTAAACAACAAACATCATGACCACTGCACAGAAAAAACTAAATTTCGTTTTAAGTAACCAAATTCATTGACCTACAAAGAAATTTGTAGATTCTGATAACAATTTTGTAAAAATTTAACTGGAAAAATATTTTATTTGAACTTATTAAAGTATTAGAGAAAAAATTTAACTGAAACTAAAAATATTTTCAGTCAAATGTATTAATAGGAAAAGAAAAACATTTATGCTGAATTTTTGCGTGACTCAGCAAACTTTTTTTTATAATTTACAAGCGCATTCACTAAACATTTTTTGTATTATCAGAAAATAAATTAACTGAATCAATAAGAATTCTTACCTATTTTCCTAAAAATATTAGTAAAGTTTTTATTTGACACTGTACAAAAAGTTTGCAAAAATTGCATTATATTTCAGAACAAAATAACTGAATCAAATAAAAAGGTCAACTAATTTTTTTTATTTACTAAATAAAATGTTTTTTAGATCTATGAAATAATTTGTAGAAAAAATTAAAAATTCGGACACACTTTTTTACAGTATATTAAAATAAATTTAACTGAAAAATAACAAATTTAAATATAAAAATAAATCTAAACAATTTTGTTGACAAATTATATACTTCCAAATTTTTTTAACGTTTTTTATTAATGAAAAGTAGCTATAACAAAATAAAAAAACAATTGAAACAGAACATTTTCATTTATTTAACAGAAATATAGTATCCGACAGCCTTCTGTCTAAATTGATATTTGTGCACACACAATATTGCTTTCTTGTTCACACTATATCCCAATTAGAGGCTTTCGTTACTTTAACACCTCAAGTTGAATTAATTGAAGATGCTGTAAAAAATTAATTTAAATATATGCAACAAATTGTATCAATATAGTTCTAACAACAAAAACTTAGAAACTGATTATTCCACAAACAAAATAGCAGCATTTAAATGCGCACCAATAACTTAATTTCTATAACATGAAAGATCGTCAAAGAGTTACCATTGACAATTTGAAAAGAAACATTTATTCATTAATGCACGTAAATAAAAGTTCGACTGAACTTTACTCGTATTTTGTATTCCATATGATTTGATAAAATATTTGTTAAAAAAGCGTTGAAGCTGATCTTTTTATGTTTTTTATGTTTTAATGTTGCATGCTTGCTGCTTTTTACTAGATTTCCCATACAAAACAAAATCTATTTTGTCAGTAAATTTTTAGGAAATCTAATAAAAATTTAATATTTTTATTAACATCTTTATAAATCTTATATTCCCCTTAACCAAAGTGCTGTTTATGTAGTATAGAAATACATACATACATACAAGCACATAGATATGTAGGTACATATTTCTGCATGATTATAGCTATTCAGTGTTGCCAATCTGTGTGTAGTTAGGCAGTGTGTAATTTCTACTCACATGTATATTACATATAATTAAATTCTTGTGTAATCTGTGTGTAATTCTGCTTTGTGTTTTATTTTTATTTATTTTTGTTTTCATTTTAACCTGCACAAAAGATGTGTGGTGTAATTTTCTTCAATGTGTAACTGGCAGCACTGTAAGCTTTTTATTCACACACATACATTAACATTTTTCAGCTTGTAAACAAATTTTGACAACTATGTGCAATGTATCCAGTGACAGGCTGGGCTTGTGCATGTACCTAGTGTAATTGTATCATGACGTAGCTGTTGAGCTCAACAGTTGTGAAACTGTTGGCTCCAACAGTTACATCTTAGAAACGGCTTGATGGATATAATTTAATTGTATGTCTTTATTTTGTTACTTCATCGCATTTGTAATGCAAAATTTAACAAATATTTGCCTCTGCCACCTAACAAAGCATATAAAAGGCATAACCCCATTTGATCAGCTGTTCAGGCTGAGCACAAATTGTTGAGCGAAAAAAATTTATGATGGAAAATTACTCAACTGTTGAGTAGAGCGGAACCACTCAACCGAACTGAGCCGATTTGGGGGAGAGAATATAAGAAATAAAAAAAATTTCCATACAACTAACGGCCACTCTAAGGTACATACATACATACATATGTATGTATGTATGTATGTACAAATGTATGTTTTTGCATACATACATATGTATGTGTATACAAACATATGTTTTGCTAACAATTTATTCAGTGTTGTGAAATTAATTTATTTGGCTTTCTTCAACATTGAAACATAAACTAGATTCGCTTGGTATCGAGTGACACCATCAGAAAATTTAATGCTGTCCAAATTAATTTCTATTAGAATGCAATTTCGATCACTGACCGAAATATTTTTTTCAATTGCGCTCTATTTATTACGATTTATCCATTGATACTCTTGAATTATTTATTTCTACTAAGAGCGTTAAAAGCAACGTATGTTGAATATCCATGTTACTACTATGTCGGTATATACCAAAAAAAGCTTAAGGTTTCCCGCCCCAGAAACGTCTTTATGTGTGTCTGCTTCTTTTCAATGCCGATAAATTCAAGAAAAATTCTTACACTGATGTATGCAACACCGAATACCGAAGATAAGCCTAATATTTCTGGGTCCCTCGGAAAATCGAATCCACATACAGGCAGACGGACAAAGGCACATAAGCAGTATTTAATAATATTCATATCACAAAATGCTGATGTATATATGTACATATGTGACTGAAAACTGGGCATAAAACTAAATACATACATATGTACGTATGTACATATCTCATGTACATATGTAAATTGGATGTTGTTGCTGCGTCACAATAACTCTAACAAATCGAACGTATTTCTCAACAGAATAGAGTATCTTGACTAAGATCTACAAGGCATCATAAACTGTTACATTTTATGATGACAGTTTTGCTTAAATCTTTGCAAAATAAACTACTACTTCTAAATATTAAATTATTGCAAACTTATGAATTGACAAGAAATACTTTGATGCAAACTATAGAATAAATTTATAATGCAACGAAATGTCTAATAACAATAACTAAAATATGAAGATGTCATTGGAAACGGGCATGTCGATTACCGGGCTAACAAATTGTAAATAATAACTAATAACTGGTCATAATTTACAGGTGGTTGAACCGCTTTTTGGTGCGAATATGTGTGTGCATGTGTGCGTGAATGCTTGTCTGTATAACGGTATATAAATAGCAAAAGCTTCGTTACAAATGTTTCATTTTTTATATTCCACTGCAGGCACTTAATTAACAATTACGAATCGCAATGTTTCAATCATTGCAGCCGATGGTTCGTATAATGGTATTAACAATCGAATGATAAAAGAAAAGCTCAAGGAATTTTTTTTTAGATTTTTACCCTGCTAATCGTAGGAGTAGTGTTGCTTTCAAACGCTCAAAAAGATGGACGCTACAAGCCACCACCAAGCACAAAAAGCCCTTCTGATGGTCGCTATCGTCCTGCTGGCGATGGAAAATATCGTCCCAGTAACAATGGACGTTATAGCGGTGGCAATGACGGCAAATATGTACACCAGGATGTAAAATATGTACACGATGCAAGTGATGGTGGTAAATATACAGGCGATAGCCAAAAATATAAGCACGATAAAAATCGAGCAGGCAACACCAATCCTCTTAGTGCTGGTACATTGGCAAAACCTTCGGCAAAAGGAAAAGGTACAGGTGAAGGAGGTAATGGCTGGGCTATTATACGTTTGGAAGATAAAGTAGAGCAAGATGGTTATCATTATCTGTAAGTTAACACTAGAAAAAGAGACAAATGTTAAATAACATGAACATGCTTCTACTAAAAATGCTGTTATGCAAATAACTGTTACTTTAAAATACACTCCTTAAGATATGCTTTCTTTTATTGCACTATTATATTATTTTGCAGTTATGAAACAGAAAATGGTATCTTGGCTGAAGAGAATGGCAAAATAGAGAAATTGCAAACAGAGGATGGATTACGTTCGAAAGGTTTTTATGAATACACGGGCGATGATGGCCTTCTATATCGCGTGGATTATGTAGCCGATGACAATGGCTTTGTACCACAAGGTGAACACATTCCTAAGGCACCACCGCATATAGCAAAACTATTGGCTTATTTGGAGGCAAACGCCAAAAATAAATAAAAAAAATTTAATTTATATTTTGTATCTTTTATAATGTGCTTATTTTTCTATTATAAATAATTAATTATTTCATTACCTTCTGAAATGTTGCCTGATTTAGGAAAAACCTAATTATTTATTTCGACGTCACAGAAATGTTTGAATAATACGAGGATGAAAGCAGGGCTGTCAGATGTGACGATTTTTCAACTTGTTTGGCGTCTAAATTTTTAGTTTTGAGATATGGCGATTTTTCTGGCGATAAATAAATTTGTTGGCTATTGTTTAACAAAACTCAAATTCAAAATTTTGCAATTCAGGAAAATTATTTTGTTGAAGGAGTAGTTAAAAAAAGTAAATGCTACCACAACTCGTCTGCAGGAAATCAAAACAACTTAATTTTGATGATTTTTCTTATATTAATTAATTCATTTTGAATATGGGTGCGAAAAATTTACAAAAAATCATTTTTGGCGACTTAATTTCTAGTTTTGATAATTTAATTTAATTTTCGATAATTTTATAAAAAAATTATATTTAAAATAAGTGTTATATAAAATCAAATTTATTATCAAATATTTGTTAATAAAAAGCACAAAAAATTGATTTTTGGAGACTTTTGGCGATTATTAAAGTCAGCTTGGTGAAATAGGTCAGAAAAAATCTGACAACTCTGGATGACACTACAAAGGAATTGGTTTGATTTTAGCTTTTACGTATCACATTGGAGTGAAATAAAAAAACTGGTAAAAAGTTCTCAACTTTTGAACTAGTGTATTGATTTCTATGAAACCAATTGTTTTCGAAAGAAAAAAGTGTTGAACTTTTGAGAAAGTAAATTTGGAGGCAACCTGTTGTAAGACATATCATAGTAATTTTTTTCAGCGGCACAGTCAACGTTAAGGAACAGAAATAAAACTTGCTTATCGCACCATTTTATCTCTTACAGCTTCCAAGTTATTTGACCTGAACCTTTATATTTTTATTTATTGGCCATGCCTTTTTTAATCTTTAGTACATAACTTCTTATTACTTGGCAACAATCATTTGAATTTGTTGTTTTCAAAGAAAACTTCAATACAATTCATAGGAAAATTTTTTTTATTGATATCTCAAAAATTGTAGCAAAGAATAATTTTGCAATTTTGATTTTTGAAAATTATGAAAAAATTTTGTATATATTGTGAAGAAAATATTTTTAATTTTTTTTTGGAATATTTTGAAAGATTGTTAAGTATTTGACAAAAAACAAACTCTGTTTCTCTGAAAAGAGAAATACATTTTACAGATTTTTTATGGTGAACCCTACATCCAGCATTGTACTCTCTTTTTTTGCATTTTTTTAGACTTTAAAATAAAAAAACTTGTTGTTAGTAACTTGTAAAAAACTGTTGACATCTTACACAAAAAAAATTTCTAATTTTTTCAAATAAAATAAGTTTTATAAAATTATATATTGGAAAATATTTTGATTTAGTTCAATAGTATACATTAAGCTTTGCAAACTGAAAAAAATAACCTCATACCTTCAAGATTTTTCGAAATATTTAAAATCGAATTTAGATTATAAAATTAAATTTTCTAAATGTTTCGTTTTTGCCTAAATTATTTGTCTCATTTTCTTCACTTCAAATGTTTCTTAATTTTTTCTATGTTATCACAATAGTAGGCATAATTGTATATTCAACGGTATATAATATGGTTTACTTTTGCCATTACATCAGTCTTAAAATGTATACACAAATATATTACCTCAGGTGAAAATGTACGTGTTTTTCTGCTATTCAAACAAACCTACATTTTTTATGACCTCTGGAAGGTGTATTAAATATTTTTTTGTAATTAGTAACTTTTATTTGGCTCAAACATATAAAAATTAATATAGACAGACAGTATATACACCCACAAGGGTAAAGACAACTGCGCGCACACCCCTATTATGGGTGTGTTCTTACCTAATATTTGTATCGCTTTTGTATCCGTTTCTTGTAAAATACATGCCTATAAATTTAAGTTGCGATGCGTGCAATGTTATGATTTCAGTTGTAGATATCATGGAGATAACAATTAAAAATATAACACCCTACAAATTGATGTGGCAAAAACCTCACTGATGGGACTACTCGGTCGGTTCATCTGTCAACACCGATTGATATTTAAAATTTTTTAAATTATACATAAAAAATAGAAGTGAATGCAAAAAATAAATTTCTAAATGTCAGAATATAAATAAGGATTGGTTAAATGTACATACATACATATCTATAAAGAAAGAAAGATGATTGATCAGCAAAGTAAGGATAACGATAACGCTTGATGCAGGAGCAAAGGATTAAACCAGAAGGCCTTATAAATATGTATGCGGAAAATTCAATCAGAGATTCATTCAAATTGACCCAACCAATAGAACCTGCCAAAATTGTAGATGTGCTACAAATTTCATCTCCAAAAAGATTAACGCGGAAGGTGGAAAACATTCCAAGCCAAACTATAGTAAACATTTTACGGTGGAAGACGCACTAGAACTCATTTTTAATCTGGGCCTTCCTTAAGAAATAGATAATATATACTAGATATTTTAAGGATAGAAAATGAGATATTTTGAAAATTAATTAAACTTTTGATAAATTTCTTTATGATATACAATAAATAATAAATAATACAAACAATATAAAAGTTCACCATTAGAATTTTTATTTTAAAACTAAATAATGCTTGGTATTTGAGTCAAAGTACATTATTAAAGATGAACAAGATATTATCAAGATATCCTAATCATGGAAAAACGATGGATGGAAAGTAATAGAATGTGTACCAAAAATTTCCATTTTCAAAAAATAGAAATACAGCTAATCTGCAGTAGTCCAATTCTTGCATCATTTTACTATTAATTTTTACCAAATTCGTTTTTATTAATATTCAATTGAATTTTTTATTAATATATCGATTGTTTCGTCAAAAAACATTAGTTTAGTAAATTGTCCTGTTTTTGTGTGGTATGAAATTGCAAAGCTTCTGCGCGATTGATTGTAAAGCTTATTTCGACAAAACTAAACAATATTATATATTTAAATTCCATATCCACAAAAGAACTGTAAAAAAACATACATCGAAATGAAACGAAAAGCTATCTAGATAACGAATCTGCAAGCAAAATTTATAATTCTTGACTAAAATTTTGAATAATTCACAAAATCTTTACACTATTTGAATTTTGTTTGTTTTAATTTTGCGTAAAACTTTTATTTTTTATGTAACTCAAATTTTTACTTTTAGAAAAATTTCGTTAGGAACTTGTTTTTTCCGCATTTTAAATGCGAATAAAAACACGGAATAGCATTGACATTCGCATGGCAATACAGTTAATATAATATTTATTATTATTTTCAAATCAATACAATCAATACAACTAACAAATTTTTCCGTTTATTTATCACACATTTTTTAGTAAACTTCGAATTTTTAGCAAAATAGTCAATTTGAAGAAAATTAGTCTATTTGAATAATTTCAATCGTTATTTTTCATGGTGTTAATTTGACAAAAATTTAGTTAAATGAAATAAAAAATTTGTCAGAATAACGAATAATAACTTTCATATATAAGAATGTTTCTTAATTTCAACTTCACTTTTTTATTCAATTCGACAAAATATTGTAAATTTCTAAAGCGTTCTAAGACCCCAGTAGGAAAAATTTTAAATTATTCCATGTATTATTTAATACAAGTTAGCATGCTTTAAATTCTTTGTGTTTAGCCTCAAAACAAAAACACCAATATAATCTTGGAGGACCGTAATATTATATTACAGTTGCATAACAATTGATGTTCTGGTTTAAGAGTATCTGCAAATAAAAGGAGGTATTTTTCATTATGCTGGTATATCAGGTCACGAAGTAGCGATATATCATCACTTAAAAATGAACTTTTGAGAAGTAACTCAATAATCCTTAATAGAACATTAAAAAAAATCTCAAACACAATCGTTTCCCGGTATAAGATCTCCTATCATTGTGGGAAATATACGAATAAAGCATTTCACTACCTGCCATTGGTTGCAATTGGTTGTGAAAAGTTACCTATTTCTAATAATCCATAGTTAAAATTCTGTTTACGTAAATTGAGAGTTTCTGTGGAAAGTATTTTATTTGTTTGAGTATCAAATTTAACAAACATCATAATGACTAGTGAAAGGATTTTCAAATAAATACATGTTTTCTGTCGTTGGTCGTAGATCAACGTAAATAAAATATCTTTGCGAATCAACAAATTGGCATCGATTTGTTAGTGCATATTTTTGCGTATTTTATAATAAATACATATTTTTGCATATTTCATCATAAATGTATATTTTTAATAAATTTTTTTTTTGTTTTTTCATGCTATAAATCTAATTTTGGTTTTTTTACTAGTTGAAAAGTAAATACCCAGTAACAAATTTTCATGTTTTTTAAGCAATAGGGCAATAAACCGCATCATACTTCGCTTTAAAATACAGGCTTGTTAAAAAGCAGTGAACGTATATGAAAAAAACTACAGGAAAAGGGTGATTTAATATTGAGCAATAGTAATATAATATAATAATATAAAAGTAAAAACCTGCTTTTTTGAAGTAAAATTTTTGCTGGGTAAGAGCTGCAGTTTTAACGACTGTGTAAGAACAAAAAAGGAGAAAATTAGAAAAAGTTACGATCCTTTTTTGTGATATAAATCGATATTCAAAACCACTTTAGGATTCAAATTTCAATACCTTGACATAAGTCAATAATATTAATACCATTGAAAATTAAAGAAAGAAACAAGAGCATGGTATGTATAATAGCCCTTTTAAAATGCATTAATTTTATGTAGATATAAAGTGATTCTGAAAGCTTCTTTGCATGTTTCAGCCTTTAAAGAAAAATATCCAGAGATAGGATACTAATACATTCTACAGTAACTAAATGGGGGACGTGTCAGAAGGCTGTCGGATACTATATTTCTATTAACGTGTGTTTGAAGTGTACATTAAAAAAAATTCATATAAAAACTGGTTTTAACGTACAGTTGAAGCACACGTTATTTTTTGCATATGGGGGCAAGTTTTTTTTACTTTAAAATTTCTTTCATTTTAATAATAGAAATATAGTATCGGACAGCCTTCTGCCTAAATTGGCATTTGTGTACACATAGTATTGCTTTCTTGTTCACACTATGGTATATAGTTATAGTTACACTGTACAACAGCCAAAACAAAAAAAACATTGGATCAGCATTTAATGCATTACACACATTTTTCCATTTTTAGGTACCTGCTTTAAATTGCGAATAAAATCAAGATTTATTGCTGGATTTTCACGTTTTATAGCTTGTTTTATTCCTAGAATATGCGGTTTTAAGAAAAATGTAAAAAATATAAAACTATTGAGTTTCTGATTTTTTTATTGCAATTTTCATGTAAAAAAATTACGCGATTTTTGCAAAAAAAAAACTTTTTTCTTTTTTAAATTCTGAATAACTCCGAAACCATAAAAGATAGGTAAAAAATGATTATTAATTTTTTTTAACAAAATTTTGTGGCGCGTCTTTTGGTTTATTATTTATTAAAATCGAAATAGCGGGTTTCGAGTTATAGTAAAATATATTAGTATGGCCGACTAATTTAGGGGGCAAAATTAGCCACGCCCATAAAAAAAAATCTCTACGTGATAGAGAAAAACTGAAAGCAGATTTGAATTTAACGCATCGAAATCCATATAGTCCGCGTAATTTTATCTAAAGGACAGCCAAAAAATGTTATTTTGTTGTACAGTCTTATTAGAGGCTTTCGTTACTTAGTAACTTAGAAACTGAATATTCCACAAACAAAATAGCAGCATTTAAGTGAGTACCAATAAATAACTTAATTTTTATTACATAAAATTTTTTCAGAAAAAATCGTCAAAGATTTACCTTTGTCAATTTAAAAAGAAACATTTATTCATTAATGTACGTAAATAAAAGTTCGACTATTTGTTTTGACAAAATATTTGCTAAAAAAGCATTAAAGCTGAGCTTTTTATGTTTTTTATGTTTTAAATGTCAAAATGTTTGCTAAGAAAGCAATGAAGCTGATTTTTTAAAGTTTCTAATGTTTTTAAATGGTGAAAAAAAAATTTGATAAATGCATATTTTATTAGTTTTAAATACATATTTTTATATTTTTACTGCATATTTTATGTACTTAAAATGTGATATTAAATGCATGAAAATCCTTTCCCTAATAATGACATACAACCTCAAACAAGTCATGCATCACGACAACGGCGTAGTTATTAACTACGTTAAATGATTATTAAATATGGAATTTTCAATAATGCCAGATTCAGCAATAGTATGATTTTCAATGTCATACTTGTAGTTTTCAACATTACGTAATTATAAAATTTCTTCTTTTTTCATGCTGTATGTTAACTTTTTAGGTCTTTTGCCAAACCGACAGATAAAAAAAAACAGCTAGCAAATTATTTGCTAAACCCTAAAAGCGAATTTAGTCCTAAGTTGTCGCCCAATAGTAATCCTAAAATGAATCGCACAGTTACATTTCCACTTACTGTATGTATAGTTGCTCCATCATTATGCATCGTTTCCGAATTCTTTTATATCTTTTGATAAAGGGAAGCTATAACAAATTCCACAAATCGATTGACAATGAGTACCTAGAGGGTTATTTATTTCAAAACCATAGAAATATAAAAAAAATATCAAATATCGATCAAAAAATATCAAATCAAATGAAATATCAATATCAGAGCTATACTCAGCAACTTTTTGCCTCCATAACTTTCCGTTAATAAAATTAACATAGCCGTCATAATCTTCTGGGAATGAGTTTATTTTATTTAGAGTTTCTTGAAATACCTTGAAATAGACAACATCTCCATGACGTATTGCATTGCCAACAGATTTATTTATTGAAAATTGAACACATTCTTCAAATAAACCATTACATTTAAGCCACTTATACATTAAATAATCAGATTTGCAAGAATCAAAAGGATTAGAGATATTGTCAATGAATTGCTCAAAACTTGACCTCATTTCAAAATCGGAAATGTAATCTGTATACGGCTTTAGGTACATAGCAACAGGTGCTAGGATTGAGTTTGTTACTAATTTTTGAATATCTTCGAAATTACTTTTTGTAAAATTGTTGTTGTTATGAAGCCATAAACTTATGTTGACCGATGCAGTGGTTAGCAAATCTGCATCTAATTTCACGATTTCTTTATTACTATTGATGCTTACATTTTGCTTAAATTGTGTTTCACTTGTACTCCTCTCAGGCTTAAAACTGGAATCACCTGTTGGTTTGGTCATATATTTATTGGAATTTAAATTCCTTTTAGTATTTTAAATTAGATCTAATTGTTTTTGAAAATTTTTTATGTTTTATATATATGTGACGTTGAAAAGTAAAGATATTACTAAACATTTGAGCACACGAGTCTTCACAGATATATGATATATTTTCAAGTGAACAATTATGGTTTGAACCAAAGAAAACTGATTTCTGCGTATAAAACACTTCATAATTACATATACACTTATGTATCTATATTTGTTTAAATACCCAGTGAAAACAAATGGAAGTCATTCTAGCGGAAGTACATTTTCATTGCTTCCAAAAAATCAATATTTTTAATTTGCCGAGAGTGAGCAAAAAACCATGTAGAAGCTTATTTTATTCACACAAAACCTTGTAACTCCTCCATCATAGTGTTAGAAAATACTCACCAGAATTTTAAAAAAATTTTTTTTTTAAAGAAATTTATGAACTATTTTTAGTCTAAAATTTAAAAGTTATTTGCTTAAATTTACATGAAAACACTGTTTCGGGCTTAACTTCGTATAAAAAGAAACGAATTGTTAAAAAAGGCAAATATTTACCATTTTTCCTAGATGAAAATATTCTCATAGAACACAAAAAAGGGAATTTTTCTTAATATCGCTTTCAATTCAGTGACCAGGCATCGAAAAAGAGAACTTCTTGCAATGACAACCCTATGTAAAAATCATTAGATCGGATCGAAATTTGCACTACTTCTCTTTTTTTACTGGGATCCTATGTAATATAGATACAATTATATATAGGCACTTGAAATTTGCAAAGTTAGTGTATTTTTATACAGACTACAACATTTAACACTAAAATGAAAAAAAATAAAATTCTATCAGTTAATGTAATTTTGACTATGTAATTTCGACAATTTGCTGTATCTGGGAAACCGTAAAAGGCAAACTCTTGAAATTTTCAAAAGCGCTTAAACTAAAAAGCCCCATAATTATAAAATCGTAACACTGAAAAATATCGACAAAAACCGAAAAAAATTTACGAAATGAGAAAAAAGCGCCAAAGCAAGAAAAAATCTCTAACATTACTTACACACTTTGCAATGTGCTTATGCAACACGTTTATATAACATGTTGCATAAATATGACACAGACACTGCATCCTACGCGAAAAAATCCCGAAAACCAAAAATAATTCCAAAGTTTGCATAGTATTACATACATATATAGTGTCAAAGTCGACTTAACTGATTTCATTTTTTTACATCGACTAACTCATGAAATCTATTCATCATTAACGCACTATTTGTTATTAAAATGAGGGAGATTGCCACGCTTACAAATAGTTAGATATAAAAAATAATAAATTTATAAATATTGTGCAAGAACATTGATAGCAGGAAATAATATCAATTACAACAATGAATTACACAGTGTGACAAAAAAAAAATATCTGGGAAGTGTTACTGTTTTTCTGGTAGGTATGTCGAGTATGACAACAATCTGTATTTAAAATTTTCCAAACACCTCCAAAATCTTGAGTTACGGATAAAACCCCGGTTTTAATTAAGTTAAATATCAACCGATTTTGAATTTATAAAAGGATTCAGAAAGAAGAGACTAAGACCTTCTCTTGCGGTTCTCAAGAAAAAAAGTTTAGCGACAACTGTTGTATAAATTTTGTAATATTTGTTGATATATGTATGTCTTTTAAATTGTACTTTAATCATCCTCGAAGTCTAAATACACAGAAAGCGTATAAATAGAACGCGAAATACAGCATACAGGTAGTTTTTTAACAAAAAGTCCTCTAATAAAATATGTATTTAATAACTCGGTCAATTTAGAGGAATGTTTTTTTTAACAAACTTGCAAATCACTCCAAACTAATTATGTTTTATGAATCAAATTATAAGCACTATGGTTCCAGTACAAAAATACTGCCTAAGTATGAGTCCAAAGTAGAACATTTTCGAAAATACCCGAAAAAACCCATATTTGCTGAAAAAAATACAGACATATATCTGAAATTTACAGAATATATATCATTCGAATGGTCTTAGTTTATTTTTTCTAATTCCATTAGTAAATTCAAAATCGGTTGATATTTAACTTAGTTAGACGTTGATAAGTACCTACGGGTACGAAAAACCGGTTTTTAACCCGTAACTCAAGATTTTGGAGGTGTTTGGAAAATTTCAATTAAAGATTATTGTTATGCTCGACAATACCTACCAGAAAAATGTCCCAAGTATTTCGATTTCATTAAGATTTGTCACACAGTGTTTTTTGTTAGTTTAGGCACTTAAATAATTTTAAGTAAGTTTTCTATTAGAGCGTTGCACGAGCAACACCATGAGCATATCCAGGTTTTCGAACTTTTGCTTTGCCGTATAAAGGTTAGTTAAATTGTTTGCAAATATTTTTATTAGCAAATAATGCGAGTAGAAACGCAGAATTAGACAAGGTACGTGCAAACATTTGAACAAAAAAGCATAACCTCTAAATACGGATGAAAAACTTTTTGATTTCGAGGCGTGCTTTATAAGTTAAACACCTTAGTTATGATCGTAAAATGCAATACAAATTTGCTGATAATCGTTTTCAGTAGTAGCCATGTATATACCGCATATTTGATATTTATTAGTAAATTATCAACTTTAGTCCTAATTTACACTATGCAAGTCTTATTGCTAAACTGGTTAGAAACGTTTAAGTTCTCTTCGTCTCTCTCTCCTAATCAATCAAACTAATCAGCTTTGCAATAAGACTTGCATAGTGTAAATTAGTGAAGAAATTTACGATATTTCAATTTCCATTTGTAGCGCAGTGATGCATTTACGAACATGTCCTTCCTGATTATGTTGCGTGCTATGCCATATTATCTATTAGTTATGTATGTATGAAAACAGTTTAACTTAATAAACAAGTGTCTGAATCAATGGGGTTTTATTAGTGTTTAGTGTTTACGATTTTTTGTTTGCACTTTATGACTCCCTCGCAACTGTTTGCAATTAAGTGATATTTGTTTCATTGCTATTTTAAATGTTGTTTATTGAAAAAAATAAGATTTCAATAGACAAGTGATTTTGTATAACTGAATATGTAAGGATGTGACTTTTCTTATAATGTAATTTAGTACTCAAACTTTTAATGCAATAATGTAATTTAGTTGCACATCAAGATAAGAAGACCTTATTCTTCTATTAAAATTTCTTATAAAGTAGGTAATATGTTGTTTTCAATGTAGTATATGACTTCTCTTATGGCTTGTTGTAGATTTTTAGACTGAAACGATAAAAAATCACATGCAACTCATAATTAATAAGTCTAGAGATAAACAACTTACATCTTTGTTTGCTCCATTTTTGTTATTGTACGAATAGTTGTAACCGTTCTTATCACTGTATTCCCCTTCGATGTGAACGCCACTTTCATTATTATTTGGTATACCATCACTATTCGCACCTGCACTTGGCTCCTGCTCCATCTCATCATAAGCATTAATATCCGTAAATAATTGATTCTCATTAAAATATTTGTAATTGTAATTCTCATCGTCATCTCTTATCCATTCAAAACTGACTATTTGCCAGCCACTGTTATCAAAATTGAAATCGAGCATAAAACGTAAATGGTCCTTCGGACCTAGATTTTTCGTCGACAACGGCACCAGATTGCCACTATAATCATGTACATATTTTATGCCCGTATCGCCATAACCACCATCATAAGGGCGATGTATATGATAGTATTTGCCACTGTCATCGGGTATGTATTTACCCAAATGGGCACCATACAGTTCTGGTATGTAACGTCCTGGTTTTATAGTTGTCGTATCTATTGTTTCCTGCGGCAGGCCGTTAATTATGGTTATTAAGCATGACAATATAATTAATATTCTTAAATAAATAGTTTCTTTTGGCTGACACATTTTCACTTCTATTAATTTGTTAACAGGATTGGAGAAATATTTCTTGTCCTTGTTATTTTATTCACAGAAAAACTGTGTTTGCCTCGTCTTAACACAAAATTCATTTGAAGACTAATTTTACAAACGCTTCAGTTCACATCTTAACATCGTTTTATTTTACAATTTAATTAAATAGAAGCAAAAAAGAAAACAAATTAAGCAAAACAACTTTTATTAAAAACATGTCAATAATTTCTTTAACTTTATTAAAACGTCTTGAAACTATGTGCACACTAATATTAAGTTATTTCTTACAGTGCCTTAAAAAAGTAAATTACGGTATAAAAGTTTATGTATTTGCAAATGGTGTTTTCTTGTGATTTTTGGGGCATATTTTTATGTTCCGAGGAAAGTTTGAAAGGACTCTTGAAAGTAATTATTTTTAATACTCATTTCTAACGGGATTTTTTTAATTCCAAAAATAATTTAGCCCAATTCACAGCCTTGTGCAAATATAGTGGTATATTTATACTCACCACTAAGAATTGTTAAGTGGTGAGTATCAAATACTATACCATTTTGCATATGCTACGATGCAAGACAATTTGCACAAGGTTGTGAATTGGGCTTTTGCATTATAAAAGTTTCAAAATCGAAAAAAGCTTGAACTACGATAGTTGACTGGAATTTTAACGGGACACTCATACTTACGAGGGCACTTAAAACAGCTTGAAACTCCAATGAATGCAGGGCATGTAGGGAGGACATTAAGACAATGTAGCACTTTCTTTGCCGTTTTCCAGATTTCACTTTGCCGAGATCACGATTTTTTTGTAGATAATAGCTTAGCGGTTATTACCGACCTTGGAGATATTGTTTGGGAAATATTGATACTGAGTTCCTACGTAGGGACTAGTTTTTTACTAAGATCTGAGCGCACAAAAGGCCTATACTGGCTTGTGTGTATGTACTTATGATTGAAAGTCTATAAAATTTAAAACTTAATAAAAATATCAATATGTAATTTAATAAAAAACAGTAATAATAATATTGGTACCATTTGGCCCAAAAATCTAAATCTTACAAAAAAAAAAATTTCCTCATTGTTATTTACGCTCCACTGAGTGCAGTTGAAATTAACTAGAGTGTAAAAGTTTTTTAAACAATCATTCTTGTTCCAGTTATCAAAATACATGTCCCGTCAATATAATACCAAACAGTTGCGGCTCGTCTACTCGCTCTCGAGAACAGTTATGTACTCTTCACAATATATTTCTGTTCCCTATTTGCTAGAAAATAGCAAGAGAATTTTAATAGTAGTCGGTTGTTTACAACCAAAATTATTTGATTTTCGTCGTACAATATAAGTATAACTGATTCGTACGACAGCATGATATTCTACTAATTATGTATTATCGATAAATAGGTTTGTTACGACCCCATAAAATATATATATTCCGGGTCTTATAAATAGGAAAGTCGAATAACCACTGTCCGTCTGTCTGTACATGAAATCAGTTTCCCGAAGCTCTTAGAGAAACTAGAGACTTCGGTATTATGTAAGAAATAGTCCAATATAGATAGATATGTACAGAAAATCAGCAAAATCATATATGTAATTTCAGAGCTGGAAAATTTAAACTTTGGCGTGTAAAATTAAATAGCTAAAAATAATTTTTGTGTTTTTTATACCCTTTACCAAAAAAATTTTCCGAAAAATTTTGGTATTGAAAATCAGCAAAATTGAGCAGACGGTTTACGAGCTGGAAAACTCAAACTCTATTTTCCCATACAAAATAACTATCGAAAACTAGCTTTTATTACTTTTTATTAAATTAACCTATTTTATACTTCAGTATGAATAAAATTGGTGTTTCTAATTTAAAAAAAAATTAAAAAGACCATAAAAACATTAAAAAGACGTTTCCAGGGTTGGAAAACTTTAATATTTTTTCTTATAATGAAATTTATTTCGTTGACATATTGTCAGAAGTGTAAATACTATAATAATTGAAATTTATTTGCTGGTGGCTTAGCATGTCTATATACGTCTTCCAATGGCACTTGAACCACATCATCAGTAGACTTCAACCACAAATTTTGAACAGTCACAAACCTCTTGGTTTATGCACAAATAAAAAAAATCCAAAACCTAAAAAAAAAATCGCTAAAACGTGAAAAAAGCACCAAAACTAAAGAACAGCACCAAATTAAAAAAAAAAAATACAAAACCCGCAAAAAAAATCACATAAACGAAAAAAGCATTAAATTGGGAAAAAATTAACCAAATTAAAAAAACTTTGAAAAGAGAAAAAAGCATATAAACTAAAAAAGCGTTAAATAAAAAAAGCCAAAACTAAAAAAACCTTTAAAAAACGCCTAAAAACTTAAAAAAAATAATAAACGCCAAAACCCAAAATAAATCACCAAAGCGAAAAAAACACCAAATTTAAAAAAAATTGTGAAAAAAATCGCCAAAATAGAAAAAACCCAAACAACAAAAAAAAATAGCGCTTTAACGATTAAAGAAAGTGCCAAAAACCTTAAAAAAATCGCTAAAACGAGAAAAAATCACTAAAACTAAAAAAAGCACCAAATAAAAAAATGCCAAAAACGGAGGAAAAACGCCGAGGCTCAAAACCCTATTAAAAACGCTTACAACCAAAAAACCCCCAAAAACTAAAAAAAATGCCAAAACTATATATTATATAGGCTAAGGTTCATATAGTACGGCACGCTTCGTGCGCAAGTCAAAGTCGCACTTTACTAAATTTATTTTTATTTAAATTGGAACGGAAATAAAATGTATCGCTAAAGTATAGTCCTAACTATAAAATCAATTAAAGAACATGTTCCGTTTCATTTCCCGTTCCTTTGTGCTGAACAAATTCGAAAAAATTCTTTAGGAATAAACGTTTACATAATACCGCGCTATATACCGTTTTCAATGGGATGTTTAAATTGAGACACTCAAAAATTTTGTAAAATAAAGGATTATTGAATAAAAAATTATGGTACGGAAGTAGAATACTAAAATGATTAAATTATAATAAAAATTAAATTTATTATTATTAAATTAAATATGAATGCAACAAACGAGTAACTTATTCATCAAGTATCAAGAATTAAAATTACTCTTAATGCAGCAAACTCGTATCTTAATAAATGCGTTTCATAATTAAACTAGAAAAGATAATTGTATTATTACTACTAATATATATATACAATATGTAATCAATTCCTTAATAATTGCATATGAACTTTTATCCCAACACCGAAGTATAAAGAGATAATCCATTTCTTTTTCTCTCCTCAAAAGTTGTATTTCTTAAGATACGAGGTTGATAACGTAAGGCATGGATATTCAACTTATTGGTAATATTCAATCCAAAAATTTCGAGAAATTATGAATTTTTTCACAAAATAAATATGTACCTAGTAGTGATGTAACGAATTTAAATTTTTGATATTCGCGAATACGAATACAAATACGAATATTTGAAACATTATTCGCGAATACGAATATTATATGCAATATGAAATATTAAAAAATTGTTATGAAAAAGGACTTCACACTCTTGTTGGCGTACTTTAAAGTTAATAAAAAGTATCCACAATTTTAATGATTGTTATTGAATAATATTTGAAAGTTATACAAAGCACAAATGTCTATAAAAAAATTAATTTATTTGTAGAAACTAAATAAAATGTTTAGTCATTTATTTAAATTTCGTTTAGGATTTATGCATTTATTTATTTAATTTCTTTGGATAAATATTCGTATTCGTATTCGCTTGAAAATGGCCGAATATTCGACAGTTCGAATACGAATATTCGTGCATCACTACTACCTACATATCTATGTGCTTATGTATGTCTTTCTATACTACATAATCAGCACTCTGGTAGAGGGTATATAAGATTCGGCACAGCCGAATATATCACTCTTACTTGTTTTTCATTAAACCTATTTGCTATTTCAGAAGGGATTAAACTGGTATTAAAAATAAACCAAATAATAAATATGATTCCAGTGCTGGAAAATTTTAACTTTTTTGGTGTATTAAAGTAGACTACTAAAAATTTTTTTTTATTTGAGAAAATATTGGAACAAGAAATTAGTAAAACTAAGAGTATGATTCCAGGGTTGCGAAATTGAGAATTTTTTGGTGTATAAAAGTAACCTACTTAAATTAACTTTTTCTTTTTTTCTATCAAATATACATATTTGATATTTAAGAAAGAAATAATTTGGTACAAATTTTTTTTGTTTGTTTCTTATTTTATATTTCATCAAGATCTTCACTCAAACGTTTTTGGTATATACATATATGAGAGAAGACAATGAGTACTCAAAAAAATATACATAAGTAAATAGTTTTAATTTTAGCAACTGCACATAATCATAATTGTTGCGCAAACAATTTGTACGCTCACATAATTTATTTCAAGCAAATATGACTAGAACTAATTCAACATACAAGAACATATCTACTTCGTTTATGCAAAAAACTAAAACATGCTACAACATATGTGTAAAAGTGATTGACTGTCTCTCATACTTTCAGTGTGAGTATGATTATACGCAGGCTATGAATGTTTAATCAGCAAAAAAAAAAAAAATACAGTCATACTCGAAACATTTATTCATCATTCGACATCGTATACAATAATTTGTAAGTAATTAGCCCTGTATGCACTTATGTGTAATCAATTTAATATTTAGAATATTTTTATATTCGAGAGTGCAATACTCGTAATTGCTATCGCTTGTGCTGTGTAATTAAAAAATGTGTATAAAGGTACTCGTTGGATGTTTATAGTTATACGTATTCGGTTTAAAATTAATGCGCGTGCTTGAATTTTGAGTGTTTTTAGTTTTAGCTAGCATTTATAGTTGATTGAAGGCCAACACTTAAAGAATACTTAAAACGATACTTTTGTCGTTCTCTGGTATATATTTTAAATTTTAATATAATAATCCTATTATTTTGTGGGGAGTATTAAAATTAGCAGAGCAATTGTTCGTCTATTTTGGAATGTCGTGAATCTATTTTGGAATGTCGTGAATCTTATCATAATATTTCGAAGTTCCAAAAAGCACAAATATCTAGCTAAATAAAAAATTTAAAAACAATAATATTAAGTTGGAAAAACTTTTTGTTTAATAACTTACTGCTGTATTCAGTTGCAAAACCATGTTGTTTAATATTTAACTGCCTTAATTTTAAGTGAAGTATTTTTTTGTTGGACTTTCTCCAACGGTTAAGCTATTCTTCCACTAATTTTGCTTTTAGCTTAAATTTATTTAAAATGGAGTGTATTTTTACTCGGTCGGACCAATTCATCTCCTAAATATTTAATAGGGTTTCGGTCTAGGCATTGCGAAGCGTGTGACCAGATGTGCCAGTTGCTTTTTATTTGAATTATAGGTAAACAGTTTTTTTGAATTTTGTATTTTTTTATCGGAATGTGTTCAAAGTCATGGGTATATAGATGTTCGTAGATATGCGAGGGTTTAAATAAGAATGAGCATCGATACAAATATGTATGAAATAGAGTGCGCAAGGGTATACACAAATATGAGAATAAGTTGGGGTCAGTACGTACTAGCATACAAATAATCGATAAATGCTTTAGTTATCAAAATTTGTTGTATTGATTGTTTTTTTCATGATATATACGTGCTTTGATGAAGTGTGCAAAAAATTCGGCACAGCCGAATATAACAGTAATACTTGTTTTGTACTTCTAAGATATATCGCACGTTTTGCATTAACGTCTATACTATGCATAACTAGTAACACAGCTAGAAAAGATGAGAACAGATTGAAATTTTTCTGCATGGATACAAAATAACTTCTGTAAAAACTGGTAAGACTACCAAATAATACGAACTTTTAAGCATTTATACATAATTAATTTTAGTGAAAAAACTTAATTGATACTATCAAATTGATTATAGATGAAAATTAAAGTAAATTTTTTAATTGATATTACAACTATTTTAATTAATATTAAAAAATTTTTCAAAGTACTTTTTTGTGACTATGAACATATCAATTAGTATAATAAATGCACTTCTAACTAAATAATTCGCTACGAATATATTAAGTTCCATATTTCACATATTTTTTGCAAAACCTTATTCAAAAATATTGTGACCTTAGTTGACATATAAAAGACGGCTGTTACACACGCAAATCTCATTTTGCAAAGTAAAAAGTAAAAGAGCTCTAATTCTCTTCTACAATTTCTACTACAAACTTTTTTGCAGCTTGCGGGACTACTCGTTACGTTTTACTAAAGTGACTATTCTGTTAACCACTTTAGGATTAAGGTCTACTTAGGTTTTGCTCTTCGTTGCCGTTCTGTATCGTTCTTTAGCGTATTTAATATTTTGCAATTACTTTTTCTGTGAAAGAAATCAGTTGGAAGAATAAAGAAAATATTAAAATGGCCAAGATAGTGTCGACATAAAAGGGTTGATTTTGGGCAAAATGGGGAAAGTTTGTAGGTATTTTTAAATATATACATATGTATATCAAGAAGCCCGCATCGGTTTTGGAAATTGAAAGAGAGATATAAAACAAAAACCGTTGATCAATTTTTCCAAGAGCACTCGACAAAATCTTGGCATCTTGTTTTTCTATGAGACATTGGCGTGGGGATCAAGAGTACTCCTGAAAAAATTCATCTTCGATTTTTGTTACGTTTCCAGTTTGAATTTCCAAAATCAATGCTGGATTCGTGATATATTTTTAAAAATACCCGCAAACTTAAGGCCCAACTATAATAGGAATAAGCGAACTTAAGCAACTGTGCGGTTACATATAAAACGTATGTGGCAAACTATAATGTACTTATAGAACTTTTCGTCAAGTTTCGTTAAATGTCATTTGCTTAAGTTAAGTGCCAAACTGAACGCATATTCCGTACGGAAAACACTGTTTGTGCATTTTTTAAACTCAAGTAAACATCATCAGAAAATATTCATCGGTTTTATATATTTTTTATTTTTTCTTATTTTAAACTCAGAAAAGAAAGCAAAACTTTTATTTTCATTCTTTGTTTTACAATACACTTATACACGCATACACATGAGTTTATTTATGTATGTTCACTGTTGTACTTTTTGGTAGGCAAAACAAATAAAACAAGTAATAAAGTAGTGGATATAATTACACGTAAATTTTTAATAGATTAGGATATTCCAACAAGTTAATTTGATTGAATTGCATTCATTTAGTAGTTATAAGAAGAAAAAAAAATTTGAAATAATAATTGAACAATACCTATATGTGCAACTGTGACTAAAGAATACTTAAGTACATTGTGGCCACCTAAAAGTCACATCTGAATTGCTTAAGTATTTGACAGACTTATCGTTTAATTCTGGCATTAGCTTAAGCCAGCATATTCATATTATAGTTGGGCCTTTATTCATGGACGCTTATTTATGGACACTATCTTGCCACACGTAAAAGGTTAAACTTGTACGCAAAATATCACAACAAACTAATACAAACACATTTTTGTCTGCCACTTAACGTTGCATTCTATTTTCTACAGATTTGAATGCTTTGAGCCTATAATTTTTACAAATGACAACAAAAAATTGGATACGGAATTGAAGAAAGAACTATATGTCGTTAGACGGTATAAAATATTTTACAAATTAAACATATCATAAATATACATAAATAAATATATATTTAATATATTTCCCTAATACAATTAAATGGTTTTAATTTTTAATTTTATTCTTCCTAAATATGGCAACAATAATCGAATAAAATTTTGTCTTGTGAGTTATTTTCTTTGTCTGCGGCTTTTAAAGTATTATGCTTGTGTATGTAATTCCCAATCATATTTTGAGAGTTTTTCTATAAACTTTCGGAGCATTTTTAATATTTCTCAGGAATTGTTTGTCTTACGTCCAGTGAAGAATTTCTAAAGCAGTAACAAAATAAGTTTTAAAAATTTGAGTTCAACCTAATCCTTTTTTCATATATCCAGATCCGAGAGTCTGAAAGTCACAGAAATGTAAATTTTTTTTGTATGAAAATACAGCATTCGATCATTCAAATTACCGCAAATCCTCTGAATGCCAAGCAGATCTACTTGTCATGAACTTTGTAAAGTATTTTGAGAAAGTTTGTGTTTGAATACAGTTTTATTGTCGTTATAAACTTTTTAAACAAACTGTTACTAATTAAACATGTTTCAAGATATTTTAATGTACATTCTTTCACTTAAATGTTTCATAATATTCAGCAGCAAGATTTAATATTAATAAATTTATCAAATGCATAGTATCTACACTTGAATGACATTGAGTCTTCTTTATCTAAACACTTCCTACTTTTTTTTATAAACTTTAATTAATAATTTAATTAAATTATTATGTACATGATGTAGATATAATTACACTCTCGTTATAAATCGTTCAATTTCGATTTGTTTGAAATTGCACTTTAAACTAGTTTTTGGTAATAAAAATAAATATTTATTATTTGAATAAATAAAGTTTGCAATATTTATAATTAAATTAAATAATGAAACAGTAAATAAATCCTTATCTACACAATAATTTATAAAGCTAAAAATTTTAATAACTTCAAAGTTTATAAAATCATTTTTACGAATAGTTTGAAAATACCACAAAAATACAGCTCCAAATTTTTTTGAAAAACACGGTGTAGGGATGGATTATACACATTAAATAATAATTACGCGTTTTAGATACAAGAGATTCGGGTATCAATAAGATTATCTTTTTTGAAATTGAAGACCAGTAAAGTTAAAAAAAAATAGTTTAGTTTCAGTTAAATAAAACATTATTTTATGTATTACCTATAATGCTTTTCTACTACAACATAGATACCAAGCAAAACTATTTCTAAATATCTAATTAATAATTTGATTTTTTCACAACAACTTTTAACAGATTGGATGAAGTTATTATTAAGTCACATCAAACATTTATTTCTCAATTAATATCATGCATGATCGAGTGTTACAGAGTTCAAACTATTCTAAAACAAATACGGTAGCCCAGTCGTTTAAAATAAAAATATTTCATTAATAATTCACACCAAATTAAAAAAGGGCGGATAGATAGATAATATTTTATAACACAAATGCAAATAAAAAGGTATATTTGTCTTATCTTTATACTAACAAATTCCAAATTGAAGTTAATTAAACAAAATGTTTTTCGGTATACATATTCCAAATATGATAATTTTCATGGATTGATTTTAAAATTTTCAATTTAATATGTATAGAAAAGATTAATACTAAGTTAACATACAACAAGAAACTTGGGGTATAGGGTAGTGATGCACGAATATTCGTATTGGTATTCGAATTGTCGAATATTCGGCCATTTTCAGACAAATACGAATGTATTCGTATTCGCTAAATTCAGGCGGATGCGAATACGAATATATTCGTATTCGTCAAATTCAGGCGAATACGAATACGAATATTTTTCCAAAGAAATTAAATAAATAAATAAATAAATCGTAAACGAAATTTAAATAAATAGCTAAAAATTTTAGTTTGTACAAATACATTAATTTTTTTATAGAAATTTGTATTTTGTATCATTTTTAAATATTATTCAATGGCGATCATTAAAATTTTGGGTACTTTTTATTAACTTTAAAGTACGCCAACAAGAGTATGAAGTCCTTTTACATAACAATTTTTTAATATTTCTTATTGCATATAATATTCGTATTCGTATTCGCGAATATCGTTTCAAATATTCGTATTTGTATTCGTATTCGTATTCGCGAATATCAAAAATTGACATTCGTTACATCAGTAGTATATACTATTTAAAAAATCTAAACACTAAATTTATTGAACTCAAAACACACCAACAAACAAACCAGTCAACAGAACTCAGTATTACAAAAGCAGCTATGAAAGACTGAGTGGCTCAATCAGTGTTGCCATTTTATGTTTAAGTACACATATCATGTGCAATTTTTTTATGTGTAGCCCTTATGTAACTCATGTGTAATTTGTCGTTTTTGATCAATACTTTTTACCGGCTCTGTTCTGGAAATCGATTGATTGGATTATAGAAAACTACGATTATAGAAAACTAGCTGCGACTATAGAAATATTTTTTTTGATCTTCTTAAATTTTTTTTATTATGTAGGTATATACTCGTAGATTCCCAAATATCATGTCTAAAAGAAAATTATTGTGTATGATTTTAAACACGTCTGCAGGACCATTATTAATTTTTGAAAACGAGACATTTACTCGGACTCAGTATAATATTTTTTTTATCAGTTTTTAATATTTACATTAAAAAAGATAAATGTATGTTCTACGTCCATTTCTATCACATAAGAATATTCATTGTGATTTAAAACTATTTTACAATTTTGCATTACATAAAATGCTATTGTGTTTCCCCGGTTTTAGTCACAAGAAGTAAAAAGGTGTTAATTTTCTTGGCAAAACTGACAGATTTAATTGAAATTTAGTTCAATATTGAATAGTTATAGATTCTTGAATAACTGGTAAGTTATAAAAAAGCAATGTGAGTCCGATCACAGGGGAGATGTGAAAACATCTAGCAATGAAAATTTTTTTTAAAGTTGGAAGTACTTATGCTTTTGGTATATTTTTTAAGTTAATCAATTCAAAGTATCAAAACTTTCAAAATTGTAAATACATAGGAATTTTCTGGTTTTTATTTGTTTTATTTAACTTATTTAGTTAGTAAATGGGCACACTGCAGTATATATGTACTGCATTAAAAATTGCACTAAGCAGTAAATTTACTGATAACTGAAAAAATTCAGCAAATTTTTACTGATAATGACATTTAATTTGCACTACCAGTAAAATCGTAAGGGCATATTCATAATAAAATTGTAGCAAGTGGCAAAGTTTTTTCATTCAAATTTTAAAATTTTTGTACGAAAAAAATTTAGCGATTTGGTAGAATTTCATTATTAATTCAAGTATTACTAATTACTGAAAATCCAATGCACCTCATCATATAATAAATCATTTAGGTACTTTATAACAATTCCTGAAAAAAAATTTAGTAATCAGTAAAAACTTACTAGTTAAAAAAATTATTTTTACTGAAATTTTAGTAGTACTGCAAAGTGCCCATCTATGGTAAATGCCTTAAGTACAAATAATTAATATTGGCTTTGAGTAACTTAAATAAGATATATAAATTTTTGACTCTACTGTATTTAATAATCTATGGAAAACTGCATCTATAGTAGTGGAATTATTAGTTATGGGGTTTTGTGGAGAATCGCTCATATGCAAGTGGAAAACATCAAATAAAAATTTTGATAAAGCTTGTAACTGTTAGTTTGCAAAGTTTATATTAAAATCTTCACCCATAATAATTGGCATGAGATAGATATTGATACCCAATTGTCGTGCACCAGCTTCAGTGTAAGGCAACAGTACGTAATGAAAATATGTTATAATATAATATTATAAATTCTTTATAAAGACTGCTGTATATCTTTAAAACAAATATTTGACATTTAAAACACTCTTTTATTTAAAAGTGTATGTATATTTTATTTATTTTATATTTTTAAAATTTTTAAAAAAATTATTTTTACTGGCGGCACTATTACACTTCACAAGCAATTTCTATTAAAATTAACTCCTGAAGGTATGCTTTAAAATCCGGTTGTGTTATCTAAGCAGCTGTTAAGTTTCCTTGTACTTAATGTCAGCGTTACCGTTGTGAAATTTCAAAAAGTGGCACAAAAAGGGGATTTAAAAAAAAGGTGGCACCAAAAAGAGGATTTTAAGAAAATAGGGGCAACTTTAAAAACAAGAAAATGTAAAACAAATCTGCTACAAAATATAAAAAGAGGCCATTTAATCTGTGCTTGTAACAATAAATTACTCGAATCTTCTGAAAACACATATATATATGTATATTTTTAATGCTTTCCTAGCATTGCACATTAGGTCAAATGATAACTTTTTCTGTGCAAAAGTAATAAAAACAAATGTGACCTTCTACTTTTTTGATCGTTGTTTTCAATTGTCAACACTTTAAAATAAAGACACGTTATTTTAATTTTCGGAAAATATTAAGCAGTGTCGCATATTTCTGCATCAAAGTCAATAGATTTACGTTTGTCTGCTAAAAGTCTGTTAGTTCAGTAGAAATTGGTCAATTTTAAGGGTGTTTTTCTCGAATCGCGTTGGTATTAACTGATTGTAGTGAAATTGAAAATAAAGCGATAAGTAAGTTTTGCGGTTTTTCATAAAAAGTGTTTTATATTTATATCGCTATGCTTTAAAATAACTCCTTATAATGAGCTATAGCTTAAGCGGTATAATTGATCATAAACCACTGACTTTATGTAGGCCTTCAAAAGTTTTGACTCCATTTGACCCCTTTCAAATTTAAATTATAAATAAAGTAATAATCAATAAGTTACTTGCAACTTATTTCAAAGTGCGGTTTTTTGCGATTTGCGAGTAATGTCCCTTTTTAGTAGGTAACATTTGTATGAAAACAAATAAAATGTTGATGAAATTAATGAAAATGAAGAGCATTTTTTATTTAAATTTACCAAATGAACTTAATATAAACAATTAGCTAATATTTGGTTAATATTCAAATTTATTAATGCATATATGTACTGTTGTTATTAAAGGGTTAATTTTTGGTCGATAATGGGTTAAATTAAATTTTGAAGAAATTTTTTCAGAATTTGGTTTGAATACAATGATTTGGTAGGCGGTTTTAGTTTAGCACAGAAAAAGTGGTGATTTGACCTGTATTGCATTGGCACTTATTTACAAAACAAAACTAACTCAGCTTATTTACTTTAGAGAAAATGTATTTAATTTATTTATTTAATTTTTTATTTTTTAATAAATATCTAAATATTGAATTTTCAAGAAACAGGCATAAGACAATTCTGTAAATTTTTTGTACATTGCATTTTTTAATTAACGGAAAAAGGTCGATTTGAAAATGATTAATAGTTTTTAAATGCTTATTTTTTGAAATTGTATATCTGTAATTTTGAATAAGTTCATTATTTGGAATCCACTCTTCCAAATCACTTTACTACAAACTTAAGTAAGATAACACGGTATGATAAAACTCAACTTTCAGCCCGTTAGATAATTTATTTTCTAATTATGGCAATTTAGAAAAAGAACCGCTCAGCGGGATAGAAATGTTTATCCAAGCAATTTGATAACTCTCTTACAAAAACATCAAGTCCACTTATTATATTACAAAAAACGGAAACAATTTAATAAATGCTGGGTCTAAATAAATAATTAAATACAATCAGTAGTCTTTTAGCGCTTAGCAGTTTTTTGAAGTATGTATATAAAAGTTTAATAGTAAAATTTTTTAACCAGGAATAATTTCTTAATTGGCCTTAGGTTCAGTATTTTCAATAATTATGAAATGGATAATTTTTAGTAATTAATGTGATTTTCTAAAGAAGATAAGAAAAATTAAACTAGACTTTTTAGAGGTTGTTATTAATATCAGCTATATAAATTCTATTTTTAATGAAATGGAATATGAGAAAGGATAGTGTATACAATTAGTGATTTACCTTTGTTAAATACATTTGTAAGTATGTATCAATATTAATTTTCTATTTTCCCGATTAAGAAATTATTCCGGATTAAAATTTACATATGTACATTATATATACCTACATACATATGTATGTATGTAAATATGTATTTAATTATATTTACATACTCATACAGACAGAGATATACGAATATAATCAAGTCTGGGCATATTAATTATTCGAAAGATATGCATAAGCTAAACACGCATCACAAGAAAAACGATGTCTTATAAGCTTGCTAACAAGTCCATATATTAAAACAGCATAACTTATATATTAATAAAACCTTTAATTTAGAAAAAGTACATCTTCATTCAGTAAAAAACAAGGTTGGCAAACGGTATCGTAAAAATAGCGATACCGATTCAAATACCGCTATAATTAGATACCGGTATCGATAGTGATACCGAAATGTATTTCGGTTAGAAAATACCGATACACAGAATACCTTTTAAGTCTATACCGGTATGTACCGGTATACCGATTCCTACCAAAAATAAAATTTCAAAAATATATTTCAATTAACTTATTTTTATAAACACGTTTTTTTCTACTTTACACATTCTTATCAAGCGCTGTTTTTTTAATCAACCGGAAGGTTCAATCATATCATAATCATCACTAGTGCAAAATACTAACAAACTTCGTGAGCTGCTTAATGCCCTTATGAAAAACGTATCTCTAGACATATAAATGTTCTAAATTGCTGAAAATAACAAAGCCTTTTTAAGCCACAAATATGTATATGAAATCGCGAAAGTTAGTACTGCCTGTTCTAGATACACAAGGTAATGCGCAGATTTAAAGGTTTGAAGAGTGCTTTTTTAATGTATGCACATTAGTCTGGTCGCAAAGATTTTTTTCTTTAATTGATATACTACACATGTGCACTGTCTAAACTATGAGGTTTACTGCCATTAATGCGGTCTTAATTTTTTAGTTCGTTTCGACGGTGCCTTCTGGTGGCGCCTAAGGTACCCGACACGCAGTGGGGATTTCTTAAAACAAATTTGAAATAAATCTGCAGTTTTTAAACTAATGTCCGATTGTTATGAAATTTAATACAGCGTTTGAGGAGGCGTCACAGTCACAGATGTCAAGTTGAGAATTTAGATTTTATATATTTAAAGGGGGCTGAGCCACAAAGCACCAAAATAGGTAAACTTGGGTTAATGAAAATTTTAAATCGATGCCAAGCTCATGTTTTTGATCATATAAAAAAGATTTTTGCAAATATATTTTTTGTTCTATCCAAGAAATTATTTATGGAGGAAAAAAATATAAAAAATTGGATTTTTTCGTACCAACCTTTGTCGACTGTTCTGCTAATGGAGAAGTCAAATGTTGTTCGATTTAGAAAATTAAACTTATTATGGACAACATTTTTAACATTAAAAAAAGTGGGTTAATTATTTGGCTTTTATAAAAGTACTTTGCCAATCAAAATTTTCGTCTTAAAAGTCTCTCTTAGATAGAAAATTATGCAATCAATACACACAAAGTAAAAACAAATAGAATTTACTTTTGCTGAGTTCCCAGCAATTCCAAAAAAAATTACAAAACCCTAAAACTGGTACTTTTCGGTATTTTTGCAGTATTCTTCTTATATTTAAAAACATATCGTGTCTTAAGGTGACGTAATAAATTTGTTGTTCACAGCTTTGGAATTTCATATTTATAACAAAAATAGGTCTAATTGAAATATGTATAGGGGTGGGTGACAGGTTGATAGCGATGATGGAGGAGAAACCTTTTCTAAACTTTTATATCTGAAGTTAAAGATTGCTCTCTTGAGGTGAAGCAAATTACTTACTTTAACTTTTTTAATGTTAATTGTACAAGAAACTTGTTTTTTGTTTGTTTTTAAGTTGGCTTCAAGAATATTGTTTATTATTTGAATTGAAATATTGAAATATTCGTTTCGTCTGAATTTGGCGAGTATAAATATATATAAAAACGGCCTAATATTCACGAATTCAAATACGAATATTCGCAGATTACTAAGTGCATACAATGTATTTATTTTTATTATTTTGTTTTATTAACCAAAATGTATACTTAATATGTATATGGAAAGTTTCAACTGCAGTTTTCTTATTTTACTTTTTTAATAAATTACACTGCACAACACTGATTTGGATGTCTAAGTAAAATTGGCCGATTCTTATGTTTTTTTTTGTCTCCTGATTACGATGGCGTCATTGGTTTTTCCCTATCAGCTGTTGTTTTGAAGATATCATGTCATTTAGGATTTTCATAATTTGCACCTCTTTTTGAATTATTCCGTTAACATATCACGAATGGTATTCCAAACTTAGAAATACTTTCTGGATTAATAAACTACACAAAAATTCGATTTATTTAAATATATTCATATTGATGAGTATATCAGGGTATCTGACTATTATTGCAAGGATGTTAAAAATCGTGGACTGGTCCATGCAACATTTTGTTTTTGCGTAATAATTGAAATAATAACTTGTAAATGGACAAATGTAATATAAAAAACAAAAAACAATTTTTTGGATGGCTCTCGAAAAGAAAAATTTCAAGATTTTTTTAGTGTAACACGAAATATCTCTGTATTTAGAGGGGCTAGATAATATATAATTCTATTTTTGTAATCAACGAACAAAAATACATAAGAATTAGTTTTATTTGGTAAAAAAAATTATAATCAAAAAATTTTCAAGGACTAAAGTAAAAACACACGATTTTTAACATCCTTGCAATAATAGTCAGATACCCTAATATACTCATCAATGTGAATATATGTTAATGATACGAATTTTTGTGTAAATTAATAAATCAGAAAGTATTTCTAAGTTTGGAGTACCATTTGTTATATATCAACGGAATATTTCAAAAAGAAGTGCAATTTATGCAAATCCTAAATGACACTATATCTTCAAAACTAGAGTTGATAGAGAAATTCTAATGACGCCATCGTAATCAGGAGTCATAAGAATCGGCCATTTCTGTTCAAACATCATGAAAAAACATCCATTTTGTTGTGCAGTGTTAATTTTTAATAAAAGTATAAAAACTTTTATATAAGTTAATGTAAAATATTGGAAGTAATTTAACAAAAAAAATATTTTTTGCCATATTCACTGTCTGAACTAATAAATTTAGCAGTAATATCGGTATACCGGTATTATAAACTCGGTAACGGTATGTACCGGTAACACCGATACCGAAAAAAATACCGATACCGTTACCGATACCGGAGTAGCACAATAGTATCCAAGCAGTCGATAAAGTGGCAAATTGCTACCTTAGTAGCACCAACGTTAACGCTGCTTCTTGTTCGTACACTGAAGAAAATGTCGATGGTGAAAATGTACTGAGTCGCTTTTGACTTTGTCGCCAGTACTACCTTCCAATTATTCGCCATACAATACTTTGTGCTATAGGCATTTATCATGTGCTTGTCATTGAAAATCTACTAGTAACACTAAAACAATTGACTAGGTAGTGACTCCATAGTTCTTATGGGAACATGGAGACATACCAACCAGACATTTACTGGTACATTTCTATACTTTAAGTACATTCAAATTTACTTATATTGACAAGCTGTTGAAAAATCCACAAGAAATACACCACATCTGTTTTCTCTCCCTCTTTTATACTGACGAATAGAAGGGAAAATGTAAACAATGTAACTACTACTAGAGTTTTAGTGTTGAGATAGAGGCATTTGGCCCCAGTCTGACTGCAGGGTATGATTACACTAATACATACATACATACACCGATTTGACAACGCGGTGTGATCTTACTCAAAATTTGTGATTGTATTGTGAAAAAAATTTTTACCTCCTAGCGAATAGATGTTTACACATCAAAAATCTTTAGATTCACCGTACAAATAAGATTTTTTTCTTCTGTAGATTTGTCTAAAATGAATGGCTGCGTTTGACTGATTTCAAAAGTTGTCTCATGAAAATAAATGACAATGGGAGAGATGCTGCATTCTGTAGGTTAAGCAATAAAAAAATTAAAGTGCCACAAGCCAGTTCTCTCAAGACACATATGAAAAACATTCCCATCTACTATTAAATCCACAACCAACATTACCAAAGCCTTACAGAATTCAACATCGAAAAAATGGAAGCGTTAGGAGAGCTGACATAAAAATGGTTGGAACATTAACTACTAAGCATTTATCATTTAGATTAGGAGAGGTTCTTAAACTATGTGCACACTTACGTGTTTATCGTCTCGTTCGTGCTTATACTATGTTCACACTTATGTTTTTAGACATGTTTAAGACTAGGTTTCCAAAAAAATAAACGCAGCCTTTCACATTATATTTAAGATGTTTAAGGTTGACGTTTTGCCAAAAAATTTATATGTTGGTAAGAAATTTCGACCAATTTTGTTTTTTTATTTGCTTTATTATTTTCAAACAGTAATGGCTTAATTTTGTAAAATACAACGCTTAGCCTAGAAAAATTTTGTATATATTCTGTTTTTGTAATATAAAATTTTTACAAAATTATGTCCTAAATGTTTTTAATTATTATTTAATATTTTTTAAGCAATTACATACTTGTGTAGCAAATAATATTTGCAAGTCCGCCATTTAATAACAATACAAATATTTCAGAGTTATCAGAAATTTACTGAACATAATCCATATACATACGTGTTTAACGAAGTGTTTAAATTTAAAATGTCTTATTTGAGATGTTTAACAAAACCTATCAAGGTATATTAAAACTTTTAAAAATCTTCGTGGATCGTTGATTTAAAAAAAAACTGTAAATTGCTATTTTTTTAAACAAAAAACCTTATATTATTAAATTCAAAATGAAATTCAGTATTTTGCAAAAAAAGGTTGTGTAATTCGTAATATCATCTGTAATTTTGACATAATCCATGCGTTATTTAAGGGTCACTCAGACTATTATACTTTGTATTAATACATGTCAAAAATTCAAATAATACGTGCAAGTACGATATTGTGAATGGAAAATGTCAAAACGAATGGTAAATAATACGATAAAAATTTGACATCCCATAAAGATTTCTAAACGATAATACTTTTCATCTGATCAGAGTTGCATTATTACGAAATCCATACTAACAGGTCGCCTGTTTCGACGCCGTTTCTATGCCGTCATTTAAGGTATATGTATGTCTTCGTTTGAAACTGGCTATAAATATTGAATAAGCTTATCGTATTTAATAATTGTTTGTGCAAGCCATGTCTGAAAATAAACGAAATTATCGTATTTTCTTTTTCTTTGTCTTATTTAAATCAACTACTTTGTCCACCGTATATTTTCAAAGGCCGGCACGACCGTAGCGTGCATGAAACTACTCTGCCGCGGGAAGTCAACAATTAATATCGGCATGTTAATACTCAACAGCTGTTCGCTTTATACTTGTGTTCTTAATGTAATATGAGATGTAATGGTGTGAACACAAAATTTCAGTTTACGTTAGATTTTTTGACAGTCAAAAGAAATGTCTTTAGATTTCTTCCTCGTAAAGTGTGTTGAAAGTCTTTATACATCTATAATACAAGTATTAATACTTTTGATGAAAATGCATCCCTGGTCTTATATTTGTTTCAAAAATTAAAAAAAAAAACAATAACAACTCAACATGTCAGAGCTGCATTTTCCACAAAAGTATTAATACTTGTATAATAGTCGGAACTTGGCTTTAACATTTCGTTGGTGGCAACACTAGGCTAAATACTAATATCAAAATTAATAATTCTATAATTATACAAATATGCAAATATTATACATATACTGTCGTTTCCATTTATTTTTCAGAAAGGCCAGTTAATCGGAACTTCTAGCTAGGGGGCCAATTTAGCTAATTTTTGGGAAATTTGCCTTAAAATTTGCAAGAATGTTGCCATATTAATATTACTACGAAAATTATTTCTATAAAAACATTTATAAACAATAATAATAATCCAGATATTATTAGCCACAGAACATAACTTAGAAGCACGCAAACAAACAATACGATGTTCATTGGAAGTAAACAATATAAAAACGACTATACATTCACACAAACATAAAAGTCAATTCAGGCGAAGGCCACCCTGAAGCAAATATCGATCGTGAAAATGTAATATAATTCTTTGAAGTATAGACATTTACGATGTGCTTGTCATTGAAAATCTACTAGTAACACTAGAACAATTGACTAGGTAGTAACTACGTAGTTCTTATGGGAACGCACAGTGGGGGATTTTGAAAAAAAAAGTGGAAATAAGTCTGCAGTTTTAATAGTTTAAAACCGGGAACCACGGTTTTTAATTGCTACGGTTTTGGGAAAACTCTACCTCTATACCAAGTAAACTAACTTGTTTTATATTTTCCCGCAATTAATTATCTTTGATGTCGCAAAATTGCTCAGTGTCACAATTTAAACATGCAATTGTAAATGGTATATATCGCGGTATTATCTGAACGGTTTATTCCTAAAGAAGTTTTTCGATTTTGCTCAGAAGAAAGGAACGGTTTTAGGAAAATGAATCGAAACATATCCTTTAATTCAGGACTGTTAGTGATAAATTTTATTTGTGTCTCTATTTACTAAAAGTTAATAAGAAGTCGTTACAAGCTGTCAACGAAAGACCGCCAATTTCAAACATAACTGTGCTGAGAGTATAATAAGCAACATGGCACAAAAATTTAACAATTACAAAATAATCTTGAGTACATACAGACCTTCCTAAAACATGAAATATGTTTAACCGAAAAAAAATATTATTTTTGATTTTATTTTTGCTAACATATATTTTTTTCAATTTCCAATCTATTTATTTCTAAGATATAGGATATATTTAATTACCAAAGAAATAATTAGTTTTATACCAGAAAAAGTAAAAGATTTATTTTTCTAATTGTTACGCCAAACCATATGTTTCTAAAGCATAAAGTGTAAATAAATTGTAAGCAAAATGAAAAAATATTTTGAATTTCATATTTACACAAACTTATTAGTATTTACAGGTATTTTTATTGCACATAAAAACATAAAATAAATAATTAATAATTAAAATTGGTGTTTCTTGGAGTTGTTACAATTATGTTTAAGATTTTTTTAATGCACTAATAATCCCAAATTATAATTTTACTTATTCAGTAAAACATTTGTTTTTATTCAAATTTATTATTGAGGAGTTAGGTGAAACTTTTACCCTAAAATACATGTAGATTTATGAGAAGAATCTTCCATACAGAAGAATTTTTTTAACAAATTAAGATTTTTTATTTTCAACAAATTCTGCCAGAAAGCATTTAGCAGAACTTTTTAAAAGTTGAATACTTTTTAACTAATGAAAATGCCAGATCTAGCAGTGAATATACTAAAATGGCAACATTTTCTGGGGTAAATTTGTCAGGGGACAAAGTGACTACTGAATTAGTAGGTTTTTACTAGCGAAATTTCCAACAGCATTGTGACACAAGCTGGTATTTGAGAAATTGTTGAATGTTGGCTGAATTTCTGGATGTTTTAACATTGTTCTGGAAGCTTTATGTTGAATATAAAAAGAGCAATGCAGACGCTGCTCTACGCAACCAGTCCAGCTGAGTATTATGCAAACAACAGCGAAGTTAATGCGGCGACATTTTAGCAGTAAATTAACTTAACTTTAAATGTAACGTTACAAAATGTTTGTGGAGTTTAAGAACATACAATGGAGGAAAAGGCCAAGCCGGTTGAGTTATTAAATTTTTTAGGACGATTGTCTTAGGGCATTGTTTTCCATAGCCGATAAGTTTGTTTTTCTGAAATAAATGTTTTCCTCTCTTCATCCCATTCATTCAACTTAATTAACGATCGGCATTTCAGTAATGAAGTAATTTGGCAATTTATTTGCAAATGTTAATTAATTATTAATAATTGCTTTGATGATTACTTATATCTTGTTCCCTTAATAAATCATATTGTCGAACAGTGGCAGTGATTGGAAAATAAAATTGTCAAATATACTCGTTGGGTGGATGAAATACGAGTGGAATCAGTACATATTGTATAAAGACGGTGAATATCATGTTAGTTATATTAGAAGCAGCTGCTGGTGTGTGAGTTAACTCCCTTCTACGGTGTGTGCACATACACAATCCTTTCCCGACCCACTCTCTTCTCTTCTCTAGTAAGAACTCATCTATATCTTCCCCTTTCTTCTTTATCCTCCCCTTTTCTACTACTTCCAACTTACAGTTAGCACAAAGGTATAATAGTATTGGACCCAAGTGAGCTGGTCCCTTAGCTTATTCTTTTTCACCAGAAACCTGCTAACCTATCCTAAGCTAACCTATCATTTTAGTTTGAAATATCTCTATTTACAGGAATATACGCCTAAATTAGATTACATTAGTATGTATTGATATATACGAGTTTCATTACTGCATGACATTTTTTGGGATCGTTTAATATTCCATTTCGGTGATCTAGTTTTCTGAACCCAGTTTCAACCTTTTAATTCCAGAAAACTTTAAGGACCGAACCAAATACTTAGCTGCATTTACACCCGCAATTTAGACTTCTTTTAATATCAAGACTATAACAAAAGTGAATTAAATTATAGTTTTTATAATTTTGATATTCTGATAAATATTAGGTCTGTTCATTTACTTTCCCAGCAGAAACTATCAACTAGAGAGAGTAAGGCAGAAATTTACAAGATTACTCTCCTAAAAATGAAAAAGTAAATAAACTCTTTAACTCTAAGAACTTGCAAGAAAAATTTATTCATATCAGAACCATAGATGGAAATCATGATAGAATTGTAATTTTTCTGATGTACATATTTTGTTTGATAATATTTTAAATTATTTTTTTTGTAGAAATTGACATTTAATTTGAAATTCTTTACAAAGTTTCATGCATATTTACTATTTTTATGCATTTTTCATAATTTTTAATTTTGTTCATTAACAAATATAAAAATGGCACTTTCCATCTCTGATCGTATGTGAGAAACAAGCAAAATTATTTGACATTAAAATTAAATTTATGTGGCTTAATGAAAGAAAAACAATAAATTAAGAAAACATGGTTTCTTTTTCATACATGTTTTTATTAACAAATAAATGAAAATTTATCAGTTTTCCGTTTTCAGATATTTTTAAAATAATTAATTTGACAACAAAACACACAACAAAAGGTTGGTAAAAATGTTATAAGTAATAATTCGTAGAAATTTTTTTCTCTCTTTTGACGCTCTCTCTTTGCAAACTTTTTGAGTTAATGAACACTTTCCAGTAAAAGTTTTTACAAAATCGTAAAATTGCAAATAGAAATACGATGAACCAAAACAATTCACATATTCCATTTTGCAAGAAAGTTTCGTATATAAGGCAGAAATCTACATCAACTGACACCACACACAGTGGACAAACACAGAGGAATGCTGATTATGAAGGTTTAGTGGCCTTCGAAAAAGGCTGGCTGTTCCGTTCAACTATGTCTTGTCAGCATATTTACAACTAACTTTGATGTTATTTGTTCGTTAACAATTATCACATGTAATTTGGCTTAAAAAGCGATACGAACTTTAGCCCGTTCAAATTATAAACAAAAATTATAAACAAATTAAGTTCGAAAAATAATAGTTAAAATTAAGTACACAATTTTAGTTTTATTACGTTTATAATTTTCATGAAAATATTTTAAAATAATGGCCCTTATAATGAGTTGCATGTCTAATTCATATTATGACCACCAAAAAGCTCGTTGGGCAACGAACTTTTTATCGAACAGAAGTTTACTTGCGTTGCGGTATCTTAATGGGAAAAATCATTATTTTAATTTTTTTCTTGTCGATTTTATATACTTAGATCTAAGGTTGACAGTACTGCCACGTTATATAATTGAATATATAGTGTGGTAAAAAGTTTTTTTGTCTTAACATATCGTATATCGTTATTAATGGTTGTAGCCATGGCTTCAGTTTTCTCTGTTATAGATTTTAATTTAACACCACACTAGAGATGCTATTTATAATATATGGAAATGGGATTTTCTACAAAGGTGCACTTAGTGCGGAAAGTTTTCTGACTGTCACTCACTTGGGAGTGACCAGAAGCGATTCCTTTGTTTGATTGTCCAAGCAGCTCACTACTTCCGGTCTTAGACCAAGTATTTCCCGGGCAATGGCTCTTCAGATTCCTCGGATAACTTGCCACATGACTGCGCACCTAGTCATGTGGCCTGAATGGTTACGGTACATTTTAACGTCTCATGCAAGTAGGTAAATAAATATGAATATTTACTGAAGCTTGACGGCATCGTGGATTTATTGATTAAATCCAAGTCCACTGTTTGCATGGAGACGTTGCTGGCGGCCCCAGCTTCAGCACTATGCTCTTTGTAGGAACTATGGGAACTTATATTTATGTAAGCTATTATAAAATTGTAAATCAATCTGCCACCTACCTGAGAAGCTCTCGCTAGTTTGAGGTTGGTTAAATATTAAAAACACCATAAAAATAGTTTTCAAATTGAATAAAAATTGAGATAAAAGCAAACTATGACTAAGACAGATTCACGGAGAAGGATGGAAGCTTACTTTAACCGATGTAAAAATTAATTTACAAATGCTTTTAAAAACATAGACTTTTAATAATTTTTCACATCGAAATAATACATCGAGAGCAAAATTGTATTCCTTATTCAGCGAAATTTCTTTGGTGTTGCCACGTTTCAATATGAATTTGACATTCGATACTCGATGATTGATAGCCAGCGAATGACTTACGATAATCTCGACTAAGTTAAAAATGGGTTGCTTAATTTCTACATCTACTGCCGTGCGCCAGGCCAAGTTCCGGCAAATACACGTAGTGTGTATATTTAGAGGAAGCCATTCGTAGTGTTTTTACCCGCCTGATAACTTTGTTCCCCGCAATCGTAGAATTATAAAATTTAGACCATAATTAGAATAAATTCATGTAACCTCATATAAGCAGTTTTACAATGAAAGGTTCCGGACACATGGAGGTGCAAAAAGTGCATATTTTAAGACATACTCACTGACTCACTCATCAATATTATGAAGCACTTCCGCTATAGCTAGAGATCTGAAATTTGGAACACAAGTAGATCTAGGTGAGCGATGAGCTAGAAAAATCTGAAAACCTGAACATTTTAACCAGGTGGGCGGGGTTACGCTCATAAAAATTAAACTATGTAAGTAATTACTTAGAAAAATCTGAAAACTCGAAAATTTTTACCAAGGGTCCGGGGCTACGCCCATAAAGAATTTAAGACACATATCTAAAGCGTTTAATTCAACCGATTTTATTGAAATTTTGCAATAAAATGTTACAATAATACAAGGCTATACATTTTTGGTAAAAAAGTGGGCGTTAACACGCCCATACAATTTAAGCCTCCTATTTCATGTACTTTCGATCAGCACATTTAAATGTACTATTTATGTAACTACTATTATTCGTTTCCAAGGAAACTAAACAGGAAAGACACACGAAAATTTTGGATACAAAAAGTAGGCGAAAACACGCCCATAAAAATAAAAAATTAAAATTTGCGCTAGTGAGCTGAAATTTGATAAATGAGTAGTTATATATAAGAAAATTACTAGAAACATCTGAAAACTCAAAAATGTTACCAAGGTGGGCGGGGCTGCGCCCATAAGGCTCAGAATTTAAAATACAAATCTAAAGCGTTTAGCTGAAGCGATTTTATTGAAATTTGGCTAACATGCTGCAAAAATGCAAGGCTAATCTACTTTGGAAAAAGTGGGAGTTAACACGCCCATACATTTTAAACCTATTATTTAATATACATTTGAATATACTACATATTTATAAATTTATTACCATCCGTTTCCAACGAAACTCGACAAGAAAGATAACTACTGACCAAAAAAAATCTTGAGATTGAAAAAGTGGGCCCATAAGAATAAAAAATTAAAATTAACGGTCGTAAGCTGAAATTTTATAAATAAATAGGTCTAGATTAGGAACTAGCAAAAAAATTTAAAATCCTGAAAATACTAGCCATGGGGCGGGGCTACGTCCACAAGGCTCAGAATTAAAAAACAACAAACCCAATGAGCTTAACTCAAGCGATTTTATTGTAATGTGGGTTACATGTTGCAATAATACAAGTTTATAAATGTTCTTAAACAAAATGGGTGTTAAAAACCCACAAAATTTGCCACCGAAAAACTTGAGTTTGAAAAACTGGCTTGATCACTCAAATATGAATAAAAAATTAAAATTTTCGCTTATGAGGTGAAATTTGAAAGACAGGTGGGTCTAAGCTAGAAACTGACTAGAAAAATCTTAAAGCCAGGAAAATATAGCAATGAGGGTGGAGCTAAGCTAATTAAGCTTATAACTACAACATGAAATTTAAATCGTTGGCGTAAGCAGTTTTATTGAAATTTGGCATACATGTTTTAATAATGAAAGGCTATAACATTTTCTTTAAAAAAGTGAGCGTTAATAATAAATAAAAACACATATCTAAGGTGGTTAACTCAAGTGATTTGTTAAAAAAAGTGGGCGTTAACACGCCCATACAGTTTAATCCTCCTATTTCATGTACTTCCGGTCAGCACATTTAAATGTACTTATTATGTAATTAATATTATCGGTTTTCAACGAAACTAAACAGGAAAGATAAGCCAAAGCAATTATTGGATTTAAAAAAGTAGGCGGTAACACGCCCATAAGAACAGAAAATAAAAAAATTTAACACGCCCATACAATTTAAGCCTCATATTTATTATACTTCGGGTCAGCACATTAGAATATACTACATATTTATATATTTATTACTATCCATTCTCAACGAAAAACGACAGGAAGGATAACTAACGGCTAGGAGTCTGAGCACAATGTAACGATTATTTATTGCGGTGCGGTTTTCCATACGATTTTGAAGTAAAAAACCGCAGTGCGGGACGGAATAAAATTAAAACCTATTTTATTTTCATTGCGGAGTTTCTTATTCTCTCAATTTTTGATACTCTTTCTCTTGCTGATGTTGCCGTAGTTTTTGAATAGTTGGCTGTGTTCACAACATTTTTGTAAAAAAACATGATTTTGAAGTTCAAACATTTTTGTAATAGATTATAACAGTTAAAAAATATATCAAATATATCTACGAATGTATAAAATGTTAATCATTTTTTATTTAAGTTATAAAAATGTATTCACAATAAAAAAAAAACCAAAATTTTAACAAACAATGAGAAGTATTGCCGGCGCCGTCTTCCGGTGTATTATGTTTATTTTTCTCTCCCGCAACGAGAAATCGCGCCGCACCGCAAACATTGTGTTTAGACTCTAGAGCAGGTATTGAGATTGAAAAAGGGAGCTGTATCACGCCCATAAGAAGAAAATAAATAAAATGTACGCTAGTTAGCTGAAAGTTGATAAACAAGTAGGTCTAGATTTGCAACCAACTGGAAAATTTTAAAAACTTGGAGATTTTTACCAGGGGGGCGGGGTTATTCCAATAAAGCGCACAATTAAAAGAGCAAATTTAAAATATTTATCTCAAATGTTGGAATAATGCAAAGTTATAAAATTTCGTTGAAAAAAGTGGGTTTTAACACGCCCATACAATTTAAACCTCCTATTTCATGTAGTTCGGATCAGCAGATTTAAATATACTATTTATTTAAATATTAATATCCGGTTCCAACGAAACTTGACATTTATGATTGGCACTGGCAAAAAAATTTACCTAAAAAAGTGGGCGTATTCCCGCCCATACAAATTAACTAACTAAATTACGCTAGAGAGCTGAAATTTGATACGCAAGTAGGTCAAGATGAGAAACCAAATAGAAAAATCTAAAAATCCAAATATTTTAACCAGGAGTGGCAGGGCCCACAATAATTTTGTAGTGAAGCTTTTAACTGAAGCTTTAACTAAAAGCTATCATCTCAAAAAAGGTACGATGATATTTGAGCGCTGCTCATAACAAAATCTTAAGTTTAAAAAAGTGAGGGAGAGTGGGGGCCAAAACATTTCAAGCTAGAATTTGCACTAGAGAGCTTAAATTCAATACGCAAATAAATCTAAGTTAGAGATCACCAAGAAAGATTTAAAATCCTGGAAGTTTCAATTGAGGAGCATGGACACGCACTTTAAGCTCAAAATTAAGAATTAAAGTTAAAGGATTTACGAACAGGAAAAATCTGAAAGCACCGATTGTTAAATTAGGGAAGTAGAAACACGTTAAAAAAATTTTTTTTTAAATATTATACGGTAGAGAACTAAAGTTTTGCAAAAAAAAAATAGGTAAGTTACCAACTAGATAAATTTGAACACAAGCTAATGTATTAAAACCTTGCATACACATTTCACTCATGCTAGCATTTAATTTTGCGTTTTCAAAAGTACTACGTCTGAGCAGACTTTAGATAAATAGGCGGGGTCACTCCCACTAAAATTTACACTACATTTTTCATACTTCTACTCAGATGACTGTTAAAAATTAAGAAAATTTCCCGGTCCTTATTATGACACAATGGTGCTCATATCACCCTATAACTCATAATTTTATGTAACTCTGCCCTTTTGAACTGGCGCAGACATTATGAGTAGAACTATAAAAGACTAGAAATTTAAAGTTTAAAAAGCTTTATTAAGAAAACCTTCCAAAAAGTAGTCAGATCCTCACAAAAACAAAAATGTGAAAACAGGCCAAGTTCCTTTCCAAAATTTCGGCCATCAAAAGTAGTGAGATAAAAATTTTGACCAAGTTCGTGATAAGATAATTTGCTAACTTGGCATTATTTTTAATCTTCTAAAAAAGGAGAAAATAATGTTTATTTGTTTATTTATTTATATTGGAAAAATGTTGGCATGTGAGCAGATTACCTAGAAATTATATAACACCCTTACGATTACAAATTTATATAATGCATACCAAATTGCAGTGATAAGTATTGTACCAAGCACGAACTTGCTCAAAATTTTTATCTCTTTACTTTTGAAAAGGAACTTGGCGTTTTTTCACATTTATGTTTTTGTGAGGATCCTACTTTCTCTACCACATTTGCTTTGTGTTGTGACCGGCTCCACAGTGAAATGTAATAAAGCAAATGTTGCGGAATAATTAATCTTATTTAGAGTCTTAAATGAAAAATTAAACCGGAGTTAAATAATCGCATCAATAACAAACATAAAAATCTTAAAAAAAGTACAAGCTGACTTTTTATTTAATTAATTTAGCTTGTTGCCATATTTGTAAATATTTTCGATGAGTTTAAGTCATATATAAATAATTTGTATGCATGTATGTACAAGGTTTGTGGCCTTCTAAAGAATCAATTAATTGCTTTTATTTCATTGGCCGTGTGTTCTTTTTTATTTTTTATTTGTTCTGGGATCAAAATCCATAAAATTTTTATACAAAATAATTTTAATCTCAGGCATACAATACAAAAATCACTAAACGTATTTAATTAAACAATCGAATAAGTGCAATAAATTAATATGTTACGAAAAAATTTTACTTGTCTTATCCAAGATATGTATTACTTCAATAAAAGAATTGAAAATTAATTGCAATTTCATTTATTGTCGCACAACCATGTGAAATACGAGATCAATTTACTCATCCTTACGGTGTTGAGATTTTTTTTATTTAAGTAGAAACTCCTTTTTGGATTGAAATTTAAGTGACATAAATAATTCAACTTAAAGATCAATGCCCTTATGAGGCATATACACGTACATATGTATGTATATACATACTTATGTACATATGTACTTATATTACCTGTTTTTTTTAATCAGTTTAAACTTTAAAGAGATTTTACTTTAGGAAAATATATAAATATTATGGGATCTTGTTCTGAGTACAAAGTAGAGATGGGTATGTCTAAAATTTTTCCAACACTTTTTAAAATTATTACGTGTTTCATTCATTCGAATTTGAACACGACACGACCTCAGCACCCACGAAATCAGTTTTTCTGTCACATATACTTGGTAGTTAGTCGTACGTATTCGTATCACGAAAATAAATAAAGCACGAGCAGCGTTGTCAACTCTGTGCTTTTCGCACCATTTTTAGTGATTTTGAAATTTTGAAGTTAGTGCTCAGTGCTTTTTTAAATTAATTTTTAGTGCTTTTTGTTTCGTGGCGGTGGCACTAAACCCAAAATTCAAAGTCTATCGTTTAAAAAGCATAAGCTCTGAAGAACATTTCAAAAAATAAAAAGCAACTAGGTAGCCAAATATAGTTTAATAGCGACATTTTGTCCAGTATAACAATGGATGAAGAATGATCCAGTTAATGCAATGGTGAAACTTTGAGTCCACTACCGGATTTTGGGCAGAAGTATATCTAATAAGTTTATATCAAATCACTTGAGGCATTATCAAAAAATGCATTCCCATCAATCTTTTGGCACTTATATGTTTAAGCGTGCAGAATTAGATTTTTTACATCTATCACTTCGGGAAAAAACGTGCTAAATCAAGATTCTACGCTCGAAAAAAAAACATTTCAATCTTTACAGTCTGTTATATGCGAAAATTCTTGATTCACGAATAAAATCTCATTTTCAGATCAAATTCAAGATTTTGTTTTTAATAAAAATCTTAAATTAAAATCATATTGTTAAAAATTTAAGAATATAATCTTGAAATTAATATTACTTCTTGATTTTAAGAATGCGTTCTTAAAGTTTAATAACAGGTTGTTGATTTTAAGAATTCATTCTATAAATTAAGAATTTATGCTTAAATTTGAGAACGTCAATCTCACTGACCAAATTTCAAGATAGAAATATTAAGATTTCAGCAATCTAAATTCAAGAATTTTGTTCTTAAATTTAGATCGTCTTTTTCTCTTAGGCCCAAATTCACAGTCATTAGTTAGCTAATAGCAATAGTTTAACCAATAATATTTGATTCACAGCTTCTGGTTTACCATCATTAGTTAAACTGCCAAATGTCATTGGCTAAGAAATAGTTTTATACAATAGCTGAATCGTTGTAAACTTTATCAGTATTGATGTCTTGTGAACAACATAATATTCTGTGGTGAACAATTTTGGAAACATTTTATACTTACGTTGTCATTCATCGTCTTTAAGTTTAGCTATAACACATTCTTTTTTTATTTTCTATTATATTTTGGTTTTCCCCAACCAATTTCTGCACTAATTGAATATCTTGCACGGTAAACTTAGACGAGCGAGCACTTGTTTGATTAATTTTTAAGAAAGAATATAAAAAATGTAATCAAAAACTATTAGTTAAACAATAGTCATCATTTTATGTTACTAATAACACAGTGCAGCACTAAAATCTTGAACCAATTAAGACCCCAAAAATCTAAAAGCTTTATGATGGTAGAAGAAAAACCCTAGCAGGGTTTTGAATTATTGTCTAAGGTTTTTTTTAATTCGTTCGAGTTGATTTTAGTAAAATTTTCAAAATATACATATGTATTGATTTTTAAATCTATATCTCATGAACTATTCGAAATATTGCTTGTCTCTCTTCGGCAAATTTTTAGCTCTTGATTAAATATAAAAGTTTTATTTTGAGATAAAATAAAAAACAACAAATACTTTCTCAAAACAGCAAAACTGTTAAAAACGTAAAAATTCGTCATAGATTTTTATTGTTGATGAGGGAAAATATAAGCATTCTTCAAATATCTTAAAATAGATACTTAGAAAAATTTCTTTCTGCAGTGTATGCTGTATGTATTTAAATTCCCCAAATTTATTTAATTCGAACGTACAACCAAAACAGTGGAAATTTTTTTCGTTATTTTGCATCAAACAATCATTCAGTCCAACGGTGTTTAGATGGTACATGTACTAAGATCCTCCTCCCAGCCGAAAACATCAAAAATTAATTTAAAAAAATCTTAGTTAATAAATCAAACCCCAGTTAGGGGTTTTCTTCTACTATCATAAGCTTTCAGATTATGGTGGTCTGAACTGGTTCAAGATTTTGAAGTTGAAAAATGTGCTACAGTGTAATTAATCGGAATTAAAACGTGTAACGGATGCCTCAAATTTGAAATTTTAGGTATAAAATGCAAAGTCAACCGATCCCTATATTTCTTATATACATATCATACGGATTTTTTACTGTTGCACAGTGCAATTTAAATATTTATAACGGCTGCATATCTCACGGGACCTAGGGTGACATCAAATATAAATCGGCCACCGATTCTATATAATATATACTGTCCATTCCGTGTGTTTTTCACAAGGCTTTATTTTGTTGCATAGCGCCATTATCGAAATACTTCGTTTCATATACCGCAGGGATATTATTTTCCTGAGTGGTAGTTACTTCTTTAACTAAGAACTTAAAATGCTCTTGGGCCACATTATGATTACTGAATTCAGGAAGAAAAAATGTTTTATGGTAAAAGTGAAACATTTCTGGTGAAAATGAATCGAGCCTTTACTACAATATAGTCATAATGAAAAAAAAAACTTGTCTTACATAAAACCACTTTTAAGTTTTCGATTTACTAACAACTTAAAATGTAACTTTGATCTCAAGAGAAAATTTTTATATAATTTAAAAACCGATTTAAAGAGTAGTTATTTAATATAAACTAAAAAACGCATATTTTGAGTTGGGACTCCTTCTAAGCAAAGGCTCGAAATGATGTTGGCATAAATATCTTAACCACCAAATGAAATTCTTTAATTTAGATGGATATGGGTTATACGAGTATTAGAAGGAAATTACGTTAATACTCTATAGAAATGTTTAACAACCACTTCAGCTCGAAAGAAAAAATCACCTTTTATTGTGTGGATCCTTACAAAAATATTTTTGAATATATCAGGAAATTAATAAACAAAACAGTTAACATTCCTTAGGCGAAACCTAGACCTAAAAATCTTGTGAAATTCCCTTTGAACTTTAAAATGTCTTTAAGAGATTCTAAAATTGTATATTAAAGCTGAAAATCCAAAAATGTATTATTTGTTAATCTGTTTACGTACAATGAGATGCAAGCTTACTAAACCTCAAGGCGTAGCACACGGCTCATTAAACTCTAAGAAACCATAGCCATATTTGCCACCGCCAGAAGTTAGACCCCGAATACTAAGCAATATACAGCTCCAACCATATACTAGTAGGGTTCCACCTCCACTAGTACCTTACCGAGATAATATTCTAAAGATATTCGTTCACCTAATGTCGCCAGATACTACATCGAAAATTTAGCTTCCAATCTCTACCGAATAATATGATGCCAATAAAAGAACTCGAAGCGTCCCTATTGCCTAGATCGGGTTTAGCCGAAGACAAAAAAGAACCACTGCTGCCACAACCATTAGCCAAGTTATCCATACCCCAAGAGCCAGTGGAAGCTAAAGAGAAGAAGAAACGGAAGAAGGAGACCCACACAACGACATGTAGAGGACGAAATATGGAGGGGTGTAGTATTAAAGAAACGACGGAATTACACAGGACATATGCAATTTTTCATTCGCAGAACAGAGCGTCCCCCTATCAAGGTGACTATTCTTAATAAGAAATACGCTAGACTTCCGTGCCTGGACCTTGAAAAATTTTTAGAGTTACCTTAGACCACCATGTACATTATTATTATTGAATAGTTATTATATGTTATTATTATATATATATATATATATTAGATATACATACATATATATATAAAATTTTCAGAAAACTGTAGAACAGTAATTTAGATTTATGTATATATCTTTTTTCCCTCTTTTTCCGACATCATCGTACGTGCCAGCAATACGCCCGAAATACCGTAACCGTAATTATAACGGATTTCTGTATCTGCCCTGACGAGGATAACTATAAAAGGCAAATATTATTCACGATTATCACCGATTGAATCATATCTTCATTTTAGCTATTGTTATATTATATCCAAGTATCAAAATTGTAAATAAATATAAAAGTATATATTAACCCTCAGAAAGGGTAAATAAATAGTGTTATTACTTGAGGTTTATGCATCCAAGCCAACGATAAAAGCACGTTACAAATGTGAAAGGATTTAAAAATTCAATATTGTTTGATGTTTAACCTAGTTAGAGGTTGATAAGTGCTTACGGGTACAAAAAACCTGTAACTCGCCCGTAACTCAAGATTTTTGAGGTGTTTGGTAAATTTCAATTAGATATTGTTGTTATAAGCCTGATACTCTGTTCACAATTCCGTGCGAAATGCTGTCAAACTACATATAAAAGTATTTGTTATGAAATATTTGCAAAATAAATTTGCAACAGCAGTACTCTGTTCTTGTTGTGAAAAACACGTAAAATCATATCTTTCCATGTAAAATTAGTCTGGCATCATTTTAGTTTAGCTGCGAAGCAATATGAGCAGTACTTTTTTCGCACGGAATTTTAACAATGTTGCATACTTTCAAGCAATAAAAGCGAGAAATTTATAAAAAAACGCGAGTTGGGGTACATTTAGTACATGTCAAACTTTTCACGCGAAATAATCAAGGTTTTTCACAACTTCGAACAGATTACCAGGCTATACTCGTTAATACCTACGAGAAAAATAGTAACACGTCCTATGTATTTCGATTTCATTAAAATTTGACGCACAGTGTAGTTTGTTTGTTGTTTGCCTGTTTTTAACGTGAATAATTCAGTGTTTGAAACAAACGTGTTTTTTTATTATAAATATAGCCAAATCATTTAAAAATATTTTGTTTGGCCAGAAAAAAATTGTATTAAATATTGCCTTGATTAAATTCAGCTCGAAAATTTATTTTGCTGTCATATTAAATTCTTAAATGTAGTTGCCTTAATGTGTTGAAAAATATGAAGTTGTGAAAACATGTTTGAATATTATTATTACTTGTTAGCCAAACTGTATATAATTTTGTTTTGAGGTATAATTTTTGGTTTGCATTTTAAGCCAGATCAATAAATATGGAAAGGTTTTGTTATTAACAAAGGTATTACTAAACTTTAGACCAAATGAATTCTCTGTGCCATTACGTGCTTCCCCAGTGGTCATGTTATTCCACTACTAAGTTTAAACTACCATTCAATTTATTGGATTAACAAATTTTAGGAATAATTAGCTTTAATCTAGCTCTAAAAATGTGTCTCTTCTAAAACTAATAAAATTTACCTTGTTTATCTTTTTTTTATCCATGCAAACAAACAATGTTTCCTTTTCTTACTAATGTTGAACACGAGTTTGTAAATATGTTTTAATATTTTTTATATTCAGTATGTCTGTACTATATTTCTATACTCTAGAGAGTAAATTTAAAGTTCCTGCTTACTGTCCTTAAAAAAAATTGAAGCACTATTCTCAAATTTTTTTCAAAGTTTTCGATGCCAAATACATGTACATTTGTATGAATTTAAATTTATAAACATATTAATGAAACACATAACATAAGTTTCAAGCTTATTTCCAAAATGAAACTGGTCAACCCTCCCAAAAAAAGGTGTGAATATACTTAACATTTATTTAAATAATTTTGAATAAAAAAGCAGATATAAACAAAGAAGACGCGAAACTACTCTTAAATTTTATCAGCCTATTCATCTTCTTGCTAATTCCCTTTTAATTTATCTGTAAACAAAATTCTTCATTTGCTGAATTTCAACAATAAAATATTTATGATAATTTTACTTATACGTTCGTGTGTTTGCACATAAAATTAAATAAAAAATTTAATTTAAGTTTTAACAGGAAATATGGCAACAAAACATTCACTAACAACAACAGCCGTAAAGTAAATACATACATAAATGTGTAATTGCGTACATACTTACATATGTACTATATGTCAAAAGCCTTCCGGTAAAAACGTAGAGCATCCTTAACGGTTTAAAGAAACCCACAGATGCAGCAACATACCAGTAGTTTACATAAATAATATCCATATGTATGTGTTTTAATTTACATACGACGATGATCGTCATGACCAGGATTAGCAACAAGAATTTTCCTTTTAAAATGGATCACAAATTATGGAATCAAAATATGCACAAACTTAACTCCAACATGCGAGAGATGGTAGCGTGATTAACCTAATTAGCTCTTAATGTCACATATGCCCTTATTATGAGTTGCGTTAGATTTTCGATTTGCGCTGGCTATCAAACATCGAAAATCGAATGTTCAATTCATATTATGTATGAGCACAGAAAATTTCGTTGAGCAACGAATTTTCTATCGAACAGAATTTATCTCTCGATGAAGTATTTTAGCATAAAAATTATAATAAACGTTTGTTTTTTATTTTTGGTAAAGTTGTTGTAAATTTTAAAAATCACTTTGACTGATATTCACAATAAGAACATTCTTTGTCGTATGCCTGTCATAATACCTAATGAAAATTCGTTCGACCAGTACTGTCGACTAAAGTCGAAGATCAAAAGTTGCTCATAATATTATGCATTACATTATAGATATTTTCGGGCTACACACGACCTCAAATAACACTAGCTTTCAATTAAAATAAACTTATGACAATATTTCAAATAACAACTTTCTTAAATTTTAATCAGAAATAATTTCTTAATTGGTATTAAGTTTAGTATTTTCAATTCATTTCAAACAATAGACAGAAAAAACTATAGATATTTCGTTTTCAGTAACCTTATTCATTGAATCAGTAAATATTTTCTATGAATTCGGACCTACAAAGAAATTTTTAGATTTTGATAACAATTTTGTAAAAATTTAACTAGAAAAAATTTTTATTTTCAATTAACTTATTATGGCATTAGAGACGAAAGTTAACTGAAATTCAAAATATTTTCAGTCAAACCTGTGGCAAAAAGGAAAAAGTGCTTTAGTCGAGATAAACTCATTTTGAGTTATTAGTACCCCCGTAATATGCATTCGAAAGTACCCCTGGTCAAAATCTCAATTAATTTGTACAATTTTTCAAGAAGTTATGGCAAAATTACTTGCAGCTTATCTTTTTTAGACTTTTAATCTTATTTGGAATAATAGGTTAATTGAGGTTATACTTTCGTAAATTTGAACTCAATGTATTACTTATAGTGTGTAGAACGATGTTTGCTTAAAAAAATAAAAGTTAACGGAGAATTTTCCAATTTAAGTTAAAAAGAAAAAAATTTCTGAAAATCGACTTGAACGCTTAAGAGTGCTCTCCTGCAAAACAGTAAAATATGACCTAAGCCCTTTTTCCTTTTTGCCACAGAAATTTATTAATAGGAACAGAAACACATTTTTGCAAATTTTCTTGTGATATTCAGCAATTTTTTTTATAATTTACAAGCATATTCACTAAAAATTTTCGTATAATCAGAAAATAAATTAACTAAATCAATAACAAGTCTTACCTTTTTTTTAAATTAGTAAAGCTTTTATTTGATACTGCAAAAAAAGTTTGCAGACATTGCTTTAAATATTTCAGTAAAAAATAACTGAATGAAGTAAATGGTTCACTATTTTTTTTATTTATTTAATAAAATGTTTTTTAGATCTATGAAATAATTTGTAGGAAAAAAATCAAACAAATTTATTTACATTATGTAAAAATAAATTTAACTGAAGAATGACAAATTTAAATATAACAATAATTTTAAAAAATGTTGTTACAAATTTTACTTTATATAGTGTTTCCTCGAAATATTTCTCGAAAATATTTATATAAAAAAGAAGGGTTTTTCTTACATTTTCACTTTAAAAAAAAACCTGGGGTTTTATTTTCACGTACCGCGTTTTAGGGTTTACAATATGTAAGTGAGTACATGAACAACATATATACAAAATCACAATAACTTAACGAAAGAGAAAAACAAAACATAGAAAATTCCAATGAACAATAATTAACCAAGTGACCCTTACACTATGCGCGTAAGCATCTCGCCCCTTTACTATACTGCAACATAGAGGACTAAGGATAACGCGGGCCTATCATTGTATGAACAAAAATTTTCACCCTATACAGTTCTTTTTACATAAAATAAAATTGGAACAAAGAATTTACTGGAACAGTAAAAAATATTTACTAAAACTAAATTTTATTTCAAAACACACCTTTGTTTGAAAATTTATTTGGAATAATTTTTTCTGTGTAGCAACTAATAGGAAAAAAAATCTATTTGGAAGAGGGATAAATTTCTTGCGGAAATTTATTTATAATTGCAGTATATAAATACCTATATATTAACTCCTTAACCATATACAAAAAATGGCACTTATCTACTTGTGGTCGATACTATTGACAGTTCCTTACAATTGAAAAGAAATATAAAAACAAGGCAGATGTGCAATAGCTTTCCGTGAGCACCTGCCTTGACGGCCTAATCTCACGGTTGCCAAAGCACCGGGTGCTAGGTAAGACCAGACCAGACCAGACCAGACCAGACCATCGCCAGACCATCGCCCCTATCACCCTTTTCAGAATGAACCTATGCTTACTCCTCAAAGGCGCATAGGTTGCAATCTTTGTATATAGTTATCCCTGTACTATATACAAGTACCTGGCTTAGGTACTTTGAGCTATCTAAACTCTGCTGCTATGTCGAAGTCATAGCTGGTGCTATGTCCGTGCCCATAGCAGCTTCTGTTGAATGGCAACAGCACCTAGAATAGTGTCTGGCTGACCGCGTCACGCCAATCAATAGCATTGATTTAACACTGGGAAGCCAAGACTATTCTCCCAGAGATTTTGGTAGCAACCACAGCCACCACGTTAATTCTCCGGCTTCCACGCTATAGTGTTGTGTATACACCATAGCGACGTCCCCAAGAGAATTCCTCAACCATTGCCGGCACAGCTCAACCACTCATCCGAAATGAACGCATGCCTGTGTCGCCAAATATCCAGTGCCTACTCCACACATACCAAAATCATCCCTTAAACCCCGTGGGGTAGGACGAACTCGGCATTTTAGAAAGAACACTGACGATCACTACATGCACTCAATAACTTCAAAGCAGCTCGGCTGTCGGGCCATAGCACCCGTGGAACCAGAAGAAGCCTCTGGTCAGACCTCGAAGTTCCACCACAAGGGCTTCACCTCTATCGTCTTTTGAACTCAGAGGCAGCTCTAGGTGACGCTGCACCTAACTGACATCAACAGGACCTGTCTTCCTTTTGTTATAAATATGTGCACATCCTTTTCTCTGTTATTTCAGAGATCGGCTAGTAACAACATAAGTTCTATGGGTAATGTACCAAAGGTACATCAATGGAAAAAGCCACATTACCCCAGCTGGGGCCCCGGGCTTGCCACACCCGTAGTCGAAATCGACTCCCCTGGGGGGATAAAAACAAGGCAAGCGCAAACTTTTTGTTGTCGGATTTACGTAAAGGCGAAAAATATTTACAGACTGTAATGTAATTTAACTGCAACGTCGAAAACAGTTGATCGATTTTTTTATATGAAAATTAGGTTACGTTAAATAGCATCTCTATAACCATTTCCATTACCTTTCACACAACAATCTCGATCAGCTGTTTCCTACTGTTGCAGTTACTTTACATTACAGTCGGCTAACTGAGCCTTTATGCGGAGTATTTTGTCTAAAAACCTGTACGAGTTTGTATTTGCGTCGTTTACATTGCAGTTCAAAATTATTTTTGTTTTATTTAGGACCGTTAAGGTCGTTGTTGACACAAACCATGTAATTTAAATGAATTTGATCATAGGTTTGTGTTAAAAACGACCGACTGAATGAGTTCGACCAAAGTCTAGTTTTATTCGAGATACAGAGTAGAAGGCCAGCACACTAATAAACCCTACTCCCACTAGTGAATGTAGGAATACATATCTGTTGAAGTTGTAGAAAGCCACTTATGTATGATTTTCAAATTTTTCAGTATAGCCAAAAAAACAGTTCAAGTGCTAAAGCAAACCTTGTATGTACATTAAACCAACAAAAAAAAATTATGGGATGCCAATCCACCGGCAGTTTCTTGTAGACTGTCCATAAAAAATTACATGTTAGTAAAAATTGCACTAATAGCACGCACTTTTGACCCCATAACTTTCAAATACATACGGCGTTTTTCGTAAAAATTTTATAAACCATTTTTTTCCAGAATCAATAGCATAAATTTTTTTTTTAAATAATCATGCCCAAACTATGGCCTATCATGGTCTTTTTCTGGGATTTGGATAGCGATAATTATAATCCATTTTTATTATTTTATAAAGTAAGATCTGCAGATCATATAGCCCCATTACATTTGGTCCAAACATGTATAATTTAATAATATAAGGCCCAAAAATTGACTTCTCAATTAAGTGTTTTTTATCTTTAAGTGCCACTTAAGTACCAAATTCATTTTTTCAGTGCAAAGTTGAGAGACATTTAAATGCCCAACCTTGTGCACTTAAATCACACTTAAGCTTTACGAGCATACCATATGTTATTTTTTTCTTGTGTGTGTTTATTGAAAAAATGTACATGAACATCATGTGATCGTATTAATCTGCAATTCTTGAATATTTTAGTAGACAAAGTAAAACTGTTATTTTCTCGAAGTCCAAGACCAATAACTGTATTTGATTAACATTAGAAGAATTAAGATGTCTTCTGTAAATGGTACTATTCATCAAAATTTATTTATAACCCTTGCACTTTGAGAAAATAACAGTTTTTTGCGCTCTTCTAAAATTATATATAGATTATATATAGATATATAACATATACAATATATAGTTTCGTATCATGGAAAAATAAATAGAAAAATGAATTTTAATGCTCTTTTTTTTCATAAAATTGTTTTTATGCAATTTAAGTTTTCTTCATTTTGATAACCTAACATTTTTTATTTATAAAAAAAAGCATCAAGGCATTTCGGGATCTACAAAATCCAGAATCCCGAAATTTCTAAAAATCAATCCCGATTGGCATCACTATTAGATACTCGCCTAGACCTACTTGTGTATAAAATTTCAGATCACTAGCTAGCCCCGCTCCCTGGTTCAAATTTCTGGGTTTTCAGATTTTGCTAGTTAATTGTTTGCCTAGGTATACTTGCGTACAAAATTTAGCTCTCTAGCTATAGAGGAAGTGCTTCATCAATTTGATGAATGTGTCAGTGAGTCAGTGAGTATATATGTACTTTTTACACCTCCATATCTCCGGAAACCGTCATTGTAAAATTTTCAAACTTCGCATATGACCTGAAATAGACCAATTATAATTATGGATATGAAATTTTAGAATTTTGAGATGGCGGTGAACAAAGTTACCAGGGGGTAAAAACATGACGAATGACTTCCTGTAAATATACACACTGCGTGCATTGGCCGGAACTTGGCCAGGCGCACGGTAATTAATTAATTATAACTACATATACATGTATATATGTATGTATGTATTTATGGACCTATCGTAAGTACTAAGTAAGCGTATATACTTATGTATAATATTTACTGTAGTTGTTGTTGAAAGCGCAAAAAGTTCTCCTCGATGCGATCGTACAGTGAACCCAACCACATGCCAACCAAACAACAACCAACCGCTTTTTTTGGTATGTATGTACGTGTTTTTATTGCAATACTTTAATTTTTTATTGCAATACTTTACTTAATCTCCAGAGCTGCCACATATTATTTATTAGCTGGGTTAATAAAATAAATACATTAACATGCATACGTTTCAAAAGAGACGTTATGGTTATTGGCCAGCCAAACTAATAAACATTCGATCGAGATGAGATGAACAATCACAAAAAAAACATAAAATTATAATAGCATGAAAATGAATTTTACAACAGAAGACTGTAAGATTAACTGGTAGTAGATAGTTAACATCTGTTTACAGTGGGAGACAATTTCATAAAAATTTATTTTTAGAGCAGGTACGTCCTAACACATATACACTGATATTTGCATTTGAGGTAAACATCTTTGAAAGCTCTTAAGCTTGTTCTTGTTCCTTGGCAAAGTAAAAGCATGCATTGTTGTCTGTTGTGTTGTTGTTGTGGATGTTGTACTGTCGTCGGTGTGAAAGCACCAAAGCTCTTTTGTAAAAGCTTGCACATTGTGCATATGGCTTGGACGTAGCTGTCTTTGAGGGATATTAAGACACATATTGGAACTAAATTTTAGGTAGGTTCTAATCTATGTTTCGAGACATTGATAAGCTGTGTGACTTCATTATGGCACGTTAAAAAAATGTTTTTTTTATCTACTTGAAAGTAATATGTAATTTTTGCAGGATTTAATATAGCTTTTTAATGTAAATTCATGTTATATGTTTTTTTGAATACATTATGGTGCAGTATAAAGAAAGTTCTGTGGCTTATGAATGTAAACACTAATTTTTGGTAAATTGCTTTTTCAAAAGTGTATATTATATATATATATATGTATATTTTATTATATAACAGAGTAATTCACTAATGCAAGTGTACCCTTTTTGAATTAATGAATCAATACAATTCACATATTCCATTTGCAAAAAAAGTTGCGTGACTATATAAAGCAAAAATCTACATCAACTAATACCACACAATATATGATCCTAAGTTTGAGTTAATGTTTGAGAGTGTAGCTTTTCTACGACCAGTCCATAAAAAAGGCGATGATATAGTGCAAAAAATACATTAGAAAGCATTATTTCGTTTGTTTTTGGGTTCAAGCACAGATCTTCAAAGATAATAATAGAAATACTGTGAAAAATTAAGAAATTTCTTTCAATATTGAAACTAGATTCTTAGTATGCGCTTACACGTATAATACCTCCGAATAGCATAATACGAGTATTTAAAACCTTTCGCTGCTTTTAAACATAAAGATCTAATTTTTTCCATTACAATTGAAAAGCATAAGCTCGAATTAGCAATGGATCCAGGGAACTGAATGCATTTAAGAAATTTCTTGAAAAAAAAACTAAGAAGCCTATTTCTGGTGAGAAAAACTGTTACGCTCAAAACACGTGAACATTTTTTTAAGTGGACTTATGCTGTTATCGATTAGGACTATCTTTATTCACAAATTTTCTCCAGTACCTGCATCATGAAACTGTTTTATGTAACTATAATCTCTCTATGGTAGATATGTATTATAGTAATATGATTGGGTTTAAACAAAGCAACTTTTGTATATATGATTTGATTAGACTAAAGTTCGTATCACTCTGTAAGCTAAATTATATGTGATAATTTTAAAGGAACAAATAACACCAAAGTTCAGATCGGAACAACTAGCAATTTTTGTTGAGCCGATTTCGCTGAACTTAGATTTAACAGAGATAAAAAATAGTTCACGTTCATAGACATTTCAAAATTTGTAAGAGGAATTCTGTATCATCTACATTCGTTGACCAATGTCTAACGAGATCTTTCTTTCTAAAACTTAACTTAAACAAAGGAAATTATTAAACTACACTTTTTTACTATTTTTAATGCCCGACCACAAAAAGAGGTGTTACAAGTTTGTAGTGTATGTCTGTGTATCTGTGTGTCTGTCCGCGTCCACGTACAGACCAAACCGCTAAACCGATTTCGATTTAGTGATCGAGAGGGTGTTTGGCTATAATTTAAGAAAATCGGTCCAGCCGTTTAGAAGATATCATATCTTCTCTAGATATATTCGGGGGTTTTTAAAATTTTTAATTTTTGTTATCAATTTTACACACATAAAAACTGTATTAAAGTCAAAAAATTAGTGTGTTTCAATTTTAAAATAATTTATACTGCCTCATTTATAAAAAAAATATTTAGTTTTATGAACGTTTTATAAAACAAATTTTGTATGAACAACTTATAAATCAAGAATATTTATTATGAATAAGGCCGTTACTCTAAAAATATACACAATCAGAAGTTGTGGCTTAATTTTCAAACTCAGCGGTTTTCATTACGGACTATTTGGAATTAAATATGAAATTAATTCCGAAATAGTTTCTATGCAAAACAAAAAAATATTTGTACCTGATTAGATCTCTTTATTTTCATACCGTGCAGTCATAAAATTAATTCCTTTTTAGTTTTTTTTATATATACACAGCGGCTTGGTATCAAAAAAAAAATTTTTTACTGTGTATTCTAAATAAAGCTTGTATAATAACTGATCTCTGGCATATACTCAAAAGTACATAATGTACATATGTACGTATGTATGAATTTTTTTAAGTGTAATATTTATTAATTTTTACATCGTTTAATATTTATATTATGAATCTTTCCACCTATATTAGGAAAATTTATTTAAATTATCACCTCAAATGGTGCAATGAAATACATTTTAGTTTATGCTCCACTGTACCATAAGTTGTTTAGCTTTTACTTTAAAAATAATATCTTGGGCATATTTAACATTGACCTTCAAATATTTGGAAGTTTATGATCCAACGGCGAGCGATGCAGACGCCAAAAAATATCGTGTGTGTTGTAGTTATTCGTTTTAATCCTGTAATAAAATTTATTATGTTGTCTTTGCAGCAATAATTCTGTGGCAATAATGAAAAAGCGCTTAAGTAATACTTTAATATTATGCAGGAGAGCACTTTTAAACTTTCAAGTCGATTTTCAAAACTTTATTTCTTTGCATGGTGTACATTTTTATTTTATTAAGAAAATATCTTTCTACTTACTGTAACTAATACATTCAATTTGAAATACGAGTATAACAAAGGATACGATAAATTAAAATATTATTCCCGTATGAGATTATAAGTTGAAAAAGAGATAAGCACCAATTTATTCCGCTATAATTTCCTAAAAAAAATCGCTCAAAATAACTGAGATCTTTCTCAGAGATACTTTTAAATATGAAAATTTCATTAGTGCCATTGACTTAGTATTGGCTTATCTCAACATAAGCACTTTTTCCTTTTTGCCACAGAATTATGTATGCTAAAATTTATTCATTCATTGGACAAGCGCCTCCACTGTTACCAGATTATTGTTTAACAATAACAGTGTATGATTTGATCATTTGAATCGAACAAGTAAAAAAATTCCAAAATTTATTTTTATAACTTAAAGATAAGTCACGTTACTTTTCAATCATTAAACCCAGCTAAGTTTATCGTATTCCAAGTATGCAAACATATTTTTGTGATCATACCCATACATGATAGGTTCGAATCGATCGTAGGTAATAATCTTTTATTTAGTCTATTGTTGTTGTTGTTTCCCTCACCATTACCTTAATTACAGATATGTGCTTTGACATGTGTCGGTCATACGTCAAAATTAAGCACCAAATGAATTGTTTGCCTTCAATATTGTCGCGTGATCAGCTGCAATATCTAGGAAGATTATGTTTACTAAGAAATTATTATTATATAGTATTCCTAAGAACTGAGAATACTAATTCTAAATATACATTTTACCTGCGAACATACTTCTAATAAATAACAAGCCCCTCTGACATTAGTTAAAAATTAAAGTATACGTAAAAAAATATTAAACAAGAAATGTCCGCAAACATCACAAAACTGAAATAAAAAAATTAAAAATATAATATAAATTTATTACCCAAATGTTTTAATATTATTATTATTTATTTTTAGGGGCTTTAGAAAAGGTTTCTGTAAACAAAATAATGTTGATAATAAATTTTTAAGAAATTCTTTCTCATTTAGACAAACAATACCAGTTTCTACAAACAAACTGGATTCGAAATATTAAACGTTTATATTGCATTCACAAATTCAATTTAAAAAATAATAATAAATACTGTAACCTGAAAGCTTTTGATGGTCTATTAAAGTTTAATTAACATGAGTAGCATAAGCGAAATAAATTTGTGCAAACATCTACATATGTATCTACATATGACAAACAAAAGAAATTAGAAGCCATAAAGTCAAAACATGCAGGTGTTTCTTAGAGATATGGAAGAGTACTTTTACTAATTTTCGATATTAAAAGTATTCATTTAAGATTGTAACTGCGCACATATTATTTTTTTATCGGAGTACTCGTATACTGTTACGATAACTTAAATACCGGTATATGTACTCGTATAACGGTATTATAATCTATTTTATATATGAAAAAAAAATTGAATTTAACAACACTACTCGACAGAAAAAAAAATACAAAATTTCTTATAGATATGGTTTTTGAAATTTATTTGCTGGTGGGTCAGCTTGGTCTATATGCATTTCATTGTTGCTGTAACAAATCATCAGTAGACTTCAACCACACATTTTGAATAGTAATAGAAACCTCTTATCTTATGCACAGACTTTCAAGAACTATTTGAGAATTCACAAATAATAATATTTTTGAAAATCACAAAAGAAAAATGAGCATAGTAGGATTAGAAACTCATACAAAATCCAGCAAATAATTTGTATTCGATATGAATCTATTTTATTTTTCTACACCTTTATACAATTAGAAATCCATTGGATAACAATAAAAATAATTACAAGACAAAATGAAAAATAAAATCTAAAATTTAACATTTAAGAAATTTATTATTCGACATATTGTCATAATTATATTTTAATTTGAAATTTATTTTCTTGAAAGTCTGTGCATAAGATAAGAGGTTTGTGACTATTCAAAATGTGTGGTTGAAGTTTACTGATGATTTGTTACAGCAACAATGAAATGCATATAGACCAAGCTGAACCACCAGCAAATAAATTTCAAATTAAAATATAATTATGACAATATGTCGAATAATAAATTTCTTAGATATGGTTTATGGTTTATGTTGTGTATACGGGGGTTAATATTTATATTTCGGGAATAGCAAATAATAACAAACATTTTGAAATGAAAATGACTTTATTGTTTTTCGAAATATTCCCCTTGATGATCAATACACTTTTGCATTCGTTCAACCCATTTGTCATAGTAGTTTTTCCATTCTCCTTGAGACACCTCCAAAATATAGTTTTTGAACGCTTCAACTGCTCCTTCGGCGCTCGTAAATTATAGACCACGCAGTTTACCTTTGATATTCGGGAACAAGAAGAAGTCAAGTAAGGCTGTATGGAGAATGAGTCATCAATTCGATATTTTGACTGCGCAAAAATTCACTTGTTCGACGAGATGTATGAGAGCTCGCATTGTCATGGTGAAGAATGATGCATCTTCGGGGATTAGTTTTACGAATTTCTCCGAAGAAGTCTGGCAAAGAAATGATCTTGCACCACTCACAATTGACAGTTCCACGTTGCTTAAGTGGAACAGTGGCCACATGACCCATTCGGTCGAAGAAACATGCGACCATTTGCTTCGCAGTGCTTGTTCCACGAAACACTTTTGTTAGATTTATATCGTCTTGGAATACCCACAAGCTCGATTGCTGTTTTGTTTCCAGCTCATAAGCATACATTTATGATTCGTCATATGTTGTGATTTTATACATTTCATTTAATTTTCTTACATCATTTGATACGAGCCTTTTTTGAGCGATTGATAAATTATGGTTTATCCAACGAGAACAAATTGTTTTTACAACTACATAAATGGTCATGCAAATTAGAATGTTTTGAAATAGAACTAATTTGCCAGGATGCCTCTATCTCACAATATGTCACATGACGATCGCTGTTTTGTGGCACAACAACAGATTTTGGACTACATTGACGGAATTCGTCGGTGACGGAACTGCAACCAGGATTTAATTCACTATACCAGTGATATGCTGTAGTTTTTGATTTTGCTGAACTGAGAACTGAGTTCGTCCACGTCGAACTTTGTAAAAAGTGATCCAGTGATCCTTTTTTGTTAAATTGATTTTTGTCATCACAATTTAGCCACCAGTAAGCGAATTGGAATTAATTTTGTTTTTTAAATGGCGTGAGTAGGTTTTGTCTCTGGATGAGAGGTTCAGTGACTTGATGACCCTTCTTGACATGTTTATGCACTTCTTTAGCTCGTATGACTTAAAAATAATGGATTTATTCGCATAAATGAAACACCATTTAATTTATACCATATTATATTGTATTTTATTGCATGTTTGACAGTTTTAATTATTGGCTAATATAATTGACTTTACTGAAACTTCAAAATTAACACAATTGGTTAATTAAATTATGAATCAGACAAATGCCTTTGCTCTAAGGTGAACAATTGAGTCTTGTTACTTAGTTTGTTTTGTGTGTGCGATTTATGGAAATTTTTTTGAATACCATTTCATTATTTGCGGGAAAAATTTTATTTATATTTATATTTTCTGCTACATATGTACATATGTATATAGCACAAAAGTTTTTTCAATCGAGTGGTCCTCAATAACCAACAGTGAAAGAGCATTCAAAGTTAAATTAATACTGGAATTGCTTTAACCCCCAAAATATTTTAATTTTCAAACTGAATTCAAAAATGTTAAACATGATATATCAATGGCTAGAAAAAATACATATTTCTAAAAACTATTTGTTGCTGCTCCAGAAAGTTCTTAAATTTTAAGGGCAAAACAACCCATAGTTTTAAATAAATATATATAATAAATATAAAAACGACAACAATATAAACTCTCCTTTTTTACTCTTCACCTAAAATGGTGAGGGTATATACGGTATTCCACAATATTCGTATCAGAGAATGGCAATGAGTACTAAAAAATATACATTAGTAAATAGTCTTAATTTAAGTAACTGCGTATAATCATTAAGCACAGTATTCACGGTCAAAATGTATGACACAAGCATTGTATACGTGTGCTGAAGAACTTAGCATATACGTGCATGCATTGCACGATAAATTAATAGTATCCTGTTACAAGCTAATTGCAGCGCAATTGTCAAAGTACATACAAAAACTTTTAACGTATAGAATTTTACAGTTATTTGTATAACTTACTGCTTTGAGTAGTTTATCTTGTTATGTGTGTGTTGCATACATGCATGTGCAAAAATCAAAAAATTTAGATTTTTCATCAAACATCGTTGATGTGAGTCATACAAACAAAATTTCACTAATATTATTATAATGCAGGTCATGCATTTTGATCGTGAATAATGCGCTTTATAGTAGCGAAAAAACCGTATGTTCACATATTATCTTTCAACCAACTAAGAAATGCAAGAGCATTTATACTTCGCTTATGCAAATACCTAAAATACGCTACAGATTTTTTCTGACATATTTCGCCAAATTGATTTTTAAAATCAACAAAATCAATTTCGTGTAATTTTCTTAATATTTATTTAAAAAATTTAATTTTATATAACACTCATTTTTAATATAAATTTTTATTAAATAATTGTAAAAAATTTAGCAAAAAATGGCCAAAAGTAGAAATAACATCGTAAAAAATAATTTAATGTAAATGTTTCTCATCCAAGTTCAAAATCCTTAATTACTATAATAAATATAAGAAAATCAATCAATCATAATCAAATTCTTTTAATTTCTTGCAGACGAGTTTTAGTAGAAATCATTTTTGAAACTAGTACACTACTACTAGTACTAACAAACGAAGTAACTAACTCAAACTATATTTTCTTTATCATATAGTTTAACATATTGATATTGAAAGTCAGAAAAATCAAAAAGATGGTTCCAGGGCTGGAAAATTTAATATATTTTTATATTTTTATATTCTCGTTCTATGAATTCCTGATTTTGACAATTTTACATTCAAAATAATTTGGCATTTGTGAAAATTTATTTCGAGCAGCGAGTTTTCTAACAAATTTTACATTTAAAGATACATTTTGTCAAATATATTGAAGTTTTAAGCAACGACATAACAACAATTTAATGAATTTAAATAATGGTTATAACAATTTTAATTTTCGGTTACCGCTACACGAATACGTATCGCATTTTAGATGCAATACATGTATGTATTTCTGAGTGTTTTTTAGGGTAAGATATTGAAATGCCTATGGAAACGTTAACAAAAAGCATAGTTTTGTAAAATACTTTTGTTACTTATATATAATATCATTATATAAATATATAATAAATAAAGATATAATGGTTATTCATACCCAGCTAAAAAATATGTATGGAGCATAAATGATATCCCATATATAGTATAGTAACGAAACATTTGTTTGAACAAAATCATTAAAAACGAACATAAAGACATTTTGGCCATCATTTTAAGAGGAAAGTTGAATCGATTATTTAAAAACACAAAACTCATATTCGTCCATAAGATTTAATTTAAGAAATCAGATTAAAAACTAATGCAATTAGAAAACATAATAAGCGTTTTCATAAGAACTCTTAAAATTGCCATTTATGCAATTGGGCAAACTTGCGAGACTTGTGTCACGAAGCCCCTGTATGTGTGTATGAGTATATATAATCATATATGCCCATATACCCTCATTTTTCCGATCCGAACCATATATGGGATATCATATATGGTCCATACATATTTTTTTAGCTGGATAGTAACTTTTTCTTCAGAAAGAAACAACCCTAAAAGAATATGTATGGAGCATATACATATGATATCCCATACGATGACAACATACCCAGTGAGCCCTTCGAATTTTGCAAATTTTTTATTTTCTGCATAAGCCTAATGTACATAAATGATATTGTGCTGAACAAAGAAGTAACTTTTTGCAAAATCTGAATTAGTGAATAACTGTAAAACTACTCATCGTATATTAGAATACGTGCGATTTGCAAATGGTCATATCTCGAAAACCATTTAATGGATTTTCAAATAAACAGCAGATTCGTGATCAGCGGATCAAAATCTATAAAATTCGGGTACTAGTAGTAGATCAGGTATTAACAAAAAAAAATTTGTCAATACAAAAATATGAGATTTTTTTGGAATTAAAAAATCCAAATTTTGCTGCAGAAAATGCATTTGCATTTTTTTAAGATATCAAAAACGTAAAAACGCAGTTTGTCTTAGAGTTTTTTCCTGCATATGAAAACGCAGTGAACCCTTCGCGTTTTGCAAATTTTTTACTTTCTGCATAAGCCTAATGTACATATTCATACATATGTATGTACATATGTATGTATGTATGTAAAAAAATAGAAACATTTGTACACCAAAAAACTAACAGGGAACCGTTGTGTTTTTTATTTTAAGTTTGTTTTTTTAACTATTATATTATGTTTATGTTTACTTATATTTGCAAGTTTACTTTTTTGGTCTCATATAACAAAGTTTTTATGTTGGAAAAACCTTTAAGGAATTTAAAAACTGAAAGTTAAAAAAAAATAGTGTTCTTGTTTTAAAACCCAATTTGAATTAACATACGAGTATTTATGTATATAAGATGTGGTTTCGTTAGTGTTTCAGCTTTCTAGTCAAATTTGTGTTAATGCCTCCTCTCCTGCTGAATTATTTTCAATTTCTTTTAAGATATCCCACACTGTGCAGAACCAAACTGCGGTGTGCTGCAGAAATATAAGCTATATAAAAGCTTGATATGAGAGATAAAGATGTTCACATATGAATGTAATACGAATAACATGATTAAATTTTTAACTGATTTGCTTTGATAACAAAAATGTAATGAATGAAAGCATTCATTACAAATTTATATTGCAAATGCAGATGCAGTTGTCTGGGTGAATGCATTTCGGTTTTCTGGTTTAAAAACAAAGTACATACAGCTCTTTTTTTTATAAAAAGAAATATAAGATTAAGATTCCATTTTTATTTAGTATAATTTATTAGTAAATACTTAGGTTCAGTAAAGATCTGCAACAAAAGGAACACTTGAATCTAATAACAAGAAAGGTAACAGAATGTTAAGAAAAGCTTAAAGATTTGAATTGAATTAAATTGAATTCTAGATTAGCAATTAGTATTCAAAAATTAAAAATCAAAATTAAATAATTTCTTCTAAATCAAGTTTTATTTATTATTATTTTATTAACATATAAGCTCGTGTCTACATTAAAAATATATATGTAGACTAGTGATGCACGAATATTCGTATTCGTATTCGAATTGTCGAATATTCGGCCATTTTCAGACGAATACGAATTCATGAATCCTAAACGAAATTTAAATAAATGACTAAAAACTTTAGTTTGTACAAATACATTATTTTTTTTATAGAAATTTGTGTTTTGTATAATTTTCAAATATTATTCAATGACGATCATTAAAATTTTGGGTACTTTTTATTAACTTTAAAGTACGCCAACAAGAGTGTGAAGTCCCTTTTCATAATTTTTTTTTAATATTTCATATTGCATAGAATATTCGTATTCGTATTCGTATTCTCGAATATCGTTTGAAATATTCGTATTCGCGAATATCAAAAATTGACATTCGTTACATCACTAATGTAGACATACGTATATTTTTTAATTTAATTAGTTTAACTTGTTCTATTTTTCTGCATGTTTCAGAAGCAAGTTTAAGTGCATATGTGTGTACACTTTGATTGCCCAAAAAGAAATGAAATGTTCAATTGTTTATATTGTGAATTAAAAGAATAGCACAATTAATATAAATTAAGTCAAAACTAAACATTTCTAGTATGGATTATCGTACTGGCCACAACAACTCCGTTCCCGTTAAATTGATTTCTCAAATATTTGTTGAATTAGTGTAGAATTTGTTTATCTGTCTTATAAAAAAATATTCAGTTGAATTATTTCAGATATAGGAGATAATTCTTTTCTAAATTGACTGGTTTCTATGATATCTCCGAGTATCCCCAGCAAGCCGTTACGATGGCACATTTATCAAACGCTTAACAAGTCAATCCTAAAAGAAAATAAATTGTTTAAAATTTTTACAAAAAATTATTCCTTTATGCTTCTACATACATTAAAATTAAAAAATAATAAATAATTAATTTAAATATTAATAAATTTAATTAGTATAAATTAAATAGTTTTTATTATTAATAAAAATAATTTTTTTTTAATAATTTAAAATAAATAATAAATAAACTAATAAATAAAATCTAATCAATCTATATTGAAATACCGCAAAAAGATCCACGAGGAGCCGCATGTGACTCTGGCGTAACTTTAAAGAGCTACATGTCGTGTACGAGCAACATATGTTAACGTAGAAATTCACATCTTTACACATGTGCTGCCTCTGGAAATGTATTCAACTTAGCTAAATGTGTCACATTTAGATTTTGGAAGAGCAAAACTATCAAAGTTTTACAGCATGTAGCCACTACTACTAATTCAAAAAAATGCAACCAATATGATGCGAATTCTCTTGTCATCATCAGCTTTTTACGTGTTGTGTACTATAGGTGTAAGACTAGAGTTATAACTAGTCAATGAAATTTTAAAAAATTTATTGCACGAAACGTTAAAAAGAGATTGACATAGAAAAATTAAGTTGACATATTTGGCAACATCTTTTCTCCGATAATTTTATGAAAATAATTTTATAAAAAGTTTCATAATTCAAATTCAGTCTATTTAGTTGATATTGGTATGTTATTGAAAATCAAAAAAAGAAATTGCTTTTTCAAGTGTCTCTTTTCGATCTGTAGCGACAGCGCTGATGGTAAATTATAATGAACTTTAGTTTAAGAGAGACATACACGACACTCGCCCAACTCTACGACAGAAACTCTGATTAACCGGAGCCAAACTACCAAACCATCCAGAGCTCAATATAACGCTAATAATATTTATAAAACAATCAAAATAATAATAATATTTGTAGAACGATAAAAAAACTATTGGTTGATACGCAAAGTTCTTAAAAAAACGCAAAGCGCAAAATAGCTACGTTAACAGCAGGGTTGGGTCATATTTATTTTTTTTAATGTTTAGCACGTGTAAGTCGAAGTTCAATCGTCGTACGACTGATTTGAAATTAAAAACATTCAGAGAGATTCAAAATCAACGACAGCTAGTGTTGCCAGATTCATATGTTAATATACACAAAAATTATTAGAAATAAATTTTTTTTTATTAAACAATGAATAAAAAAATGCATTAAACATTTAAAGAATAACCAAACTTAAGCTTACTCGACAAAAATAGCCGGGAAAGGTATGAAATTTTACAACAAAAAAGCCTCAAAAGCGTGTTGTGTAACTTTCCATTTGTATAGCGTTAAACGTTTAACAAGCCAGAAAAGGGTTGCAGCGTATGTACCTCCACCTTAAATAATCTGTTTGCGCTAAGTCTGGCGTAAAAATTGGGCTCTCACGTCTTGTTAATTTCGTATCGCATGCTGGCAATACTCTAAACCAGTCAATACTGACACTCCAATTTCACAATTGTTAATTTGACTGATTCAAGTTATTTTTGCTTTGGTTGTGGTGAATATTTGGTTGAAAAAAAATTATATGCAATATCAGATTCATTAAAATATGCATATTTTCATTATTTTGGTTTTGCTGCCAGACACTTGAACAAACCGTGGACACCGACAATATTTTGCAATAGTTGCAGAACTGATCTATATAAGTGGTCAAATGGCAAGATGATCTTTTTCGATTTTTCAATTCCACTATTTTGAGAGAGTCAAGTAACCACCAGGCCGATTGTTATTTCTGTTAAACAAACGTTGCTGGATTCAATATGAAAAATCGAAAAAAAATATTACTTACGCGAGTTTCCCATCGATTTCCAAACCAGTTCAACGTCCACCAAATGATCCATAACCATTAATTTCAAGAGCGACGAGCAATTGGATGGTGTTCACCAAGATTTAATGAAAAGTTCAAGAAATTATCACGGATTTTGGGACAAAAGCATGCTAGGAGACTTCGTTTTTTGTTTTTGTTTGTTTTTTGTTTGAAAGGTGACTTGATCGGGAGGGTTCTTAGCTTTGAAGAAAATCGGTTTAGCCGTTTAGAAAATATCACATATTTTCTTGATATATCGAGGGCCGATTGTTATTTCTGTTAAACAAACGTTGCTGGATTCAATATGAAAAATCGAAAAAAAATATTACTTACGCGAGTTTCCCATCGATTTCCAAACCAGTTCAACGTCCACCAAATGATCCATAACCATTAATTTCAAGAGCGACGAGCAATTGGATGGTGTTCACCAAGATTTAATGAAAAGTTCAAGAAATTATCACGGATTTTGGGACAAAAGCATGCTAGGAGACTTCGTTTTTTGTTTTTGTTTGTTTTTTGTTTGAAAGGTGACTTGATCGGGAGGGTTCTTAGCTTTGAAGAAAATCGGTTTAGCCGTTTAGAAAATATCACATATTTTCTTGATATATCGAGGGCTTTTAAAATGTTTAATTTTTGTTATTAAATAAACGAATGATTTTTTGGCTCCGTGAAAAATCGCCCAAGACCAAATCGCCCAAAAATAAAAATGAAAAATCTCCCAAAATTTTTCCATACAAAGTTTGGGTGATTTTTCATATGAAAAAACGCAAAAAATTTTGGGCAATTTTTAATTTTTTTTTTGGGTAATTTTTCATTTTGGGCGATTTTTCATATGAAAACTGTTTCCATGAAAAATCACCCAAAACCAAAGCGCCCAAAAATAAAAATGAAAAATCGCCCAAAAATTTTTTCATACAAATTTTAAGTAATTTTTCATATGAAAAATCGCCCAAAATTGTTCAAACACTTAAAAATTAAAGGAAAAAATAGACCAAAATACCATGGTGGAGAAAATTCTTAAGGCCGGCAGCAGAGTAGCAAGCCGTACCGGCGTGGGTGGCGGCTACCCAGTCAGCCGATTTTTTTCGACAAGCCGAGCCGCCGCCGAACCATTCGGCTTATCGGCGGCTTAGTACTAGCCGTTATTTTGTCTTTTATTTTTAAAACTTTTTCAAATTTCGTATTTAATATGATAGCGAGCGTCCCACAAAGATAGTTATTTTTGCTTCCACATAAAAAGAAAATGTTTATGTGAACGGTAACGAAGCTGCGACAACACTTACGTTCTCTTTTGGAGTCCCTTCTTAAATACATTCACGTTTACATGGGCTTTTTTGTTTAAGCGACTTTTTGATAATTAATAATTCAAAGCTTTTTGTTTTTTGATCCGTAGCAGTGTTCCAATAAAGTAATTAATTTTTAATTCAATCGGAAAGCTTAAATAAAATTTATGTAGAAGGCAATCATGAATAAAATTCCTCGAGAAAGTTTTCCGGGGAAAAATTCCAACTAATAGCAAGTAATAGGGAAAAAAAATTCTAATATAAAAAATGAGAAATTTCTCGCGAAATTTTATTCATAATTGCCCTGATAGTCTAGAATATGTTTCTATGGTTTAACAAATAATTTACGAAGCTATTTTTTAGGACATCAATTATTGCAATATTTAAACTATTGAAAAATAAATAATGTTACAACATGGTGATTCAATAATTCACGTATTTTTCTAAAAACAGACTGGGTTAAAACTTTTTTTTCAAATGCTTTAAGCAAATCGGCGTTACGCCGTAATGTAGCCGCCGCCGAATAATATTTGTCTTTCAGCCGCCGAAGAAATTTTTTGCCCGGCTTGCTACTCTGGCCGGCAGTGCAGGAAAATGTCATTAAACAAAAAAAACTTGGCAAAGCAGACAATCTTTATTAATCAGCGCCGTGTGGGAAAACACCATGGTGTAAAAAATCCTTAAGCCCGGCCGGTAGTGCAAGAAAACGTTTTTACGCAGGAAAACTTTGCAAGGCAGAAAACATTTTAGGCAGCGCCGTGTCGGGAAACACCATGGTGGAGAAAATCCTTAAGCCAAGTGCAAGAAAACGTTCTTGCGCAGGAAAACTTTGCAAGGCAGAAAACATTTTAGGCAGCGCCTTGTCGGGATAGACCATGGTGGAAAAAATCCTTAAGCCCGGCCGAAGGCCGGTAGTGCAAGAAAACGTTCTTACGCAGGAACACTTTGCAAGGCTGAAAATATTTATTACGCAGTGCCCTGTCGGGAAACACAATGGTGGAGAAAATTCTTAAGCCCAAGTGCAATAAAACGTTTTTCATTTTGAAATTTTGGGCGATTTTTCACTTTAATTTTTGGGCGATTTGGTTTTGGGCGATTTTTCATGGAGCCTGATTATTTATGTAAAAAACTAATAAAAACATTTTTTTTGTATATCAAAAACCTGACGTAATAGAGAAAAACCAATTACAGATTTAAATCCACCCCACCAAATTAGCCTAAGAAAGATATTTGGTTGCTCCAGTCCAAAACCTTGTTGGCTAGTGTTATTTTAGAATTATGGGTACGTGATTGATGTGCCTTGTTTGGGTATAAATCATCAGACTCACTGAGTTGACAAGTAATTGGACACATTGCACATATCGCATGCAGCTCAAAATTATCATAAAACAGTTCACTGAACGAGTTTTTAATGACTAGGAAAATTTGTTTTGCAAAACAGTCTTCCTGAACAATATAAAATACAGTTATGCGTGTTTTTGTGTCATTCGTAAATTGTAAACAGTTGTTAGCCAATCCTCAATATCTAGGATTTTTTTAATTTTGTGACTGTTTATGATTTAGTGTGCGATATGTACTTTTTTGAGTGTTGCCAAGTAACACCACTTATGGATGATTATAATTTCTATTGTATGAATTGATGTTGACCAAAAAAGAACAATTCAGGACGGTTTTGAAAAAAATTTAACATCGTGTTAAGAAAAGACTGTCCTTTTAAAAAAGGACCTACATATGTACATAAATATGTATTCTTATATTGCGATACAATTCTATTGTTTCTACGAAAGATTAGAGAAAATTATGTAAGATTTTTAAAGTGAATAGATATGACTACTGTTTATCGTTTGATTGCAAAAAGTGTAGACTTAAAAATTTTTAGTTGGACCCTTTCAGAAGAACAAGTGGGATATGTACATAAATCTAATATATTTCAATTGGCAAATCATATACATACATGTATGTATATACATGTATATATTTATTAATTCATTAACATACAAGATTTCGATGAGATTCGCCGTCTATGGATTTGTACGGATGAAAAAGGTGATAGTTTGGCCTCATTTCATGCACTTCCCCTATTGTATTGTGTGTTTGTGTAAAATAACTTTTTAGCAACCCCATGATATGGGTATGAAATAAAAGACTGTTTTAAGAAGTGATCTCAAAATTAATCGGAGTAATCTTAAATTCAAAATTAAGACAAAGTAAGAACTTCAATTAAAGCTCTGTGCATGATACAATTATACTAGGTACATGCACGACTACAACAAAATTACAACACCAAAAAACACATGTATTTTGTTGGTATAAACAAACCCAAAATTGTCAGATACAAATGTCTTTTGTTTATAAAAATAACAATTACAGAGTAACTAAAGTACAATTGCAGACGCGGCATTCCTGCATGATTATAGCTATTCAGTGTTGCCAATCTGTGTGTAGTAAGGCAGTATGTAATTTCTACTCACATGTATGTGTATTTCATATAATTAAATTCTTGTGTAATCTGTGTGTAATTCTACTTTGTGTTTTATTATACCCTTTACCAAAAAATGGTAAAAGGGTATATATAGGTTTGTCATTCCGTTTGTAATTTCTAGAATATTAATAAGCGACACATAAAGTATATATATTCTGGATCCTTATGCATAGCGAAGACGAACAAGCGATGTCCGTCTGTCCGTCTGTCCGTCTGTCTGTACGTGAAATCGGTTTTCCCAAGCTCCCAGAAGAGCTAGAGACTTCGTTCTTGGACTGGTGTGTCAGAAATTTTCCGAAAAATTTCGCTATTGAAAATCAGCAAAATCGAGCAGATGGTTTCAGAGCTGGAAAACTCAAACTCCATTTTCCCATAGAAAATAACTACCGAAAACAAGTTTTTATTACTTTTTTATTAAATTAACTTATTTTATACTTCGGTATGAATAAAATTGGTATTTATAATTAAAAAAAAATTTAATAATTTAAAAAATTAAAAAAACGTTTCCATGGTTGGAAAACTTTAACTTTTTTCATAATAATTAAACATATTTCATGTTTTAGGAAGAAGGCTATTTTCTCAGGAACGGTAAGAGCTACGGGTCTGAAATTTGGACAGAATATGTAGAACTTTGATCGCTACAACAACACATACATGAGAATTAAAACTTAAAGGGTGTTCCAAAACCAGCAACGAAAAATGTTAAAATCCCATCTAATATACATACAATTGTATGTACAAATGTACATATGTATATTGACACTTGAAATTTGTAAGATTAGTGTATTTTTATATAGGCTACAACAATTAACACTAAAATTAAAAACATTTAAATTAAAGGGTGGTCCATCAGTTAATGCAATTTTGACTATGTAGTTTTGACAAAATGCTATATCTTGGAAACCGTAAGAGTTAAACTCTTGAAATTTTCAAAAACGGTCTAACTAAAAAATCCGAAAATTATAAAATCGCCAAAAATTTAAAAAAATCGCCAAAACGAAAAAAATTGCCAAAATGAAAAAAAACGCTAAAATTAAAAAAAAACGCCAAAAACCGAAAAAAATCGTCAAAACGAGTCAAAACTAAAAATAAATTTCCACAATGACATAAAAACGCTAAAATGCTATTGAAAATCAGCAAAATCGGGCAGACGGTTTCAGAGCTGGAAAACTCAAACTCTATTTTCCCATAGAAAATAACTACCGAAAACAAGTTTTTATTACTTTTTTATTAAATTAACTTATTTTATACTTCGGTATGAATAAAATTGGTATTTATAATTAAAAAAAAATTTAATAATCTAAAAAATTAAAAAAACGTTTCCAGGGTTGGAAAACTTTAACTTTTTTCATAATATTTAAACATATTTCATGTTTTAGGAAGAAGGCTATTTTCTCAGGAACGGTAAGAGCTACGTGTCTGAAATTTGGACAGAGTATGTAGAACTTTGATCGCTACAACAACAAATACATGAGAATTAAAACTTAAAGGGTGTTCCAAAACGAGCAACGAAAAATGTTAAAATCCCATGTAATATACATACAATTGTATGTACAAATGTACATATGTATATTGACACTTGAAATTTGTAAAATTAGTGTATTTTTATATAGACTACAACAAATAACACTAAAATTAAAAACTTTTAAATTAAAGGGTGGTCCATCAGTTAATGCAATTTTGACTATGTAATTTTGACAAATTGCTATATCTTGGAAACCGTAAGAGTTAAACTCTTAAAATTTTCAAAAACGGTCAAACTAAAAAATCCGAAAATTATAAAATCGCCAAAAATTTTAAAAAATCGCCAAAACGAAAAACATCGCCAAAATGAAAAAAAAACGCAAAAATTAAAAAAAAACTCCTATAACCGAAAAAAAATCGCCAAAACGAGAAAAACGTGTCAAAACTAAAAATAAATTTCCACAATGACAAAAAAACCGCAAAAATCGCTAAAACAAACAAAAATGCTTATATGAACAAAAATCGCCAAAAATTAAAAAAAAATCGCCTAAATGAAAAAAAATCGCTTATATAAAAAAAAAATGTCAAAACGAAAATAAATCGCCGAAATTAAAAAAAACGCCAAAAACCGACAAAAATCGCCAAAACAAAAAAAATCTCTTATATGAAAAAAAAATCGCCAAAATTAAAAAAACGCCAAAAACAGAAAAAAAATCGCCAAAACGAGAAAAAAGTGTCAAAACAAAAAAAATCCCACAATGACAAAAATCCGCAAAAATCGCAAAAAAATGCTTATATGAACAAAAATCGCCAAAAATTAAAAAAAATCGCCAAAATCAAAAAAATCGCCAAAACGAAAATAAATCGCCAAAATTAAAAAAAACCAAAAAAAATCGCCAAAACAAAAATAAAATTGCCTATATGAAAAAAATCGATAAGATTTAAAAAAATCGCTTAAATGAAAAAAAATCGTCAAAATCAAAAAAAATCCACCGAAACGAAAAAAAATCGCCATAATTAGAATAATCGCTTAAATGAAAAAAAATCGTCAAAATCAAAAAAATCCATCCAAACGAAAAAAAATCGCCAAAATCAAAAAATCGCCAAAACGAAAATAAATCGCCAAAACGAGAAAAAAGTGTCAAAACTAAAAAAATTGCCAAAAAGAAATAAAAACGCCATAAACCGAAAAAATCGCCTATATGAAACAAAATCTCGAAAAAATAAAAAAAATTGCCTAAATGAAAAAAATTTTCAAAATCAAAAAAATTGCCAGAGGGAAAAAAGTCACCAAAATTAAAAAACGCCAAAACCCGAAAAAAATGTCCAAGGCCAAAAAAAAATTGCCTATATGAAAAAAAATCGCCAAAACTAAAAAAATCAGCAAAACAAAATAAATCGCCAAAATTTAAAAAGAACAAATTTAACATAATGCCAAAAACCTAAAAATTGCACTAGAGAAAAAAGTATGCATTTTTCACAAAATTAATATGTACCTACATATCTCTGTGCTTATGTATGTATCTCTATACTACATAAACGCACTTTGGTAAAGGGTATATAAGATTCGGCACAGCCAAATATAGCACTCTTACTTGTTTTTATTTATTTTTGTTTTCATTTTAACCTGCACAAAAGATGTTTAGTGTAATTTACTTCAATGTGTGATTGGAGACACAGCCATGTGTAAATTCATTGGCAACACAGTAATCTTTTTATTTACACACATACATTAACATTTTTGCAGCTTGTAAACAAAGTTTGACAACTATGTGCAATGTATACAGTGACAGGCTGGGCTTGTGCATGTACCTAGTATAATTGTATCATGGCTCTGTGAACAAGATAATTTTGGATTGTTGAAGAAAAATTTACTGTTATAATTACTCACACGAATAATGTAGTGCTCCGTCAATCATTGATGGGAAATGTGGCACAATTGTGCCATTTTTGCCCATTCGAGCCATAACCACCATAAAGCTTAAGCGGCATATTTTTGACTTCGTTTTTGACAAAAATCGATTATCTCCGATCGTAACTAATCGATTTTCGTCGAAAAACTGAAGCTTGAAAGTTATGTTGCTTAAGATTTTTGGCAGTGATGGCTCTCATTATTATGGAAATTTTTCTTGTTTTAATAATAGCTATTCTTGTACTATTTTCGTTGTTAAGTATTGAAAACTTAGTAGGATTTGGGCTCACAACTAACTGTTCGGTTATGAAAGGGAATAGTAACGGTGCTCAATGAATGTTCGTAACGATTTATTTTTAATAGAAATAATAATTATTTTTACAATAGCTGATGTAGTAAACATTTTATTAATTTCCCTGAAACGTTGGTTTTCTTGTCACACTATTGTATAAAGTCATTGAACAATAGAAGGCCTTATAATATTAATATTCACATTATCAAATTTTTAGTCAAAATACAACGATTCTGAGAAAAATAAATGATATTAAAGTTCAAATGCTATTTTTAGTGGGATTTCTGTTTAATTTTGTCATTTTTGTAGACATCTTTTGAACAAAAGATATGATCTCTATGTTGATAAAAATTCCCCAGCATAAAGTTGTAGAAATCAAAAATAAAATAGTATTTTTTTCATTTCTTTTTTGTGATATTGGAAAACTTAACATAACTTCAAGGACTATTATTTGACGTGGTTTCCAAAATTTGCATCAGAACATGTTCTAAGTGGTCTAAGTGGTTGTTTCCGAAGAAATAAACACGATAAAAAATTTAAAGTGAATACAGATCTATATCATACTTTGAAGAATTAAAAAACTCCTTGTAAAGTGTGAGTGAGCTTTTGAAGGATATTGGAGACGTTAAAAATAATTTCAATATGTATCTACTAGGCAAATTCGATGAAGAAAATGATTTTCGGTTGGCATAATTTTTAAACCACCTGCGACCCTACACCTGTCTTCTCTTTCACTATCCTTCTCCTAAAGAAAGAAAAGAAAAACGTAACTTCTCTTAAAAAAATTTTGATATTTTGGAAATGGAGAAAAAGTTGTTCCTGATTAATACCTCCAACAATAAATTTTTTTTAGTCATGACGTTGTTTTAGTAAATGAGCAATATATCCTTTAGAATCTTGTTTTGTTCAATTATTAAGTGAATCAATTATTTTATTTTCTTCATATGTTTGTTTTATTTATATGTAAAAAGCATATACATATTTCCCTTTTCATAAACATCAGTTTAGAAGGGCGGAATGGAGGGGACATCGTATTTATGTTAAAATGGCTTTATATTTCTTTTAAGTCCGTTAACTGTGGCTGTTATAAATCTCTTCTAAAATAATTTATAATATTTTCTGAATATAGGAGGCTTAGCGCCCGTGAGCCCTATCTTAAAAACTTTAGTTGCATAGAAGGTTAGATCATAGGCATTTAATTTCTTGCAAATAAGTACAAAGTATTAATAAATTATACAATATGTACATATTTTATATGTGTGTAAAGACAATCAGCACGACGTTGCTTCGATTGTCTGCGGGTAAAAATAACATCACTACAATATTCGTTTACCAGGACTTTAATGTACTCATATCATTAATATTATAACGCCGAATGACTGTCCTTCGACTCTTTTTTTCTATGTTGTCACAATATTCTAAATACAAATTTATAAGGTCGTCACAATAGAAATTTCCGAACTTAAGTAAAATTTTTGTATTTACTACCCAGTGAAAAAAATGGAAGTCATTCTAGCGGAAGTACATTTTCATTGCTTCCAAAAAATCGATATTTTTAATTTGCCGACAGTGAGCAAAAAACAATGTATAAGCTTATTTTAGTCACACAAAACCTTGTAACTCCTCCATTGTGTTAGAAAATACTCACCAGAATTTAAAATGAAATTATTTTTTTAAAGAAATTTATGAATTATTTTTAGTCTACAATTTAAAAGTTATTTGCTTAAATTTACATGAAAACAATGTTTCGGGCTTAAATTCGTAAAAAAAGGCAACTATTTACCCTTTTTCCTAGATGAAAATATTATCATAGAACACAAAAAAGGGAATTTTTCCTAATATCGCTTCCAATTTAGTGACCAGGCATCGAAAAAGAGAACTTCTTGCAATGACAACCCAATGTAAAAATCATTAGATCGGATCGAAATTTGCACTACTTCCGCATCGTAAACTCTACATTTTCATGACTTTTTTGGAGTCTCTTTTTTACGGGGTAAAGTCAAAGTTTTGTACTTACAGTATTGTAGCGTTATAGAATTATTGTTAACGGGGTATTGGGAAACTAATGTCGAATTTTTGTATTTACGGTGTTGTAGTGGTATAGCATTACTAAGAACGCGGTAAACGTTAAGTCATATTTTTGTTTTTACAGCAGCACTGTGGTGGTACAAAAATTTTGGAAGAGTCGTAATTTTGTATTTACAGTGCTCTTGTGGTTCATATTTTTTGGGCAAATTCATAATTTCTGCCTGGGTAATTTTGGAATACGTTTTTTGTGATATTAATGGAATTTTTTTAGCTATACACAATAATGTATCATTTAAAGACCATAGTATAGTAAACGAACATCAAGTGCCATCATTTAAATTTATATAAAAAGTGTTTTGGCACTATTCAAGTGATTTTGGCACTATTTAGAAACAGATTTGGCACGAAATCAAGATTTCCAATTCCCATCACTGCCGTCAATACATTCAGGTGAAAGACCCCAATAATTATTCTTATCTATCGCCGACTAACCATCTACATACATACATATGTATGTATGCATATACTTAAATGCATACTATTTTTAGTTATACATACAAACCTGCATATATACGTATGTATGTACATTTTTGCATATGCAAAATTGACTCACCCGAAATTTTAAACAGTTCAGATAAATGTGATGATGTCAAGGTTAAATAAATCGTATAATAAAGAATAATATCAGTAGCCCAGTTGATTATTTCAAAAGAATGTTAAATATAACGTGTGTATAAGAGTATTTGTACATATGTATGTGCATATGTATGTATACACCCATACATACATACTCGTATGTTAAATGAAATTTTCTAGAAAATATTAATTGACAAGGTGCATCATTTTTGCGACAAAAATATTCTGATGATGGGAAAAAACGTCGTGACAAATATTAAAAAAATTTATATATATTACTTTAATTGATACAGATGAAATCAATTTTGATACTTAGCTACACTCTCAATCACATGACTAGAACCACTCAAAAGTACAGCATATTATATTAAGTTTATACTACCATCAGAAAGAACAATCTTAAGAATGACGTAAAACTCTGCTAATTCAGTTATTATGCAGGCAAGTATCTCAACGGCAAAAAAAAAGATATTATAAACTGTAATAAAAATAGCTGAGGAAAAAACGGTGACTGAATAATGTACGCAAGCAAATTCTATCACATTCAAGTAGGAGGTCAACTTAATGTTTGGCTACTGAAGAATATAAATTTAATAGCCATCTACAATTATGTTTTTGCGATATAACAAGAGCTGAGCTATTTTTATATATCCATCAGAGCACAGATTATTGAATCATTGTCAGGCATACAATAACGTATTGCTATAAAGTCGATCTAGATTTTCAAAGTTTAAAAATTACAGGAAAAATTTACAACACTATGTTACAATTAGCTTTCCCTAAAGTCAACGATAAACATTAGCGCACCAATTACATGTATTCTGCAACATTATAATTCTTCTTTAGGTAATGCCAGACATGAAAAAAATATGTAGTTTAAGTCAAAATGTTTGCCTTCTGTATTGGCCACTATATTCTCCCGAACTATGTACAGATAATTGTCAGGTCTTACAATATCATCAGTCAATATTACATTACATTACAATATTGTCAGTTCACACGGTCGTCATATGCAACAATTTTCAGATCTGTTGTTATGCGTTGCCAGATTTAAAGCATAAATTATTATGTACCATAAAAAAGAAATTGTAATGATTGCATCTGCACATATTTTAATATAATTTTGCGCTTTTCTTTTGGTTAAAAATCAAGCGTGTGAAGTTTTGTTTATAGAAAGAATTGTCTTACAATGACACCATTGTCACGTGCATAAACTTCGCACATCTGAGAATAATAAAATGTCTGACGAATATCTGGCAATAATTTTAAAATGTTTTCATACGATTGTTAGATGTCTGACAATTTGTTGTTAGGTGCTAGTCTTGCAATTTACTGGCAATGCTTTTTCTGGAAACGATGACAGGCAAAAACTGCCAGTTCACATCGTTGTAAGAAGTTTTTAGCACATTTTACTGACAACTGTCTGTACATAGCTTTAAGAATAATTGAAAACTTTTGGTTTCCTCTTTTCTGCAAGGCTTATGCTAATGTTAGACAATTCGATGATAAGGAATCACTAATTTAAACTACTAGAGACTATTGCATTGACTACTTATATTATAATTGAAGATTTTTAAAAAATGGAAGCAACCCGCTATAAACATTTTTATTATACTATATTGTGTGTGTTTGTCCGTAATACACGATCTCTGGAACAATACCCGGTAGGTTTTCATTTTATTTTTGACCCAATAAGTGGTCACTGTGTGGAGTAATTTGTGGTTAAAGAAAATAAATTATAAGGGAGTATGGACAATGTTTGCCGGGCTGAGCTAGTTAAATTATAAAATAATAAATTTTTAATGAAAATTTAACGGTTTAATGGTTTTTAATATTTGAAAAAAATTAATGTTGTGTTCATAAAAAATTTGATTGAGGCTTAAAAAAATTTTAAGGCTAAAAAAGGTTTTTTAAATATTGGTATTCATAATCAGAATTTTAATTAAAAACCAAATAACTTGCTTTTTTAAATATCGCGCCAATTACATCTTAGCTCTGCAAAATAATGATTATTAATTTACAGAGTACTCGTGACTATATTTTCTTGATTTTTGCTTTTCAGAAAAATATTGTTTTTATAAAATAAAAAAATATGTGCCCACTTGTATTTAATAAGAAAATAAAAATAATTCACAGCTAATCTATGTTAAAAGTGATTTTTAAATGTTTTTTTTGTGCAGATTAAGAAGAACTAGAATAACTAGTTTTATTTTATTTGTCTTAAATTTTTATACAATAATTATTAATTACCCAGCTAAAAATATGTCTGGAACATATATGATATCCCATACATGAACCATAGTTCGGATCCAAAAAATGAGGGCATATGGCCATATATGATAATATATATTGATACATGTATGTGTAAATATTCCCTATACGGTATGCAAAGTTCATATTCGTACTCTCTTTATTCAAAAAAGCGCAATGCTGTGCAATAAATTAAATTACTAAAACTAATTTTTTTAAGTTTGAAATACGGAGGTTGAATTTGACGAAACATTTGTTTGCACAAAATAATTAAAAACGAACTAAAAGACATTTTGTTCATTATTTTAAGAAATCAGATTAAAAAATAATGCAATAAGAAAACAAAATATAATCCGTTTTTATACTAACACTAGTTTTCAATGTACATAATTGTTTTCAGTTATATGAACTTTGTTTCTTAAAAATATCTAGAAAATTCTGTTCTCTTCTATCAAATAATATATAATAACTGAATCATACTTTTGATTTTTTGATTTACTAAACACGGACATTGTGTATAAAATCGTAGAATAAAAACAAGTTTTTGTTTTGGAACATTGAGGCCAAACGTACATATATGTACATATAAACTTTCAATACTGTATGTATTTTCTAAAATATTTCCAATTCACCCAGTGATAAAAGAGTTAATAAAATACAAGCTTTTTTATTGCAAAACGATTTCATGTGAGATATAACGTATGCATATTCTGATATACTTATATGGCACCATAAATTACATCTTATTTCTATATATGGACCCACATATGCAGACCTTCATAATTATATATACATATGTATATGAGCTCATATACTATAATACATTGCATATATTCGTCTATATATCAATTCATATATAATACTTTTCGCATGTACATATAATTCTATACATTTCCATACATGAATTCATACATATTCATATATATTTATATACGTACATACATTCTAGTTAATTTTAATTTTCTTTTTCGAACTTTATTTGTTTCTATATTTATGATTTGAACGGGCTACATACTTTTTTTAGCTTGGTATGCTTATTTTTTGTTTACACATAAAGTGAAGAAAAATAGAATTGAATTGGAAAGTGGATCGCTCATTCTCTTGGAAATTTTTTTATAGTCCTTTCAAATAGTCAATAGTTTCTATATAAAATACAACTAAATTTTATTTCTAAATAACACTGACATATACATACATACATACATATTTACAAGCTTACACATAAGTATTTCTCTTATTAAATATCAGGTTTTTCTCGTTGAAAAAATGGAAAAATGTATTTTTTTGACAACAAACACAGTGAAAAAAATTCAAAATTTTTTTTTTAATTTTTTTCCTGTGTTTGTTGTAAAAAATTACATTTTTCCATTTTTCCAATGAGGAAAAAAACTGAAATGAATACCTTTATAATGTATCGAGTGGTTTGACAAAATTCAATAACTTCTTTATTTTTTTATTCTTTTTTTTTTGTTTCGATATTATGACCACCACTGTATAAGACAAACTTAAAAATATAAATTAACACGAAGCAAAATTAAAACAACGTCATTTTAAAATTGGTTTAAACATTTGTCCAGTCAATTTTAAAATTTGCTGATTTACACAAGGCCTAAAAACGTTTTTAAGCTAACATTTTACCCAATATTTCTTAAACAACATTTGAAATGCTGCTTAAAATTTTTATGAATACGGCTATATGTATATCCGATGCTAGTAAAGTTTTAACTGTTGACAAAATAATTAAAAAATAACAGATATTTAGGTGGTTGTAATCATCTGATCGGTAGTGTAGCTACACATGTATTTATATATTAATTTTCTTTTTTTTAATTGTTACTTGTTCTTCATTCGACATTTTTAGAGTTCAAAATTTTATTGAACTCAATAAAGAAACAGACCACAAAAACAACAAGCACTACCAAAACAAAGAGTAATTCATGCATGAGATTGCTCTATAAAATATTTCAGAGTTAATTTCAAAGCAAGAGAATTTAATACAGGCACATGCTGCAGCGTTGTCAACTTTGAAATTTCAAAACGCAGAATTTTTTTTTTATTTTAAAATGTTTATTGAATTAAAAATTTTGCATAAAAAGTATAATATTATTTTTTTGTAAATGAGAAATTTTTTTAGATTAATTGAAATGTCGGATAATTAAAAAATATTTTTGGATTTGCAATATACTGAATATCTCGACCAAAGAAATATATGACCAGTTTCATAATTAAGGGCACACACATTAATTTGTAAAAAATTATAAATTTTTGTACATTCATTTTATAAATTCTGCTTAAAACTTTTAAAAGAGATAAAAAATTAATTATTCCAAATTAATAAAGCTAATATTTTCATCATTATTGTTATCATAGGGTCATAAAAAAAGTCATTTCAAATTGAGATGTTTTGTAAACATCATTACTATTTATATGGTAATTAACACTATCAGGAAGTTTGTAAAAATTTCACAACAACAATTTTCCAGTTTTAACCCACTGTCGTGTTCAAATTGTGTTGGTGCCACCATAAATTTAAAAACGCACCAAAATTTAAAAAGCGCTTCACGCACCAACTAAGGAATTTTTCGCACAAAAAGTTTAAGAAAGCACCCAAAATGGTGCGAAATGCACCAAGGTCACAACGCTGACAAGCTGCCTTACCACAAAAGAATTTTTTTGAAACATGATGCCGGTTTTAATTTACACATATATTCAGTGTATTTGTTCTTACTTTTAATATAATGTGCCAAATGGGTCCATAGAGTTTTGCATAAAAACTAGAAGGAGTGGTCCTCCAGCCTATAGCTCATGCATTCCAAATGGATATTTTTTGGCTTAAAACTTTTTAAATCCAATCTTAAGCCTTAAAATCTGGTATGTATCTAGGCGCACAAAAGTGCGCCAGGCCAAGTTCCGGCCAATGCACGCAGTGTGTATATTTACAGGAAGCCATTCGAGCTGTTTACCCCACTCGAGATTGAAAAAGTGTGCCCATAAGAAGAAAATAAATAAAATGTACGCTAGTAAGCTGAAATTTGATGAGCAAGCAGGTCTAGATTAGCAACTAACTAGAAAAATATGAAAACCCGGAGATTTTTACCAGCGGGGCGGTGATATTCCAATAAAGCACACAATTAAAAGAGCAAATTTAAAATATTTCTGTCAAGCGATTTTATTGAAATTTGGCTCAAATGTTGGAATAATGCAGTTATAAAGTTTTGTTAAAAAAAAGTGGGTGTTAAAACGTCCATACAATTTAAACCTTCTATTTCATGTACTTCGGATCAGCAAATTTAAATATACTATTTATTTATATACCAATATCCATTTCCAACGAAACTTGACACGTATGATTGGCACTGGCAACAAAAATTTATTTAAAAAAAGTTGGCTGGAATGCGCCCATAAAAATTAAATAATTGAATTTGCGCTAGAGAGCTGAAATTTGGTACGCAAGTAGGTCAAGATGAGAAACCAAATATAAAAATCTAAAAACCCAAATATTTTAACCAGGAGTAGCAGAGGCCGCGATAATTTTGTACTGAAGCTTTTAACTGAAGCTTTAACTTAAAGCTATCATCTTAAAAAGGGTAAGATGATAATTAAGCACTGCTCATAACAAACTCTTGAGTTTAAAAAAGTGACGGAGAGTGCACTCAAAATAAAATTCAATCCATTCGTACTTAAATCAATAAAAAGCGGTGTCATAAGTACGTTAAGTACGGATTTACTTAAATCGAGTATAGAATCCTTGATTCAAGTATGGATTATTTAAGTGCGAAATACTTAATTTTATCCATATCTAATCCTGAATCCGTACTTGAAATAAGCCTAAAACGAGATTGATTTCAGGAAACCTTAGATTGAATCAAACTCAAAATGCGCTTGATTCCAGAATTTCTTCGTGTATTTAATCGTTAATCCATACTTGAAATACTCTTAAAACGAGGTTGACTAAGGAAAATCTGAGATTGGTTTAAGGTAAAAATAGGGTTGATTCGGTCCCAAAACCGTACTTAAAATATTCCAAAATAAGATATCCTAACTTGATTTATTGAATAAAGAAATTTAATTTAATTTTTAATTTCACTTTTTATTGCCCATATTTATTATACATATCTGTACACTACGTTTAATTTATTTCACTTGAAAAGCTTTCACCATACTCCTTACGAAGACCAAAAGAGGGTATTGCTTCCTTTACGTTGCTCTGTTACCTGTATCGCTAACATTGTTGGAAGAAAATTGTTATGGTAGTATGCTAAATGAGCCCAAAATTTCAGTTCTATGAAATAAAAATATGCTAGATTTTAAATTTATATAGGTTATTTTAGCAGTTTGTGGAATTCTTTTTTACTAAATTATAGTAAGAACTTGGCCTGTACAACACTGCCTCTTTTTCATCAATGAATAAATTATCTGTTTTGCTCTCAACTAAAGCCCATGTTTATAAGCTGATTACACTTATAATCGTTATCGCTCCAAAAGTGCAACCCCATCAGTGCTCTAAGCGAAACTATGTCATTAAGAAGCTAGGGGTTCTTGGTCACCTAGAGCGATAATATGTTTCTGAATCCGGTCTTACAGTGAGTTGAACCAAAGAAAATAATTATCCATGAGCAATTAAGAGGCATGCGTTGCAGAAAGTTTTTTTTTACTGTTTTTTACTTAAGATGTATCTATGTATATTTATATAATCTAAAAAACTACAGATTAAAATATACTTCTGTATATAAATCTTTAACGGACATTTTCATAATGTTAACAAAGTGTGCATTTTGTTTTATTATTTGCAAAGCCGGGAGCAGAAGCGTTCATTATACTGGCTTCACAGGCTTCAATTTCTGTTGAGCAACTTTTGAGCTTATGGAAGATGAAAGAGAAGATAATGAAAATGGGAACTATCATATTTTCCTCTTTCGCCTATGAACTAAAAAGTTGCTCAACTAAAATTGCCAAGTGTAAAACGGAACTTGTTTAAAACAACAACACGCACAATCGATAACAAATATCTCATATTTTTACTTACTCGTTAAATATTCTGAAACAGCTTCATAATCTAAAACCCTCAGTAGCTTTAACAGTTTGGAGTTGTCCTTTGCGTTCAGTTATCACTTATCTTAATTCTTTATTTATTAACATTTAAATATTGATATAGTTTTATTTTGTTCACTTATACATATATTATTAAAAGCACACTTTTGCACACGAGAAAAATCAAACACGCCTTGTCACTTCTAAATAAAACATTTTCGGTTAAGAAGCACAATTATTATTTTTATTTTAATATATTGATTTTTTTTCATTTTATTGAATTTTTTATTCTTCTTTTCATATCCCAGTGAAAAAAAATGGAAGTCATTCTAGTGGAACTACATTTTCATTGCTTCCAAAAAATCGATATTTTTAATTTGCCGAGAGTGAGCAAAAACCATGTAGAATCTTACTTAATCACACAAAACCTTGTAACTCCTCCATAGTGTCAGAAAATACTCAACAGATTTTATAGAAAATGTATTTTTTTAAGGAAATTTATTTAAAGTTATTTGCTTAACTTTACATGAAAACACTGTTTCGGGTTTAAATTCGAATAAAAAGAAACGAATTGTTAAAAAAGGTAACTATTTACCATTTTTCCTAGATGAAAATATTATCATAGAACACAAAAAAAGGAATTTTTCTTAATATCGCTTCCAATTCAGTGACCAGGCATCGAAAAAGAGAACTTCTTGCAATGACAACCCAATGTAAAAATCATTAGATCGGATCGAAATTTTCACTGCTTCCAGATCGTAAACTCTACATTTTCATGACTTTTTTGGAGTCTCTTTTTTTACTGGGTATGTTTATAAAGTAAGTACATACAGTCGTACTTTAAATAAGTTTTTTACTCAATTTAAGAACTTTGTACTTGATTTAAATTTTTTTTACAAAATTTAAGCTCTTCATACTCAATTTAAGAAACTCTAGGATTGGTTTTCTAAACTGATCCCGTTTTCGGTTTCTTTTAAGTAAATGTTAGTGCTATTCGTACTTAAATTTTTAAGTATGATTCGTACTAAAAGTAAGTAGAAAAAACGTAAATTTAGTACGGCTTTTTTTTTCTGTGTGGGGGTAACGGCCATAACATTTCAGGCTAGAATTTGCACTAGAGTGCTTAAATTCAATACACAAATAAATCTAAATTAGAGATCACCAAGAAAGATTTAAAATCCTGGAAGTTTCAATTGAATGCATGGACACGAACTTTAAGCTCAAAATTAAGAATTTAAGTTAAGGGATTTACGAACAGGAAAAATTTTAAAGCACCGATTATTAAATTAGGGAATTAGGGCCACGTTTATAAAATTTTTATCGAAATATTTACTTTACTACACTAAAATTTACACTTTATTTTACATATTTCTACTCAGATGACTCTTAAAAAATTATTCAAATTACTCGGTCCTTATTATGACACAATGGTGCACATATCACCCCATAGCCCATTATTTTATATAACTCTGCCCTTTTGAACTGGCGCAGACATTATGAATAGAACTATAACAGACAAGAAATTTAAAGTTTAAAAAGCTTTGTTAAGAAAATCTTCCAAAAAGTAGTCAGATCCTCACAAAAACATAAATGTGAAAAAGGCCAATTTCCTTTCCAAAATTTCGGTCAACAAAAGTAGTGATATAAAATTTTGACCAAGTTCGTGCTTACTACAATACCTATCACTGCAATATAAGTTATAACCTATAAATATCGTAGTCCTCATATATGTTTCTTCCGTTTCTTCACTCAGCATAAAAAAAGAAAGAATTTCTGCATCCATAATGTTTTTTCATGAATAAGTCTTTTATGGACGGCGACCAGAATGGAAGGTGAAAATGTCTTCTTTCACCAAAAATACTTATTCTCAAACAGGAACAAATCTATAAATTCTATACTAGTATCGAACTCATTCATTAGCTTTTTGACATAAACCAATGATCAAACCCGTGTAATTTAAATGGGTTTGATCATTGGTTTATGTTAAAAACGAGCTACTGAATGAGTTTGTTACAAGTCTAATAAATTTCTGCTAAACATAATTAGACTTTAAAATTATATTGAACTCATTCAGTAGCTCGTTTTACCCACAAGCCGATGATCTTATTGGATCTACACAATGATTGTTAGGCCAACCATAATGTACGGCGCGATTGTTTGGTAGCAAAAGACTCGCAAGATTGTGGCGACAACTAAACTCTGCAAAGTTCAGGGATTGGAATGTCTTCTTGCGACAGGCGTTATGAGTCATCGAAGCCTTGATTAGACTACCACCACTACAAATATTTATTATATTATCTGCGGTAATGGCCCCTTATACACAGAAAAAATTATCAACGAAATGCAATCAGCAAAAAAAAATTGTTAACATATAATTTAAAAATTAACAATCATCATCGTTAATATAACAATTTTAAATATTTGTAGTTAATTAAATTACTCAACAAAATTATTTGTTAAATTATATCATAACGGAAGGCGAACATGTAGAAAAAACAAAAAATCATGTTTTGTGGGCATTAATTTTTTGTGTATCTAATAAAGTGTTGCTCTTAAGCTGAGAGGTAAGCATGGAAATTTATTATCTCTAAGGTTGCCGGTTCAACTCCCCCCGAAGTCATTTAGTGTTTTTCGTAGATAAGCAAAAAATCGTTTCGAGGATCGTGATTGTGTGTAAAAATAATATTGTTAATATAACAATTATGATAATCAAAATTTTGTGTGGAAATTCAACAATTCACATTGTTAATATAACAATAGCTTTAATTAAAAACCTTTGAAGTCTAACAGAAATAAATGTTGAAAATATACAGAAATTTTAACAAACTATTTGTTGATATATTTATTTGAAAATTTTTTAGATTTCCCTTTAACTTACAATTTGGTTAATTGTATTTACAAAAACCATTGTAGGTTCAAAATCAATTAATTATTTAATTGATATAACGAAAAAAAATAATTGTATTTACAAATAATTTTTTTCCTGTGTAGGATTTAACTCGGGAGATCTGTTCTTTGTTCTTTTTTTCTCATCGGTCCTGAGTACAATGCCCAGCTTAGGACTGCTAAGGAGTGCCGGCATAACCTGTGAACTGCGGTTCTACAGGAGATTCAATGTCCCAATTGAATCCGGGGCAGTATGGGCCGAAAACGGTTTGGTTGGGGATTCGAGAAGTTTATGTTGGTATACGGATGGATCCAAAACGGAGGAGGTTATTGCTGCTGAAGTTCTAAGACCCAATATAGAAACCTTTTGACCCATGGGCAAATGGTCTACGGTATTTCAGGCAGAAATAAAGACAATCACCAAATGTGTTGACATTAATTTAAATAGGAACATTAGAGATGCGCATATAGCTATCTTTTCCGATATTTAGGCAGCTCTTCTTTCATGGGAATTCCTTTCCAGGCTAGTTTTAGAGTGCTTTGGCTCATTGAAAAAGCTATTCATACGGAACACGGTTTCCATTTATTGGTTACCTAAGAACAGTGGTCGTCATAGCCAAGAGGGCATTTGTTGCTCCTTTTTTGGTCCTAGAGCCGTTTTGTAGCGCAGTTCGGTAGACTGTAACATCTTTTATCAAAGAAGATGACTCTTCGACCGCTAAGGAAATATGGCTGTCTCTTCTTGTTTAAGGCATGCCCAAGCTTTGATGTAGCGATATACATACATACATATAATGCGATCCTGAACATCAACAGGAATAATTTAGGGCTTGTTACTGGTTTTCTTTCTGGTCACTTTGGACTGAACTATCCTCTGTGGAAAAGTAACCAAGTTCGGTCACCTTTGTGTCGGTTATGCTTAGAAGATGACGAGAAGACGGCACACATTCTTTGTGAGTATATCGTATTATGTAGCAGTAGAAGGCGTGTTTGCCACCTGAGTTTCAGATGATATTAGGCAGGCTTCTCCAATGACTGTACTGACTTTCATAAGGAGAGTCATACAGAGATTCATTTAATTTAATTTACAGATTTGTGGTACAAAAGAGCCATCAGATGTCGTAGTGCCAGTCTTTGGACCAGATCTCCCCCCCCCCCCCTTTAAATATTTTATGATCAAAATCATATAAATCTCATGGGTTTGATGAGAAGTTTGTGGTGAAAATGAACTAGTAAACGAATTCGACACAAGTCTATTAGATTTGTCATAATATTATTGAAAAAACAGGTATTTATTGATTTTGATTACAATTAAATGAAAATATCATTTAATCGATACCCTGTTAATTCATCCATTAACACAATCTAAGGAAATTTCGTATAATAAAGCATTGATATAATAATAATCCGAAACAAGGTATAACACTCTGCAATTATTATGTACGAATGTATGTACACATGTGCATATGCAATGAAAAAAGTAAATAAAAACATGAGAGTTGTCACATATTTTGATGCAGTTTTACTTAAAACCATTTGTGAAAATGTTCAAGTATCAATTAAGCCCCGTTCAGACTATTATACAAGTATTAATACTTTTGTGAAAAATGCAGCTCTGACATGTTGAGTTGTTATTGTTTTTTTGAAATTTTTTAAACAAATATAAGACCAGGGATGCATTTTCGTCAAAAGTGTTAATACTTGTATTATAGTCTGAGGGGCCCCTTAACGGGCACTCTTGTTTGGAATTTCGGAAAAGGGATTTTATTTAAAATTCAATGAAATGGGTAACGCGATTAAACGGAACTCATTTAAACGGGTATTTTTCTATGTTTTTTACATGGAACATTTCCATTAAATGATTTTTAGAGCAATTAACCGGGTAAATTAATTCAGGGGGAGCAATTAATTTTAAACTACTGTATAAGAAATATTTGGGCCAAAAAAATGCGCAGATTACAAATATAAGCAAACACATATTAGAATTTCCGAAAAATATTAAAAATTACGAGAAAATCAGTTCGGAAGAGCTTAAAAACTTTACTTGGGATCAGGGTTACCGTTAAAAATTTTGAAAATGTGGCGCGAAAGGTTGCCCATATGCAGAAAAAAAATGTTTATTTAATAATCTGCAGTAGAGCTACTGAAGGATAATCAATCATGAGCAATTCAAACGATCGTTAAAGGACTATGTACATACATACTGTCTTAGCATTGTTAAATTCTAGTGCTGGATTACTTAAAAAAGTCCACTAGGGTAAAATGACGATTTTGACAAACTCATATTTATTTAATTTGAAAAAATTAACCACTGTATTTTGCCGAGGCGGCAACACCTGGTACAAGTACAACTTCTTAAACTTTGAGACTTAAAGCAACAATAATAACTCGAATGGTAAATATGAGTGCAAAAGCTGAGAATATACAAATTGAAATGTACTAAATAAAATACCCGAAAACACTCATACACGAGTAACAGAATTAATTAATTTCAAAACTAATCGAATTTCACTTATACAAAAACACACTCCCAAACAAACAAACTCGTATCTGTGTATGCACATTTTAACAGTTATTTTTGTGCGTTTGTGTTTGTACTCAGAAAATAAAACCAGATGATTTTTTTAGGTTTTAACACAAATCAAGGCTTTCATATAAATGCGACGTGTTAAGAACAAATATGAAACATTCCTGTTGTAGCAATCAAAGCTTAAGGACTAAAACGAAATCAAAATTCGGCATTTAGAAAATACATTAAAATTTTTTTATTGTGAATCAAGTCAAAAACGAAAATATTTGCTACACAAATTTTTTTTAGAAAATAGAAAGACTAAAAATGAATCAACTTTTTGTGTGTTTAACAATAGTGGTGAGTAAAGTAAAAAATCGACGGAAACAGAAGCAACGAAAATGACAATATACATATGTATACTACATATTTGCTTGTGAACAAAATTACAGTGCTAAATCATATGTAATATACATAAATCATACGTCTGGTAGTCCAACTATTATTATTGCAAGATTGTGTAATAAAGTTCATATTGTAGATGTACAAAAAAAAAACTTAAAAACTTCTGAATTGAATAAAAAAATATTTAATATAACAAAAATAAATGGCAATTTTGCCTAAAATATACCAGTGCATTATCTATGATATAATCGTATGTATAAATAAAAAGAATTGGTTTAAATACAACACAAGGTTAACTGATAGGTAGAAAGATATATTCAATACATCTGTGAACAATTAAATTTAATAATTTTATTCAATAAGGTCAGTTCATCTGATACAAATAACTTGCAACTGATCTTAATAAGAAAACAAAAAAAGGAGTTCTGTTATATCATGATATTTCATGCCTTACATTTTTTAAATAAATGAGCCTTCGTACATACAAATGTACAAAATGTGATTTCGATCTAAGGCTAAATATTTAATAAATTCTTAAATATCCTTTTGTGATCAATACACTTTGTCCAATGTTTTTCCAATATTTTATCCCTTCCAGAAAATAAGATTTGTGGAACTCATTAAAATAGGTATTTGTTTGAGAAATAATTTTATCATTGTAGTCAAAATTCTTTCAGCGAAGACATTTCTGCCGACTAAAGCATTATGAATTCAAGATTTCATGCACGACTTTAATGAATTGAAATTTTTGATATCACGATTTTTCTTAAGTATACTAAAACTATAAAGTGATATATATATATATATCTTAGTCACTCGGTGCCAAGTCCTGAGAAAAGAATGGAAGACGGAGCAACTTGTAGTACAATTCATGCATTTTTTGCCATGGAAAGTTCTCATGTGTGCACCTTTGCTTTGTCCTGGTGGGAAAGTTCTTTTATAAAATCGTCATTAAATTGACCCAATAAGTTGGCGTAACATTTGTCATGGATTCTTTTATTTGTTTGAAGGTAGTCAATGTGGATTATACTGCTAGCATCTCAAAAAATGCTCGATATTACTTTATTAGCTGACTAAACGCACTTTTGCTATCTTTGGAGTCGATTAATGCTGAGAAACCCACTGTTTTGTTTTGTTTTTTTCTCTGACGTATTATGGCGGATGCATCTTTCTTTTACGGTTAGAAAACGGGTCTATATTGTGATTGAACAACTCCAAAAACTTCTGCAAATGTAGCACACGGTTAAGCTTTAAGTCAATAGTGCAAAAAAAGGCTTTTTTTACTCAAGTGATCATTCAAAATTGAAACCAGTCGACCATCTCTTTCACTTTCAACCTCTGATCGGCCAATGCCATGTCTTAAATATTTTCTATGTGTTTGTCTGTAGAGGTATCAACTGGTCATGCAGAACGTTTGACCTTTCCGGGAATGTACAACCACAACGCAATTCAGTAAACCACTTTTTTCATTCAAACTTATGCCGAATAAACTTCATAGTCCTTTTCCTGCTTATTCTTGGTGTGAGTGTTTCCCGCAACCAATAAGGTGTAGTGAGCACACAAAATCCACCTTTTTCCATTTTCTTTTCAAATCAAGCCTAGGGCTGTACAACAGAAATATTGCCAGTAAAAAAAGAGACTCCAAAAAAGTCATGAAAATGTAGAGTTTACGATGCGGAAGTAGTGAAAATTTCGATCCGATCTAATGATTTTTACATAGGGTTGTCATTGCAAGAAGTTCTCTTTCTCGATGCCTGGTCACTGAATTGGAAGCGATATTAAGAAAAATTCCCTTTTTTGTGTTCTATGATAATATTTTCATCTAGGAAAAATGGTAAATAGTTGCCTGTTTTAACAATTCGTTTCTTTTTATACGAATTTTAACCCGAAACAGTGTTTTCATGTAAATTTAAGCAAATAACTTTTAAATTTTAGATTAAAAATAGTTCATAAATTTCTTTAAAAAAATAAACTTTTTTTTGAATTCTGGTGAGTATTTTCTAACATTGTGGAGGAGTTACAAGGTTTTGTGTGACTTAAATAAGCTTCTACATGGTTTTTTGCTCACTCTCGGCAAATTAAAAATATCGATTTCTTGGAAGCAATGAAAATGTACTTCCACTAGAATGACTTCCATTTTTTTCACAGGGTTGTGTTGCATCTGGTTTGCAGTTTGGCAGGAGTCAAGTGAATGTTTCAAGTAGTGTTGCTCTTTTGTTAAAGAGGCGGGAGACCCAAAAGTTTACCGATGCCATTAATTCGATTAAAATTTATTTAATAGATCTCGTAGCAAATCGATATTCGAGATTTAATTTTTTTCTAATCCAGATATACATATCGCTCATTTACTCAAAAAACGTGATAACTCAAAAAAACTAGTTTGCCAGAAAACGAGTTTAAAGTTTTCAATTTATACACAAGTTAATGGATAAATAAAATAAAATGTTTCTCTCAGGAGTTGAGTACACAAGATATTTTTATGAAATTTTTACACAATGTGAAAAACGATATGAGGATTAATCCTCCATCGTTAACTCAAAAAATCAATTTTTTGAGTTATGACGTTATTATTATTATTAGTAGATGAGCGATATGTAAATCAGTGGGACAGTGCGAGATAAGCTACTGTCGAAATATTTTATTTACTTGGAGTGATTGAAAGCTAATAAATTTTGTACTTGATTTTAGCAGAAAGTTCTAGGAGTAGACCGCATATTCAATATCTTTTCACACCTTTTCTGTGTTTTACCTTGTTGGTTTTAAGTCTTGTATTCTATTTCACTAAAAATGTATGATTAATATGTAATGCATCTAAATAACCTCCACCAAGTAAAGACGTTTCGATACCGAAATTTTTCTCTTGATGTCAATCTTTAATATTATGGCGAGTTATAAATTTTTTTTGGTAGAGACTTACTTATATTTTTGTAGATCAAAACTTTATTGGTTATGTTCTTCTTTAATTTTTATTTGGAACAATTCTCCGTGATCCCCAATCAAATTTGATTGACAGCCATACCAGTTTCTGCTATGCGTAATCTTCACTGTTCTCTTGAATATACAAGATGCGCCAGCCAAAACTAGTTCACAAACACCAATTTAAGCTACTCAATCTTTTAAAATTTTCTTCAAGTTCAGACAGAAAATCTTTTCTAGCAGATAAGAAGAAAAAATTAATTTTCTACATCATTGACACATAATTCTGTACAAACATACGTATTAACAATTTTGTTAACCATTTAATGAACAGTCATCTAAAATAAATAAAATCCTAAAGTTATTTTGTATTATTAATGTTAAAAAATGTATTACACCGCCATACATATTATAAGAAAATATTTCTGCGGAAAAAGCGAATGTAAGGAAATATCAAATATCAGTCTGCGAATGACAAAACAAAATGATTGCAAGGGATTGTATGCAATTTTATTCCCATATTTATTCCACTCTTCTATAAACTCAACAGTTGAGCAACTAAACCATTAAAATTGCTGTGTGTGAACTCAGACTTTCAATAAAATTTAATGTGGAAGGACGGAGAATATATAAGATATATATCACTTTATAGTTTTAGTATACTTAAGAAAAATCGTGATATCAAAAATTTCAATTCATTAAAGTCGTGCATGAAATCTTGAATTCATAATGCTAGCATTCTTCGTTTTCATTTTTATCTTAATTATCACAATTCAAATCAAACCATTTCATATCTATAACATTTAAGCATCTGTTATTATTCTACATTTTGGCATTCCTAAACCAACTGAAACTTAAAATTATATAAAAGCATTCAACTAAAAATAAAAATTCCAGTTAAAACAGCAAAAAATATGTTTATGATTTTGCAAATTTTATAGGACACTAAAAACAATCATTAACATTTATCAGCTCACAATCACCAAATAAAGACCAAAAATAAATACAAAGCAAAGAAATAAAATCATTTGAGACCCAAATTTCAAGATCAAAGTGTATCATAATGTGAACACAAAATAAATAGAACATGACTAAATCTAAAATAACTAAACAGACAGACGCAAAATCTAAAAAACTACTCGTCATTTATCAAGAAATAAAAACAACATTGAATTCTTTAAAATTTACTTAACAACTCTTTAAGGAAAAAAGCTATTAAATAAAATGTTTTATTCTAATAAGTAAATTTAAATTATTATTAAAAACACAATTGCAATACAACTTTAATTTAATACAAACAACTGATACCAAATCTAAAACAACAAAAACTTACAACTTCCTCCATAAAGTTCTTTAACCTAGTGACCATACCTTTGGCCAACCTCCACTCATCATTTAAATACACATTCTTTCATATACCTGATTTTGACTTAATGATAAAAAATAACACCGAACACATGAATGTTTGATGGATGTTTAGACAACCGAAAGTGAAAACCAACAGCAACAAAAATACACTCCCAAACTAATCATTATTAGTGGTTGAACTTTTGAGGAATAAAACAAAACACAGATATTAAAAACAACTTAATTTTTTTTTTCTTCATAAATCAATACTTCGAACCAGATGCTTCAATTTTGTAGGAAATGAATTGAAAGCCATCTTTAAAGTTACACTCTGAGTTGAAAACTATGTTAGATGGTGTTCATTTAAATTTGAGAAATTAATTAAGCACGGTTACGCTTAATTAATAACATTTAGTTTAATAAATCTATGGAAGGTGGGTAAAGATCAGATGTCGCAAATAGTTTATGCGATAAATGCAACCACAAGATTCCTAAAATTCAAAGTATTTTATACATATACAAAACTATTCTAATAATACCGAAATATGCAAAAGTATGCATACACATATATACATATGTATTAAAGTCCTGCACAAGTCCACTTACAAAAACTTTTAAGACATGAAGGGTTTTTCAAATGCTTTACTACAGTGAAATCTTCTAAAAAAAACGCTAAACAACATTGCTGGCAAGACATTTGTTTTAGTTGTTGTAGGTATAGGAGTAAAGATGAAAATACTTCGTGACTGAAAAATTTGTGATGCTTTCTTCTTCATACGCATGGGCTCGTATAAAAACGTCGTGTATGTACATACTAACATACGTTGCGTGTATGATCTCTTAATTTTCTGCGCACTTGTGCATCAACATTAGTTGGGTGCGCTTGCTTTAAAAAACCAACCTTAACCTTAAACACATAACAGCTTATCATCTTCGTCTTACACACACTCTCAAATTTAGAATATGCAACATAAAGCAAGCACGCATCCACACTACTTCTTTTGATTATTTGTTACGAACAAAACGTCTTCGCGACATCGTTTGTTAACAGTCATATACATGAACATCAGTACATCCATTGTGCTTCGCTTCCCAGTGAAAAAAATGGAAGTCATTCTAGTGGAACTACATTTTCAATGCTTCCAAAAAATCGATATTTTTAATTTGCCAAGAATGAGCAAAAAACCATGTAGAAGCTTATTTTAGTCATACAAAACCTTGTAACTCCTCCATAGTGTTAAGCTATGTACAGACGATTGTCAGATCTTACAATATTGTCAGATCTGCCAATGTGCTGACAATGCACTGGCAATCGAAAATTGCAATTACAACATTCCTTGTCAGTTGTAAGAAAATCTTACAATTTATTGCCAGACGGTTGTATGGCAATAAATTAATCTGACAAAATCATCAGTCGAAAAATTGTCAGTTCATACGGTTGTCATATGCACAAATTGTCAGATCTGTTATGCGTTGCCAGACTCAAAGCATTTGCTAGAAATTGTTAAATATCAATCTTTTGTGTTTGTGTTAAATGTAAAAAGTGAAAGTATAATTATTATGGATCATAAAGAAGCAATTGCAATGATTTTGTCTGTTTATACTTTATTAAAAATTTTTTCTTTAAAATCAAGGGTGTGCAGTGTTGCCCATAGAAATAATTCTCTTACAATGACGCCATTGTCAGATGCATAAACTTTGACCATCTGACAATATTAAAGTGTCTGACCAATATCTGGCAATAATTTTACAATGTGTTCACACGATTGTAAGATGTCTGACAATTTGTTGGCAGCTGCTAGTCTTTCAATGGACTGACAATGCTTTTTCTGGCAATGACGTCTGACAAAATTGTTCAGTTCACACGGTTGTAAGAAATTTTGAGCACAATTTACTGGCAATATTGTAAGATCTGACAACCGTCTGTACATAGCTTTAGAAAATATTAACCAGAATTTAAAAAAAATTAATTTTTTTAAAGAAATTTATGAACTAATTTTAGTTTAAAATTTAAAAGTTATTTGATTAAATTTACATGATAACACTAATTCGGGCTTAAATTCGTATAAAAAGAAACGAATTGTTAAAATAGGTAACTATTTACAATTTTTCCTAGATAAAAATATTATCATAGAACACAAAAAAGGTAATTTTTTTCCTAATATCGCTTCCAATTTAGTGACCAGGCATCGAAAAAGAGAACTTCTTGCAATGACAACCCTATGTAAAAATCATTAGATCGGATCGAAATTTTCACTACTTCCAGATCGCAAACTCTACATTTTCATGACTTTTTTGGAGTCTCTTTTTTTCTGGGTTATTATATTCTCTCCACAGTTTTATGTAAAGAAAAATTCAAAAAAATTTCATAGCGTTGAGTTGAGTTTTATGGGGTGCGTGTGCCCCTCAAAGTTAACCTTCAAGTATATTTTTCAATATAATTTGTTTTCATATTACTATCTCATTCAGTAGCTCGTTTTTGACATAAGCCTATATATCATATATGATCAAAACCATTTAAATTACATGGGTATGATGATTGGTTTGTTGAGCTATGAATGAGTTCGATACATGTCTAAACTTAACATATTAAAAAAATTCAGCAAAGTAAGACTTCCATATTATTACATTGCTCGATAGCGAATGCCATAATCTCAAACTAAAAAACGTAATCTAGTCAGCTTGTTACTGAAAGTGATGATTAGACTCCTGCTACTACGATAAAAACAAACATATTTCATTCATGCTCATTCGACAATTAAAAATAAATTCTTTTTTTTTAATTAGCGGGAAAACTAAGTCCAGGAGCCTTTATATTTCGGATTCGAATTTCCAAAATGTCCTTATTTTTTTCTGTTTTGTACTGGCACCTGTAGGAAAGAGAAAGATTTGGAAAAGCAATTTGGAAAGTTTTTTGATCGCATTTGTCTCTGCTAGCCTCCTATCGACAAAAAAGAAGGATATTTCATGGAACTAATTTTATGCCAAGACTAAAAATATAAATTCAGTCTTCCTCTAATTTTATTAAGATTTTGATCACCACAACTTGCAACAGCAGGGGCTTGGGGTAACTTAGACCACCGTGCTACTGCCGGTCTTGGTTCAAGATTAATCGACATGCAAAATCGGCAACTTCTGGAATTCACATTCTGTATAGTTTTGTAGAAATTAATACCAAAAATCTTTTGTCGAACATGAAAAAACAAAACAAAAAAAGTATGTGGTGTAAGTCACATACATTTTTGCTTCGTAATATTAAATGAATCTTAAAAAAATCTCAATATATGTATGTATATTTAATAAACATTAAATAAATTTATATTAATCGAGACTCGAACAACTATATTTGAAATGTTGGATAATCTATATATGTATATGTTTGTAATTGAACTCCTCCGAAACGGCTTTACCGATTTTTATGAAATTTTGTATGTGTATTCGATAGGTCTGCGAATAGGTTATATTTTATTTTTAGTACCTTAAGTGAGATATGCCACGCCCACATGAACAAAATATGTTATATCTTGAAAGCTATAGGAGTCTGAGTATTCAGATTTGGTATGGAATATTTTTTTGGAGTAAGAAGCGAAGTAAGTGTCACGCCCATACGAATGAAATATATTTTAATCAGAAATAATTTCTTATTCGGGCTTAAGTTCAGTCATTTAAATTCCTATTGAATGAAATATTTTTATTAATTAATGTGAGTTTCTAAAGAAGAGAAGAAAAATTAAACTGGACCTTACAGCTGGGGGAAATACCGATATTTTTTTGTGCAGCCACGCACTTCATCAGCACCCTATTCTATCTACTTGGGTAGATATTGTTATCAACATCAGCTATTTATTTTTATATTGAAAGCTATAGAAGTCAGAGTATTCAGTTATGATTATTTAAAACAATTATTATTTAATGTCTACGATCGAAGGTTTGTGTATTTGCTTTATGTTTTTGTTCCAAACATTATATCCAACACATATATTTGCATATATATATTTCAAACTATTGTATAATACTTTAATTAAATTTTTATGTTTTAAAAACGTGCCAATAGTATTTGTATTTTTCATTATCAAAGACAACAACCATTTTTGAAGAAAATAATCCAGAGAATTCAAGCACCTGAACTCAAAAGTTGGTGTGAGTGATTTGTTTTTCCAATTTTTGTATTTATGCACGTAATTTGTATTTTTAATTTTATCCACATGTAGTTGCCATTTAAACTTTATTATATATTCCTCAATGCCATTTTTTTCGAAATTGCCAATCAGTATTGATGGATGACCCAGGGAGCTTGTAACTTTAAAAGTCACGCAAGGTTGCATAGATAAATCCAGTTCGAAAAATAGATTTAAAATATATCAACCACTTTGAGGTGATTTATCCATATGCAAAATGTATGGTAAATCATGCATAAATTACCATGATTTACTCAAATCAACATAATTTGTCCAAATCATGCCGGTGGAAATAACTAGATAAGGGACTAATCGAAATTTCAAAAGTTTGATTTTGTGTACAATAAAGAGTCTGGTGCAGCGTTTTCTCAAAATCTCTGGATCGTGAATAACATTGAAAGAACCTAAACAAGAAGCAAAATTAATTGACGTAGATATAGATGAGAAAAATAGCGGTTTTTAATAGTTTGAGAAATAATAATAAAAATGTCAGATAAGACGATAAAAAATTAATGTAGCAACAATATGTATTTACTGTAACATATGCCGATTACACGATATGACTTGTTGTTACATCACAATAGTATATACTAGTGGCGACGTTTGTCGTTACCGATATTTTTCGTTGTATGGCATTCCTTTCCATATAAAAAACATAATTTGAACGGCGTTGCTCAGATTTTGAAAATTACACTACAAAAAATGCCAGATGTGTACTCAGCAGAAGACACATATATGTACTAGTGACCTGCACAATACCATTTATAAGACATTTCAAGACATGAGAGATTTTTCAAATGCTTTACTAAACCGAACTATTCTAAAACAAACGCTAAGCAACACTGTTGGCAAGACATATTTTTCAGTTGCTCGTCTTGCTAACATATTTGTTTAGCGTTTGGTTTAGAATATTTCGCTGTAGTAAAGCTTTTTAAAAATCTCTCATGTCTTGAAAGGTCTTATAAATGGTCTTGTGCAGGTCACTAGTATGTACAATAATATTAAGTATTATGTTGAGTATACATTATGGAATTTTTAGACATCACAATAATGTGTGCTAGTGGCAGCCCGAAGGAAGTGTCGGGTGACTTATCCATCTTTTGCTGAAATTCTATTTGTGAAAAGGCCACGACAATAAAAACTTAATTATTTTGGAAAATTTTGAGCGAAACCAGAGGGCGGAGTTAAGGGATATTACCAAAAAGGGGGGGGATTTATTGGCATTTTTTTAAATGCTTGTTTTACTAATATGGAACTTCACGCCAATTTCGGCAAGGGCCGAAGCACGGGATGATAACCCAACATTTTGTGAGCTTACTATTAATTATAATTTATATTGGCGCATATTAATGTTCAAATAAAAATATACCTTACGAGCTTAGAATCAGTATTTTGCATGGTAATACTGGTTTTAAATTGTTTAAGTATACTTGGTTTTGTCTATGAATATACTAATGTATATATCGCACTTAATCAATAAGAGACTATTAAATCAAAATTGTAAAACTTTCAGTAGAGATGAAAAACTGTTTGTGAGTAGATTAACGATTTGGTTATTTTTAACATGAATAAAGACTCAATCAAAATAATAGATTTTTTATGAAAACATAAGATACATTTCTGTTTCCACTTTTGTTTTAAATTAAAATATAATACCTATCAGAAAAATTTTCTCAAATGTGGTTTTAGAGATGAAAGAGTAATCGGAACACATTGAAATTTTTAGAGTAGATAGATATTGATGTTGCTAGTTGATTTTTGCAAAAAGTTAAATCTTTGAAATTTTGTGTTAATACCCTCTTGTTGATCAAGTGCGGTATCTTCTTTTCACTCCTCGAGGGAGTATAGGGCCATATGCTCCAACATACATATGTATATACTCGTATGTATGTATATATCGTTAACTCAATACGAAAAGGCCCTAACTCATGTTTTTCATAGTTTACAGAAGGAGGAAAAAACTAAATAAAAAAGATGCAATATTGATACAAAATTTTTTTAAACGCAATTTTTATTAAAAACACTTTACAAATTTAGTGTTATATTAGCTTTATTATTATAAAGGAGGTGTATCTAGTAATCGAAATATGTAAAAATATCGATTTCGAAAAATTATGAGTTAGGGCGTTTTCGTATTAAGTTAACGATATGTATTTACATTAGAGTTGCCGTTAATTGTGTGGAGACTTTTTTTGATTTCTTTTACTCTCACCCACCAAATCAGTTCAGTTTTATGTAAAAAAAAAATTCAAAAAAATGTCATACCGATAAGTTGCGTTTTTGCGTCAAGCCCATTTTTCAATGTAATTTTTTGCATATAACTATCTTTTTAAAAAATCATTTTGAAAGAATGTAACACATGACAATATTTTAGCTCTTCAAGTCAACAACATTAGTCTCAAAGAAATTTTTTTGCGAAAATTAATATTTTGGAAAATAATGGGGAAAATAACCAACAAAATCCAACAATTTTATGTAACAAAATTATATTTATATGAAAATTTTTTTATTTTAGGCATGTAAAATAAGGGCTTACATATATTAAATAATTTCATACGTATGTATGCTTACATACCCAGCAAAAACTTTGTTAGATTTTGCAAGGTTGGCAAACGGTATCGTAAAAATACCGATACCGATTGAAATACCGCTATAATTAGATACCGGATGTCTATACCGGTATGTACCGGTATACCGATTCCCACCAAAAATAAAATTTCAAAAATATATTTCAATTAACTTTCTTATATAAACACGTTTTCGTTCGCCTTTACACATTCTTATGGAGCGCTGTTTTTTTATCAACCGGAAAGTGCAATCATATTACATATAATCATCACTAGTGCGAAATACTAACAAACTTCGTGAGCTGCTTAATGCCTTTAGGAACGAAAAACGTATCTCTAGACATATAAATGTTTTAATTTGGTGAAAAGAGCAAAGCCTTTGTAAGCCACATTTATTTATATGAAATCGCGAAAGTTAGTGTGTTGGCTGTTCCAGATACACAAGATCATGAGAAGATTTATAGGTTTGAATAATGCTTTTGTAATGTATGCACATTAGACTTCTCGCAAAGATTTTTTTCTTTAATTGATATAATACATATGTGCTCTGTCTTAAATATGAGGTTTGCTGCCATAAATGCGGTCTGAATTTTGTAGCTCGATCCGACGGTGCCTTCTGGTGGGGCCTAATTTTTAAAACAATTCGAAATAATTCTGCAGTTTTTAAACTAGCTGTCCGATTGTTATTAATTTGATACAGCATTTGAGGAGCTGTCACAGAGTTTAAGTCTGGAATTTGGACTATATCGGCAGTATGAATAATCAAAAAATGGCATAAAGTTAGCATAAGTGACAAAATTGAATTACGTGTTGAAGAATTCCTCTATAAAACTTGACATTAAAAATCGCCACAAAATGTAGTTTTAATACACGATTACATCCCAGCATGATTTTTAATGTAAAATTGTATGGCAAAGCATATTAAGACCATGTTCAATTTTGCCACTTATGCCAACTTCATGCCAATTTTTGATTATACGTAAGGCCGTATATCTTTAAAGGAGGAACCAAAATGGGTAAACTTGGGTTAATGAAAAATTAAAATCGATGCCAAGCTCATGTTTTTGATCAGATAAAAAAGATTTTTGCAAGTATATTTTTTTCTATCTAAGAGCTACAAAAAGTCTGCTACATTTATGGGGTTTCGCTTACAGTTTAGGAAATATTCGAGGAAAAATATAAAAAATTGGATTTTTTACCCACCTTTGTCCACTATTCTGCTAATGGAGGAGTCAAATGTTGTTAGATTTAGAAAATGAAACTTATTATGAATAAGGGACTAAATTTGTAACATTATTTCGGTATTATAAAACGATTTTGCTAATAAATATTTTTGGCTGAAAAGTCTTTCTTAGGTAGAAAATGATGCAATACACAGAAAGTAAAAGCAAATAAAATTTGCTTTTGAGTTCCCGGCAATTTAAAAAAAAAAATTACAAAATCCTAAAACTAGGACTTTTCAGTATTTTTGCAGTATTCATCTTATTTTTTGGCAGCCGCAGATAAGATTTTTGGAAATATGAGACATTTTTAGATTTAATTGAACTGTAGTGAATTTTAATCAGAAATAATTTTTTTTCGGGCTTAAGTTCAGTAATTTCAATTCTTATTGAATGAAATATTATTATTAATTAATGTGAGTTTCTAAAGAAGAGAATAAAAATTAATCTAGACTTTATAGCTGGGTGCAATACCGATACTTTTCTGTGCAGCCACGCACTTCATCAGCACCCTAGTCTTTCTACTTGGGTAGAGATTCTTATTAACATCAGCTATTTAAATTTTCGAAGTTAATTAACCAAAAAAAAATTATTGTTTCGCTCTGTCCACTGTCTGAACTATTAAATTTATCAGTAATATCGGTATACCGGTATTATAAGCTCGGTAACGGTATGTACCGGTAATACCGATACCGAAATAAAAAAAATACCGATACCGTTACCGATACCGAAACTTAAAAAAAAGTTGTACCGGTATCAATACCGATACCGTTATTTATTTCGATTTCCAACCTTGAGATTTTGTAACGGGTGGTACTCTTTTAATGGCTCACAAAATAATGATTGGTACATATTAGTGATGCACGAATATTCGTATTCGAATTGTCGAATATTCGTTCATTTTCAGGCGAATACGCATGTATTCGTATTCGCCAAATTCAAGCGGATGTGAATACTAATGTATTCGTATTCGGCAAATTTAGGCGAATACAAATACGAATATTTTTCCAAAGAAATGAAATAAATAAATGCATAAATCCTAAACGAAATTTAAATAAATGACTACAAATTTTAGTTTGAACAAATACATTATTTTTTTTATAGAAATTTGTGTTTTGTATAATTTTCAAATATTATTCAATGACGATCATTAAAATTTTTAGTACTTTTCATTAACTTTAAAGTACGGCAACAAGAGTGTGAAATCCTTTTTCATAAAAATTTTTTAATACTACATATTGCAAATAATATTCGTATTCGCGAATATCGTTTCAAATATTCGTATTCGTTTTCGCGAATATCGTTTGAAATATTCGTATTCGTATTCGCGAATATCAAAAATTTACATTCGTTACATCACTAGTACATATTATTTATCTAATAATTTAATATGTATAATAATGACTGTCCTGTAATGAACAAAATAACAACTTTTTTATACCATTACGTGAAAGTACTTATTGTAGTACTTTTCATTTTATAACGAAATATGTATATCTACAGAAAAATATATCGTGAAAATGAGCTCCGAAGACAACAAAAAGAAAAAAACTCTCCTTAGCTTTTCAATAATTTTAAATTGAAAATTTGTGCATATTTTTATGCAAAAAATAACTCATTATATTTTGAATAATTTTAGGCAATCAGTATTCTATTAACTTTTGGATGTATGTAGGCAAAAAGTATAGGGTACTGCATACTTTTTGAACTTTTCAAACAAAAATAATGGGTTATTCAGTCAAATTGTAAGTACTTACGACTTTGGAGCACATACACTTCTTTTTCATTCTAGTAGGCAAACTTTTTTGCTGGGATAAAGTCAAAATAAAACTAAACAAAAAAAATTGTATTGAATATATTGGCTTGAGGGTCAGACGCACCCCCTTAAATACAACTTATCGATATGAAATTTTTTTGTATTTTTTTTTATATAAAACTGAACCGATTTGGTGGGTGAGATTAGAAGAAATAAAAATAAAAAATTACGGCCACCCTAATGTACATACATATGTATATACTATGTATTCAATATGTCTTCATATTTTCACAAAACTTAATTTTTATAAAATTTGTAAATGTATTGTTAGTAGTATTCACATTCGCATTCGCATTTTACATTTGCAAAAATTTAATATTTATTTATTCGCTTTCGCATTTGTATTCGCTACTTCCCTAATCATATACACAAATATTTTGGATGGGAATGTAGCATTAAAAAAGAGAAAACACCATAAGTAACAGGTATAGAAATATTGCTCATATATAATAGGCATTTATTACTATTAGCTTTATTTTAATTACATATACAATTATTGTATTGTACGAATATTTATGTAATTTAAAAATAAGTCAAACAAATATAATGACAAATGTCGCAATATTGAGTCACAAAAGAATGTCATTTTGATATTTGCCATTAAAAGTTTTAATTATTAAATTAATTATTAAATAAACACACCCTCGTACTCAAATGTTTTTAAACAAATATTTTAATATGTATATTTTTTTATTCAATCTTAAGCAAAGACGCCAGTATAAAATTAATTTTAAATGAAATTAAATAACAATCGCAAATTCAACGATAATAATATATTTTTTTATAATTCTTTTTGTTTCAGGCTGGTATTGCTTTGTGTAATGCTGTCCCAGCTCCACAAAACGACGGCAAGTATAATCCGCAAAATGATGGCAAATATCATCCCCGATTTCATAATGAAGGTATTTCGTTAAGAAATTATTTTTCGAAAATGCTTTTTAATAATATCGTGCCATAACCGCCAAAAAATCTTAAGCGACATAATATTCGAAGTTAGTTTTGTGATCAAAATCTATCATTTGCGATAGTAAATAGTCGATTTTTGTCATAAAAACGAAGTGCAAAAAGTGTGTCACCTAATCTGTTTTAGCGGTTGTGACTCGATATGCTTATTGTATTATGGAGTTATGTTGTTTTATATATACTTAATGCATGTGCTGTTTTAATATGGTATTGCTGTCTTCTATATATAGAGTACAGATGAAATATTGCAATAACGTATTATAAGTTGTATTCATAGAGTAATGGTTATTATATTTGCTGGAGTAACTGTTGGATTTTTATATACATATATATACATATATTTTCAATCGCATGTTGTAAAAAATCTAATTAAATACATTATACTTACTTTAAGAAATCAAGAGTAAATGCAACATTTAAGGGAAATATTACTTCAAAATCTAAAACAACTAAGGTAAAGCTAGATTTTTATGTTTTAGGCCCAATTATATGTCATTTAGCTAAATGCCACTTAAATTTAGGTGGCACTTAAATATAGCTTAATTTTTTTACTGTGTGTTATGGAAGCGTTTTTAAACAACAGCTGCTTATTATAAATTAAAAAGTTAGGTTATCAAAATGAAGAAAACTAAAATTGAATAAAAACACATTTTATAAAATAAAAAGATAATCAGAATTCATTTTTCTATTTATTTTTCCATGATATGAAACTATATATTGTATGTGTTATATATTTATGAAAATTAAACGAAATTGTTTTTAATACGACCACGATGTTCATGTACACGTTTTCAATAAGCACACACAAGAACAATAACATATGTATGGTATGCTCGCAAAACTTAAGTGTGATTTAAGAACTCAAGGTTCGGAATTTAAATGTCTCTCAACTTTGTACTGAAAAAATAAATTCGGTACTTAAGTGTCACTTAAAGATAAATGACACATAATTGAGAAGTAAATTTTTGGGCCTTAAACAAAATGTTGTAACATTTCTTTAGTTACTAAAAATGTATTACCTGCAAAATTTGCCTATCCTTTATAAAATTGTTTGAAATATTTGTTTTGCAATTTTGAGTTGAAGACAAGCCTAGAGTAAAACAAAATATTCGAAAGAGTTCAACAAAATTTTACTTCCTTGGCATTATAAATACATTCTTAATTACCAAAATTTTTATGAATATAAAAATTCCCTTTCTTGATTACTTTATTTCTCGATTAAGTTATTTTTGATAGAATTTTTTAATATGTTTCAATTGTCCATAATAAATAAAACTTTTATCTTTCATAGGTCAGCGCTACGGTTATACAGATTCTGCTGGTAAACATAATAAATATTTTTTTATAAAATTAACTCTTTATATTGCATCATTTTACATTATCATCGCTTAAACATATCTTTTTTGAGCTTTTATTTATACAAATATCTTATTAACGGCCACCAAAAAATTTTGTATTTGTATACAGAAAGGAACCATGCAACATGTTTGTAAGAATAGGTATGTGCGAAACCTTTGCTGTAAAAATTTCTTACTGTCCATTAAATTTATTTTTATGCAAAAAAAATATAATAAAATAAGAAAAGAGAATATAGGTGTTAAATTCGCCGCAAATATTTCAAAATGTTTCCATTTAGTTTCCACTGTTTTTTTGTGCTCATGATATAGCGTACGGACTACAATTATTGGCACCAAGAAATATTGACCCAACTATTGGCACCCTCTGCTTGCATAGCAATAGCAAAGCGTCCGTTAAAGTCCCGTTCTACCTTAAATAGTTTTTTTAATTCTTTGTCTTGTTTTCTTGTTTCTTATTCATTATTGTTTAACTTTAAATGGCTCAGTTGCTTGTAATCGTTCGTGTGAGAAAGCTGTTTTTGAAGAACGTTAGTTTGAAGTTTGAAGTATTGATTTCAATAGTGAGGTGAAGTTTGGTAAGTACCATTATTTTTGTATTTATTGGTTTTTCAATGAAGTTTTATGATTACTTTACTAAATATACGTCAAACCTAAATAATTTCACCTTAAAATATGAGTTTTTTACGATAAATTGTTGTAAAACGTGAGTGCCAACAATTGGTTCCAAATAACTTTAAATTCAATTATTGGCAGGGGGTGCCAATAATTGAATTTGTAATTACTACAATAATTGGACCTGCCAATAATTGTACCTTTTTTGAGTGCCAATTATAGAATTTAATATATTTTCAGAATATTGTTAAGTTTTTGTTAAATCAAAAATACATCCATAGTGTATTAAAGTGTAAATAATAAAATAAAATTGATTTCAAATTAAATTTTCGTTCTTTATTTCCCTTCGAAAATAGAATAGGGCTTAAGTATTGTTAACACTTTTTAACTCCCAAGGTGCCAATTATTAATTTTTTGGTATGCCAATAATTATGGTCTCATGCCAATAATTATAGTTTTTCAAGTGTCAATAATTGTAGTCGAGTGCCAATAATTATATACATGAATGTGCCAATAGTTGTAGTACAGTGCCAATAATTGTAGTTTTTGAAAGGCTTATTTTATTTTAATTTTAAAAAATTACACATAAATCATATAAATTTTTCATAAATGTGATCTTATAGAAAACATATCCAAAAATAAAAAAAAAATCCGCCAAAATATTTCTCTACAAACCAAAGTAAATGATACATGTTCAAACTCAAAAATTCCTTATGGGTGCCAATAATTGTAGTCCGTACGCTAATTATACTAGGTACATGCAAGACTACAACAAAATTACAACACCAAAAAACATATGTATTTTGTTGGTATAAACAAACGAAAAATTGTCAGAAACAAATGACTTTTGTTTATAAAAATAACAATTACAGGGTAACTAAAGTACAATTGCAGACGCGTCATTCCTGCATGTGTTAGTTATTCAGTGTTGCCAATCTGTGTGTAGTTAGACAGTGCTCAAATATATAGGCCATGTAATTAAATTCTTGTATAATCTGTGTGTAATTCTACTTTGGGTTCTATTTTAATTTATTTTTGTTTTAATTTTAACCTACACAAAAGATGTGTAGTGTAATTGTCTTCAATGTGTAATTGGAGACACAGCCATGTGTAAATTCATTGGTAATCATTTTATTCACACACATACACTAAAATTTTTGTATAAATGTATACAGCGACAGGTTGGGCTTGCGCATGTACCTGTTATAATTGTATCATGATTGTGTTCATGTGCAAAAACAATACAAAACCAAATTGAGCAACCATTCTCATTGTTTTTATTTTGTTTCTGTTTCACTCACTTCAAAGAACAAAACAAAATAAAGAAGTTTATAACTGTAATAGTGTCAAATATTTTTGTTACGAAAATCACGTTCCAGCTCCTACGTCTGGCATAAAGAGCATAGCTCTAAGAACTGTACATACGGAAAAATTCTAATTCATGCAAATAATGTTACAAATACATCATTGTTGAGAGAAGATTTCTGTTCAAATATCGAAACAGCCTACGGTACATATAAATTATTTGTTTGATTTGTTTTCTAATTTCAATTAAAATATTTTGATTTTTTTAACAAATCATTAATAATTTTTTGTTTTTGAATTTAAAATTTTCTTTGAAGGAACTAATATTTGATTCAGTAAATTTTGTGTTTGAATTGAAAAATTAACTTTTTCTGTATTTAGTGAATGCAAATAACTTTTAACTATGCTTTATTGCTAAGCTAAAAGTAGCAGCATAAGTGGTGGTGTACTAACTATCGGTAGTGCAAAAATACCGTCTGTTAAATTATTCTCAAATAATTTCGTTAGAAGTTTAAAGCAATGTTTATCAAAGCAATTGTTATATAACATTATATATATAAGCTTTACTTTCCTTAATACGTCTAAGAAATATAATATAATAATAATCTTACCACGGTTTCAACTTGGGCGCTATGGTTGCAATGTGCTTCGTATGCTTGAGGAAATCATATTGTAGATTTTTATTGATGTAGAACATAATTTTGGTCATTAGATGGCTCCCACAAGACTAGAACTTGCTACACTGAATACGAAGCTATGTGTGATAGTTAAAAAATTATTTGTACTACAGTAATTTTTTAAGCTTTCTATCATTCTTTGGATAAAGTTACATTTATAAAAATGGCAGCTTCTAGTAAAAGAGAAAAGTTTAACCTTACAATGCAACTCGTGGGCAAATCTGAACATCATGGTAACGGGGTACACATATGATAATATAAAGCTTGGCAATATAAGCCTAGTTAAAAGCGTTACTTTAATGCAATCAACTATAGCTAATAAACTTCATTTGCGTTAAAACAAAATACAGAAATTATTATATGCAAAAACTAAAAATTTGGGTGGAAGATCAATTTTATTTTCGAAATTCATCACTTTTAAAAACTTTGTTCAGTAATAATTTAATTGAAAACTTTTAACTAAACTACTTTTATATATAAACTAGGTGTATATCATCACATGGTTGAACCATACAGACATGTTCACGACAATCGTGAACTGGGCAAATATGTTCACATACCCAATCCCTATGATGGCGGCTATGGGCCTTATTCCGGTTCCAACTTGCCTTATATGCACGACATCAAGCCATATGTACATGATGCCGTACCTTACGAGTAAGTTGACATATTTCCTAAACATATAAAAAACATTTTGAAATAACGGTTAACGTTTTCTATATAAATTGCAGTCACAACAAGTACACAGTAAGTAATGCTGATTTTAAGGTTCCTGAAATACAATTGCAATATGGGTTTCCCGATCTTGAATCTCAACATAATAGCCACGGTTCAAACTAAAGTGCATGCCAATACAGAAAAATAAAACAGTATTTTAATTTATTTTCATAGAAACAAACATACCAACAAATCATTTTGGCCTACAAATGAATATAAACCTAATATAATTTAAGCATACCATCTAACCCTTTATCCCAGAATGAAGAAATTTATTTTGATTAACTAAATTTCCATTTCTCCTTACGAAAAAAAAGAACGCATTATAAAATTTATAAACTATTTTGCTGCTTGAGCATTGAGTTTCTTTCCACATACAGCAAACATGTATATTTATAACTCACATAACCATAAAAGTATTTTATTTAGAATATAAAAGGTCATTTAAACATTGCTTGCATGCTGACTTTAGTGATAAAAATAAATTAAGCAAAAAAAAAAACCCGCATCCCTGCCCTTCAGTTATACTCCCACTCCCGCATCATTTTTTTCTGTTGAAAAGATGTTTTAACTGAAATTTTGTATACTCCATTTTTTAAAATATTAAAAAAATACACAACATAGACCACAACTACCAAGAAACCCACCACAACTACAAAACGCACCACTACTACCACAACTACAACCACAACTACACCACGCAGCATCCTCTTCAATTACGACGATGAAGGCCGTCACAAGATTTTGCATCAGGAACATGAGCGCAAACACAATAAATACGACCATGCGTAAGCCTTTCTCGTTTGCTTGTACCACTTGGAAGAAGAAAATTAAATATTTTCTCTCTATCTCATTATTATTTAGCTTCTTAACCGAAAACGGCATTTATGGCGAAGAACAAGCCAAATTGCATCATGAAGGTGGCACTCATGCCCAGGGCTATTACGAATACACAGGCGATGACGGAAAACTTTATCGTGTCAACTACAAGAGTACGCACGAAGGTTTTGTGCCCGAAGGTGATCACATTCCCACACCGCCACCAATTCCTGCTGCCATTGCTCGTGCTCTGAAGTATGTTGACGAAAAACGCAAGGCGAATGGCGAAAAGCCCTTGTTCGACGAACGTGGGTTTCGCATTGATCACATGAGCAAAAATATGGTCAAGTCAATTAAATCCATACACACTGATAATATGCCTGATGATATTGCCGAACAAATACATGAATTGCAATTGGAAATGGAAGAACTTTACGGACCAAATGAGGAAGGAGCTGAAGATGAATCGAGCGAAGAAGATGAGCTGCGATATGATGAGGAGGAGAATTATTAAGTTAACTATAAAAAAAGAATTTAATCCATATTTGTTAGTTAGTCCAGGCTTCACTCATAAAACACTATTTTGTTTTGTAAAAGATTTATTAAACAAAGTTCCATACAAAATTCGTTTTGTAAACCTTTTTTATTAGAAAAAAATTTAAAAAATTATGTACATATACATAGTTGTAATATCGAAGTCAATGTTTAAGAAAATGAGTCACAATTATAACTATCTCTCACTCGTTTGCATCTCAATTCCTCTATATATACACACCCCATTAATTCATCCAACACTCCCAATCCCAATCCATTCACTCATAGTCGGTCCACTCATCTATTCACTACGACCTTCAGTTGCAGCTTCTCATTTATTTAAAAAAAAAGTTTAGTACTGTTGAAAAAGAAATTAATTTTATGTTGAAATTTTGTTAAAACACTTTTAGTTATTAGTTATTTATCGAACAAAAAAAAAACACAAACAAACGCTAAAATATATACACTCAGACAAATTTGTTAGGTTTTAATTTATTAAAATAATATTTAATTTAAATACTCAAAAAAAGTAAACTTTTTACTAAAAAAACATAAAACAGAACTTTACAATGACTTTCATTTTACAAAACCAAAATATGAGGTGGATCAGAATTAGAAGCGCGTCCATGCTTCAATATCAAAAACTAATTGCACGTCTCCATACGCAATAATTCTATGTACAAAAAGTGTTTAAGTTGAGAAAAGCTGATTTCAATTTAATGGTTCCTCCCTTGTCAAGATCTCAATTCATTTGTGTAATTCTTCATCTGCGAATTATATTTTTTAGACTTATCTTCTCATTTGGAATAAAAGCTTAATTTAGGTTATACTTTCGTATATTTAACAAATGTATTGCTTAACCCGGCTCCAGGGGATGAGTCAAAAATGCCCGTGAATTTTTTAATTGATTGTGGTTTTAAAAATGTAATTCTCTTCTTAACGGTCTTCTCAGTACTTGGAGATAGTGAATCTCTCTGAATGTTATAAATTTCAAATCAGTCGCATGGCGATTGTACTTCGAATAACACGTGCTTAAAGTTAAAAAAGGTAAATATGACCCATTTCCACAGTCAAAAATAAGTGTTTATTATATTGAAGCTAGAAGAACCCTCCTTTGCTAACTTTTAAATATGAAATGTTTTTTGTTTAAAAATAAAAATATGTTATTTTTTTAATAAACCCAGCTAAAAAAGTATGTATGGGATATGACATCCCATATATGGTTCGGATCCGAAAAATGAGGGTATATGGGCATACATGATTATATATGTTCATACATTTTCATACATGTATGTGCAAAATTCATATACATACACTTGATTCACAAAAGGCACTGCTGTGCAATAAATTAAATTATTAAAATTAAATTTTTTTAGACTTTAGCGAGAGGTTGTATTTGATGAAACATTTGTTTGGAAAAATAATTCAAAACGAATAAAAGTCATTTCATTCATCAAAAGGCGAATCAATTATTTTAAAAACATATAAATCATATTCGTACATAACATTTAGCTTAAGAAATCAGTTTAAAAACTAATGCAATTAATTATAAAAGAAAAAATAATCCGTCTAACAATAGTTTTCAATACAGTAGTATGAACTTTGTTTCTTATCAAGAGAATTTTGTTATTTTCTATAAAATTAATGACTGGATTATCCTTTTGATTATTTGATATGTTAAATGGAGCGACAATGTATAAAATCATACAAAAATGTTTTGTTTTTGTAATAAAAAGTTTTCCTCTTTTAAATGTTGAGGGTACGCATATAAACTTTGCATACCGTATGTATTTTCTAATGGATTTCCAATTCAACATTGATAAAATTCCAAGCTTTTTTGATTGCTAAAACGATCTTATGTGAGATATCATGTATGTATACATTCTTATATGGCTCCATATATAAAATCTTATATTTATATATGGATCCACACATGAAGAGCGTCATAATTAAATATTCATATATGAGCTCATATGTTATAATACATTTCATATATTAGTCCATATATTAGTTCATATACAGGGTGGGCCAAAAGAAACCAAGGGGGGGAAAAATTTAATAACTTTTTTGTTTATTAACTTATTTTTATATTTTCTTCTTTCTATTCAAAAAAAGAAAATAGTCGAGTGCTGTCAAATCTGGCGATCGCGGTGGCCAAATAATTTCCGAATTTCGAGAAATTATTCGCTATCCAAAAATTTGACTTAAAAGTGCCATTGTGTCTCGGGCAGTATGGGCAGTGGCTCCGTCCTGCTGAAACCACATATCAGGTCTGTTTTCGAGAGCAGGACGTAACAAATTTTCTATCATAAACCGATACCGCTCTCCATTTACGGTTACAGCACTTCCATCTTCATTCTCGAAGAAGTAGGGCCCAATGACATTTTCAGCTGTGATCCCACACCATACTGTACACCTGATTGGGTGCAATTGGCGTTGATGAATGGCTCTTGGATTTTGAGAAACCCGGAACCTACAGTTCTGCTTATTAACAAAGCCATTCAAATGAAAATGAGCTTCATCACTCATAATCAAATGTTCAATAAAGTTGATTTCATTTCTGGCCAACTCTTGAAATTTAACTGCAAAATTTAGACCTTGTGAACCTCTCCATTATAAATTCTCCAAGTGTTGTCTATATAATCTGAAAGAAAAAATAAAAAAAATTAATAAACAAAAAAGTTATTGGTTTCTTTTGGCCCACCCTGTATAATAGTTTTGCCAGGTATAATCCCATATATTTCCATACATGAATTCATACATATTCATATATAGTTATATACATTCATATATTAACAAGTAAGAGTGCTATATTCGGCTGTGCCGAATCTTATATACCCTTTACCAAAGTGCGTTTATGTAGTATAGAGATACATACATAAGCACAGAGATATGCGGGTACATAGATATTAATTTTGTGAAAAAATTCATACTTTTTTCTCTAGTGCAATTTTTAGGTTTTTGGCATTATGTTTAATTTGGTGGTTTTTAAATTTTGGCGATTTATTTTATTTTGCTGATTTTTTTAGTTTTGGCGATTTTTTTCATATAAGCAATTTTTTTTTTTGGCCCTGGAATTTTTTTTCGGTTTTTGGCGTTTTTTAATTTTGGTGACTTTTTTCCTTCTGGCAATTTTTTTGATTTTGACAATTTTTTTCATTTAGGCGATTTTTTTATTTTTTGGAGATTTTGTTTCATATAGGCGATTTTTTCGGTTTTTGGTGTTTTTATTTCTTTTATGCAATTTTTTTAGTTTTGACACTTTTTTCTCGTTTTGGCGATTTTTTTCGGTTTTTGGCGTTTTTTTAATTTTGGCGATTTTTATTCGTTTTGGCGGATTTTTTTGATTTTGACGATTTTTTTTTTCATTTAAGCGATTTTTTTAATTTTTGGCAATTTTTTCATATAGAAAATTTTTTTTTTGTTTTGGCGATTTTTTTCGGTTTTTGGGTGGATTTTTTTTATTTTGACGATTTTTTTCCATTTAAACGATTTTTTTATCTATGGCGAATTTTTTTCGTTTTGGTGGATTTTTTTGATTTTGACGATGGTTTTTTTCATTAAAGCGATTTTTTTAATTTTTAGCGATTTTTTTCATATAGCCAATTTTTTTGTTTTGGCGATTTTTTTTATGTTTTTTGGCGTTTTTTTTAATTTTGGCGATTTATTTTCGTTTTGGCGATTTTTTGGATTTTGGCGATTTTTTTTAATTTTTTGCGATTTTTGTTCATATGAAAATTTTTTTTGCGATTTTTGCGGATTTATGTCATTGTGGGAATTTTTTTGTTTTGACACTTTTTTCTCGTTTTGGCGATTTTTTTCGGTTTTTTGCGATTTTATTTCGTTTTGGCGATTTTTTTGATTTTGCCGATTTTTTTTTCATATAAGCGAATTTTTTTAATTTTTCGCGATTTTTGTTCATATAAGCATTTTTTTGTTTTGGCGATTTTTGCGGATTTTTTCATTGTGGGAATTTTTTTGTTTTGACACTTTTTTCTCGTTTTGGCGATTTTTTTCGGTTTTTTTAATTTTGGCGATTTTTTTTTCGTTTTGGCATTTCTTTTGATTTTGTCGATTTTTTTTCATATAAGCGATTGTTTTAATTTTGGGCAATTTTTTTCACATAGGCAATTTTTTTTTGTTTTGGCGATTTTTTTCAGTGTTTGGCGTTTTTTTTTCTTTTTGGCGTTTTATTTTCGTTTTGGCGATTTTTTTTTATTTTGGCGATTTGTTTTCATGTAGGCGATTTTTTTTAGTTTTTGGCGATTTTTGTTCATATAATCATTTTTTTTTGTTTTGGCGATTTTTGCGGTTTTTGGCGTTTTTTTGTCATTGTGGAAATTTATTTTTAGTTTTGACACGTTTTTCTCGTTTTGGTGATTTTTTTCGGTTTTTAGCGTTTTTTTTTTAATTTTAGCGTTTTTTTTCATTTTGGCGATTTTTTTCGTTTTGGCGATTTTTTTTTTAATTTTTGGCGATTTTATAATTTTTGGATTTTTTAGTTTTACCGTTTTTGAAAATTTGAACAGTTTAGCTTTTACGGTTTCCAAGATATAGCAATTTGTTAAAATTACATAGTCAAAATTGCATTAACTGATGGACCACCCTCTTTACTTTAAATTTTTTTAATTTCAGTGTTAATTGTTGTAGCATATATAAAAATACACTAATTTTACAAATTTCAAGTGTCAACATGCATATGTACATACATAATACAATTGCATGTATATTACATGGGATTTTAAAAGTTTTCGTCGCTCATTTTGGAACGCTCTTTAATTTTTAGCTTTTATATATTTGTTGTTGTAGCGACCAAAGTTCTACATACACTGTCCAAATTTCAGACCCGTAGCTTTTACCGTTCCTGAGAAAATAGCCTTCTTCCTAAAACATGAAGTATGTTTAATTATTAGAAAAAAAGTTAAAGTTTTCCAACCCTGGAAACGTTTTTTTTAATTTGTTAAATTCTAAATTTTTTTATAATTATAAATACCAATTTTATTCATCCGAATTATAATAATAAGTTAATTTAATAAAAAAGTAATAAAAACTTGTTTTCGGTAGTTATTTTCTATGGGAATATTGAGTATGAGTTTTCCAGCTCTGAAACCGTCTGCTCGATTTTGCTGATTTTCAATAGCAAAATTTTTCGGAAAATTTCTGACACACCAGTCCAAGAAAGAAGTCTCTAGCTCTTCTGGGAGCTTGGGAAAACCGATTTCACGTACAGACAGACGGACAGACGGACATCGCTTGTTCGTCTTCCCTATGCATAAGGATCCAGAATATACATACTTTATGTGTCTCTTATTAATATTGTAGAAATTACAAACGGAATGACAAACCTATATATACCCTTTTACCATTTTTTCGTAAAGCGTATAAAAATATATGGACCATATATAATATTTTTAGATGGGAAGTTATGTTTTATTTGCCTAATAAGATTATATCGAGAGTTTATATTCACACACAAAAGTCATATGAATGATTTTGTATTATTAATTAAAATATTTGTAGTATCAATTGAAAAATTAATTAAATTTTTACCTATAAACAATTTGATAATATCAATTAAGTTTTTCCACTCAAATTGATTAATACATCTAAAAATTTAAATAATATAATCAAATTCTTAACTAAAAATATCAATTGGTGAATACTTTTTTCTGTGATCAAAAAGTGCTATCTGCAATTCTTGAATATTTTAGTAGACAAAATAAAACTGTTATTTTCTCTAAGTCCAAGAGCATAACTGTATTTTATTAACGTTAGTAGAATTAAGATGTCTGCTGTAAATGGTACTACTCATCAAAATTTAGTTATTTGCCTTGCACTTTGAGAAAATAACAGTTTTTTGCGCTCTTATAAAATTTTCAGGCCTTGCAGAATATAAACACTCCATATTCAATCTAAATTGTAAAATTTTTCATAAATATAGCAAAAAAAAACCTAAGTTTAATAAGGGGGTTATTATAACCCAATCCCCATGTCCGTGTAGCTAAAATCTACACCGTTTCCTATCAAAAGATTTATTTAACACCATTCCTACACTAATAGAAAACTAACGATCTAATTTAAAGAACAAAAATCTTAAATTTAGATTGTAGTAATTTTTAAATTTCAATCTTGAAATTTTTTCGGTGTGATTGACGTTCTCAAATTTAAACATGAATTCTTAGTTTATTGAATGAATTCTTAAAATCAAGAACGTGGTCTCTATTTTAAAATTATATTCTTACATTTTTAAGAATTTGATCTTGACTTAAGATTTTTATTAAGAACTAAAGGGACCGCCATCTAACGTTTTCTTTCAACTAGTGCTTATTTCGTGAATGGTAACACTTAGCTCATGTCTGCTTTGACAGATAATTAGTTTTATCCTTCCGCTGAACGAATATGGTTGTGTATACGCTAGAACAACGCTGGGAAATATTGCGACATTACTTTGAAAATCATGGTAATGTTGCAGAATGTGTGCGAAAATTGCGTACGGATTTTCGAAGAAGAGAAGCACCGTCAACTCCGTATGTTCGTTATCTCGTGAAAAAAAGTGAAAAAACTGGCATCCTCATCGATAAACCAAACCGTGAAAAGCCAAAATCAGTGCGTACACCCGAGAATATTGCTGCTGGGGCAGAAAGTGTGCGTGAAGTGCCATCAACATCAATTAACCGTCGTTCTCAACAATTTAACATTTCGGAGACATCATTGAGACGAATTTTGCATAAAGACCTTGGCATGACGCCATACAAAGTCCAATTGGTTCAGGAGTTGAAGCCAACTGACCATCCAATGCGTTTTCGCTTCGCTAAGTGGGCCTACGATCGACTTACAGAAGATGCCGATTTTGTCAAACAAAATCATCTTTTCAGATAAAGCTCATTTTGATCTTGGCGGGTATGTAAACAAGCAAAATTGTCGCATTTGGGGCACAGAAAAACCGCACGCATACATTGAAAAGCCGACGCACCCAAAACGAGTCACGCGATTTTTTCTCCGCAGAGCTGATGTCGTTGGCCACCTCGGAGCTGGAATTTTACACCGTTGGACTATTATTTGTGAGTTGCCGTCACCCCCGACAAGCCAGAGACAATTGACGCTTTAAGGGACAATATTCGTGAAGCCATTGGTGAAATACAGCTGCACACAATCGATAATGTGTTTAACAAGTAAGAGATAGCACTCTGGCTGTGCCGAATCTTATATACTCTTTACCAAAGTGCGTTTATATAGTGTAGAGATACATACATAAGCACAGCGATATGTAGGTACATATTCATTTTATGAAAAAATGCATACTTTTTTCTAGTGCAATTTTTAGGATTTTGGCATTATGTTTAATTTGGTGCTTTTTAAATTTTGGCGATTTTTTTTCATATAAGCAATTTTTTTTGGTTTTTGGCGATTTTTTTCGGTTTTTAACGTTTTTTTAATTTTGGTGATTTTTATTTCGTTCTGGCGATTTTTTTGATTTTGACGATTTTTTTCATTTAGGCGATTTTTTTATTTTTTATATATTTAATTTTTTTTTTATTTTTTTGTGGCAATTTTTTTAGTTTTGACACTTTTTTCTCGTTTTGGCGATTTTTTTCGGTTTTTGGCGTTTGTTTTTTATTTTGGCGATTTTTTTCGTTCTGGCAATTTTTTGGATTTTGACAATTTTTTTCATTTAGGCGATTTTTTTTATATAGGCAATTTGTTTTTTGTTTTGGTGATTTTTTTCGGTTTTTGGCGTTTTTAGATTTTGGCGATTATTTTTCGTTTTGGCAGATTTTTTGATTTTTCCGATTTTTTTTCATTTAAGCGATTTTTTTAATTTTTGGCGATTTTTTTTCATATAGGCAATTTTTTTTTGTTTTGGCGTTTTTTCCGGTTTTAGGCGTTTTATTTTTTAATTTTGGCGATTTATTTTCGTTTAGCCGATTTTTTTTGATTTTGGCGATTCTCTTTTCATTTAGGCGATTTTTTTATTTTTTGACGATTTTGTTCATATAAACATTTTTTTTTGTTTTGCCGATTTTTTCCGAATTTTTGTCATTGTGGGATTTTTTTTTGTTTTGACACTTTTTTCTCGTTTTGGCGATTTTTTTCGGTTTTTGGCGTTTTTTTATTTTAGGCGATTTTTTTCGTTTTGGCGATTTTTTTTAATTTTTGGCCATTTTTTATATAGGCATTTTTTTTGATTTGGCGATTTTATTTCGGTTTATGGCGTTTTTTTTTTAATTTTGGCGATTTATTTTCGTTTTGGCGATTTTTTTTATTTTAGCGATTTTTTTCATTTAGGCGATTTTTTTTTTAATTTTTGGCGATTTATGTTCACATTAGCATTTTTTTTTGTTTTGGCGATTTTTTTCGGTTTTTGGTGTTTTTTTTTAATTTTGGCGTTTTTTTCATTTTGGCGATTTTTTTCGTTTTGGCGATTTTTTTAAATTTTTGGCGATTTTATAGTTTTCGGATTTTTTAGTTTTCCCGTTTTTGAAAATTTGAACAGTTTAGCTCTTACGGTTTCCAAGATATAGCAATTTGTTAAAATGACATAGTCAAAATTGCATTAACTGATGGACCACCCTTTAATTTAAATTTTTTTAATTTTAGTGTTAATTGTTGTAGCATATATAAAAATACACTAATCTTCAAATTTCAAGTTTCAATATACATGTGTATATACATACAATTGTATGTATATTACATGGAATTTTAAACGTTTTCGTCACTCATTTTGGAACACCCTTTAATTTTTAGCTTTTATATATTTGTTGTTGTAGCGACTAAAGTTCTACATACACTGTCCAAATTTCAGACCAGTAGCTTTTACCGTTCCTGAGAAAATAGCCTTCTTCCTAAAACATGAAGTATGTTTAATTATTAGAAAAAAAGTTAAAGTTTTCCAACCCTGGAAACGTTTTTTTTAATTTGTTAAATTTTTAAAATTTTTTTTAATTATAAATACCAATTTTATTCATACCGAAGTATAATAATAAGTTAATTTAATAAAAAAGTAATAAAAACTTGTTTTCGGTAGTTATTTTCTATGGGAAAATAGAGTTTGAGTTTTCCAGCTCTTAAACCGTCTGTCCGATTTTGATGATTTTCAATAGCAAAATTTTTCGGAAAATTGGTAAAGGGTATACAAATTGGACCGATCATGTAAGCTACTGCATGGCCAGCCGAGGTAGTCATTTGAATGAAATTATTTTTCATTATTAACCGGAAGGATTGCACTTCCAAATAAAATAAGAAATTTGAGAAAATATTCAGTAGTTTTTTTTATAGCATTTTCAAAAAAAAAGTTATCTGGCGGACCCTTTATATATTGAATTCGATCTTAAAATGAGATTTTATTTAAGGTTGCAATTTTAAATGTTATATTAAAAAATTAAGATTTTATTCTTGAATCATGTCGCATTTAACAGGCTACTAAGATTGAAATGGTTCAATTTGGAGAATAAAATCGTAATTTTTTCGCTTAGTGTATTGCTTTTTATACTCATAAGCTCTGATTTGCGAACTTCATCTTACGTGTTTTACAGTTTTTTCATAAATAAAAACACAATTTAATTGAAAAAATTTACGAAATAAATAAATTTGTTTGGCTAAACCCATGCAGTTCGACCAAAACTCATGACACAATTTATTTTGGGCTTAGCAAAAATTATAATTGTATACTTTTTTGATTAATCACGATTAATCGCATATTTTTTAATTGTAATCGTGATTATGAAAATCTGCGATTATTTGCAAACCCTACTTCCAGTGTTGTGGTCCACAACTTGTGGATAATACTCCATTCGTAATATGGCATTAAAAATAAACGGCAGGATTCTTATTGCAATATGCGACAAGTTAATCAGGTTAGAGCAACTACACTCGCCAAATCAGCAACACCAGTACATGTGTTTGGCGTAAATACGGATCCTCACAAAAACATAAATGGGAAAAAAGGCCAAGTTCCTTTCCAAAATTTGGGCCATCAAAAGTAGTGAGATAAAATGTTTGACCTAGTTCGTGTTTGCTACAATACCTATCAATGCAATATGATATGCATTGTATAAATTTGTAATAGTAAGGGTGTTATATAATTTCTAGATAATCTTAATCTTACTTGACAACAACAGGACCTGAACGCTTATGTGACTCTTCAACTGTGATTTTTCGGTATAAGAGGTATTTTGAATTATAAATTGAGTGCGTCTCATTTTTTTTCAATTTTATATCATTTCAACGCGAAGTAGAGGTTGGGGTATCTTCTCCCTATTAATTATATTTTATACATTTTTTTCCTCGTCATCTCTGGATGACGAGTGCATCTTTTATTTTCTCGGTAACAACATAAGAATATATGCCCTTCAATACGATCTGCAGGCCTTTAGCGCGCTTTAGCTGACATGTGAAGAAACTTGTTTTATTTTTTTTTCAAATTCAGAAACCATGTTGCGGAAATGTTTTTCGTCATAAATTTGAATTCTCGTTTCATCGATGTTGTCACGTTTTATTGGAAAAATATGAAATTTATTCTCACCAATGACCGAGATTAATTTTTTTGATGAGAGCGTTTGAATTTTTTTCTCTCAAATATATTGGTGGCGGCTTGAAGGTTTTGTTCGTAGGTACATCGGGTTTGTCGTTGTCATCTTGCAATATTTGAAAACGGTTTTAAAGATTTTTAAAGGATGCGCTGTTATCCCCAGACATCTTTGGGACAAATGCAATTTTAGTAGAATTTGGGCTTCGCCCGCGCTTTATTACAGTTATATATCTGTCCATTCCGACTTGGTCCTTGAGTTTTGGGGTACTGTTGATAACTTCTTTAAGTGATGACCACGAGCCCGAAGCGGATGATATCGCTGAGTTAATGTAGAAATTCTAGGCAACGGTAATTTATTTTTTTTTGTGCAAATTTTTAATGAAAAAAGTGAGTTTTTTTTTAATTTTTTTTTTAGTTTTTAGAGCAACTTTTATTTTGAAAAATATTCTTAGCCCTAATCGTTATAGATTGAGTTTTTCTCTCTGAGATTTTCATAACGATATCAGGAGTTAGAAAGTAATACATAAGATTCAATGCGATGAAAAATTTATATAAAATTTTGCTTTGCAATACATCGAAACTGCTTGAAGAAAGTTCATCAAGTAATGATTGCAAACATACATTTTTAGTGCAATTAAAAAAAAAATATTTTGTAAATAAAAAGAATTGCGAACTAAGCGCCTGTGCAAAATTTGTCCCGTACGACATCGCCACTGAGAAATTTAAAAGTATTAAAAAATATTTTCTTTAATAACTAATTTTTTTTTGGAAGAGCATTCTATAATTCAATTATTTAAATCAAGATGAATAAAAACAGCGAGAATTGCAAACGTTACAGAGAAAAATTAAAAGAAAATTAAATTAAATTGCAAAACTATAAATTAAAAAGCCGAGAAAGATTGCGTAACGCTAGGAAAAAGTCAAAAAACCCTATTATACCCGATGCATTTTCTTTTTATCAAGTGATTAAAATGTATTTTGTACCATCCGATGACATTGGGAAATAGTCTTCGTTGTATAACTTGGACGAAAAGAAGAAAAACGTAAAAATTATACCACACATATCTAAATTGCACTTCTTATGTTGCAAAGGTCAGGAAGTGAAAGCAGCTAAAACTGCATATTCCAAAACCCAATACTATTCGTATTTAATTTTGCCTATTTTGTGATATATATTTACTTTTTCATCTCATCCTGCATTTTCTATTAAGTTCGTATCAACACATTGAATACCTCTATTTAATTTAATTTAATTTAATTTTTTTTAATTTTTTTATTCATAATTTCCCAAAAAAGCACCAGAAAATATTTGAACATCATGATGGAACAAAATGTCCCGTACGCCATGTCCCTTACGACTATAATTAAGTTTAAATAAGAAAAAAGCTATTAATATTTTTTTTTTTAGCAAAATCTAGCTCATTTGAAAAAACATTGACTCACCTCATTCTAAAATTAGTCACATTAATTTATTGCTTCAGGTTTCGCTGAAATAAGCATTTTAATTGTTTGCTACAAAAAATATTTCCTTTTTTTTTGTCTCTTACGACATTCAAAGTTTTTTGCAATTATCTTTAAAACAAAAAAATTGTTATAATTAGATTTAGCATCATCAATAGAGCTAATCAGGGGCCATAATTTAGGCTAATAATCAAAACAAAAATCTATTTTATAATTTAAGTTTAAAATTTGTAAACGCACTAATAATCCCAAAATTATATTTTACTTATTCAGTAAAATATTTTTTTATTAAAATACATTGAAATTGATTATTGAGGGGTTTAGCTGTTTTTTACATGTTTTTTATTTTCTTACTTTACCATTACTACAATGGCTGACTTTTTTTCAGCATCAAATTGTAGATATAAAGAGTATGTAATAGCTGTTGTTGTTATTTACATTTATTTTCTTTTTACATACTCTTTATATATACAATTTGATGCTGAAAAAAAGTCAGCCATTGTAGTAATGGTAAAGTAAGAAAATAAAAAACATGTTGATTATTGAGTTCTTGTTTCAACTTTGTTATTTGTTGTTGAGCTTCTCATTTATTTAAATGAAAGTTTATAACATAATAACTCTAGTTGTTCTAAGAAGCTTTGGATAAAGGTTCCCTGATGATCTGCATTAGCAACAGTGAAATGCGCATAGGATCCAGCTAAACCCCTCAATAATCAATTTCAATGTATTTTAATAAAAAAATATTTTACTGAATAAGTAAAATATAATTTTGGGATTATTAGTGCGTTTACAAATTTTAAACTTAAATTGTAAAAATTCCCATAAAAACACTAATTAAAAATCTATTTTATTTTGATTTCTTTTCCACTTTTAGTGCGTACGACTGTCCCCTACGACAGTATGAAATTGCCCATATATCTTTATACACGCAAAGAAAATTATGGTTTTTAACTTAAAATTAATTAAACAGCAACATACTATGATTAAATTATATGGTTGTAGTTAAATCATATTATTTTTAATAGAAAAGCTAACTTTTAATAATATTATTTTCTGAGTTAATAATAATATTTTCAACCTCTAATCTTACTATTGTAAATATCACAACACCATAAGCGTGCGTTGGCTTTTTGTAAAATTAAATACATACTTATACACATACACACGCATTCGTTTACTTACATGGTGTTGCATGTCTATAACACCACGTTACACATACTCTGTCCTCTGAACCAAATATACTTTTTCGGAAAGGGGAGAAAATATAAAATTACACGTGTATCGGCGATTTTCATGTACACGTGAGAATTTTTTTGTATAAAATATAAAGCTCGTAGTGTCCGTCTGTCTGAAAAATTTTGGATAAGTTTTTAATCCTTTTTCCGTGATCCAATCGAGCTGAGTTTTTGCAGGCAGACTCGTGGAAATGTCTGTATCATTTCAAATTAAAAAAAATTGATTTTTATTAACTCTCAGATTTATTTGAATTTTTTTGAAAAATTTGTTATCGGTTTTTTGTAACGGTTTCAGCTCCTTAAAACCCGATTTTTTTTATTAATTTTGTAATATTAACATTGAAAATTATTACATTAAAAATTTTAATGCTTTTAAAGAAACTTCGGCCGTTTATTCTTGCGTTTGTAAGCATTTGTGTCACCATCGCAACAAATAGACCAACAGTATTCACCAAGCATATGTGTAATATCTTGTCCTTTAAAGCGCTTTTCAATATCCGCAATGTCCGGATGGAACCTTTCACCATGCTCATTGCTACAAGCTCCTAAATCATTAGGGGAAAAATATAAATGATTGTGAAGGAAATGGATCTTTAGCGACATTAATATGCCAATTTCGCCATGTGCAGAAATCATTTCTGCGACAATATTTTTATAATTGGCAGCTCGTTTGTTGCCAAGAAACTGCTCAATAACGGCAACTGTGCCTTTCCATGCACGTTGTTCGATAGCATTCAATTTAGATGACAATTCATCACTTGCAACTATTTTTTTATCTGCGAACCATTGAAAACACCTTAAATCATATACGTCATTAAAAAAAAATTTACTGAATGACTTCTTAAAAAGTACCTGCATGAATCTTTGCGCCGCTCAATTTTGGAAAAATTTTGCGCAAACTTGCAATCGCCTCGCCCTCACGATCCAGTTTTTTAACAAAATTTGATTAGAGATCGAGCTTAATGTGTAGTGGTGGCAAAATGAATTGAGATGGCTGCACCAAAGGTAGATGCTCTATACTTTCTACGCCTATTTTGTAGCATGTTCGCGGCTTCCACTTAGATTCAGTGTAATGCTGATCACTTTTGCGATCTTCCCATGTACACAAAAAGCACTGGTGAGTTGGAAATCCACGCTTAACACATATGAGTAATCCGGCCACTTTCAGATCGCAGCATATTTTCAAATTATGCTCTTGGTACTTTATCAGCTGTAATATTAATTCCATGCCTTCGTATGTTTCTTTGAGTGGCATATGCGCTTGGAACAGATGGATGTTTGTTACCTATATGAAGCAGCACGACTTTAAGGCTGTTGACCGATACATTGATGAAAATCCGCCACTCCTCTGAAATATGAGGGTAACAAATTTTTGCAAACATCGAATCAATATCATAACAATAAGCCAGGTTTTTTCCCGGCCTTCGTGCAATTTAAAAAATTCGTCATATGGAATAATGCTACCTCGATCACGAGCGGCTGTTATTTTAAAATCAGCCGCTACTATATTCCACAGCTTAAGAGTTCCGCTGTTCTCCTCGACAAATGCCGTCTCGTACAAGGTCATTGAAGTAGGCTTGTGTTATTAAATGCGGCACTGCAGTCCCAAGTTCACTAAATGTTGGTACATATTCCGATACTTCTGAACTCTCATATCTCGCATTCGATGCAAGAAATGTTGATAGCATTGTTGGAACTACTGTTGATTTTCCATCGCTTATTTCGGAAACATCATCAAAATATCCACTGAAGCCGCTATACGTTTTTCTGGTGAGTACAGAACAGCTGGAATAACCGATTCCACATTAGCGTAGCGAACTTTGTTGCGGCGAAAGTATTGGTACCCTTTAGTTTGAGGAAAATTTACGCAAAAGTAGCACAATTCATTGCAGTGCTCCGTACGAGGTAGCCAAATTGTTGGTAAAGCGTACTTTATTGTTGACCTTCCATCAGTAAACTTCCGTAGTATACCACAAGTAATCAAGCCATTGCTGGTAGTCCGTCGTCTTCTTTATATAGGAGTAAGTCTAATGTACTCAAAATTCTCTTCCGCGACCGCAGTGGTAGTTCAAGTTGTGTCGAACGCCTTCTTGTTGATGTTGATGGACTATGCTGCACGCTCCCTCGTACACGTTCAATATTTAGACCACTTGCACGGTGGGTGTTCTCCTGGCACAAGAAGGGGTTCTTGCAGACCCATGTTGACGAAAATTTTCAATTAAATGACGACGATATGCACAAGAGACTCTTTGTTTGAAAAATAAAATTCAATTATTTTTGTGCATTGTTGGATTGTATGATGATTGATAATTCATTTCCCAAAGTCTTCTTCACAAAATGCTGGAAAAAACAAAGAAAGAATAATAAATAAAAAAGTTCTACAAAATTGGAATCCTCAGATTTTAAGAATTTTTCTAACCAACTAATAAAAATAAAAATCAGAATAACGTATTCTCAATAAAATTTAAAAACTCAATTTAGCAGCCTCATTTCCAATCAGCAAATATATTAAAAAATATATCAAATACAAACACAGTTAAAAATTTTAGAAATAGACTTAGAATCATCTTTCTAAAATTAATATATGGTATAAAAATCACAAAATCCTATCGAGTGGTTTTTTAGAAAAATTGTGTTAAACCTGAACATCGATTTACGGATGGCGATATGCGAACAGTGTGCAAATACAGATTGTAATGAATAAACAAACCAGTAAAAGTTTGACCCGAAGTTATTACAATTGTACTTTCGTTCCCTTTTATCATATTTAATTTTACTTAACTGTATATTTTTGGGTATGAAAAACTAATACTAGCGTTTTTGATGAATTTTAAATTCACATTTGAGGGATTCAAAAGGTAGTCATAAAAGTCGTATTATCGTAATGTTTCAAATTATTTGAATATGATTGTTTTTAATTGGTGCTATTTGGAATTTTTACAATTAAATTTAATATTTGTTAATGCACTAATAATAGCAAGTTATTATTTTAGTTACTTATCCAGTAAAATTTTTTATTAAAAATACCTAGAAGTTGATTAAAGATGATGATGAAGTTAGATATTTATTATTTTTATTTGTTTGGTTTTTTTTTGAGTCCTCCAGTTATTTCTTTTAATTAAAAATGTTGTATGTTATATTTAAAGAACCGTTAAATAAATATATATATTTTTATTTAAAATGTTTGGAAAAATTAGAAGTTAAATTTTCTCAGAATTTGTCAGAGAGTATGTCGCAAAATTTGTCGTCCTTAGTGAAAGGTTAGCTAAATTGTTTATTTATAAAAATTAGTTTATATGGCTGAATTTCATAAGTCGGCGATTGCTCGATGAGAATAACATTGATATTTAAACGGAGAGGTTATTATTACTATATTTGTGTCTCTAGTGACTCCCATTCGCTTAAGGACAGGACGTTCGGGTTAATTACCGTAAATATACATATGAATATATTTATAAGATAAATTAAAAAATTTAAATATTTTTTTAATAACATGCTTTCTAATTTTAACCTCAAATCAAATTTAAACAAGAAATCAGATTAATGCCCTTAACTTCCATACACAGGTAGAATTTCCTAATGTTTATACTTACGAATTGGATTTCCAAAATTTAACTCTCATGATATGTTTATGTATATCTTTACACTAAAAGATATCTATTATAAGCTTTATATCCTAATTGTACAAAACAATATTAAGGTATAAATAAATATTTCGAATATTGAAACATATATCGAATGTATTTGCTAGACCTGAAAAAAATATATTTAAGTTAACCCTGAAATCTCTTCAGTTATAAATCAAAACATTTTTTGTATGTGATGATTTGTGATTTATTAAGAACATTAAAAGTTGTGTTTACACATATTTTTTTATTATAAGAGCACATACATGCATACATACATAAATATCAATGTCGATACGAAATGCCAATTCTAAGGATGCGAGGTTTTAGTTTAACATTTCAACAAACTTAGAATTGGTCCACAATAACAATTTAAGGTATACATACAATTTTATAACATAATTAATCAGATTAATACGTTAAAATACTTTCGGACACTCTCCCTAAAATAAAATACAAACCTACATACAGTTTTATGTACGTATGTACTATGTCCAAATCAAAGGTATTTTGACTTCATGTTCATTTTAACAAATAACATCCATTGTTAAGAAGAGTATTCACTTTATATGCTCGTAAAAATAATTTTTAATTATGACAAGCAGATTCAGATTTCAAAATATTAACAGCATACTTATTGTAAAAAAGTTTATATATATTTATTTTGTGCATTAATTTTATTTAGCAAGTTTGTTTGTATGTATGTTAATACTAAGCCCGAGTTTGTGCAAGTCGAAAACAGCGATTAAGATCAATATAAATTTAAAACCTGAAACAATCTAAGGGCAATGAACTGCGAATAATAATATGGCAAAATTTACTTTTTGCAAAAAAAATTTATTTTTTATTCTTGAAAACGATCTTTCGAATCTTCGAAAAAATAGGTGTGTGATGACTTTTTCATTCTAAAGAAACAATGGAGTTGAAAACCTTTTCAAGGAGGTACCAATCGGATGAAAAATTTGTCACCTATATAGAGGAAAAATTAGTTGAGTGAAATGTTTGTATGATCGTACAAGGCTAGAATTATTAAAATAATAAAATCAACAAAAATTAACTGCCAGTTTATAGAAGCCATGTAAAATTATCGTCTACCTATTTGTGTATACTGAAAACAAAAACAAAGCACTCAATGTCTTCAATATACTTAAGTGGACAGAGGAGAAATTTTACATGGCTTCTACAAACTGGCAGTAAGACTAGTACCTGTTACAGTCGGTCAACTTGAGTAGAAAATTTATATGAAACGGACTCATATGTTTGAGTTGATTTCATAACAATTTTTTAGACGAGGCGCTTACGTGAATTGTGGACACAAGGTGTATTATGATGTTTTTCTTAGGGGCTGTCCATATATTACGTAACGCTCAATGGGGGAGGGGGGTTAGAATTTTGTTACGATTTGTTATTGAGAGGGGGGGAGGGGTCTTTGAAAATGTTAAGTAAGAGAAAAAATTACTAATTTCGTAAAAACATACGTATGTTTTTCTCATTTATTTTTCTACTTGATCATACGTGTTACCTTAATATATTATGTATGGATTAGTGATGTAACGAATGTCAAATTTTGATATTCGCGAATACGAATACGTATTGAATACGTATTTTGAATTTTCGTAAAGTTGGTTTAGCACCAGCTGTTTTAGATGGAATCCACTTGTTTTTGCAGAGTTTCTCTTACTATTTTTAATCAGCTGATCAAATACTTTTAACTTACAAAGCCTATTTAATTGTGTCGTCATGTTATTGTTTATTGGTTAAAACAGGGATCCCACTATCGGCACAATGTACCGATTTTCGTCGGCTCACTGAAATAAAGTCGTAAGTAATAAGCCAAATTGGCCTTATTTTTCAACTGATTGGTATAATTCCACCACACTGCATTGTTAGTAGAGCCGTATAGACTTATCCCGGAATTAATTGAGAAATAAGACTGTTTTGGTTTATTGCTTATGACATTATTGCAGTGAGCCGACGAAAATTGCTAATGTATCAATTTGTGTGTGTTTCTTTACTCTACATTGGGATCCCGCGGGATCCCAATTTACACGAAAAGCGTTCCCGTACTCGAAAATTGGGTAAATGAGATAGCTTTTGTGAGAGTAATGGTCTTCTTCTTCTTGCACGAAACAGCCCGTACTTTTTCTTCGTGCTAGTTTGGGCAAACACAAAATCAAACAGCTGTTTGAAAAATAAACAATTGCAAAAAAAATTACATTTACCTAAAAACTAAAAAAAATAGAAAAATGTATGAAAAAATCTTTAAAAACAGGTGGTAGACAAAGTTTTATAAGTTTTTATATGAAATTAAGATATAAAACCTATGCAAGTATGCTGAATCATGTAAGTAAATACGTGCGTGTGTATGTACATATGTGTATACGTATGTATATGCAAACATGCATTGACGTTTATTTTCGTGTTAAAATTTTGGGTTTTTGCGTTCCCGTACTTTTGTGCATTTTTGTATATTATTGAGCGAAATTATAGTTTGCTCTCATTTTACCGAACTTTACCCAAGAAGTAAAGAAACAAACCTATTGTGCCGATAGTGGGATCCCGGCTTAATGTTTCGTACGGGTAAATCATTAAACATAATTGCGGCATAAACACATCTTCCATAAAAATTTACACAAAAAAGCAGCACCAGAAAGCAGTTGAGAGCAGGGTTCCCATACTTCTTGCGAGTGACACTCCCAATTTTTAATTTTGGATTCCCGAAATTCCTTAAAAAGTAATTTGTACTATCCCCACAAATCTCCATGCTTGTACTTATATTTCTAACACATCAGTTAAGCTGATTATTAAAAACAAAAAATAAGAGTCCAAATCTACTTTACCGTTGTCTTAAGAAATTTGTTGGGACTTGGGAATCTTGATATGAATAAATTTCTGCTCGGATCATGTTAAGTTGTATTTTATTTGTCAATAAATTTATTAGCTTTTAGCAATTTAAGGAACTAATTGTGAAATTATTTTTTAAGTTATAAACGTATAAATAAAGAAATCAGCTGATGAATAATATCGCTAGTAAACATGGTTAAACAACAACAATTGTTAAAAACGAGTTCGTTATTACCATCTACAATTTTTATATAAAGCGTTTTTTTAGCATTTTAAATTTAAATTAAAAAATATTCAGTAAAATACAAATCCATAAAAACGTTTATAAAGTTGCCAAAACATATAAATTATCTCTAATGAATTCCTATATCCCCAAACTAAAATTTGTATCCCCATTTACAAAAAATCCCCGATTTGGGGATAAATTCCCTAATCTGACAACAAAAAATCTTCCAGCTGGAAATTAAGCGAAATACTTCGATAACAATAAACGACGTCAGCATAAGGTCCCAGGCAAAGTTGGCACAATGAGTATTTTATTGACGAAAGCATTTTAACAGCTTCAATAGGTTGGTTTTCTATTTTATTTGTTAAACTCATCTTTTTTTTATTTATTTCGTGTATTTATTTTTTTATATTACTTTTGATGCCACATAACACAAAAACCTAAATCAAAACATACAAAAATCAAACCAATCAAAATCTGCGAACTACTCAACGTACGCAAAAACTGTCTGTTGAAAAAGGCAAAGTTTAACGTATAACGGATTCTGTGCGCCCCGGCCTTGACATGGTCAGCGAGCAACACACATATCGTCACATAAATTCGAAAAAACCATAGTTACATTTAAAATTTCTTACAAAAAACAAAGCAAAACATGTTAAAAATTTTAGTGCCTTTAGTTTTCAGTAGTCTTTTGAATTTCCTTTATAAATTCAATATAAAATCAAGACGCGCACAGACAAAACAGGGACGTGAAACTTCGTCAACACTATATTGCACAATACACACGAAATATTATTATTATGGTATTGAAGATCAGAAAATTTAATTGATTTATTTCGCTTTTCAAAATATACCACTTCCAGCTGATACTATTGCCACCAAACCTTATACTATCGGTTTTCGTACAGAACTTTAAGCTTCAGAGGCCCATACAATATCAACAAGTATGCTGGTGTTGTACATATGTTTAACGATACAAAATATAAAATTTTTTCTCTAATGGAAATTCATTCATACATATTTTACATCTAAAATCGTTTCGTGTTTTTCGTGCTACCTATTATCGATTAAGCAGTGTATGCAGCTCACAAGTGGCAAATGCAATTACCAATTCTGTGTAATATCTTGTTATGTTACCTCTCCGTTGCAAACCCTTAGGTACAAACAAATATTCGATTAAATTAATTTAGGTGTGGACTCAAATAAATTTTTAAAACTTGTATGTACAAATGTCAAAAATTGCGCCCTATGCATAATGAAAAAGTAGCATGAAGTTAGCATAAGTGGCAAAATTAAGCATGTCCTTAACGAGTTTTGTCATAAAATTATGCATTGAAAATCACGATAGGATTAAAAAGTGGGTTAAAAGTAGATTCTGCCTCGATTTTTAGTAAGGCAAAATTCGTTAAGACCATGTTCATACTAACTTTATGCTAGTTTTTCGTTATGGTTAAGGCCGTAGATGGTTATCTCTTGGAAAAGCTGTGTAAATAGTTTTGGAGCAATGGAATGAGTAATACTATCATTTTAAAATGATATCAAACAAAAATATTGAAAAAATATTTTTGGGCACAAAAATTAGGATTTTTCTTTTGAAATGGGGATTTTTGGGGACATTACGTTTTAGATTGGGGCAAAGACGCAAAATTTTTCTGGCAGCACTGGTTGTGAGTTAAAATAACACTCCAAATCTATATAATTAATAGGCAAACATGTTTTTTGTAATCCCTTTTACGCTGGTACTACTGCACCGATTTTGAAAAGATTTATATGGTTTTAAAGGGTTTTTGGTACAGATGTGCAGAATCTATATTTTATTGAAATCTGTTAAGTATTTTGGGAGCTATAAGGGTTTAAAGTTGCTACTACTACTTACACACATATTACACATGCATTTATTAGCTTACAAGTAAACAGGAAACAAAACATGAGATTGTGTGTGTTTGTAGTATTTCTCTTGATCTAAAATTTTTTTTCTCTTATTTGTGATATGTATGAAAGCCATAATACCTAAAGGAAAAGAGTTCAATAAATTGAATTACGTACCTTTTCACAATGTATGGTTAAAATATAACAGGGACTTTAACGGCAAGTTTTGTATGAAGAACTGTCAGTTAAAGTTCACGTTAACTCTTAACCATACATTGTGAAAAGGTACGTTAGTTTAGTTAAAGGGATTTCGTTTGTGTTTTTAATTTCATGTATTATTTATTTAATTATGCATATGTTTGTAAGTATGTGGGTGACTGTGTTTTAATGCATTTTTTATGACGTTTAGATACATTTTCTTTGAATCTTAATAAAATTATTTACATTTAGATTCTAGAATACGGACGATTGTGTCGTCCGTTGGTATATCTACTATTATTATTATTGGAGTATTTTTTCATAAACTGAATTTGTAAATACATATTTCAAGTCAAACACTCTAAAATCTTCAATTAAATTGTTTTAAACCTGTTGCATACTTTAAGGAGCTCTTAACCAAACTGAAAGCTCTTCAAATTTAATTACGGAGCTTTTTGCATAAATATAACATCACTTACTTGGTGGACATATTTGCGTTAAACTTTTTCTGACTCATGGTAAGCTACTCACTGATACGAGTACCTGTTGCCAATTTAGTCATTTTCCGTCTAGATCTTTCAACTAGCAATAAACTAGCAAATGGTAACAGAACTCGGACGTTTTTATTTGTAATATTATGAATACTTGTATGTTTGTATGTTGAAAGCAAAATTAAGAAATAAAATTCGCAGTGATACGATCAATGCAATATTTATTCAAATTTCGGTATGTATCAATAGAAAAAACAGCAAAAAATTTATATGTATTTAATTGGGATATTCTTTAGATTTTTTTTGCCTTGTCCTGTTTTGATTTTAAAGTTTATTGGACTCTTTTGGTTATATTATATGATATTAAATATAATATATTATATGTATATACATATGTGCCCAGCAAAAAAAGACACTACAAAAAAGTCATGAAAATGTAGAGTTTGCGATCTGGAAGTAATGAAAATTTCAATTCGAGCTAATGATTTTTACATAGGGTTGTCATTGCAAGAAGTTCTCTTTTTCGATGCCTGGTCACTGAATCGGAAGCGATATTAAGAAAAATTACCTTTTTTGTGTTCTATGATAATATTTTCATCTAGAAAAAATTATAAATAGTTACATATTTTAACAATTCGTTTCTTTTTATACGAATTTAAACCCGAAACAGTGTTTTCATGTAAATTACAGCAAATAACTTTTAAATTTTAGACTAAAATAAGTTCATACAATTCTTTAAAAAAATAATTTTTTTTTAATTCCGGTGAGTATTTTCCAACACTATGGAGGAGTTACAAGGTTTTGTATGACTAAATTAAGATCCTACATGGTTTTTTGCTCACTCTCGGCAAATTAAAAATATCGATTTTTTGGAAGCAATGAAAATGTAGTTCCACTAGAATGACTTTAATTTTTTTACTGGGTACATATTCATACATATGTGCATATATATATGTATACTGTTAACTAAACCCAAAAGGGCATAACTAACCAAAAAGTCAAAATCGGGACTTTTATTGATTATTATGAATGCCAATAAACTACATGGCTTGATAAAATCTTATACGCCTGTGATAAAAAATTACGCCTTTATAAACAATAAAAAAAGAGATGTAATTACAAGTGTGTTTATTTGATATATGTATGTAAAACGACGTAATTGCAAATTTTTTTAACAATATATAATGAAATGGTTTTATTTGAAGAATTGCGTGAGACTAAATTAATCGATTCTTGAGAAGTACTTATTTTTTTGGCAACTTGTTCACGTTTATTTAATCTAAAAAATCGTTTTCTTCATTTAGAAAATTATACATAATTTTTTTAAATTTTAGGTAAAGTGATTTGTAAGCGAATAATGAAATTTGATAATCAGAAAAGTAAGTCATTATATGGCAAGTAGTTCTGATGGTAATGTGTAATTTTTTGCTGGGTCTATCTGTGAAAGGTAGAGGTAAATACATATAAAAAGCAATATTACTTAAAAATTGCCAAGGTAGCAGATTATTTAGAAATTATATAACACCTTTTAATTTGAAATTTATTTGCTTGTGGTTTAGCTTGGTCTATATACGTATTTCATTGGCGCTTAAACCAAATCATCAGTAGACTTCAACCACAAATTTTGAACAGTCACAAACCTCTTACTTTATGCACAGACTTTCAAAAACTATATGAGAATTCATAGAACAATAATATTTTTGAAAATCACAAAGGCAAAATAAGTTTGGTAGGCTTTGAAACTCATACAAAACCCAGCAAATAATTTATATTCGATATGAATCTATTTTATTTTTCAAAATTTCAAATTAAAATATAATTATGACAATATGTCGAATAATAAACTTCTTAAATATTATATAACACCTTTACGAACACAAATTTATAAAATGCAGAACATATTTCAGTGATAGATATTGTGCTAAGCAAGAACTTTGTTTTTATCTCACTACTTTTCATGGCAGAAATTTTTTAAAAGGATTAGAGGTACAAAATATCATACACGTATCACACTTACGTCCCTTTTCACAATGTATGATTAAGAGTTAACGTGAACTTTAACTGACATTTCTTCATACAAAACTTGTCGTTAAAGTCCCTGTTAGCTTTTAATTGTACATTGTGAAAAGGGCCGTTAATCAACAAGTTTTAAAATTCTCAATAGAGACGGAAAACTGTTTGTGGTTTAATTTTAGGAGAATCTTAAAATCCGAATACATCATAGCAAGCAAATTCCATTTGAAAATATATTTACATTGTTTTTACTTTGAAATCTTACAATTATTCAGGGAAAAATTATCTATGTTTTGAAAAAAAAAATTGCTCAAAAAAATTTGACCAATTTTATCATAAAAACAGTACTATTTTGAATTAAAATCACAAAGTAAAACAAATTTTATCAACAAAACAGTATCAATTCAAAATACAACCAAATTTTAAACAAAATAATTTCATAATTCTAAACTTGAATAAGGGCTCAAATCAAATTAAATTTTTTTTGAAAGTATACGATACATTTCTATATCCTTTTTACATTAACTAAAAATAATACCTTTTGGTGATATAAAGGTTGTCACTACACTATCACAAACATGGTCGCAAATCTGGTTTTCGAAATGAAAAATAACCGAAATACGTTAAAATTTTATCAGTAGATAGATATTGAGGTTGTAGTTAATTTTTTGCAAAAAGTAAAATTTTAAAAACTTTGAGTCAATACCCCCTTGTTGACTAAGTCCGATATGTATGATAACAAATCGATTTAAACAAGATGTACTGAAGCGCTTCCTTGGCGCTCTACGCGACAAATGTAAATTGGACAATTTCCCATCTCTTAGAGATTTTAAGTTCAGGATGCGGAAACAAGTTGGCAAGTTATTAAAAAAAGCTTAAATAATTAAAAATATATGTATCCTTTTTGATTTCTTCAAGAGGATGTGCTAGAATAAATACATACATACATATTTATGTAGCTGACCGACCATATACATACTTAAAAAGCATAATCTTGAAGAATTTAAATCTTTATCTTTTCTCTTCAAAAATTCATAAAAAATTAAAAACTCAAAAATATTGAATTTCTGTTATTGATTTAAAAGCTAGATATACTGGAAATAACATAAGCTACAAATAATGAAAATCGGTGCATATAAGTTGATAATTATAATTTATAGTATACTCACAATATACATATGTACATACATACAAACATTTTTTTTTACTCGCTATAATTTTTATTTTTTTGCTTATTCAATTTTTATAATTAATATATACAAAAATTAAATTCTTAACTAATGTGTAATTAAATATTAAATAATCAATTTGAAAACAGAACGTTGAAATAAAATTACACATTTAGATATTTCTACTAACTTGTTTCATTTAATGAAACAATTTTGTATATCATGGGCCTATATCGATCTTAAATATTTACAAAAATTTGTTGAGGTGTTGCTTCAAGTAAACATTTAAGCATTTTTCTGATATTGAAAGGCACATACTCTTTTATGAAATCTGCTGTTATTGAACAGTTTTTTAACTAATCCTTATATACGGTTCCAACTCATAAAAATATATATGTATACTGGCACAATTTAATTTAATCAAGACAAGTATACCTGCGAACAAATTTCTATTTTCAGGTAGCATTCTTAACAATAATGTAGATAAAAATTAATAAATTCAGTGAAGTACGACTTTGACCCGCGCACGAAGGGTTCCGTACAGGCACGAGATATGTAATTCAATACGAACAATATATACGATAGTTTTGGCATTTTTTACGTTTTTGGGTTTTTTCGGTTGTAACCGTTTTTTTTTAGTTTGGGGGTTTTTGAATTTATTGGCGCTTTCTGAGTTTTGGCATTTTTTTCACGTTTTGAAGATTTTCTTTTTGGTTTTTGAAGTTTTTTTAATTTTGGCGATTTTTATTATTTTGGCGTTTTTTATATAGGTGATTTTTTTTGTTTTGGCGATTTTTTTTTGGTTTTGGCACTTTTTTTTCGTTTTGAGGATTTTTTTCGGTTTTTGGTGTTTATTTTAAATTTTGGCGATTTTTTCGTTTTGGCGATTTTTTTAAATTTGGCGATTTTTTTTAATTTTGGCGATTTTTTTCATTTTGGCGATTTTTTTTTTCACATAAACAATTATTTTGGTTTTGGCGCATTTTTCGCGTTTTGGCGATTTTTTTCGGTTTTTGGCGTTTTTTTCATATTGGCGATTTTTTTTTCATTTAAACGATTTTTTCGAATTTGGCGATTTATTTTAGTGCTAGAATTTTTTTTTTAATTTTGTCGATTTTTTCCGATTTGGTGATTTTTTTTAAATTTTTGGCGATTTTTTTCAGGTTTTGGCGTTTTTTTCGGTTTGGCGATTTTATAATTTTCGGATTTTTTAGTTTTACCGTTTTTAAAATTTTCAAGAGTTTACCTCTTACGGCCTCCAAGATATAGCAATTTCTCGAAATTACATAGTCAAAATTGCATTAACTGATGGACCACCCTTTAATTTTAATTTCTTAATATTTTAATGTTTATTGTTGTAGTCTATATAAAAATACACTAATTTTACAAATTTTATTTTCTAATTCTCATGTATTTGTTGTTGTAGTGGCCAAGGTTCTACATACTCTGTCCAAATTTCAGGTCCGTAGCTCTTACGGTTCCTGAGAAAATACCGTGTGACGGACAGACGGACAGACGGAGAGCGTAGCGAAAACAATAGGGTTGCTTTTTTCACCTTTGGTGTACGGAACCCTAAAAATTAACTAATTTTGGAAAACTTTTTTGATGAAAGTACCCGCTGAGACCAAGGTTGATGAAATGATGTCCTACATGAATTTTATCTGCAAATGTCGACAAAATTTGTTTTATTATAAGGAGCAAAAAAAAAAAAGAAACACAATAAAATTTGATTGTTTTTTAAAAAAAAATTTTGACATTCGATTAATGCACTTGATAAATTCATAAAATTTATTTAAAAATCCCTCGTAAGAATTCGTAGAAAAATAAAATAGATTCATATCGAATATAAAGTATTTGCTGGTTTTGTAAAGTTTCTTAGCCTTATTTTTATTTTTTAATTTTCAAAAATAATATTATATGTGAATTCTAAAATATTTCTTGAAATTTCTGAAATACTTATTTAAAACATTTATTTTTTATTGTTTAGATTGTCTGGATGCTCTCTCAATACATTTTTGAGAATTACAAACCAACAATCTCAGCAGGCTAAGAAACTTTTTCAAAATAAAATATATTAGGTGTGTTCATTTACTTACCTAGTACAAACTTGCAGGACTGAAATTTACAAATTTACGCTCCCAGATACGAAAAAGTAAATGAATGGTTTACTTGTAAAAACTTGCAAGAAAATTTTATTCATAGGTATTGTCATTTACTTTCCCAGCAGAAACTAGCACAACGAGAGAATAAGGTAGAAATTTACAAAATTACTCTCCTAAATATGAAAAAGTAAATGAACGCTTTACTTGTAAAAACTTGCAAAAATTGTTATTCATATTAGAAACATGGATGGAAATCGTGATGTACTTAAACTTTTTCTGATGTATTTTGTTTGATACTGTCCTAAATTGATTTTTTCTTCAAATATACATTTAATATGAAATAATTTACACAGTTTCTTGTATAATTTATTTAATAAATGTAATAATAAATTTATTTAATATTTTTATGCATTTTCATAATTTTTTAATTTTATTCCGCTAACAAATACAAAAATGCGACTTTCCATCTCTGATCAGATATAAGAAACAAAAAAAATCTTTGACAATAAAATTGAATTTATGGGGCTTGATGAAAAAACTATATTGAAAGGAAAATCATTCATTTAGAGAATGAAACGGTTTCATTAAATGTTCTGCATTATATTAATAAAACTTTTCATAAATACAATGAACAATTACATTGTATCTTTCAATCACTGCTCTCCATGTGTCCTTCATAGTTCATTGTATTAATTAATGAAAATCGTTACATTGTTTAAACGAATTTTATTTTTGCAAATTTGGGGGTTATATAAGTAATTTCCACAAATTTTATTTACTTACTGTATACAGTTTGTAAACATAAATAAGTTAAAAGTTATTTTGTTAGAAAATATTTTCTATTTCTTTTTTTTCGAATCCTTTTTAATTTCAAAGCAGTATGGTCGTATTAAATGCAATGAAATCATTTCATTTATATTATGTAATATTCTTCATTGTATGACAGATATCTCTCTTTTTCTCTTTTTTATCCATTCTCGTGCCTCACCACTATACAAATACGAAAAGGTTTTGCCAAACATCCAATAAAGATATTTATTTTGTTAAGATTCATAAAAATTTTAAACAGCATTTCATATGTTGTTTAAGCAATATTCGCTAAAATTGTATTCATAATAGATTTTTAGCTTAAAAAAACGTTTTTTAAACGTTGCGTAAATAACCAAATTCTAAAATTGACTGCCCCCATGTTTAAACCAATTTTAAGATGACGTTCTTGTGATTTTGCTCCGCGTTTGTTTACATTTTTAGTTTTGACAGGATGTATGTGTGTATGTATGTACTTATGTATATGCATATGCATATGTGAATGTTATTCAAAAGAAGAAAATGAAATTGTATTAATTTACTTATGACGAAATTTCAAATGGACTCCAAATAAATATTTACCAGAGAAGGAGCAATCAGCTTCCCATTCCCATTTCGTCTTTTCTCAATTTATGTGTAATGAAAAATAAAAATAATAATTATAGTGATGTATAAAAACTAACAACAAATAAAATAAAACTCGTTATTCTAGTGCTTCTTAATATGCAATAAAAAAAGCATATAAAAAGCACTTTTAACAAAGAATCGCTGTAAACTCTTTATATTTTAAATTTTGTAAGATTTGGAATGGAAAAAAACAAATCCAGATACGAGTACTTTGTGAATTAATAATCGTTGTTTAGCAGAACTAGGATGCAAGTGACAAATAGATAATACAGAGTTGCCACGATATTTTAAAAACATCAAGTTAATTGATTTTTAGTTATAACACTGATTATGAATACCAATATTTAAAAAACCTTATTTAGCCTTAAAATGTTTTCTAACTAATATGGCTTTTAAACCTCAATCAACTTTTTTTATGAATACGGCTGAAAGTATATATATTATGGATACTTATACATAGGGAAGACGAACAAGCGATGTGTGTCTGTCCGTCTGTCTGTACATGAAATCGGGTTTCCGAAGCTCTCAGAGCAGCTAGAGACTTCGTCCTTGGACGGCTGTGTCGGAAATATTGCTATTGAAAATCAGCCAAATCAAGCAGATGGTTTCAGAGCTAGAAAACTCAAACTCTTTCCCATGCAAAATAACTACGGAAAACTAGTTTATATTACTTTTTTATTAAATTAACCTATTTTATACTTCAGTATGAACATAATTGGTGTTTCTAATTTAAAAATATTAAAAAAAAAATAAAAATATTAAAAGAAGTTTCCAGGGTTGGAAAACTTAAATATTTTTTGTTATAATTAAACATATTTTATGTTTTAGGAAAAAGTCTATTTTCTCAGGAACCGTAAGAGCTACGGATCTGAAATTTGCACAGAGTGTGTAGAACTTCGGTCGCTACAACAGCAAGAATATGAAAGTTAAGAATTAAAGGGTGTTCCAAAACGAGCATCGAAAAATATTAAAATCTCATGTAATATACATACATATATACAATTGTATGTACAGGGTGTTTTTTAGAGGTATAGAACTTCGAATTGAAATAAAACACAAGAAAATCGTTTTAATGTCCATCAATTTGGCTTTATTGGAAGGATAATTTTATGCCATTAATGTTTAAATATGAATTCGAGCATGTGGCCGCCGCGGCTGGCTCGAATAAAGCCAATTCTACAGGTCCAATTTTCAACCACTTTTTCGAGCATATGGGGCCGTATGTTAGCAATAACGCCACGAATGTTGGCTTCCAAGTCCCCTAACGTTTCTGGTTTGTTGGCGAAGACGAGCGACTTCACATATCCCCAAAGAAAATAATCCAATGGTGTCAAATCACACGATCTTGGTGGCCAATTGACAGGTCCATTCCGCGAAATTATGCGCTTATCGAATGTTTCCTTCAATAAATCGACTGTGTGGCATGTAGCACCGTGTTGTTGGAACCACAACTCATCCACATTCATGCCATCCAATTCGGGAACAAAATATTCGGTTATCATGGCTCTATACCGGTCTCCATTAACGGTAACTGACTCTCCAGCATTATTTCGGAAGAAGTATGGCCCAATGACTCCACCAGCCCATAGAGCACACCAAACAGTCAGTTTTTATGGATGTAATGGCGTCTCAAGGGTCTCATATGGATTCTCTTCACTCGAAATGACGTAGCCATTCAACCAAAAATGAGCCTCATCACTGAACAAAATTTTGCGATGAAAATCAGCATCGAGATCAATCTCATTTTCGGCCCATACACCAAAATCACGACGCATTGCATGGTCTCGTGGCTTTAATTCTTGCGCAAGCCAAGATCTTTGCGCAAAATGTTCCATAAAGTTGATGGACAAAGCTCCAATTGCTGTGCACGGTGGCGAATCGATTCATTCGGGTCCTCTTCAACACTTTGCTCTACAGCGGCAATTGTTTCTTCGGTACGCACTGTTCGACGTCTCTGCGGATGCGTATTATCACATAGAGTAAACGTAGTGCGAAAATGATCCATGGTTAACCGAATTAATTGCTCTGATGGACGATTATGTCGACCATAAAATGGACGGAGCTTGCAGTAAACTTCGCGAACTGAACCATTATTTTCGAAATAAATTTGCACGATTTGCAAGCGTTGTTCTTTTGTCAACCTGTTCATGATGAAATGGCAAACCATTTTGTCAGCTGTCACTTGACAGCTGACAAAATGGCCGCCAGTTAAAAAAGTGATGCCAACTTAAAGTTCTATACCTCAATAAAAAACACCCTTACATATGCATATACAGGGTGGCCCAGAAAGACCGAAGTGGTGTGAAATCCTTATAACTTTTTATTTAAGACATATTTTTTTAGTTTTTTGTTTTTTAAATACATTAAATTTATAGGGAATATTTTAAGATTAGTTATTAAAAATTATATCCCGCAAGTGGTGGCCATTTTCTGCTTCGCACAAATGTGCTCTTTCCAACGCATTTTCAATGACCTTTCGCAAAACTTCCGGTGTTATGTTGTTAATTTCGTCTCGAATATTGGTTTTTAATTCTTCAATAGTCCTGGGCTTATTAAGATAAACTTTCCCTTTTAAATAACTCCAAAGGAAACAGTCTGGAGCAGTTAAATCCGGGGAACGCGGAGGCCAATTAAAATTGCTTCTACGCGAAATTATTTTTTCACCAAAGATTTCGCGTAAAAGAGCCATTGTGGCCCTGGAAGTGGGCGCTGTGGGTCCATCCTGTTGGAACCATATTTGCGGATGGTTTTCCACGGTTGGCTTTACCAAATTTTCCAACATGGCCTGATATCGATCACCATTGATGGAAATGGCGACACCTCGTTCATTTTCAAAAAAATATGGGCCAATGATCTTTTCTGAAGAAACACCGCATCAAACAGTATACTTAGCTGGGTGTAATTGTCGTTGATGAAGTACTCTCGGGTTTTCAATATCCCATATCCTAAAGTTTTGTTTGTTAACGAGGCTTCGTCACTCATAACTAAGTTATGAATAATGGAAATGGAAAGAACACATTTGTGCGAAGCAGAAAATGTCCACCACTTGCGGGATATCATTTTTAATAACTAATTTAAAAATATTCCCTATAAATTTACTGCATTTAAAAAACAAAAAATTAAAAAAATATGTCTTAAATAAAAAATTATAAGGAATTCACACCACTTCGGTCTTTCTGGGCCACCCTGTATATAGACACTTGAAATTTGTAAGATTACTGTATTTTTATGCAGACTACAACAATTAACACTAAAATTTATAAAAATTAATATTACAGGATGTTCTATCAGTTAATGTAATTTTGACTATGTATTTTTTACAACTTGCTGTATCTTGGTAACCGTAGGAGGCAAAGTCTTGAAATTTTCAAAAACTGTAAAACAAAAAAATTCCAAAATTATAAAATCGCCAAACCGAAAAAAATTGCCAAAACCCGAAAAAATTCGCTTAAACGAAAAAAGCAGTAAATTAAAAAAATTCTAAAATATTTCCAAAATGAAAAAAAAATCGACAAAGTAAGAAAACGTCAAAAATCTTAAAAAATCACTAACACGAGAAAAAAGCACCAAAACTAAAAAAAGCACCAAAATAAAAAATCGACAAAACGAAAAAAATCACCAAATTAAAAAATTCTAGCAATAATATATATTGGAAAGATAAACAAATCGCTAATAAAAAAAATTAATTTGAAGTTAAAAAGATTTAATTTAAAATAAAAAAAAAATGAGTTTGAAATGAAAAATATTCAATACGATTTGTAAAAAGTTTAATTTGTGTTGAAAATAATTTAATTTGTTTTGAATAAAATTAAAATTAATTTGAAAAAAATTGAGTTTGATTTGAAAAAGTTTGAATTTGAATCGAAAAAGCGTTAATTTGAGAGTTAATATCTATATATACAATCAATTCCTTAATAATAGCATATGAACTTTTATCCAAACACCGAAGTATAAACCGTTTCTTTGTTTCTCCCATGAAAACGTGTAATTTTTAAGATACGAGGTTGAGAAAGTAAGGCATACATATTCTCTGAATGAAGTGTTTTCTTTCAGTTTTTAAATTGAGAAAATATTTATACATACACATGTTTTTTTAACAAAGAAATAAAATATTTTTTTCCTTTTTCAGATTTATTTTAAATAATTAATTTGACAACAAAATACACAATAGGTGGTTGGATAATTCTTGTCTGTCAATTTGTTTTCTCATTTTTGACGCTGTCTCCTCACAAACTCTTTGAGTTAATGAACAGTTTCCAGTACGTGTTGCCTATTTTGTTTTTGTACTAACTTTGTACATAAAAGCCAAAATGAAATATAAAAATTATGAAAAATTTATTTCACTGTTTTATTTTTATATTGTTAACGTTATTATAATTTTTTAATTTTATTTAATGCACGTCAAAGTGAATACGAACGAATTTAAATAAGTTTATTTGTTGTTGGCTTAACACATGCTGCATAATATTGTTTGCCTTTTTATAAATTTCCTCGCATACTACGAGTATGTTTGTGATTTTGTAAATCACAACTGTATATAGTGGGAGTTTGCCTATGAGCATTTGGGGATTAAAAGGTGTATTTAATTGTAGTTGAAGCCTAATGACTAGTTGCTTAAGGAGCAATGAAATGCATGAAACTTTTTGAAATATATAACAGAAAACTATTTAAAATATTTATGGCAAAATTGTAGAGCACTTTTGTTGCCTTATGTGGGCGAACTTTCTTTTTTCCTTTTTTTACTTAATTTTTTTAACTCCTTAACCTCTTTTTGGATATATTGGAAAAAGAAATTATGATGATCACTGGCAGATCTTCGAAGGAATATAAATTACAAGTTAAATTTTTCTTAAATTTTCTTGCATTTAATTAATAAAATGTACTCACAAAATTTTTTTTTTCTATTTTAAATTTAATCAACAAAGTGTTGCTTCAAATTCATGTACGAATGTTACATTTTTTATATATTTTTTTTGCATATTTTTAGTTTTGAATTCATTCATTCATTTTATAATACATCATAAAGACGGGCGTTTAAAATTCAATTCAATTCAACACTTGCATGCTCGTAATAAGTTTTTTTATATGCTATTTATCTTCAATATTGACTTTAAACTGGTAGCAGTATGTCAGACAAGTATTTATTCATTTCATTGTTGATTCCTATTTGATTAAGAAGATGATGAACTTTTAAGCTTAAATTTATTTATGTTAATTTTTGTTGAAATATTTGAATGTTTCGTAAATTAAAGATGACGTCTAGTAATTTAGCCAGTTTAGTTGCTACAAATTAATGACTGCTTGTCGTCTTAGCTAAATTCTAATTTCCGTTTTATGCTTAAATAAAAAACAAGTTATGTAATTGAGGGTTTTGAGGAATATTTTTCATTAAAAAATACTTTGTTTATATAAGAGCTTAAAAAAATAAACACAACGTTAAGCAAAAATTATGAATGGCTTAAGGGCCTAAAATTGTCGTGCATAAAAAATAATACAAATTATATTTTATCGTTTTTTTTTTCGCAGAAGCACCCAGCCAAAAACCAGTAAATTTAGAGTTCTTCTAACACTCTGATAGCTTGTTTTTTACACAACATTATTTATTTTAAACATTTTCAATGATGTTTTGCGGTAGTAAATCATTGAAAGCATTTTTATATTAGGTTTAACTTGACTTTAACAATGTTTGTATTGCTATTTTATTTCATTTCTTGTTTCTTTTTGCACCCCGCAGTTGTAGATTTCACAGAAACTTTTAACATTTACATCACGTGTATTTGTTGCTGTTTTCTTGGTAATTTTATTATTTGAAGATAATCTTTGAAGCTGAAGAACTTACTGTGCAAGAAATAATAAAATTAAAATCGATAGAGAAACGATTTTTTTCCATTGATTATACCTTTTTAATTACATTTTATTAATTTTAAAAGAAAAAAAAACATTTTATGCTTAATGAATTCAATTTGCTTAATTTGACAAAAATCATTGAAATTGTATCTAGATATAGAAAATATGTAATTGAAAATATTTTTGAAATCGCATTTCTTATGTGGGAGTAAAAAATCAGACGTTAAGTTTTTGCCTTCTTGTATCTTAAGTCTTTTGATTTTTGTTATTGTTGTTTCAATTGTCAATGAAAACAGTTTTAAAAGAGCAATCTGCAGCTATATGGCAAAGATTATTTTTAATGTTGATAAAATTAATTGCATGTTATTTATTGTTGCACATTTCTTTAAATATCAAATGAAAAAATATAACCAGTTGTTCATTTGATTAGATTTGTATAATTATTTGAATTTACTGTGAATTTGCATTTGATAAAATGCAATTGTCCACTACAGCAGTCCTGTCCCTATAATCATTCACATGTTTGTTGAACTTGAAAGCCGTGTTTTATGGGTTTTATTTTCATTCATAAGGTTACATTTTTTAACTTGTCAACGAATCATTGTTTTACAATAGGAATAACTGAAAATGCTAATTGGGCTTCTATATTATCTTATTAAATATATTTTGAGTTCAATACTCATTAAAAAGTAGCAATTAAAAAACTCAATAAACCCAACTGCAACCAAAATGATCATTTGAAATGAAGAATCACAAGACAAACATAAAAATTATTTTAAAATATCTGTCGAATGAAAATTGCTAAAAATTATTACTAATTTTGGTACAATTCGCCGACTTTTTTTTTGTATTTACAAATTGACGTCCTTTGAGAAAAAATGTACTTGTATGCTAAAAATTTTATTTAAAGACAATTTTCTGCAATAAAGATTGAATAAAATATTTTCTTTAAAATTATTGAAGTACATATATTTATCAGTCTTTAAATATATAAATAGAAATATGCTGGTGCATATTGCACCAGCCACGTTCAGAAATGCAACATTGTGCCACTAAAGTTTAGTTGATCAATTATTCAACATATTCCATAAACCGGGTTTCGAATAGTTAAAATATTTGATACAATGAAAACTCTGTTTTGGGTTTTAAAATTTAGGAAAAACCGGCGAACCAGTGTTTTGTAGTGAGAAAATTATTATACAAAAGTATCGATTTTAAACTGGTTTATTGAAAAAAAGTTAACAGTTCTTGTTAGTTAAAAAAAATAAGAGTAAAACATAAAAAATAACTTCATATGAATATGTATAATAAGTATATATCGCACACTAAGTCACAAAGAGTCAAAATGAAAAATTATCAAAATATTTTTGTGACCGAAAAAATTTCTTTTGCAGCACAGTCTTCTCGAACAATGTACAACATCGTTGTGCCTCTTTTATATTTCATACTTGCGTCATTTGTAAAATATTAATAGTTTTTTCCCACTCCGAATATCTTAGATTTTTTGAGTTGTGACGTTTTATGATTTAGTTTGCAATATGTTTTTAATTTGAAGTCTAAGGTTTGGTAATTGACTTTTCATTTATCTTTAAATTTAAAGTTTCAGTACCGAAATAATTTTTTCAGTACAAAGTTGAAAGACATTTTAATAAAACTTAAATGCTCAATATTTTGTATTAAAATTATGTTTAAGTTTTACGAACATACCAAATGTTTTTGTGTGTGTGTGTGTTGATTAAAACATGTGGTGGTATTAAAAATAATTTCATTTAATTTTCATGTATATGTAATACTCACATCTGATACTATTTTGGTTTCATAAAATTTGTTTTTATGCAGTTTCAACCTTCTACATGTTAATAAACTAACTTTCTTATTTGTGCTAACCCATTTCCAGCCTCGAAACATAAAAGTCGTCCGATTTCAACCAAATTCGAGATCTTAGCTAATTTGAAATTCCGGATTTCAAATCCGATATCAAAATTTACCTAGGTTATGTTACGTTAGGTATGACCATCAATTTGGTTTGAGAAGTCAGCATAGCACCATTGAACACACTCATGGATTGGTGCAATTTATAAGAAGAACTTTTGAAGAAAAAATGTATTGTTCTGTCCTGTTTATTGACGTTTCTCAGGCCTTTGATAAAGTGTGGCATGAAGGCCTTATTTTAAAATTAAAATCATATTTACCAATAAATTTTCTGAATTTATTAGAAAGCTTCATAACTACCCAAAGGTTTACGATTGTGGAAGGAGAATTCATGAGTCTGCCCCAATCTATATCATCCGCTGTGCCACAGCGGAGCATACTGGGGCCAGTTTTGTATTTGATTTATACTTGTAATATGCCTTTGAGCAGCAATATCCATACATCTACGTTTGCCGATGATACAGCCTGCCTGAGTATGCATGAAAACCCTCACCAGGCTTCCCGATATCTTCAAGAACATATAACACAGTTGGAAATCTGGTTGAACTTATGGAGAATTAAAGTCAATGAACAAAAGTGTGTCCCTACAACGTTTACCCTAAGAAGAGATACTTGTTCCCCCATTCGAATCAACAATCAAAATATTCCTCAACATTCCCAAGTGAAATACCTTAGTATACACCTTGATCGAAGGCTTACACGGAAACATCATATTAACTTTAAGCTAACTCAAATATATTGGTTGATTGGCAGAAATTCAACACTTAGTCTGGACTGCAAACTTTTAATATACAAGTCGCTTTTGAAGCCAATATGGTGTTACGGTATCCAGTTATGGGGCACTGCTTCAGCTTGTAATGTAGAGAGAATTCAACGAAGACAAAACAAAATTTTAAGGTTAATAACATCTGCTCCATGGTACATTAAGAATTCAAATTTACATCGTGATTTAAAAATGCCACTAGTGACTGAAGAAATTGTCACATCCTAATCCGCTTGCTCGTAATATTTTGAACTTTACTGGACACATCCGCCTAAAAAAGAGGGACACAAGGGCTATTTTACTCAACACTCTAGATGGGAATGCTTGAAAATACATTTAATTTTCCTTTTTGATTATCACTACTTTGTATTATTTAAACTATCACTAAGTTTTGGCCGACACTGGTTGGGCTAAATAATTATATTTTAGCTTTAAGATTTGATCACTTATTGTTAGTTCATATTTGAAGATACAATAAATAAATATATGTATTTAAAAAAAAAAAATTATTTCATTTTTAACACAAGCCCATGATCAAATCCAATTAAATTACATGGGTTTGTATGTAATTTCTCGACCTTATTTTTAATATCAATTAATGTAGTTTTATATATATTGTATCTATTCAGGCTTTCAAGGTCATTCAACTTCTTCAAAATGTAAATAAAAGACGTTTTCTATTTCATTCTTAATGTATCCGACGTTTCGTTGGGATTTTCCAACATCTTCAGGGATAATTATTTTTATTGAAATCTGGTAACATTGGTAATATATAAAAAGAGCGACTTTAATATATGTACAAATTCATGTATGCAATTTCAATTGATGATAATAGAGTATAAACATTGACTTACATATTTTATCTTTTATTCCAATTTACTTTTAAGTTTTTAGGATGTATTTTAAAGAGACATAACATGTACAACATAAAACACATAACGTAAAAAATAATTGCAAATATAAATAAAATAAAAATAAAATATCACAGCCTTTTCTTAACTTCTAATATCACAGTTGGAATTACACTAAAGTCTAAAATATTACAATGCTATAACTGGCATTGGTGTTGTCTTTATCTGTTTTATTATTTATTGTTATGTGAATTTTTTGATGTATAAGTAAGCATGGGTTTTATAATCGGTTTGTATCAAAAATGAACTAGTGAACAAGTTTGCCCCAAGTCTAAGATTATGTATCGAATTTCTTTTCAGTTGCAATATTTTTAGGCGGAAAATAGTTTCCAAAGTGTGTTTCATACAGATTTAAATTTTTCCTATTCTTGTTTATTTCATCATCATGCTTTAAAATCTTAAATCATTAATCTTAATCTTAAAAGATACAAGAGTAACACACATATACAAATACACCAAAATATAAAAAATTTTGGTCTGCGATGGATTTCCAACTCTATATACAATATGAAGCAAAATGCTAACAAAACTAAAAAAACACTTTTTACATATGGAATTTGACATTACTTGTAACGCACAAGGCCAATTTTATACGCCTCTGTGTTACCACCTCTTAAAATCAGTTTGCTTTAATTTCATGCAAGGTCTATTTATAAGGTATATTCAAGTCAGTTTCCTTATGCGGAAAAATCATCGTAATGACAAAAACAACTGAAGAAACGTGTAGAAAGACAGAGGCAAATAAAATTTATTTTTGGCCAAGGAAAATTTACATTCATTGGTTTTACGTAAAAATGGCTAAATATTTCGTGATAAAATTTACACAATCAATTGTACTTTTTAGTGTTGAACTTTTTTATTACAATATAATATTATATTTGCCATGATACAATAATATAATTATATATATATATATATATATTTGTATATATTATTGTATCATGCTATTTTCTTACATAAGTATATAGATATATACGTATATATATACACTATGCCACAAAAGCCTAAGGACGACATCAAAAACTTAAATAATTTTTATTTTTGAAACAAAAATAACTTTATTACTTATGTGTTTATTATAAAATGTATATTCGGCTGTGCCGAATCTTATATACCCTTTACCAAAGTGCTGCTTATGTAGTATAGAAATACATACATAAGCACATAGATATGTAGGTACATATTTATTTTGTGAAAAAATTCATAATATTTGCTCTTATGCAATTTTTAGTAAGTGACCTCTCTGTATTTTTGGATTGAATATTTTTTTTGGATATTAGCAATAAGTTAAATATCGATGCCTTACTTTTTCAACCTCGTATCTTAAAAAATACAAGTTTTCAGGAGAGAAAAGAAGAAACGGTTTATCTCTTTATACTTCGGTGTTGGGATAAAATTTCATATGCAATTATTAAGGAATTGATTACATATTGTATATATATAAGTAGTAATAATACACTACTCTTTTCTAGTTTGATAATGAAACGCATTTATTAAGATACGAGTTTGCTGCATTAAGAGTAATTTTAATTATTGATACTTGATGAATAAGTTACTCGTTTGTTGAATTCATAGCTGTATAAACCAATAACGCCGTTACATCAAAACTATCCAATGAAAACAATATTTAGTATTTCACTTGACCTGAAATTCGATAAAAACGAAACAAAATTGTTCAATATTTTTTCGCAAATCTAAAAAATCGAATGTTCACTAAAGCTTTGAACTTCAAACTTTTTAATAACCCTATAAAATAATTTAAGTATTTTAGCTCCATACTATATTGTTTTATTCAATAATCCTTTCTTTTACAAAATTGTTAATTGTCTCAATTTAAACATCCCATTGGAAAAGGTATGTACGGGTGTTTTTTTTAGAGGTATAGAACTTCGAATTGAAATAAACCACAAGAAAATCGTTTGAATATCCATCAATTTGGCTTTATTGGAAGGATAATTTTATGCCATTAATGTTTGAATATGTTTTCGGGCATGTGGCCGCCGCGGCTGGCTCAAATAAAGCCAATTCTACAGGTCCAATTTTCAACCACTTTTTCGAGCATATGGGGCCGTATGTTGGCAATAACGCCACGAATGTTGGCTTCCAAGTCCTTTAACGTTTCTGGTTTGTTGGCGTAGACGAGCGACTTCACATATTACCAAAGAAAATAATCCAATGGTGTCAAATCACACGATCTTGGTGGCCAATTGACAGGTCCATTCCGCGAAATTATGCGCTCATCGAATATTTCCTTCAATAAATTGATTGTGACGTGCGCTGTGTGGCATGTAGCGCCGTCTTCTTGGAACCATAACTCATCCATATTCATGCCATCCAATTCGGGAACAAAATAGTCGGTTATCATGGCTCTATACCGGTCTCTATTAACGGTAACTGACTCTCCAGCATTATTTCGGAAGAAGTATGGCCCAATGACTCCAACAGCCCATAGAGCACACCAAACAGTCAGTTTTTGTGGGTGTAATGGCGTCTCAAGGGTCTCATATGGATTCTCTTCACTCCAAATGCGGCAATTTTGCTTGTTGACGTAGCCATTTAACCAAAAATGAGCCTCATCACTAAACAAAATTTTGCGATGAAAATCAGCATCGAGATCAATCTCATTTTCGGCCCATACACCAAAATCACGACGCATTGCATGGTCTCGCGGCTTTAATTCTTGCAAAAGCTGGATCTTGTAAGGTCGCAAGCCAAGATCTTTGCGCAAAATCTTCCATAAAGTTGATGGACAAAGCTCCAATTGCTGTGCACGGTGGCGAATCGATTCATTCGGGTCCTCTTCAACACTTTGCTCTACAGCGGCAATTGTTTCTTCGGTGCGCACTGTTCGACGTCTCTGCGGATGCGTATTATCACATAGAGTAAACGTAGTGCGAAAACGATCCATGGTTAACCGAATTAATTGCTCTGATGGACGATTATGTCGACCATAAAATGGACGGAGCTTGCGGTAAACTTCTCGAACTGAACCATTATTTTCGAAATAAATTTGCACGATTTGCAAGCGTTGTTCTTTTGTCAACCTGTTCATGATGAAATGGCAAACCAAACTAAATATTAATCACTTGACAGCTGACAAAATGGCCGCCAGTTAAAAAAGTGATGCCAACTTAAAGTTCTATACCTAAATAAAAAACACCCAATATATATGGAGCAGTATTATGTAAACGTTTATTCTTAAAGAATTTTTTTCGAATTTTTTCAGCACAATGGAACAGGAAATGAAACGGAACATGTTCTTTAATTAATTTTAAAGTTAGGACTGTACTTTACCGATAAATTCTATTTCTATTTCCATTTACTAAAAATAAATTTAGCTGAGTGCGACTTTCACTTGCGAAAGAAGCGTGCCGTACTATATACGCTTTAGCCTATATAAAATATACACGTGAAGAAAAAATAGGGTTGAGGTAACCATAATCAAACAGCAACATATTATAATTGAAGTATATGGTTGTAGTTAAATCATATTATTTTTAATAGAAAAGCTAAATTTTAATAATATTATTTTCTGAGTTAATAATAATATTATCAACAAAAACAATGAACTTTGTTACACCTAATCTTACTATTGTAAATATGATAACACTATTGTTAGATGTGACTGAAATATAATTGAGGCTCACCACACCATGTTCTTACATTATAATAATATTGTTAAATACGACAACAGTATTATTTAATATAATAATAATATTTTGTTTTTCAATCATATTTATTGGAATATCTCTTATTTAAAACAGCTGTGCGTTAAATCTGAAATAAAAGTAAGTTAATATTGTTGAAATAAAATGTATGTATAGAAATATATACTTACATATGTGTGTATACTCGAAATACAAACACGTGTGTATAAAGAGATAAACGTTTGTACGTATGTACATGTTTTTATTTATCTACCCTTTTGTTTGCTTGTACTTTATTTACTATTTTAACACGAAGCGTGCAATACAAACAAAACACTGAACTGACAGAAGATGTTCTTGAAAAAGATCTTTTAAAGTTAACATAGTATAGTTTTGGATAATATTATATTGTTATTTATATTATATTATTTTTAAATAATAACAAAAATTATGTTGCAGTCATACATTTTTAACAAAACTATATTGTTAAACCTTAACTATATCACACTTTTTATAAATATAATAATGTAATTATTAAATTCAAACATTACTTTGCTTACCGTAACAAAATTAATATTTAAAATAACAATAACTTGTTTTTTTCGTTCGGTTTTAAGCATTTTTTAAGAGTTTTTTAGCTTCGGCGTTTTTTTTTGCATTTTTGGCGTTTTTTTATTTGGTGCTGTTTTAGTTTTGGCGCTTTTTTCTCGTTTTAGCGATTTTTTTTTGGTTTTTGGCATTTTCTTTAATTTGGCGACTTTTTTTAGTTTCGGTGTTTTGTTTTCTTTTAAGCGTTTTTTTTTGTGGATTTTTTCTATTTTTGGTGATTTTTTTAATTTTAGCGATTATTTCATTTTTGGAATTTATTTTAGTGTTACATTTTTTTCAATTTGGTTTTTTTTCGCTTTGGTGATTTTTTTCGGGTTTTTGCGTTTATTAATTTTTTTTTAGTTTTTAGGCGTTTTTTAAAGGTTTTTTTAGTGTTGGCGTTTTTTTTAATTTTGTGCTTTTTTTAATTTTAATGATACTTTCTCGTTTTAGGGTTTTTTTTTTGGTTTTTGCGTTATTTACTTTGATACTTTTTTAGTTTTGGTGTTTACTTACATTTAGTGATTTTTTTAAGTTTTTGGCACGTATTTTTATATTGGCGAATTTTTTTTACTCATTTTGGTGTTTTTTTCATTTGAGCGATTTTTTCATTTTGTATATTTTTTCTAATTTGGTGCTTTTTTTCGTTTTTGTGTTTTTTCGGGTTTCGTAATTTTTTTTTAATTTAGTGCGATTTTTTTTAGGTTTTAGGCATTTTTTTTATTTGGTGCTTTTTTAGTTGTGGTGCTTTTTTCTCGTTTTAGCGATTTTGTAAATTTTTTTGGCGTTATTTTTATTTTAGCGATTTTTTCATATTTACGAATTTTTTCATTTTGGCGGTTTTTTTCATTTTAGCGATTTTTTTTCGATGTGTCGATTTGTTTTAGTTTGCAGCTTTTTTTAGTTTTTGTGCTTTTTTCTCGTTTTAGCCATTTTTAAAGCTTTTAGACGTTTGTTTTATTTTGTCGATTTTTTTTTCATTTTGACGATTTTTTTAATTTTGGCGATTTTTTTTCGATTTGTCGGTTTTTTTAATCTGATGGTTTTTTTTAATTTTGTGCTTTTTTCTCGTTTTAGCGGGTTTTATACCCTTTACCAAAAAATGGTAAAGGGGTAAATATAGGTTTGTCATTCCGTTGGTAATTTCTACAATATTAATAAGCGACACATAAAGTATATATATTCTGGATCCTTATGCATAGGGAAGACGAACAAGCGATGTCCGTCTGTCAGTCTGTCTGTACGTGAAATTGGTTTTCCCAAGCTCCCAGAAGAGCTAAAGACTTCGTTCTTGGACTGGTGTGTCAGAAATTTTCCGAAAAATTTTGCTATTGAAAATCAGTAAAATAGAGCAGACGCTTTCAGAGCTGGAAAACTTAAACTCTATTTTCCAATAGAAAATAACTACCGAAAACTAGTTTTTATTACTTTTTTATTAAATTAACTTATTTTATACTTCGATATGAATAAAATTGGTATTTATAATTAAAAAAAAACTTAAAAATTTAACAAAATAAAAAAACGTTTCCAGGGTTGGAAAACTTTAAATTTTTTCCTAATAATTAAACATATTTCACGTTTTAGGAAGAAGGCTATTTTCTCAGGAATGGTAAAAGCTACGGGTCTGAAATTTGGACAGTGTATGTAGAACTTTGGTCGCTACAACAGCAAATATATAAAAGCTAAAAATTAAAGGGTGTTCCAAAATGAGTGACGAAAACTTTTAAAATCCCATGTAATATACTTACAATTGTATGTATGTATGTACATATGTATATTGACACTTGAAATTTGTAAAATTAGTGTATTTTTATATAGGCTACAGCAATTAAAACTAAAATAATAAAAAAATTAAATTAAAGGGTGGCCCATCAGTTAATGCAATTTTGACAAATTGCTATATCTTGGAAACCGTAAGAGGTAAACTCTTGAAATTTTCAAAAACGGTATAACTAAAAAATCATCCGAATATTATAAAATCGCCAAAAATTTAAAAAAATCGCCAAAACGAAAAAAATCGATAAAATGAAAAAATCGCTAATATAAAAAAAACGCCAAAAACCGCAAAAATCGACAAAACAAAAAAAATTGCTTTATGAACAAAAATCGCCAAAAATTAAAAAAAAATCGTCTAAATAAAAAAAATCGCCAAAGCAAAAATAAATCGGCAAAAATTTAAAAAAAACGCCAAGAACCGAAAAAAATCGCCAAAACAAAAAAAAAAATTACCTATATGAAAAATAATCGGCAGAACGAAAAAAAATCGCCAAAACCAAACAAAAAATTTCCTATATGAAAAAAGATCGCCAAAATTAAAAAAATCACCAAAATACAATAAATCGCCAAAATTTAAAAAGCACCAAATTAAAAATAATGCCAAAAACCTAAAAAATCGCCAAAACGAGAAAAAAGTGTCTAAACTAAAAAAAATCCCACAATGAAAAAAACCCCAAAAACCGCAAAAATCGCCAAAAATTAAAAAAAAACGACTATATGAAAAAAAGAATCGCCAAAAAATAAAAAAATCGCCAAAACGAGAAAGAAAGTGTCCAAACTAAAAAAATTGCCACAAAGAAATAAAAACGCCATAAACCGAAAAAATCGCCAAAAACAAAAAAAAATTGCCTATATAAAAAAAATCGCGAAAAAATAAAAAAAATCTCCTAAATGAAAAAAAATCGTCTAAATCAAAAAAATTGCCAGAACAAAATAAATCACCAAAATTAAAATAAACGTCAAAAACCGAAAAAAATCTCCAAAACCAAAAAAAAATTCTTTGTATGAAAAAAAATCGCCAAAATTAAAAAAATCACCAAAATGAAATAAATCGCCAAAATTTAAAAAGCACAAATTAAAAATAATGCCAAAAACCTAAAAAATCGCTAAAACGGGAAAAAAGCACCAAAACTAAAAAAACGTCCAATAAAAAAAATGGCAAAAACCAAAAAAAAAACTGTAAACGAAAAAAAGCACCAAATTAAAAAACGTCAAAAACGCAAAAAACGGCAAAACTAAAGAAAACCCTATTGAACACGCTTAAAACCGAAAAAGCCCCAAAAACGATAGATATCCCAAAATTATGTTTTATATAGGCTAAAGTTCATATAGTATTACTACGGAACCCTTTGTGCGCAAGTCAGAGTCGCACTTTACTGAATTTATTTTTAGTAAATGGAGATGGAAATAAAATGTATCGCTAAATTACAGTCCTAACTATAAAGTTAAATAAGGAACATGTTCTGTTTCATTTCCCTGAAACCGTTCCTTTGAGCTCAAGAAATTCAAAAAAATTGTTTAGGAATAACCCTTTACATAATACCACTGTATACACTTTTTCCAATGGGATGTTTAAATTGAGGAAATTAAAAATTTTGCAAAATCAAAGATTATTAAATAAAACAAGTTTACTTGGTATGGAGGTACAATACCAAAACTTTTTTCGAAGTTCGAAGCTTAAGCGAACACTAGATCGAATCTCATGTCATCTGGGATATTAAATATTGTTTTCATTCGATAATTTTGATATAACGGCATTATTTGTTTGTTTAGCAACAAACGAGTAATTTACTGATCAAATATCTAGAATTAAAATTACTCTTAATGCACCAAACTCGTATCTCAATAAATGCGCTTCATAATTAAACTTACTACTAATATATATAGATGTAATCAATTCCTTAATAACTGCATATGAACTTTTATCCAAACACCGAAGTATAAAGAGACGAACCGTTTTTTTTGCTCTCCTGAAAACTTGTATCTTTTATATATAAAAAAAGCATATTTAATCGAAAAATACCGAGAGGTCACTTCTTAAAAATTGCACTAGAGCAAAAATTATGAATTTTTTACAAAATTAATATCTGCATACATATCTCTGTGCTTATGTATGCATCTCTATACTACATAAACGCACTTTGGTAAAGGGTATATAAGATTCGGCACAGCCGAATATATCACTCTTACTTGTTTTTATTTCGGATTTAACGCACAGCTGTTTTAAACAAAAGATCTACCAAGAAATATATGATTGAAAAAAATATTATTATTATATTAAATAATACTGTTATCCCATTTAACATTATTATTATAATATAAGGACATGATATTACAATACAATATATATATTATAATATAAGAACAAAATAGTTTGTTGAAAGTTTGCTTTTCTATTGACAATAATATGATTTAACTACAACCATATAATTCAAAAAAAACTAAAACAAAGTAATAAATCTTTAATAATTTTGTAAGTTGAAATAATATTTACAGTATAATCTCGAAAATTTGGTCGATTGAAAGTCGTGTGATGTGAGATATATCAATATTTTTGATACAAGGGAAATATTTTAAGAAAACTTTTAAAAATATTAGCTAGCTTATATTTTTTTAAAAAGAGATTCACTTTAAAATAGACATTCATTTATATTCAAATTAATGAACGAGTACATACAAAACATTTTTATATTATTATACCCTTTACCAAAAAATGGTAAAAGGGTATATATAGGTTTGTCATTCCGTTTGTAATTTCTACAATATTAATAAGAGACACATAAAGTATATATATTCTGCATCCTTATGCATAGGGAAGACGAACAAGCGATGTCCGTCTGTCCGTCTGTCTGTACGGTTTTCCCAAGCTCCCAGAAGAGCTAGAGACTTCGTTCTTGGACTGGTGTATCAGAAATTTTCAAAAAAATTTTACTATTGAAAATCAGCAAAATCGAGCAGACGGTTCCAGAGCTGGAAAACTCAAACTCAATTTACCCATATAAAATAACTACCGAAAACAAGTTTTTATTACTTTTTTATTTTTATTAACTTATTTTATACTTCGGTATGAATAAAATTGGTATTTATAATTAAAAAAAAATTTTAAAAACTTAACAAATTAAAAAACGTTTCCATGGTTGGAAAACTTTAACTTTTTTCCTAATAATTAAACATATTTTATGTTTTAGGAAGAAGGCTATTTTCTCAGGAACGGTAAAAGCTACGGGTCTGAAATTTGGACAGTGTATGTAGAACTTTGGTCGCTACAACAACAAATATATAAAAGCTAAAAATTAAAGGGTGTTCCAAAATGAGTAACGAAAACTTTTAAAATCCCATGTAATATACATACAATTGTATGTATGTGTGTACATATGTATGTATATTGACACTTGAAATTTGTAAAATTAGTGTATTTTTATATAGGCTACAACAATTAACACTAAAATTAAAAAAAATTTAAATTAAAGGGTGGTCCATCAGTTAATGAAATTTTGACTATGTAATTTTGACAAATTGCTATATCTTGGAAACTGTAAGAGTTAAACACTTAAAATTTTCAAAAACGGTCGAATTAAAAAATCCGAAAATTATAAAATCGCCAAAAATTTAAAAAAATAGCCAAAACAAAAAAAATCGCCAAAATGAAAAAAACGCTAAAATTAAAAAAAAAATACTCTAAAAACCAAAAAAAATCGCCAAAACAAAAAAAAAATCTTGTGAACAAAAATCGCCAAAAATTAAAAAAAAATCGCCTAAATGAAAAAAAATCGCCAAAATCAAAAAAAATCGCCAAAACGATAATAAATCGCCAAAATTAAAAAAAACGCCAAAACCGAAATAAAATCGTCAAATCAAAAAAAAAATTGCGTATATGAAAAAAAGTCGCCAAAAAATAAAAAAAAATCGCTTATTTGAAAAAAAATCGGCAAAATCAAAAAAATCGCCAAAACGAAAAAAAATCGCCAAAATTAAAAAAACGCCAAAAAACGAAAAAAAATTACCAAAACAAAAAACAAATTGCCTACATGAAAAAAATCGGCAAAAAATTAAAAAATCGCCTAAATGAAAAAAAATTGTCAAAATCAAAAAAACTGCCAAAACGAAAAAAAATCGCCAATATAAAAAAAACGCCAAAAACCAAAAAAATCGCCAAAACGAGAAAAAAGTGTCAAAACTAACAAAATTGCCACAAAAAAATAAAAAATAAATTAAATATATAAAAAATAAAAAAAATCGCCTATATGAAAAAAATCGTTAAAATCAAAAAAAAAATCGCCAGAACGAAAAAATAATCGCCAAAAATAAAAAACGCCAAAAACCGAAAAAAATAGCCTACCAAAAAAATTGCTTATATGAAAAAAAAATAGCCAAAATTTAAAAAGCACAAAATTAAACATAATGCCAAAAACCTAAAAATTTCACTCACTAAAAGTATGAGTTTTTTCACAAAATGAATATGTACCTACATATCTCTGTGCTTATGTATGTATCTCTATACCACATAAACGCACTTTGGTAAAGGGTATATAAGATTCGGCACAGCCGAATATAGCACTCTTACTTGTTTTTATTTTATTTTTAAGGGAGAGAGCAAAAAAGCAGACATTACGTTTCTACTCTCTTGTGTCTTAAGTCTTTTGTTTTTTGTTACTTTTGTTTCAATTGCCAATTAAAAGAGTTTTAAAAGAGCAATTTGCAACTATATGACAGACATTATTTTTAATGTTAATAAAATTATTTGCGCCTTATTTATTGTTGCAAATTTCCTAAAATAACAAATGAAAAAATATAAGCAACTGTTCATTTGATAGATATACATATTTATTTACATTTACTAAAAATTTGCTTTTGTCCAAATAGTTCTTGTTGTGGCGAATTTAAGATAAACACATTCAATTTATATCTGGGTTCTGATCGCCTTCTTAACTTACAAAGCGGCACTGCTAAGACATGGGTAGCATCAAGCTTAGCTATTATTGGAGGCATTTTATTTTTATCTGGGAGTTATGAAATTTTTTGGAAGTTATTTCATTCATCTTATTACTCGTTTTTTCAATATTATTGTCATTTTACAATTGTTCTTTAAACTGCAATTAAATTTGCATAACACAGTTGTCTGCTAATATCTTCTTCAGCTCTCTCAAAGGTAGTAGCTCCGTCTCTGGAAATATCATGGTGGAGACAATTCCTAACTCCGGCCGAAGGGTAGCTATTCAAGAAACCTTTAGTAAATGGCGCCGTGTCCGTAAATACTATACTGTAGAAAATCCTTGAGTCCGGCCAAATGCCGCCTACACCGAATATCTTCATTTGGCAGTACCTTTATGCATAATTCCATTAAAGGAGAAATACCCCTGGTGCAAAAGAACGTGTGATCAAGATGCAGGTTATGGAAAAAATGCAAAAGCTCTTACCAGTTATCCTGTGTTGTGTTATCTTTTCTTACATTTATTCGTCTTGAGACGTATTTAATTTTTCTTGTCACCTATTTTATTGAAGGCTATTTAATTTTTATTGCGAATAATTGAATTGAAACATATTTCATTTTCTGATAATTTTAGGACTTATTGCATCGGGAGCTATTGAAATAACAATTTGAATTTATTTAATTTCTTCCGATTAGGACTTTAATTTTCATTTAAGAAATTTATTATACGACATATTGTCATAATTATATTTTAATTTGAAATTTATTTGCTGGTGGTTCAGCTTGGTCTATATGCATTTCATTGTTGCTGTAACAAATCATCAGTAGACTTCAACAACACATTTTGAATAGTCACAAATCTCTTATCTTATGCACAGACTTTCAAGAACTATTTGAGAATTCACAAATAATAATATTTTTGAAAATCACAAAAGAAAAATAATAATAATAATTTTTAATTTCATTTTTCATTTTCTTTGAGTAGTATTTCACATCGGACTTATGTCATGGTACAATAAAAGTCTTCCAAAGAAAAACTTCAATAAAATTAAATGAAATGAGGAAAGACTTTGCGATAAAATTTTGCATATTAAGATGCTACGTTTTTTATTCACTATCGTTTTTCCATCTTGTCCTTTTTCTTTTTAGAAAGTGTATTTGTAAGCTTTAAATTCTTAAAGAACAAAATCCACATTTGTTATTGTAAGAAAAAAATTGCAACTAATATCTTTAAGATTCATATTAAATTCATTATTCTGACAAAGCCATGACTAAAATTGTAAACAAAATAAAAAACCAAAAAGTAAACACTAAACTAGTTTAAAGTACTCCAAGATGGAATTATGGACGGCAGATATCAAATTTCAAGTTGAACACATATAGTTTTTTTTGTTAGCACTTCCTAAAAGCCAAAAGACGTTAATATATTTAAAACAAAACGAGTATTAAATTATTTAGTTGAAATCATCTTAAATGCTCTCAACTGTGACATAGACGTACTTCAAGTCTACAGCTATCTCTTACTTTTTTCATACCATTTGAAAAGCTTTAATGCCTTGACCATGACAATTGCTTTAGTTTGCGCACATGTGGAAAATGCCTCACATTTATTTGAAAATAATTTGAACTAGAGATTGACACATTGATCCGCGCATAACTTCACACAATCATTAAGCATGAACATTAGGAATTTTTCATTTAAATCAAATATAAAGAAAAAATATATTGAAAAATGTATGCCATTTATTGAAACTACAAAACAATTTTATAACAATAAACTTGTTAATGAACAATTCTGTAATGACCAATTCAATTGAATTGGATGGCAAAACAAAACGAATCAAATACAAATAATATAAAAAAGAAAAAACCTAAGCAATAACCACAAAGCAAACATAGTTTAAGCAACTGACGCACCGGACTGACTGACATGACTGACTGGCTGGTTAAATTTATGCATACATTCATGTCATTACTAATGTTCAATGTGCTTGTTTGTGGTCGTATGCAACTTTTATGCCAAACTTGTGACATTTAAAAACCATCGATGGACCATCTTGTATAACCTGTTTCATGTTAATTTATGCCCATCTTGACATTAGCCATCTTTGGTTAAATGTTGGCCGATCAAACCAACACTCGTGTGCTCATGCTGATGCTGATATTTTACACATGTTCATTTTCGTTATTAATTTTTTTATAAATAATGCTACATTTTTGTTAAAGCTATACCATATTTTTTATTAACTTTGCTACAATAAAATTGGAGCGTGAAACTAAAATGTTGGAAATTCCTAATAATAATTCCTTACGGTTTCCTTTACACAGTGTCCAGTCCTGATGATTTTATATTGTGATTTTTTTTTTTTATTTTTTTTTTAACACATTTATTTATTTATTGTATCTTCAATTATGAACTAACAATAAGTATTCAAATCTTAAATCTAAAATATTTTATTGTGATGAATGTCATATTGATATCATGATGAAAATTCATCACGTATAGACTCAATTTAATAATATGATATAATCATTAAAGCTAACGGCCAGATAAATTCATCTTGATATTAACTGTCATCTTATGTGTTAATTTGCATTTAACGTTTGTTCATTAAACAATTTTCGTTTAAAAAAGGTTGCATAACACTTATTCGTGATGGAAAAATTAAACAAAACGTAAATTAGATATTTTTGGAGAGTGTTTTTCAAATATTTTTTTAATTCATCATGATATAAAATTATCAACGTCTACTCCTTAGTGCTTATATTAATGAAAAAATTATAGTTACGCTGCAAGCGTTGTATTACGAGTTATTATATAAAATCATCAAGCGTGGACACTATGTTATAAAAATAATTATTTTTCTGCCCTAAAAGACGTTACAGCAGAACTACGAAAATTCTTAAATGGTCTGTAACTGCTGTAACACATTAATTTTTCCCAACTTTTTACACAAATAGAATTTCGAAGCTAAAGAACCTCTTCAAAAAGCAAAACTATATGATCAATCCCTTAAGAAATGTTTAAAAGGTGAAAACATTTTAAGTAACTTTCCGCTTGATAGTGCGGAATTTAAGCCGAGAGCACACAGTATTTGTGATATATATACATATATATTTATATATATATATGTATGTATATCTACCATTACGTTATTTAGACACTTAATTTCATAGAGTTTTAATATTTTTGCATGTTAAAAAAGGGCAAAGCTATGCATGAATTTGAGTGCAATCAAACCCGATTATATCCAAAAAACCCACTTTTTTGATTGCTGCTTGATGTATGGTGGTATGTTGTGGTGAATCCAAGTTTTGTCCATGGTTTGAAAATGGCTCTATATTGCAGTTAATCAATGCCAAACAGTCCTGAAAAGTTGTTATACCATTTCGTTTGCGGTCTACTTTGAGCAAATTCTGTGTGCATCTTGTGGAAAATTTTCTCATATCCAAGTTATCATTCAAAATTGAAACTACTGACTTATTTGAAGTGCGCATGGCTTTCACAATCTCTCTCTTTCACCTCACTCACACCATATCGTAAATTTTTTCAATTGTTTCGGGTGTAGAGAGCTCATCTGGGCAACCAGAACGTTCGGCATATTCCGTGCTTGCACGTGCACAACGAAATTCCGTAAAATACTGTTTTATCATTGAAGTTGATGGTGCAAAGTCCCAATTCTATCTATAAAGCTTAGCCTTGGCTTCAGTCATGGTTTTCTTCACACACACACATTTTACTTGCATCGATTTCTTTTCAATTCAATCAATTACAAATTAAATGACACAGCTTGTTTAAATACTGGCAAAAGTCAATTGCGCAGTTGCGTGTTGACAGGAGCGGTGTTTCTCTTTCACTTACGAATCAGGAACTTCAAAAGTTTACAGACTTTATTACCAGCCTTTATATTTTTTACAATAATGGATGGGATAGCTGGTATATAAACAATAATTTTTATTTAAAAGTCAAAAGTTCTAAAACTTTCATATTCTATATATTCCTTTAGGAATAGGAAATCATCCATCCATCCATACATCGATCTGATCAGAAAAAATCAAAATGACGGTTCCAGAGCTGAAAACTAAAACTAATTTTTGTTTTTTCGTTAAATACACCTATTTTATATTTCAGCAAGGATAAAATACTCGTAAGTATATCAAATCAAAATAAATATTTCGGGGTTGGAGAATTTTATTTTGTTTTGGCACAAAAGTAACATACTAAAGGTATTTTTATCTTTCGCTATAACTTAAGTATATTTCATATTTCTAAAAGAAATAGATTGGATAATTTTCACTTTTTGTGGTACGCAGTACTTACTAGGTCCAATTATTAGTTTTTCTTTTACTTTAAAAATTAAATACATTTTATGTCTTCGAAATAAATATTTCGGTATCAAAAAAGGAGATAAATTAAAAATACAGCTCTAGGTTTTTAAAATTTAAAATTTCCATATATAAAATAACTTAATGAATCAAATATTTTTATCATATCTTTTTTTTGATAACTAAGCATATTTTTTATTTTAGAAAGAAATAAGTTGGTATTGAAAATCACAAAAAGTAATCATATGGTTCCAGGTTTGCAAAATTTAAAGTTTTTTTTGGTAAAATAAGTAACTAAATAGGAATTTATGTTTTTTTTCAATTAAAAATATTTTATATTCTAGGAAGATCTTTACTCAAAAATTTTTTTATATATGTAAAATTTTGATATAAAAATCTAATTTAATTATATTCATGAGCACTCAGGAGCCTACGAAGCTTTGTAATATGTTGCTTATTATTCTCTCAGCACAATTTCATTTCAAATCGATGGTCATATGCTGACATCTTGTAGGAGTTCTTATTAAATTTTAGTAAATGGAGATACAATAAAGTATATCACTTAAGAAGAGTCAGAACATAACTACAAATTAAATTAAAGAACATGTTAAATTTATTTCACTAAAAATTGCAATATAAGTGAAGCTGCAATATTTGCAATGGGATATTTGATTTGTTTGATGTTTTGTAATATTAACTTTTATTAAATACTAAAAAATATGAAATAAGCTAATTTTGTTGTATGGAGGTGCAATACAATAATTCCAAATAATTTAGTAAGATTAAATATGCCTGCCTTTTTAGTTGTTCAACATCAAAATAAAATGCATGTAAAATTATGCACTACGATCCATTTTCGTAAATTTTGCTGCCAAAATATGAAGAGAATTTTTTAAATACATGACACGGGACACTCAAGTAAAAGTATGTTAGTTTAAGTTCTTTGCAGTTGTTTTAAAAGAGAAATTAGTTTTGGTGACATTATGGATATTCAATTTAGTTTTCGATGTCATTATCAATCTGGCAAAATCTTCAACCTATGATTATATATATATATATATATATATATATATATATATATATATATATATATATATATATATATATATATATGCAGATGTAGATGAATAAATTGCCATCAGATCTCTGATCTCGTTTAAAGTCCTCTCTAAATAAATTCTCAACATTAATTAAAAAAGAGAAAATAGTAAAACTGTAAAAAACTTCTAAAATCTATGAACCAAATTCTCGTTATACAAAAATTGCACTAGCGCAAAAAATACATGATGATTTTTTTTCACAAAACAAGTAAGTAAATACTCGCATTTATGCACTGCTAGGGCCTCACGTGCATTTTGCGGCATGGTTTTAGTGGCGGCAAATTTTAAGAACCCCAAAAATTAACATTATAAATAGTTTGAAATTGATAATTTTGATGGATTACTTTTGCTTTATACATATCAATGAAAAATGTTGAATATGCTTCTGACCTTATGCGTTAATTTATTGATGCAATTACATATATGATAGTATTCTAAGGCGCTTGAGTAGACCTTTGCGGTTTTTTAAGATTTAACGGCAGTTCGGGTAATTGTGTATTTTACACACTGAAATAATTTTTTCACAAGTTCTATGAATTTCGACATTAATCCAATGAAAAAATTCATTAAAATTCGACCAACGTCACGCTTCGTTGGATAAATGAAACCAGTTTCGTTAAAATTATTTCATCAATCCAATGAAAAACTTCATCGAAACAACGAAATAATTTCATTAAAACGACGAAATAATTTCATTAAAACCACGAAATAGTTTCATCAAAACAACGAGATAATTTCCAAGGAGATAATTTCCAACGAAATAACTTCATTAAAATAATGAAATAATTTCATTAAAATAAGGAAATAATTGCATTAAAATAATGAAATAATTTCATTAAAATAACGAAATAATTGCATTAAAATAATGAAATAATTTCATTAAAATAACGAAATAATTGCATTAAAATAATGAAATAATTTCATTAAAACATACAGAACAACTTTTGATGCCAGCTTTTGATTGACATCTTGAAATAACTTGAATTTGTCAGACTTATCAGATTTATCATGAAATTTTCATAGGGACAACGAATATATTTCATAGCTATAATAAAATTGTAAATTGCTGTATATTTTATTATTTTTTTTTAGATTTCAGGAATGTAATCTTTAACTTAATTGCTTTAAGGTATGTACTTATGTAAATATGTTTATTTCAAGCAACAAGTGTAAATTTTTCTTAAATATAAAGGGGTTTCTTAATGATTAGAAAATATTGTTGTCATAAATCCAATGAAATATTATTATGAAACAAGAATACCAACAAAGCAATTTCATTGAAATTCTTTCATAATATTCGTGAAATTTTCATTAGATTTGTGAAATTATCATTAGATTTGTGAAAAAAATCTAATGAAATTGTTTCGTTGGATTTATGAAGTAAAATTCTTTAGCTGCATGTTTATTTAGTTAGGAAATATTGAGAAGCGTTTAAAAACTTCTGATTGGTGAAATTGCTCTTGCTTCTGAAAATTTAAATAGTCCCAGTCAAAGCAAATACATAAAACGAAAAGCTATACATAGCGGAGTGTTTGAGCATTTGAAATGTTCTCAGTTTGTCCTACTGCTCTTTTAAATAAATTCGGATGTTGAATTTTCGTTTTTTACTACAGTATATTTTTTTTGCAAACAATTTAGTGAAACTCAACAGAAAAGTGTACAATAATTATACAATAATTATAAGAAAATTGTAAAAAATTAAAATTTTCGAGTTAAATAGTGGTTTACTTGACCTATTAGGGTACCTAGACACCTTCAGATTATATGAAAATATAATTTTTGGAAAGCACATTGCTTTTCGGAATCTTTGTAGATGCATACAAATTAAATGGTCACCAAAATCGCCAAACTGTGTATAGGGCTTACTTCCCTTTGGTAGTACTATCAGACCTATACTGTCAGGATTATGCGGATTTTTCACTCTTGCATAGCGTAACTTAAATATTTATAAATTGCATATTTATTTATTTAAAGCTTTTCTTCATAGAGCAAAAAGGTCGGCATATCTCACGGGGCCTAGGGTGACATCAAACATAAGTCCGCCACTGTATGTATGTAAGTAGTTATGAACATATGTATGTATTTATCTATGTACTTGTTCCAAATTCGTACGTCGGTGAAGGGTATATAAGACCCTGCACTGCCGAATATAGCACTCTTACCTGTTCTTAGTTTGTCTTCATACTATTGAGGCGTTATGGAAGTATTTACAGGAATCCATGGATTATTACACAGTTTATGTTTTATAAAAACAAAAATATCAGTTTAAAAATTATCATTGCAAATTGAAGTGTGTATTAAATTCGCTTTAACATTGCAAATTATTTTGTTTTGTTTTTCTTTTTGTTTACTTACACCAATATGGTTATACCATAATGTCTTTTTTCAATTTCATTCTTCTTTAAATTAATTGTTCTTTCTACATCACACAATATATTTTATAAACATATTCCAGTGACAAATTTTTGTAATATATTTGCCATTTTCGGTAGGAGGCTACATCATCAACATTTAAAAATATTGGCAATTATTTAATTTACATTTTGAGGACATTAAGATTATGCTTTTTAACTAACAGATTTTATTGTTTTTAATTGCAGAAACATTCAAATTTATTATGAAACACCTCCTTACACATACTTACCAAAAATACACATCTTTACCTTAATATAGAAAGGCCCTAAATATTTTTTTTAAATTGAGATTTTTGCATTTTTCGATACATTAGATGTTCTTCTATTTAAATATATAAAATGCCTATTTCAAAAAAAAAATAAAGAAATTAATTAAATTTTTAAAGAAATTTTAAATAATGGTGCAAATATGTACATTGAAAATTTCAGCTCCAAACACACACTACTTTTTTATATTTGTATGTATATTAGAGTGGCCGTTAGTTGTATGGAGAATTTTTTTATTTCTTATATTCTCTATCCCAAATCGGTTCAGTTTTATGTAACAAAATTTCATATCGATAAGTTGTATTTTAGGGTATTTTTTTCTATTGACTATTTGTATATGTACACGTAAAGAAAAGATATGATTCTAGAATGGTTGAGAAAACAATATTATATTGAATTTCGAGTAAATGTTACCTTAATACAAAATAAATAATTATTGCATGTAACCCGCTACTTTGTTAGCGGGAATTTTAAATGCACCAACCAAGCTCTTTCATTCAAAACCCACATGTGTATATATGTAGATTTTAAATATAAAAAGTACGCACCTCTTGTCATTTTAATATGCTCCCAGGGGGATCTAAAGCAGATTACGTGTGTTGACAATCCTGGGGCCCCAGCTGAGGTAATGTGGATTTTTCCGTTGACGTACCTTTAGTGCATTATTGCATAGAACTGGCAACAGAGCAACAGATGTACACATGTTTATAAATGGAAAAACGTCTGTTATGTCAACCAGGTGCAGCGTCACCTGGAACTGCCCTGAGTTCAAAAGATTATAAAAGTGAAACCTTTCGAGGTGGAACTTCGAAGTCTGAATAGACACTACTTCTGGTTCTACGGTGCCGGTTGCACGACAGGCTGCTCTACGAGTTTGATTTTGTGTAGAGGTCGTCAGGATCCTGTGCTGAAAGGTCGATTTCGACCTACGCCACGGGGTTAAAGGGATAATGTTGAGCAAGGTGGAGTAGGCACGGGATTTTTGTCGACACAGGCATACGTCTGGCTCAATGGTGAGGAATTGTCTTGGAGGAATTGTCTTGGGTATAAGAAATTACACTTGTGGAGTGAAAACTTCGGGAATAGTACGTGGTGGCTGTGGTTACGAGAAAAAACGCTGGGAGAATAATATTAGCTTCCGAGTGTTAAATTAGTGCTAGTGGGGTAACGGGGTTAGCCAGGCACTATTCTAGATGCTGTTGCCATACAACAGATGGTACTATCTTGACAAGGTCATTACGCAAAGGCTTTAGATAACTCTATGTAGCTTACTAAGGTACTTGGACATAGTACAGAGGTACCTATATTCAAAGATCGCAACCTATGTGTTCTTGGTAAGTCACATAGGTGCTCACGTTAATCGGAAAAACATTTGTCATTTTAATATCTTGTTTCATGGAGACACTCTTCGTGTTAATCCTTTAAACCTCCTCATAAATATGTTTCTCATCAGAACATATCTATAAGTTTTATAATGTGCTAACCAAATTCTTTTATTTGGGAGCCATATTGAAAGAAACAGTTTCTGAAATGCCCACGAACACTATAACCTGAGACAGTTTTGTTGTTAATTCCTTAAATCTAATCGACAAGTCCGTTTATTTGAGAGGCGTATCTGTAGGGTATTTTTCCCCCAAATCTATTTATTATACTTAATTTTAATTTGAAATTTATTTGCTAGTGGCTCAGCTTGGTCTATATGCATTTCATTGTTGCTGTAACAAATCGTCAGTAGACTTCAACCACACATTTTGAATAGTCACAGTTTTTGGCGTTCGCCATATTGTATTTAGTCTGATTTCACAACAATCTCTTTCATTTGATATCCATATTATATTAATTCCGCCATTTTGTTACGTTCTCCATGTAGTGTAATGAAACACATAATTTTTTATGTTTTCCTCGAAATTATTTTTCCTTCTAGACCTACATCATTTGGGTGGATAAAACCGAAAAAAAATTACATACATACATATCTACTCGTGTGTAAGCACTTATTTAAAGGTACCAAAAAGCAGGTAAAATATTAACTCTTATACTATCTGTTTGGGAATTCAGGATATTTTATTGGAAAAAAATAAAAACTCCTTTGCTTTTATGGTTAATACTTAACGAGATATATGGGGTAGAAAAAACACAAATTAATTTTTTGTCCCTTTTATCTCTTAAAATTTAAAATATCGAAAGGAACCAGAACTCTGTCCCTTCAAGCTTATTTTAGAATTTTGATTCTTATCCATTTTTGCCATTTTTCAGACTTTTCTTTTTCTTTTTAGAACTTTGTTTGACTTCTACAAATATTTCAAATTCAAAATTATCTAAATCAGTTTACTGCTTCTTGACGAAAAAACGTCAATTCATTTTATATAAGTATGTTAATTACCATTTCTTTTTGAGAAACTTGATATTGATATATCTTGATATATCTTAGTACTCACTGTTTTGAAGTTATTTAAGTCAATTCCTATTTTTATTTCAATAAGAAATACTTTTAAAAAGAAATAAAACATAAATAAGAGGTGGGTTCATGTACTAAAAATTGTTACGCATTTGTAACAATAGTTACTGAAAAGGGTTTATTAACTCAAAAAATTTGCAAGGAGAAATCGCCAAAAAGAGTAAAACTTGAGAAACAAAAAATTATTACTTACAAAAATCAAGAGGTATTCAATACCAGGTAGCCTTATCAACACAGCTAATCATCAGCTGACTTTTCCCCATCCGTCAAACTTCATATTAAATGGCAAAAAATCTTGACCTGAACTGTCAATATACAAATAAAAATAATCCTACAATAATTTTTTTTACGCATATGCTGTTGTAATGATAAGGCCATTTGGTTTTAATATACTTTCTGTTTATTTTTTTTATCAAATTAGTTATTTGAAAAATAGATGAAAAAAAAGTAAAAAATTTTAATTTTTTTTTTAAATATCTTGAGCATATTTTCTTAATTTATTGTTTTATTTTGATTAAGACACATAAATACAATATTCTAGTCAAGCAATTTTGTTCATTTATCATATCTTATCAGAGATGAAAATTCCTTTTTGCATTTGTTAGCAAAATATAAATTAAAAAGTAATAAAAAATTCATAAAAATAGTTAATAATACATGAAACTATGTAAAGTATTTCATATCAAATGTAAATTTTTAAAAATTTAAAATATTCCCAACCAAGAATATCCAAATACGTCAGAAAAAGTACAATTGTGCTATGATTTCCATCCATGTTTCTGATGTGAATAAAATTTTCTTGCAATTTCGTATGTGAGAAAGTAATTTTGTAAATTGCTGCTAAGAAAGTAAATGAACACACCTAATATTTCAAAGAGTTGCAAATATATGACACAAGACTTAAGTATTTTTTATCATATTATGTGGAGATGTTGGTTGATTAAAATTTTCTTAAATGGGCCTGGGAAATCTTGCATTTCTTTTGTGCAACACCAATTGCAACCTGGGAGTACTTTTGTCCGCAAAGGAAAGAAAAACAAGGGAAGGAAGGGAAAATAAAACTTAGCGATAACTTCATATCTCGAAGATGTCATAAAATTTTGAGGAAATAACACATGACATGTAGGCCTTCACTCTACGATTGATGTTCTTCAAACTTCTTTTTCACTAACACATGGTGTTACCAGTAAAATTTTGTAGATAGATTCTTTTTTGTTAGGACTTTGCTCCTAGAGCCCATTGTATGTTAATATTATACGCAGTACATTCAATATACGATAAAGGAGATTAAAACATTTGAAGGTTGTCATTGTAACATCATAAGCAGTTTTGCCAGAATTTCTAAGGCTAAAATCGGCAAAATTTAACAATTTTTCACGAGAAAATCTTCAAAATCTGCATTTTATTTTTAAAATCTTAAAAATTCTTTAAAGCTATTTTTAAAAAAACTTTTTTATATATATTAAAAGAAATTTACATAAATATGGATGCACATGTGTAATATAAATATTTTTTCACTTACCCATATTCATAAAATTTAAACTCAGCTTAAAATGTATTTTATTTAAATTTTTTAGAAATTTTTTTTTAAATAACTTTCAATCACATTTTATTTTTTATGAATAGAAGCCTTTAATGTTCGAAGAATGTGCATTTCCAAAAAATTAAGCAAATAACTTCATATCTTTATAGAACGACTATCAATGTGTTATTAAGAATCCTCACAAAAACATAAATGTGAAAAAAGGTCAGGTTCCTGTCCAAGATTTCCGCCAGTAAAAGTAGTGACATATAAATTTTGTCCAAGTTCTTGTTTGCCACAAAACCTAACACAAAAATATTTTATGTATTATATAAATTTGTAATAGTAAGGGTGTCATATAATTTCTAGATAATCTGCTAACTTGAAAATATTTTTACCGATTTAAAGAAATGAACAAATAAAATGTTTCTCTACGTTTTTTGAAAAGTAAAAATATTGCCAATATTGTGTACGCAATCTGGTAAGAGTCGTCTGGAAAGAAACATGTACAATACAGCGCAAGTTTTAGAGGACGTGACGCCGTCTATTTTCTCAATATATTTACATATTAAAGTCTGCTTAGCCAAAATACATGAATCAAAAAGATATTCCCAATGCGCATGCAAGGTTTCAATAGGGTAGATGGTGCTTTAATTTTTGGATTTTTCGATTGAGTTTTTAGTACAAAATAACATTATCGTGGCCAAGCGCATTCTGATAACATTTAATGGGTTTTCAGATTTATCTAGTTGGTGTCCCACCTAGACGTACTTGTGTATCAAATTTCAGCTCATAAGCGCACCTATTGATTTTTAATTTTTACGGGCGCAGCACCGCCCCTCTAACTAAAATTTCCAGGTTTTCAGATTTTTCTAGTTGGTTTCTCACCTAGACCTACTTGTATATCAAATTTCATCTTCTTAGCGCAACCTTAAATTTTTAGTTTTTGTGGACGTAACCCTGCCCACTTTACCAAACTCCACATTTTTTTCAGCCAGTGCTTAGTATTCGTGTCAAGTTTCGTTGCAAACGGATAATAATAACCACATAAATAGTATATCTAAATATGCTGAACCGCAGGGCATTAAAATGAGGTTTAATTTGTATGGGAGTGTCAACGCCCACTTTTTTCATAACAAATTTATAGCCTGGCATTACCGCAATAATATGCCAAATTTCAATAAAATTGCTTGCATTAAGCGCCTTATATTAGCTTTTTTTATTCTGACTTTGATCGGCGTATCCCCGTCCACCTGACCAAAATTTCCGAGTTTTTTTTCCTAGACCTAGCTCTATGTCGAATTTCAGCTTAATAGCACAAATTTTCATTTTTATGGGCGTAGCCCCGCCCTCCTGGTTAAAATTTTTGGGTTTTCAGATTTTTCTGGTTCATTGCTCACCTGGATCTTCTCGTGTACCAAATTTTAGCTCTCTAGCAATAGCGGAAGTGCTTCATCAATTTGATGAGCGTGTCAGTGGTCAGTGGTCAGTGAGTATGTCTTAAAATATGCACTTTTTGCACCTCCATATCTCCGGAACCTTTTATTGTAAAACTTTAAAACTTCGCATACTTACATGAATTTATTCTAATTATGATTTTAATATCATAACTTTACGACTGCGGGGAACAAAGTTATGAAGGGGTTAAAATGGCTTTCTGTAAATAAACACACTGCGTGCATTGGCCGGAACTTGGCCTGGCGCACTACCGTGCGCCTAGATTACGTACACAAATGTAGAAGGTAATATTCATAAAAATTATTTTAGGTTACAAATCATTTAACAAACAAATTTCCATACAGTTTGTTTTGTAAACCAAAACTATTTTTTATGAATACGGCAGAAAGAGCTTAAAAGCTTCAAGCAAAAATCTACATAGAAAAAAATAATTTCTCATTTCAAACACAAAATTCTCTGAATAAAATATTAATTTTTTCAATTTAGGTCCTACAAAGAAATTTGTAAATTCAAATGCCAAATTTTGTAATAATTTGTTTGAAAAAAAACTTGATTTTTTCAATCAACAAATTGTCTGATTCAACAAAAATTTTTAATGAAGATAAAAAGCAAATAAAAGAAATAACTGTGTTGTACAGTGTGCAATTTCTATATTGAAACAGAAATTTTCTCTTAACAATTTTGTTACAAACGTTACTTTATATTAATTGTATGAACTAGAATTGTTCACTCCATACGGTTTTTTGTTTTGCTTAAAACAAAATTGAAAAAACTTTTTACTGGAGGAGTAAAAAATATTTACTGAACTTAAATTTTATTTCAAACGAACGTTTGTTTGAAATTTTTTTGGGAATAATTTTTTCTGTGTACAAGATAACATCTTAGATTTTGGGACGTTGGTTGAAGTGTACTGATGAGTTTGACGGTTTTTCCACACGCAAAGATTACTTTGCAAAGTCTTGAGTTTGTTAAAGAAAAAAGAATATAGAATAAGATCTGTTTTTTCTTCTCTCCTACAAACTTTGGACTTTGCAAAGTTAAATTTTGAGTGGAAACCCCGTCTTTATTTAGGAGAAACGAAATGCATAAAACCAACAAACAAATAAAAATTATTAATACATTTCGGATATACATAAAAAATTATACAAAAAATTATTTAATTTGTTGCATAAATATCCAAAGGACTTCAAAGTTTTGTTTTATTCAAGTTCACTTGACTCAAAATTCTTTCGATATTTGCAATTGAATGTGGTAAATACATTACATTTAAATTTAACTTAGGGCTGCAAAATCATAATCAGAATAAGCTCGTTTTATATCAGATATTCTATTCCAGAAGCTTGCCAAAGTTACTTCTTCGTTTTCTTTAATGATGTCTTCTAAGTTCAAAAATTTTAACTCTCTAAACTGTCAGTCGTTCATATATAAAAGAAACAAAACGTAGTAACATTAATAGGAAAAATTTAAAAAAATTCAATATAAGTGGAGTTGAAAAATCTGCGTTTATAGGCCAAAAATCTTCAAATCTGGATTTGGTCTTTTTGGAGGGTAAAAATCTGCAAAATCTAGATAAATCTGCATTTCTGGCAACCATGATCATAAGGCTTAAATTCACAGTATTTAGTTAACTAGTTATTTAATTAACTAGTTTGACCAATGAAATTGATAAGAAAAATCGTTAGTTAAACCACAGGCGTTAGTTAACTAAAGACAGTGAATTTAATTTTTAAAAACATCACCATATTTTGCAGGGTAAACTAGGATTTATTCTAAGCGACACTTTAAAAGATAAGATACAAATGTATGCATGCATATTATTATGTCTGTTGCATAATGTGGATTGGCATTAGTACTAATATCAATTCATAAAACCGTTTTCTTAACGTAATTGCAAGAATATTCTATGAATAAATTTTAGCAGCGGAAACTGCACGTTCATGTGTGTATGTTTAATTTTTTCTCATATCTAGAAGTTATAAAAATCATTAGCACACCATGAAACTTAAATAAAACTCAATGTGAATTTTTTTGTTTGTAATTCTCAAACAGATCATTGCAATGATAACCTCTGGCAAACAATTGAGAATAAAAAATAGCAACTGCTACAAACAAAGTGCAAAATGTTTAATTGTCACACGTCATTCACAAACACCAATCTCAAAGCAAAAAAAAAAAAAAAAGAAACAATGATTCTATTTTTTATGAGGTAATTAAAGTTTCACAAAAAAATATGTTTACCGCAAGATAGAAATAAATTGCAGAAAAAACAGTTTAGACTTATGATGATGTGCTAACAAAAAAAAGTTACCAGTCGTGACAACAACAATAAGAACAGCAATAAACCCGCTTAGCTCTAAGCTCAATTACACAAAGTATGTGTCTTGCCAATTGATGAAGCAGCGACAATTGAACAAACAAAAAATAATTAAAAGATGATTAAAACTAAGCATGAGTATGTTAATACTCATGTGAATTAAAATACACACACACACACACTCAACAACAACCTTCTGGCCTAATGGAACAATTACAAGCAAAATTAAATTACCGCAATTATTTCGCATTAGGAAAAAAATTAGAAATAAATAATCATGCATTAAAGTAAATTTGTTTAAATACATACTTATGTCTTAAGGGCGGAATCTCCTCTCTGAACTTTTTTTATTTTACTCGTAAAGCAATCGCTAATAATCCAAATGCATTTTTGCATGCCATTGAATTATGTATTTAAAATAAATGAATGTCTGAGTGAAATTTAATATTAAATTGCATTTTAATGGATTGCATTCTTTAAGTAGAATTCTTATTCAAAATTAAATATAAATGTAAAAGGCAAACACCACTCAAACAACTGACATTTTCAAACTTAGGAGCTGTTGGTCATAAAAAATAATAATGAATATTGCACAAACGAAAAATTCTTTAAAAAAAAGTGCAAAGAAATAAACAAGAAGCAAGAAAAAAACTGAACACAAGAACTATGAACACATACAGACATTTATGTATACTTATTTCAACACAACCGCACTAAGTTTTTTTAAATATTCATATAAATGAATAATAAATTAATAAAGAAAATATTGAGAAATTCAGATTTTGTGTCATAACGACATTATTCCTGAAGCAGACAATTCAAAAAATTTTCTTTACGAAATTCGCTAATTTTTGGCTTAATAACAGTGTACGAAAATAAACTGTACATTATTTAATGTAATATGCAAGGGGTTAGATATGACATCTTTCTACTTTGTGTATGTTTACATATACACTACGCGATTAGAATCACAATGAGTTTTCAACTCAAGTAATATGCTTTCTAAAGCACTCTGCTTGACGGCCTTTAGCATTGAAATTCAAATTGTTTTGTAGAACTATGTGTAAATACACTAAATTTTAGTGTTTTTTATCAGAGTGTTAGTGCTTCATAAGCAAACACTGTAAAGATATGTATATCCATTCATATAACTAGGAGAAAAAAATTATTGAGAGTATAAATTAAAACATCAGTGTTGCCGAATTCTGCGATGTTATCTATAATGGAACAAACCAATTTTTCTCTCAACTGTATTTGAATTATAAGATATGTATGTAATTTTAATATAATTTTGCTTCAACATTATTGTATGCTCGAATTATTCACTTTTGATAATCAAGTTGGCTTTAGGAGCTATATTAGTTACTCTTAACCAATAGTGCTCCATCCAACAATTATTTTTTATTATTTTTTAAATTATTGGCAACGGAAAGTACGACAACTAAACAAATCAAAAACAAAAGTTACACATTAGGCTGCTTATGGTGCAAGAGACGAGTTCTGTTCTGTTCCATGCAATAAAGAAGTTTTTTTTTCTAGACAATGAAAAGAAAGAGTTTTGGAACTCCCTCAAATTTTTAATATAATTTTCAGTTATATTTTTTTTACTTCAGATACAAAAGCTGCACAGTGTTATTTGTCAGAAGTCACTGCTATCGTGATTTATTTATATACATACAAGTAATGTGCATATTTATATACATATGTATATAGGAATAGAGCGCCGTAAATAAAATTACAAAAAAATATTGATTTATTTGAACGGGCTAAAGTTTGTATCGCTTTTTTAAGCCAAATTACATGTGATAATTATTAATGAACAAATAACATCAAAGTTAGTTGTAAATATTCTGACAACACATAGTTGAACGGAACAGCCAGCCGTTTTTTTTGCGTAATATTTAAAATTTAGATTATTTTGAAGTTTTATCCCTTTAAAATGATTTAGGATTCCGGCAACACTGAATAGAATACAAGATTAAACCAACCCAAGAACATTGCAGATGGACGGCGCCATGTACTCTTTATACTTATCTGTTAATAATTTTAAGCCAGGATTGCCAACTTTTACACATGTAATGTAAAACCGTAATAGAGTGTGGATACAAATTTATACCATATTCTAAGTTTTGCAAGTGCATATGTACGTAGGAAACAAAAACATATTGTTTTTGTTGTATATACCCTTCTTGGATCATAGCCGTAATTACTTAATTCAATTTTATGGATTTGCAAATTATAACCAATGGATTCTTAACGAGTTTCACTTTATACTACATTTTATGGTTTTTAAGTAAAGAACCACTTTTTGACACGGAAAATGTCAAATTCAAATCAAAAAATATTATGGGTTTTTAATTATTTTTTTCAAAATTAAAATTCATCTTTATTTGGAAGTCTTATAAATTACGAGTAATAAGGAACAATGTCATGATATTTTACTTAAAAGTATTGCAATATTAAACCTAATAATATAAAAAATAGCACAGACTGCAGTGGAATTCATACGAAAAGTTGTCATAAATAAATATTAAAATTCAGTGGAATGTGTTATGTAATTTGGTGAAAGTTTAATAAAAAGTGAAAAGGACATTTTTGCTTGTTTTGTTGGCTAAAGGCTCAGTTAGCCGACTGTAATGTAAAGTAACTACAACAGTAATAAACAGCTGATAGAAATTGTTATGTGAAAAGTAAAGAAAATGATTATACAGATGTAATGTGACGTAACCTACTTTGAATATAAAAGTATCAAGCAGCTGTTTTTTACGTTCGAGTTACATTATATTACATTCGGCTAACTGAGCCTTAAACAATGCTTTTTTAACTTATTTGAAAAATTAAAAGTTATGTATGTATCTTACACAAATCCATAGAAATGTATTTACATATATCCAGGCTGCCCAGAGAAGCGCCAGAGGCCGAACATCAATCGGCTTTTTATAAAAATGAATACACATACGCTTACACATTTCTCTCAGTTCTCTCTCTGTGAGCTGCTCTGATTTATACCATGGCTGTTCAAACTGGCACCAGAGCGCCGAACAGCAATCGGCTTCTTATACAAATGAATACACCAACGCGAATACATTACTTTCGGTTCCTCTCAGTGGCCAGCTATGATTTATACATGCATTATATGTATTACTTGTCCCAAATTAAATATCGATTTTTTAAATCAGAACTCCCAAAAAATTCAGGGGCTAGATACGACCGTTCATGAGCGGTACCGTGTTTTTGTTTATGGTTTTTGCACATTTTCGAATTTTCTCCCAAGACAAGTAATTAAAAATAATATATTTTCGGGAACTAGCAACAGAAATAAGTTGGGAATGACAAATGTAATATTTGAAGAAATAAAATAATAATAAGTAGCACAGGCTATAAAAATGCAAAAAACTTAGTTTTTCGAGAATAACACATTGCTGAGGGTACGAATAGTATAGTTGAATACACAATTGGACGTGGTTTGAAAAGTTTTATTCCATTATTAGGTTTAATATTGCAATACTTCTGAGTAAAATGTCATAATATTGTGCCTTAATAACTTATAAGACTTCCAAATAAAGATGAATTTTAATAAAAAAAATCGAAAATTCATAATATTTCTTGACTTGTAACTTCAAATTGCTCAAAATACGCATTTGTATTGTATTTGTAAGTGGAATTTGACATTTTCCATTGCCAAAATTGGTCACAAATACTTTTCTTTACTTTAAATCCATAAAGTTTAATTAACTAATTACCGAGAAAATCATAGAAAGTATGAATGCAAAATAATATGAAAATTAGGATTAATTTTTGTCTTCTTTTTTTACCGAACTTATCAAGAAAAGTATGGGATAAAATTACTATCGTTAAGGTTGGCAGTCCTATAGTTAAAAAAAAAATAGGTAAAAAGATGTGTGCAGTGGGCAGTTGCAAGCAAAATAACAGCAAAAAAATGTTTCTTCTTTTATTGTTTTTCGAAAAAGGAGATAATTTGTTTTCAAAAATTTCAACATGCAGAAAGAAATTTAAAATGATAAAGTGAAAACTAATATTATATTTTTGACATTTTAAGTTCTAGTTCAAAAGTCGAAATTGATAATACTGAGATGTTTATAATATGTATGGCTGGCACATATATGTATATATAAGCAAACGATTTGAAGTAATACAGTGTTTAATATCGTTTGTGGTTATCCAGAGACGATATGCTACACGCAAAATATTTCACACTTAAAAATACGAAAAAAAAATTCGTAATACAATTTTTCTGCAATAAACGAAAATTTTGTACATTTCACGAAAATGTTAGCGCGTGCAAGGAAACAGATTTTGTAATTTTACGAGTTTCGTTATGTTACAAATATTAATTTTTACAATTATTTTCATATATGAGTATATTAACATATTTTTCGTTTATTTTATTGAAATTTCCTAAAATAAACAAATTTGTTTGCTGTAATTTAGTTTTTGGTACAAAGTTATTCCTTAATCTTAATCTAATCTTGAATTATTCGGAAACAATTTTCATATGTATAAATAAAAACTGCTGTTTTGTTTTATTTTTTAGTTTTTCTCTCATTTCTTTTCCTGTCATTATGAAGTTTTACATTAAAAATTTTTGTAATAAAAATTAATTTTTGATTTAATCGACAGTTTGATTTGCGAGTTTCAGTGCATAGTTTAATGTACATATGTACAGTATGTATGCATGTAGTGTATGGAAAATACAGAGACTGTAATAATTCCCCTACAATTATATTTTCTCATAATTATTCTCATATTATTTAAATGTAAGAAAAAATATTATGTTTGCAGATTTTTATATATTAACTATTTTATTTAAAATTTTGTATATGACACGAAATTGTTTTTCATGATTCACGAATTTCTTTTATAATTTAAACATAATTTTTGTAAATTTACGAAAAAAAATACTTGTAAATGTACAAAATTTTGTTATTCACAGATATACAAATACCGTTTGTGTTATCAAAGAAGGTTTTCGTAACGTAAAAATAACGAATGTTTTCGTAAGATGAACCACATTTTTCGTTTACATTAACATATATAAATTAAGACAAAAACTAAAAATTTTTTGCTTCCAAAATTTAGAGAGAAAAATTATAATATGTTCCACTGTGATGTTTACTCAATTTTTTGCGGTTGTGCATACATACATATATTCATATGTGCATCATTCTTGATCAATGCTAGCCAGTAATACCAGATTTGTTTTTTAGCCTCCTCGCTAAATTAGTTGTCGAGTATCGCCAATATAATAAAGTATTATATAGTATATGAAAATATACATATCTTTATTTAACAAATATTGTTAAATTGTAAACAAAAAAAATTTTACATTAACAGAAGTTAATGATAATATACAAACTATATTTACTTAGGAATATTTTTAAGTACACGTGCCAATTATTGAATCAAATTATTGTATTAGTCATTATTTTCAGTAACTTAAGTACTTAATGGTATAATGGTTTTATACTTCACTATGTTTCATAAAAACCAAACTTTAAATTTAGAAAACAACTCTCATTTGCATGAATTATTTTATGTTTATTTGCCATATTTGTAACCTTAATCCATATTATTACATACATACATATGTATATGCTAAAAATATCGCCAAGGAATTGATATATTGCCAAGTAAATAGACAAAAGCCACTTCAAAATTTTCATCGTTAAAAACGAAGTCTGACGTTGGTGACAAATCTCTACATCTGACATCACTGGCGGTGAGCGCACTCTCAATTTTCTATAACGGGGAACAATGCTGTCAACTTTTAGATTTCAAAAAGCACTGCAACCAGGAAATACACTTAAGTTAAATAAAAAGGTACTAAATTTAATATGCTTTACTTTTATTAAAGCCAATCTTATATTTCAAAAAGACAATCATATATTAAAGAACATATGCTAAAAAAAACACCAAAAAGAACGAACATACCAAACTTTCCTTTCATAAGAATATAACAGTTCCTATACGAAAAGTGAATTTATTTAGCGTATAACTTACTAAAAATAAAGATATACTTATATCATATTACTTTTCTATAACAATATTCAAAAATTAAGTTTAAAGTACTTTAGAGATCTACGATACATATGTATGTACATATGTATAACTGTCTAAACTGTGTTGATTTTTTTTAATATATACATACATACATACATATGTAAATATTTGTTTCATTGCGTTTATATACGCATATGCACATATCGATACCATAATTTCAATAAATTGTACATCGATTTTTAAATTTTATGTGTTTCAGTTATATATTTTCAACTTTCTTCAAGCTGAAAATAACAAAGACTTAACCGGTAGAATTGTAACGTAGTACACATTTATTTACAATTTCATAAAATGAATTTAAAAAACTTTTGTGATGTTTAATAAGTAATTACAATTTACTAAATTGTTTAAATCATATTGATTTTTTTATTTTAAAATTTTTTCTTCTACTAATTAAATAGAGCCTATGTCTATTTAATATAAAGTATGTTCACATTTTAAATGGAATGCCACAGTAAATTCTACATGAACATAAATTCATACATGAGCATGTACCAATATATTATATGGAAATCTTTCAATATATAGCCTTTTCAACATTTTTAAAATTTCACCATAACATAGTTTTTATTTTAAGCTGAAAAGTTATATGTACGTCATTGCTGTTTACTTGAAAATCTACATCGTTTGGTATTTCATTGTTCTGACAACACAAATTTTATCGTTTCAGAATATTGTGGTACATGCTTTAAACTTAATAAAATTCATAGAAGCTAAATTATTTTCTACTTCTGCATATAAATGTGGATGTGACAGAACTTGTATGCCTATTTTTGCTAGTTTCTAAAACAGATTTATATCAACTGAATCTCTGTAAGGTTTTATTTCTTCCTAAAACTCTAAAATGAACTCAGTGTTTCTCAGCTGCGTTAAGTGAATCATTTTCCATATATATTTGATAATGAAAATTTCGCTATTCGACTCTATTTCGAATGCTGGTGCCATTATAATTCTCTCTTGTCAGATAAAACACTTTTTACATTAATTAAATTGAATATTAAAGTTAGAATTTGATATAGCGCGTATTCCTTGAATCAGTCTTCTAACAATACAAATAAAAACATCTTGAAATACACAATTTTAATTTTTAAATGACAGACATGCTCAAAACAAAATAGATAAGAAATTTTGAGCTTAGAGCACTTAAGGCTGGTGTGATGAATTGTTATTGTCTTTTGAAAATTTTCATAAGCACCATCATACCAGTGATGTACTTTTTCGTAGATCGCACGACTGTGTAGGATAGTGTATCACAGTCTTTAAGCAAAAAACAAATTTAAAAAGAACTGAGCGCTACAAGTATCTTCATATTTCTTCGCGTTCAAAATTTCAAAAGTTGGCAACATTGCAAAGCAGGTATAATGAGTGATGCTCACAGCCTAGCACATATACTAACAAAGGATAAGATAGTGTGTGTGTGGACACAACAGTTCTTGATACATTTTACACTCAAAACTTGCGGTTAGTAAAGGGTGTGTTCGTAAATGCATCACTGCGCTGCAAATAAAAATTTAACTGGATTATCAGCGAACTTGTATTGTATTTTAAATGTGAAGATCTGCTCAAACAAAAAAGTCGCTAAATAATAATACTTTCTCAACTATGTTTATTATTTTGACATAACTACGTTGTATATAGCATATGCAGCTTCATAGTGATGTCAAGCCCAAGCCGCATGCGCAAGAGGTTTTTTATTTGCCGATTACAACTGGCTTTATTTTTCATGCGAACAGAATGATTTTTAAGTTATTTTAATATCAAACTTCAGTAAAAAATATTTTTTTTCTTAATTTGCAATAGTTTTCTACGAAACTCACGTACATACGCACGAGCATATGTATACATACGCATATGTATACATGCGCATTTGTACATACTTAAATACATACATATTCCAAAACATCATACATACCAATTTCATGTACATACATAGCTTACAACCTTAATATTTTTATATCCGCCAATAATGAATTTGTACAAATGAACATACATATCTATGTTAAAGTTTACGCGAAACCATTTTAATTTTTTAAACTATACACTTAAGTTGGAATCTAATTTTTATAATGAAAGAAAATAATTTAAAGGAAATAGCATATCTCGTGTGAGTTTCACATTTGCATGTGGTTCTAAGGCAGTTTTGACGTCACCATGTAGCTATATTGACTACATTCCGTCTACTAGTAGCACATTTTAATGTAGAAACTCACATCTTTACACACGTGCTGCTTCTGGAAATGTGCACGACTCGGCTAAATGTTTCACATTTAGATTTTGGAACAAAAATACTATGAAAATTCAACGTCATCTAGCCACTACTACTAATTAAAAAAATTAACCAACATGCTGAAAATTCTCGTGATGCCACAGCCACATTCGTATGTAGCATTTACTAAATAAACGCTTAAGTAAAAATTGTACGAGAAAAATTGTCTGATGAAATTGTTTTACTAAATACATATTCTAAATAATTTATTATATTGAGTGCACATAAAATCATTAATATATTGTGGTTAGCTTAATAAACAATAAACACAAATACTTCACATACAAATACAAAAATTTACCAAACTGTAAAATTTACTTTAATTTTAGTTAAAAGAAACTTCTTGTACATTCAGTTATTGTAAAACTTTTTTGAGTGTACCCACATGCATTAAATATACTTTAATAATAATGTCTTTAGCATTACAAAACGAAGTGTTGTTCATCATCATTTTGAGTAGGTTAACATAACTATTCTCGTTGGGCAGAAGTTAACAAAAATTATAAGTACTTATAATTTTAATGTAATCGGTATACCTACATTATTAGTGCTTGTGTATGTGAGGTTGTACTTTACAGAACATTAAAGTACATTAAATAATGTTTATTTTCGAACACTGCTTAATAATACTTATAAAAGAGTTTAATATGTATGGCAAATACTTTTTTGTATGACAAACAAGCTAGTTATGTAGCTCCGCATAAGACTTAGCATTTTTAGGTTTATTTTTAGAAATTAGAAATAAATATAAGTTTAAATAAAGCATTCTTAGAGAAAAAAATATAAAAATTTTTTTATTAGTAGCCCCAATACAAGGTAAAAAAATTGGCCTGTAAGTTCGATCAGGCCTTATATATATATATATATATACATATATACATGTATATATGTACATATATATATACATGTATATCAGAGAGCCAAAATAACAGCAGATCCTGATTCAAATAAGGCGCGTTAAATACATATATATATATATATATATATATATATATATATATATATATATATATATATATATATATATATATATATGTATTTAACGCGCCTAATCTACATCAGGATCTGCTGTTAATTTGGCTCTCAGATATACAAAGTTTTGAGTTAATTGCGAAAAACCATTAAAAATCGAAACCCTGATACATCGTTTTTGTTTTGTAGCCAAACCCCAAATAGTGCTCTCCTAGGTTTATCCAATAATATTATTATATATTGTTGTGTTTACACGTGTAGCAATAAAATGCCCGTATAAATTAATATTGACCTTTGGGAAACAAATTCAACTAGAAAGTTCTAGAGAAATGAGAGAGTACAAGGAGGTGTGCGTTTCAGGGAAAGAAGAAACAGGGGGGAATTCCTGAGGATATGAGGGTTTGAGTTGCCTCTTTGATAAGCAGGCTCACTTGAATGAAGGGCAGGACGGGATACCTGGATCACTTTGTAATAACACGACTTAGTATATTCTTTCAATAAAGTACTTACATATTCTGAGTTTTATTGAATTCAAATCAGTGATAATTGTATATGCGTAAAAATACTTATGTATATAAAATAAATGGAATGCAGGAGCCGCAGGACGTCTTGTTTCTCTCGTGTCAAGATTTGGAAAGAAAGTAATGACTAATCGCAAAATACAAAAAAAGGGGAAAAATTAACGAACAAAAAACCAGCGAATTCAAAAGTTAACTTACATATTCACAATGAATGCAAAGATGGGAATGCTAGATTGCTAAGAGATTTTTCTTTTTTTGTTTAAAGGAGTGAAACTCGTTTGAACAAGTTGATTATGTGAATATTATTATTTTTATTGTAAGTAGCTTAATATGTATATAAACGCTGGCAACAATGTATTTAATCTTTAAATTTTTTTTAATTTAAATAGATCAATCCCTTGAAAAGGTGAACTTCAACGAGCTTTTGGCTAAATTATATATTATACTACTCAAAAACTAACCAATACTATTTAAAATTAACCCAGTTTTAAGAAAATATAAACAATAGTATGCATACAAAAATTTTTACAACTATAATAAAATCACTGAAATTGCTAATTGAAAAATCCAGTTTTTTAGCTTTTCTTGATACTAAATATTTGATAACCGTGATATTCATTACCATTTATTTTTTTCTTCTTATGACTACGTTTTTGTATCACTTGAACTCTTATCTATCACATATTAAAAAGTTAAAAAGATCGGGGAACTTTTTTTTTACTTTTAACGTAATAAAAGTCACAGTGCGGGGGCACTCTGATATTACATTAGGACTAGTACCAACTGCAGCCAGTGTAGTTCAGTGACCAGAGTGCGTGCTGTTGTTATTTTTTAACGCCTGTCGGAATCGAGCTCTCACCCATGACCTTGGGCTTTGTAGTCAACGTGTTAACTAGTTTAGCCAAAGCCACCCTCAAATTAAAATACATAATTTAATGGCGCCACATTTAAAAAATATAATTTCTTATTTAAAATGCACTTATATAAAAACGAATTAATTTGTTTTTTTTATGAATTTTCAGATGTTCTTTTTGTTAAATAATATCCAATAATTTTAAGCTAAGTACCCATCATTCATTTCACATAATGTATATATAGACGTATATATAGGCAGGACTATATATGCTCATTGCCGCCAATGAGTTTGAGTTTTATGCACACACATATATAAAGATATATATAGCTCCTTTAATAGCATATGATCTGAAGTTAAGCAAGCTTTTATTATTTATTTTTTATTTATTCATTATTATGTTAGACTACTTTGACTTGCCTTCTTCTTCTTTTTATGTTCTCAGGCTCCCTGTGGAGCATAGGACCTCAACAAAATTTCGATATCTATTCAGTTCCTTTGCTATATTTTTCACTTCACTGAAAGAATATCCTTTATGGAATTATAATCTTTCGTTAATTGGTTTCCAAGTGAGTAGAGACTACAGAGATCTTTTGCTAAACTTCACTGTGGCGGTGATCTACGTTATTTCTGCCAGAGCACAAAATCCTTAACCTGTTGGGTAATATAACTCCACCAGCACCATTCCATCTACATTCTAAGAGTCCAATGAGTTGTAGCTTAAATGTGACTTGTGACTAAGCATATTAAATTGGAGTTATACAAATGTAGAAAAGTAAAATAGATTCTTACCAAATACAATAATTTGTACTTTGGGTTAAGTTTTATATCCTAAGCCTACTACGTTTATTTCATTCTTTTGTGATTCACAAAAATATTACTATTTGTGAACTCTAAAATGGTTTTTAAAAGTCTGTGAATAAGATAAGATAGATTTGTGACTGTTCGAAGTTTGTGGTTGAACTCTACTGATGATTTGGCAAAACACCAATGAAATGCATATAGACATGCTTAACCACCAGCAAATAAATTTCAATTAAATTAAACTTAAAACAAAATGTTAAATTATATACTTGTTAAATGTTAGTTAAATCTTAATTAAAATGAATTACTTGATTAAATATATTTATTTAAGTTGAATTTAGTGCTCAATCAAAACAGTTTTGTCAACAGAGTTTAACTCAAAATAATCTTTTAATTATAACTAATTTAATTATAGATTAAGCATGGATGGTAAATTGGAGTACAATTGTACTTTTATGTACCATTCGATCTGCAAAAGCACTAGGATACATCAATTACATTTTGGTTATACAGACAAATAATTCCATTTTTGGAAATTTTATTACTTGAATCTTTAAAAATATTTAATTAATTTTTTAAATGAATCTTAATAGTATTTTAATTATTATTTGCTCAAACTAATCCTAACTAATTAAGTAACTAATTAATTTTTTAACTTAATCTCCAGGGAAAGGATTTTCATGCATTTAAAATCACTTTTTATGTACATAAAATATGCATTACAAATTTAAAAATATGTACTTAAAACTAATAAAATATGCATTTATCAAAATTTTTTTCAACATTTAAGAACATTAAAAACTTAAAAAAATCATCTTCATTGCTTTCTCAACAAACATTTTGACATAAAAAACTTAAAACATAAAAAGCTCAGCTTCAATTCTTTCTTAACCAATATTTTGTCAAATCATATGGAATACAAAATACGATTAAAGTTAAGTAGAACTTTTATTTACGGACATTAATGAATAAATGTTTTTTTTTATATCCTTACCAAAAAATGGTAAAAGGGTTTATATAGGTTTGTCATTCCGTTTGTAATTTCTACAATATTAATAAGGGACATATAAAGTATATATATTCTGCATCCTTATGCATAGGGAAGACGAACAAGCGATGTCCGTCTGTCTGTAGGCTTTCCCAAGCTCCCAAAACAGCTAGAGACTTTGTTCTTGGACTGGTGTGTTAGAAATTTTCCGAAAAATTTTGCTTTTCAAAATCAGCAAAATCGGGCAGACAGTTTCAGAGCTGGAAGGCTCAAACTCTATTTTCCCATACAAAATAACTACCGAAAACTAGTTTTTATTACTTTTTTTTTTTCGTTTTTCGTCTCGCTCGCACTGTTAGACTGATCTGCCACGTATAATCTTGCGTTTTTTTGTGGAATTTATTTAACAACCACGTTGCCTACTTCCTATGTGAAAGCATAGGTCGTGTACAGTCAGTCACAAAACCTTATAAAATACTGTTAATACCATCTTGGGCATATGGTCTACGTTACTCCGCCCACATTTGTGCAACACCATATTATGCAAATTTACTTTGCATTAATATGTTTAATAAATAAATAAATAAATAATTACTCTTTTATTAAATTATCTTACTTTATACTTCGGTATGAATAAAATTGGTATTTATAATTTAAAAAAAATTTAAAAATTTAACAAATTAAAAAGATGTTTCAAGGGTTGGAAAACTTTAACTTTTTTCCTAATAATTATACATATTTCATGTTTTAGGAAGAAGGCTATTTTCTCTGGAACGGTAAGAGCTACGGGTCTGAAATTTGGACAGAGTATGTAGAAATTTGGTGGCTACAACGACAAATATATAAAAGTTAAATATTAAAGGGTGATCCAAAACGAGTGACAAAAACTTTTAAAATCTCATGTAATATACATACAATTGTATGGATGTGTGTACAAATGTATATTGACACTTAAAATTTGTAAAATTAGTGTATTTTTATATAGGCTACAACAGTTAATACTAAAATTAAAAAAATTTTAATTAAAGGGAAGTCCATCAGTTAATGCAATTTTGACTATGTAATTTTGACAAATTGCTATATCTTGGAAACCGTAAGAGTTAAACTCTTGAAATCTTTAAAAACGGTAAAACTAAAAAATCCGCAAATTATAAAATCGCCAAAAATTAAAAAAAATCGCTTAAACGAATAAAATCGCTAAAAATTGAAAAAAGTCGCCAAAAATTAAAAAAAAAATCGCCAAAATGAGAAAAAAATCGCCAAAATCAAAATAATCGAAATAATTAAAAGAAAGCCAAGAACCGAAAAAATCGGCATTAATAAAAACCCGCCCAATTAAGAAAATCGCCAAAATCAAAAAAAAATCTCCAAAAAGAAAAAAAATGCCAAAAATTAAAATACCGCCAAAAACAGAAAAAAATCGCTAAAACGAGAAAAAAGTGTTAAAACAAAAACATTGACACAATGAAATATATACACCAACTACCGAAAAAATCGCCAAAACCAAAAAAAAGTTGCCTTTATGAAAAAAAATCGCCAAAAAAATAGTAAACGCCAAAATTAAAAAAGCAACAAATTAAAGATAATACCAAAAACCTAAAAAAATCGCTAAAACGAGAAAAAAGCACCAAAACTAAAAAAGCACCAAATTAAAAATAATGCCGAAAACCTAAAAACGAGAAAAAAGCACCAAAACTAAAAAAGCGCCAAATTAAAAAAAGCCAAAACCCGAAAAAATCACAAAAACAAAGAGAGCATTAAATTGGAAGAAAATCAAGCGCTTAAATAAATCACTAAAATGAAAATACCAAAATGTCAAAAAACAGTTAAATTAAAAAAAAAACGCAAAAAACCGCTAAAACGAGCAAAAAGCACCAAAACTAAAAAAAAATCGCCTAACTAAAAAAATGCCAAAAACCTAAAAAAATCGGTAAAACGAAAACAGCACCAAAACTAAAAAAGCACTAAATTAAAAAAAAAACGCCAAAAAGGGCAACACTAAAAAACCATATTAAAAAACGCTTGAAACCGAAAAAAACCCAAAAACGAAAGAAATTCCATTTATATTTAGGCCAAAGTTCATATAGTATTACTCCGGAACCCTTCGTGCGCAAGTCAGAGTCGCACTGCACAGAATTTATTTTTAGTAAATGGAGATAGAAATAAAATTTATCTCTAAATTACAGTCCTAACTATAAAATTAATTAAAGAACATTTTTCTTTGTGGTCAAGAAATTCAAAAAAATTTTTTAGGAATAAAAATTTATATAATACCACTATATATACCTTTTCCAATGGGATGTTTAAATTGGAAAAATTAACATTTTTGGCAAATCAAAGATTATTAAATAAAAAAGTTACATAGTTTACTTGGTAAAGAGGTACAATACTAAAACTATTTTCGAGTTTCGAAGCTTAAGCGAACATTAGATCGAATCTCATGTCAAGTGGGATATAAAATATTGTTTTTATTGGATATATATTGATATTTTTATATCAAATAACAGCATTATTTGTTTGTTTAGCTATGAGTGCAACAAACGAGTAGTTATTCATCAAGTATCAAGACTTATTATTACTCTTAATGCACCAAACTCGTATCTCAGTAAATGCGCTTCATAATAAAACTTACTCCTAATGTACCTATATATATAGATGTAATCAATTCCTTAATAATTGCATATGAACTTTTATCCAAACACCTAAGTATGAAGAGATCAACCGTTTCTATTTTGCTCTCCTGAAAACTTGTATTTTTTTTAGAAAGTAATAAATAAATATTCAATTTATTGCTAATATAAAAAAAAACATATTTAATCGAAAAAAAAAACGAGAAGTCACTTATTAAAAATTGCACTAGAGCGAAAATTATGAATTTTTTCACAAAATTAATATGTACCTACATATCTCTGCGCTTATGTATGTATCTCTATACTACATAAACGCACTTTGGTAAAGGGTATATAAGATTCGGCACAGCCGAATATAGCACTCTTACTTGTTTAAATTGTCAAAGGTAAATCTTTGACGATTTTTTCTGAAAAAAATTGTATGTAATAAAAATTAAGTTATTGGGTGCGCATTTAAATGCTGCTATTTTGTTTGTGTAATATTCAGTTTCTAAGTTTTCGTTGTGAGAACTATATTGATACAATTTGTTGTATATATTTTAAATTTTTTTTTACCGCATCTTCAATTAATTCAAATTGAGATGTTAAAGTAACGAAAACCTCTAATTGGGATATAATGTGAACAAGAAAGCAATACTATGTGTGCACAAATATCAATTTAGGCAGAAGACTGTCGGATACTATATTTCGATTAACAAAATTAAAGAAATTTTAAAGTAAAAAAACTTGCCTCCATATGCAAAAAAAATAACGTGTGCTTCAAGTGTACGTTAAAACCAGTTTTTGTATGAAAATTTTTTTTTAACGTACACCGTTTGAGTTAGAAATCTTGCCGTTTCTCTAATAGATTAAAGAAAAGTTGTACAAGTTTCTTTTAATCTATTACAAAAACGCCAAGATTTCTAACTCAAACGTCTTACACAAACAGGGGGTTATTCTAAAATTTAATTACTATTAAATTGCACGCAAGTAAAATTTTTGTTAATTTTACTTGAGTGCAATTTCAAAATGCGTATCGGAATCAGTATCGGCGATATTTCTTTTTGAGTATCGGTATCAGATCGGCAAAACGGCGTATCGTTACATCCCTAGCTATTATACCATGCTCTTGTTTTTTTTTCTTTAATTTTCAATGGTATTGACATTATTGACTTAAGCCAAGGTATTAAACTTTGAGTCCCACGGTGTTTTTGAATATCGGTTCGTATGACAAAAAAAAGGATCGTACATTTTTCTCGTTTTCTCTTTTTTTGGTTCTTACACAGTCGTAAAAACTGCAGCTCTTATATATCTACTTTACAACTAGTAAAAAAACAAAATTAGATTTATAGCATGGAAAAGCTAAAAAAAGTATTAAATATATATATTTATGATGAAATATGCAAAAATATGTATTTATTATAAAATATGCAAAAATATGAATTAACAAATCGATGCCATTTTGTCGCAAATTAGTTGATTCGCAAAGATATTTTTTTACGTTGATCTACGACTAACGACAAAAAACTTGTATTTACATGAAAATCCTTTCCCTATAACGTCCCTTTCTACAATGTATGGTTAAGAGTTAACGTGAACTTTAACTGACAGTTCTTCATACAAAACTTGCCTTTAAAGTCTCTGTTATCTTTTAACCATACATTGTTAAAAGGTACGTTAATCTCTTTTACCTAATTTAATCGTGGCTTTAAATTTTTTCACTTGTGAAACATATTTTTTCCGGAAAAAGATGCACATCGTATCTTACTACCCAGTAAAAAAATGGAAGTCATTCTAGTGGATGTACATTTTCATTGCTTCCAAAAAAATCGATATTTTTAATTTGCCGAAAGTGAGCAAAAAACCATGTAGAAGCTTATTTTAGTCACACAAAACATTGTAACTCCTCCATAGTGTTAGAAAATACTCACCAGAATTTAAAAAAAATTTATTTTTTTTAAGAAATTTATGAATTATTTTTAGTCTAAAATTTAAAAGTTATTTGCTTAAATTTATATGAAAACACTGTTTCGGGCTTAAATTCATATAAAAAGAAACGAATTGTTAAAAAAGGCAACTATTTACCATTTTTCCTAGATGAAAATATTATCATAGAACACAAAATAGGGAATTTTTCCTAATATCGCTTCCAATTCAGTGACCAGGCATCGAAAAAGAGAACTTCTTGCAATGACAACCCTATGTAAAAATCATTAGTTCCGATCGAAATTTTCACTACTTCCGCATCGCAAACTCTACATTTTCATGACTTTTTTGGAGTCTCTTTTTTTACTGGGTAGTTTACACATACAAGAACTCATACATACGTACATTTTTATACTTTTAGGAAATGAAAAAGTCGTGAAAATTTAATTTTATTAGGTAATTGTTGTAAAACTAACCATAAACTTCTTAAATGAAACAATTACTTACATAAACATACATACATAGAAGAGATAAAATTATTTTTACAATTTCATGCGGTATAAAAATTCTTAATTTGTATACTCGTATGTATGTAAGATATCTGAAGAATTAATATTTTACTTCTCTTATTATTATTTTTAAATTAATGAGAGTAAATAAAGAAAAACAAGAAGAATATTTAATCTTAATTTTGTGATCTGAGACACAAATTGAACAATTGAAAAAAAAAATAACTAAAATATTGGCAATAATAAATAAAATAGAAAACATTTGAAAAAAAACCAAAGCTCAGCGAAGATGTCTGATTTCTGCAGTCAAACAATTTTCTTTGATATAGTGGGGTCAAAATGCCAAAGTTGCACCATCACAACTGGCATTAACTGCTTTTGGGTATATGCTGGAAAAGAAGAATAAGAAGAAGCAGAAGAATTGCTTACTTACAGTGCGCTGATGTAGTCACAATTATTCCGTTGTATTGAATCGAGGATGAGATGAATTGGCATGGCAACTACTTAAGAAACAAAGTATATAGATGGTATCGCTGCTGAGCTGGAATTGAACTGAGCTGTTGTGTGGTGTGGCGTGGAATTTTTACTGCAATGATTTCAATGTAATGTGTACAATATCGTGACAAGATTGTCCCAAAGATAATCATTGTTGCTATAACTTCTTTTTCTTTTACTTCTTTATCATCTTCTATTTCTTCTTTAATATTTAAAATATTTTTAAATATTTATTTATTTCTTTGTACGTTGCTAGTTTGGTTATTGTTTTTATTTTGTCTCATGAATTTTGGGTTAAACGAGAAGTGTTTTTGTAAATAGTTTTCATTTTCTATTTTTTTTATTGTATTTTAAAATAATAATTGTATTTTTTATGGCAAAATATTTTAATAGCCTGAATTAAAATTAAGCCCATTTTATGAAAAATGTGTATGAATTATAGTTTATTTAACTGATTTATTAAAATTTAATGAGTCCGATGTTTTTTCTAATATTTTTCAAGCAAGTTGGCAAGTTTGTTGCAATAATTAGTTAATGTTGTTGTATCAGTTGTTTTAATTTATCCAGTTTTATTATACATATGTGACAGCGCATAGAAAAAGGGACCTTAGGGTAAAAAAATAAATTTTCACTTTTTTTTTGATGTGGACAACATCTGAGCATCGAATTAGACCGATCACATGCCCCAAAAGTGTTCCCTTCCAGAGATATGCACGTTTTGTGAAATTGAAGTCAACCAAAGACACACGTATTTAAATCTTTAAAATTGCCCTCCCGAACAAAACGGGTTTTTATCCTTAGGTCCCTTTCTATTTTGCTCGACACATATATTATTTTTCAATTATATTGCTTTTAATTAAATATTAATAGGCTTGCAGTATCGGGCAGTTAAAATTATATCATATATGTATATTTCAAATTATATGCAATATTCCGCAATAATTCCCATTTGAATTCAATTAAATTAAGCTAACAAACCAAAATAAATTCGATAAAAATTAATTTGAGCGAAAAGATGTGTGTTCTGGTCCATCTATGTATACAGAATGCAAAGATCCGCCCGTATCTGGTACTTTAGATACGTGTCTTGATTAATATTTTTATTTTATAAAAACAACTTCAAGGCTCCTTTGGCTTGTCTGTGTATATTAGGGAGGCCGTTACTCTTTTTATTTCTTCTACTGTCACCCCCAAATCGGTTCAGTTTTATGTAAGAAAATACAAAAAAAAAAAATTCATACGGATAAGTTGCGTTTTAGGGCGTGCGTTCGGCCCTCAAAGTTGGCCTTCAAGCCCATATATTCAATGTAATTTTCGCTACGCTGTCCGTCTGTCCTTCTGTTTTTTATTTTTTTTGTCTTTGACAATATGTATGTATGTATATATATGAAATAATTTAATATATATAAGCTCTTGAGCAGGGATCCCACTATCGGCACAATGTACCGATTTTCGTCGGCTCGATGAAGTAAAGTCATAAATAATAAGCTAAATTGGCCTTATTTTTCAACTGATTGAAATATAAGGACATCATTTCACCACACTGCATTGGTAATATAGACTTATCCTGGAATTAATTACAAATAAAACTATTTTGGTTTATTACTTATGACTTTATTGCAATGAGCCGAAGAAAATCGGTATATTGTGTTGATCCTGGCTTTATTGTACGTCCTTAAAATAAAAAATAATCATATAAATATAATTTTGTTACATAAAATTTTTGACATTTTGTTGGTTATTTTCTTCGTTATTTTCTAAAATATTAATTTTAGCAAAAACTTTCTTAAAGACTAATGTTGTTGACTTGAAGAGCTAAAATATTGCCATATGTCATATTCTTGTGAAATGATTTTTAAAAAGATAGTCATATGCAAACAATTACATTGAAAAATGGGCTTGAAGGCCAACTTTGAGGGCCGGACGCACCCGGTAAAACGCAACTTATCGGTATGGAACTTTATGTATTTTTTACATAACACTAAACCGATTTTTGAGGTGAGAGTAAAAGATGTAAAAAAAGTCTCCATACAATTAACGGCAATTCTAGTGTACATAATCAGAGTCTCCGGCGAGCCTCCAAGTACACGACTTCTTTGACCTATAATGCATTGTCAAGTATATATCCAGGAAGTAGAAATTTCATTTTGTATTGCAGTTATTCTTACACAGAAAATATGGAATTTATGGAATCTATGCATAAAAACAAAATTTAAAACATTTTCAATTATAATTATAATTATTGTCAATATTTATTATCGTTGAAGTTGACGCTTGTGGTTCTGATGATCTGCTTTTCTTCGTAGTTGTTGATATTCGTGGTCTGAGTTTGCGTCGTCATCCGAGGAATCCATAATATTCAAGGGCTCGTTTTTTCCTATGGGTCCACCAATTGTAGTGTTATCTTCTTCTTCGGTGCTTTCATCTTTATACCACATAATTTTAGAACTCCACTAAGAAACCTCCGCCAGCATCGCATCTAATTTTTTTCCTTTGAATCGTTCTTCCATTGGCATGGTCACCTGGTGGAACCCCTCTCCTTGTTCGTTTGATTCCTAAGGTAATTGTGCCAAAAAGGTGTCAAGGTGGAAATGCAGGAAATGTAATTTTATTGTCATGGATGCATTGATTTTTTCAAAGTAATACAGTAACTTGTCCACTCGTTTCTGTATGTCATCTCGCTATACTCGGTTCTTTCCTAAAACGGCTTCGATGAAATCTTTCAGTGCGTTCCATGCATGTAGGTAGTTACCATGGTACGAAAGCACATTTGTGAAAGATTCGCTTTTCATTAATTTTCTTATATCTGGTCCATTGAGAATACCTGTTTTAAATATAAAAAAGCGAAAAAATTATTGGTAATGCGAATATATCGAAGTCAACAAATTTAGATATGACAATATTTAAATATAGACAACGATACGTACCGTTTCTAATTTTAGCTGAGAACTGAGTTTTGGAAAGATGGATTTTAAACAGTCATAGGCGTACCCAATATACTTGACAACCACTGCAACGAATTTCCCAGCTATTCCTAATTTTATGTGGAGCGGTGGCAACAAATTATCATACAGGTCCTTTATCATAGGTTCATTGCGTAATTGTAATTGTTTGTTGAGCTCGGGAGTTCTTGCTTCCCAATCTTTACGTTGATATTGATTCCATGTGTGTCGTGAATTCCAATTACAAAGGAAGCAGAAAAATTTTGGATAGCCGCCCTTTTCTATAATGCCTTGTAGTATGTTGACCACCTTCAGATCGCAACAAATCTTCCATTTGTGTTCATCGTATTTGATATCCTTCAAAATGTTGGCCAAAGACTTATACGTTTCCTCCTTGTTTGTGCTTAATTCCAATTAAATGGACGGTTTTTTGTTTGTTTTGTGTAACAGCACAGCCTTCAAACTGGAAACTGTACCATCGATGAATAAACGCCAGTCGCCAGCGATATAATCCATTCCCAATTTTTTCACTAAACCTGGGATATCATGGGAGTACGTGAACGTATTTGCTTCGTCAACGGAATACAATTTCTGGAAATCAACTTGGCGTTGTCGGTATGATGTTGCGCTGACGTTTTGCTGTGTGAGTTTTCTTTTCTTCAAAAATGATGTCAACCATTCGGAGTTTTGTTGTGATTATCCGAGCTTGGTCACAATGTGTGGCAGTAAATGCAGCAGTGTATACTTTTGTTTTCAATTGTTGTCTGTTTAATCCAGGACGAAAATCTATGCATGCGTAGCACCTGGATTCATCATGTCCAGTTGTGTCTTCCACCCAAAATAACTGGCTGCATAAAAGACAACGTTGTACCTTCTCCATGTATCCAATTTACAAGGGTATTATAACAAGTTTTGCACACTGTATTCATCAAAATAATCACAATACGCTTTTTTGAGTTCCTCAGTACAGAAATTTTGTCGATAGTTTTTGTTTTTTTTAGGAACATTTCACCACAAATGTAACAAAAATTATCCAATTTTGTTTCCATATTTATATATTTTATGTTTCCTTGTTATTCACTTTTAAAAAACTGGAGACAAATCAACTTTTACTGTTCGCGTTCGACGGCACTGGCTGAATGACAAAAATCGATCAACTATAAATACTACGTAATTTTCAATATTTTTCCGGCAGGTACTTATAAGTAAATAAATGGGCACGTGTTTTAAGGGTATCTGTCTATATAACTGATTCACCACTTGTACGTTTGCAATTGTGGAAAACTTTCCAAATATTGAATGAGGGTGCAATTTCTGTAAAAAAAATCATACAGGTAGTCACCGAAAAACCCCAAATAATTAAAACAATCCAATATCCTTTTTTCCTTTTAATTGTTCAGGCACGTTTATTAGCGTTTATTGCTTTGCAGTCATAAAAATCAATTAACCTTTTTTTCATTCCTTTTTTAATTAGATTTGACAATTTTTTGCATTTTTGATTTTTTATGAATTTAAAAAAAATTAAATTTTCAGGCAAAAAATACTTTTTTCCCTTCATACATTCATTTTTAACTTCGAAAGTGTTGCACACATAGGAGAACGGTATAAGAACAGAATAGAGAAATTGTAATTTTTAATTTTTCTAAATTTGTTTCAGCTAAATCGGACTAGTGGTTCTCGAGTTCTGTCAAACAAAAGAGCCTAAAACGTGAAAAATTCCCCTATACGATAGTTACTAACTTCAAATCGATATTAAAAATATTTTAGAAGGTAAGAAGACAAAATGAATGATGCAGAACTGATGAAGAACTTGTCTTCATTTTGGGCCTACTTTCACGTGAAACTGTCAGAATTGAGTGCTTAATTCATGAATGGTAACACTTAGCTCATGTCTGATTTGACAGATAATTAGTTTTATCCTTCCGCTGAACGAGCCAACTAACCATCCAATGAGTTTTCACTTCGCTAAGGAGGCCTGCGATCGACTTACAGAAAATGAGGATTTTGCCAAAAAAAAAATCATCTTTTCAGATGAAGCTCAATCTGTTTAGGGTCAAATGCTGACAAATTAGTTCCAAACCGAAGTCTTGAAATGATGGATCGCTTATTCATCTTCCGAGTTCATAAGGAATTAGAATATATAGATACGTACATACAAGATCATTGGTACATCAAGTTGTCCAAAAAGGTACTTGTCCCTATGAAATTTTTCGATTAAATATTTGAACATCTTGTGTGACAATAGGAGAAACATAAAATCATGTTGTAAACTCATACATCAAAAATGCTCTTAAATTATACTTTTATAAAAGAGGGTTTTATTGTAAAAAAAATCCTTGTAAAAGCAGTCAAAATCTCAAATGATTTAGCACATTCATTTAATTTGAAAGTAATAATAAAAAAGAATTTAATATATTTAAGATTATCTAAAAAGGACAATTATATTTCACCGATTTTTTGATTAATTGTTCACCAAATTGCAGAAAAATTTCCTATTAAAGCAAAATCTTTGCATTTATAAATTCAGTTTCAATCAACTTAAGAGAATACCGTGTGAAGTGTTTTCATGTTTGCACATGCTTCTTTATTTGCTTTTTAGGGCTCGGTACACCAAAGGTGAAAAGAAACCCTATTGTTTTCGCTATGCTGTCCGTCTGTCCGTCACACCCTATTTTCTCAGGAACCGTAAGAGATACGGATCTCAAATTTGGACAGAGTATGAGGAACCTTAGCCGCTAGAACAACAAATACATCAGAGTGTAAAAATAAAGGGTGTTTCAGAGCGAGCAACGAAAATTTTTAAACCACAAAACCTCAAATATTATTACATTAATGAAATTTTAATTCAAAGTTATTTCATTTTTCTAATTAATTCAACATTATTTAATTTATTTGAAAAGTTGTAACTCATAAATATATATAAATATATACATATAAATATATTTAAAAAAAAAACTTTGACTTATCTCCAGGATTCGAACCTGTGATTACAAGAGTGGAACACTGCCTACTAGCCAACAACAAGATGTTTTCTTCATTGTAGTTACGAAAATATTTCATTAAAGTTGCAACAAAACTATAATTCCCATAACTATAGATTAATTACAATTGTTTTTGATACTTTGATACAATTTGATCCTTTGAAATTATTTTATGTAACCTAATCAATTTAAAATATCTTTTTGTATAAATTCTTCACAAAAACATGTATTTAAGTTTTTCGATACCCGAATGAAAATTCTTTCGTAACATAAATGATACTAGAAAATGTAAAATATTAAGCACTAGATTGGTTTCATTCCATTAATGCAATTTGCATCAATATAATGTAATCTTTCATTTTATTAATGAAATTTGTCGTTTAAATAATGAAAGGGGTTTAACGTAACGTGACGAAGTGTTTTTCTTTCAGTGTAGTGTGTCGTCCACCGCAAAATGTTAACTATACTATGTCTTTGGAAAGCTTTCCACCATCCGCGTTATTATTTTTATAGATGCAGTTAGTTACCAATCTACAATTTTGGCAGCTTTTTTGGTTGAGTTTTCGCTAAATTGGAATGAATCAAGGCTTCTTTTTATCCTTTTGCTTCTGCGTTGAACGTTACCGTAATCCTTACTTGCCCGATCAAACTTATTTCTATATACATTCATATAACAAATCCTTATTTCTACTCTGATATTTAGAAATTTATTTTTTGCATTCACTAATCTTTTTTTCATATAATTCAAAAAATGTTCAATTTCAATCGGTGTTTGCCGATAAATCATATGTAGCAGTTATTATGTACAACATTTGGTCAACTTTGTCCGACCGAGTAGTCTCATCAGTGAGTTTTTCCCATATCAATTTGCAGAGCAATTTATTTTTAACTATTATCTCCATGATAACTTTAACTGAAATTATAACATTGAGGTCATTGCAACTTAAGCTGATTTTACATCTAGCATTTCTTGTGTGTCATTTGCCCAAAAAAATATAACCAACTAACTACTAATGAAAAACTGTTTGATTCAGACATGTATTTATCTAGGCGCACGGCAGTGCGACAGGCCAAGTTCCGCCCAATGCACGCAGTGTGTATATTTCCAGGAAGCCATTCGAGGTATTTTTAACCCCCTCATACCTTTGTTCCCTGCAATCGTAAAATTATAAAATTTAAAACATAATTAGAATAAATTCATGTTACCTCAAACACGAAGTTTGAAAGTTTTACAATGAAATGTTCCGGAGATATTGAGGTGCAAAAAGTGCATATTTTAAGCCATACTCACTGACCACTGACACATTCATCAAATTGATGAAGCACTTCTGCTATAGCTAGAAAGCTGAAATTTGTTACACGAGTAGATCTAGCTGGGCAATGAACTGGAAAAATCTGAAAACCCGATCCGGATGTAGGGTGCACCATCAAACATCTCTAAAATTTTATTCTTTCTTAATACCTCTTCTCTCAGAAATAATTAAAGTCTTTAACAAAAACACTTAATAATTTTTTTAAACTATTCAAAAAAAAAATTAAGAATTAAGTCCAATTGCAAAGTTATTCCTGGCTACAATTTTAAAGATATCAAAAAAAAAAATGATTTTTGCCAAGTAATATAGAAGTTATTTACTAACTGTTAAAAAAGTCAGAGCCAAAAATTAGAAACAAATTTCAAGTCAAATAACTTGGAAACTGTAAGAGATAAAATGCTGCTCTATGCTTGTTTTATTTTTGTTTCTTAAGCATTTGATTGTCCCGCTAAAAAAATTATTAAGATCGGTCGATATTTACAAAAGTTACAAGCTCCGAAAGAATTTCGACATCCACAGTTTCCCACTTTGATGCTCTTTGGAGCTATCCTATCTTACAGCAGGGTGCTTCCAAATATACTTTGTCAAGAGTTCAACACTTCTTTCTTTCCAAAACATTTACTTTTACCGAAATCAATTCACTAGTTCAAAAGTTGCGGACTTTTTACCCCTTTTTTTGTTTCACGTCACTATGCAGCATTCAAAAATAAATTTTTTTTCAGTAGAGCAAAAAAAATTCTGTTTTGAAGCTTATCTAAAAAAAGATAGAAGTTGTGTTGTTGTTGTCCATACTTTTCAAAAATTGCTTAGAACTTTCTAAAAAGCATTTAAAATATAACAATTCGATATCATAAACTCAAACTGAAAAATATAATACGTTATTATCAATGAAAACAACAGATATGTACATATGTATATTTTTCAGTGCAAATGGAATATGGGAATTGTTTTGATTTATCGTAATACCATTTGCTGAAAGGTTTTTTGGAATAAAAGCTCAATTTTACTATAAGCATAGTTTAGAAAACCATTTCATTATGTGGAGAACACTGTTTTCCGTTTTTAAAACTTTGCCAATTCAAAACGAAATGGTTTTCAGAAAATGGCCGTATATATAACTTATATAACATAAATAGCTTTAGTTCAACATCGGCTACAATATTTTGTTTTAGTAAACACAATGGTCACATTCATAAGACGTAACAGTTGCGCAACCGTTGAGTGTTTGTCTTAGAAACGCATAGTTGAGTATCTCCGCTCCACTCAACAGTTGAGTAATTTTCCATCATAAAATTTTTTCGCTACCTATAGTCAACACGTTGTGCTCAGCCTGAACAGCTGGTCAAATAGAGCTATTTCTTTTATATGCTTTGTTAGGTGGCAGCAACAATAATTTGTTAAGTTTTACATTACAAATGCGATGAAGTAACGAAATAAAGATATACAATTAAATTATATACATCAAGCCGTTTCTAAGACGCAACTGTGGGGGCCAACATTTGCCAGCAGTTTCACAACTGTTGAGCTCAACAGCTACGTCTTATGAATGCGCCCAATGTGTCAAAACATCACTCTTAAATTAAATTGAAAATATTACCATACTTGTTGTTTTTTATAAGTACATCACTGCAATGTCTCTCCCTGGCACAACTTCAAAACATTATACATACATATGTATATTACTTCTGGATTAGCATACACTAAAATACAATACAATATAATTTTTTCAAGTGTAGACGTTAACATTTTAACAAAAATTTTTAGTAAATGACAATTTTTCATCCTTGAGTCCATTAAAAGCGGGTGTTTTCCACATACGCATGCAAAATTTGTGGCTTTACTGCAGTGTTGCAACATCCAGTGGCATATTGGCCAATATTTTGATAATAAAGTAAAAAATATATTTACATAATTTTTAATTTTGTAAATGCTAATAAACAGTAACAAAAAATATAAAAAAAAACAAAATAAATCCTAAGAAAACTTTAAGCAAAATATCATCGACAAGTGTTGCACTAAAACAAACACAAGCAGCAATAATTACATGCGCATACATACGAGTACCAGCACATGTTTTATTATTATTATTTTTTTTTTAATTTTTATATAATTTTTTTTGTCACCTCCATATCACTTACAAAACATGATATGAAGTGGGAAAAAACTCGGTGATTAAGATTTATTATACATCGAAAAATAATTTAAACAATTTAATGTTAATGCGATGTTAATTTCATCTATTTAACGAAATAATAATAATTATAAAAAATAAAAAAAAAATTAATAGAAATAAAATTCATATTTTATTTTAATATTAAAATAAAACTAATTTCGATACGAGAAATTAAAATATGTTAAGATACTACTGGAAAACAAATGAAATGAAATGTAATTATTTAACGATACAACAAATGTAATTATTTAACTATACAACAAACAAGCATCAGGCATTAGAAAAATAATTAATCTGTAGTGCAAATTCAAGTACACACACTTTCACGCATACCCTACATGTAACTTCAATTTAAACTATTTAATTTTCGTTTCTTTATTTTTGTTAAAAGTTCTAAAACAAAATGTAAGCCATTCTAAAGGACATATTTTTGCCTTCTTAGTATGGCTTTCTATACAAACGTTGAAATAAAAATGGTTTGATGAATATCAATGTTAAAAGTTGTCATTAAAAAATATTTTAAATTTTTGGAGTCGGTTAGTGATTCCTATAAGGTGGAACTAATTTGTTATACATTAAAATTTAAGAAAGTCCTCGTCCAGACTTAAAATTTTTGTTGCTGCAATTTCTTAAAATTCTGCTTTGAAATTGCATAAGTGTCCACATTATGAAATTCTAATATTGGAATTATGCATTAAAAACTTTCTATTACACCACAAATTTCCCTGAAAAATTAACAATTTTATTTATTTTTTGTTATATTTTTTATTCTTCACACAACTGAATAAATAAAATAATAAAAAACGTCAAATACAACTAACAATTTGATATAAGCAATTACGAATTTTAAATCAAAAGAGAATTGCCGAGCAAATGAAACTGTGTACCCCTCCCAATCTTCTCACCCCTCTCATCAATAAACTCAAGAGTTGCTGCAACAAAAATTGCAAGTATGGACAGGGTCAAATATAAGCAGACATCACTCTTCCTTGCATACTGCCCTTGCAAGTCCTTCAAATATTGCAAATGTAACACACGTGCTATATCCTGCAAGACCACAACAACAAAGTACATGCAACTGAGATTTGCATAACTTGAATAAATATGAATAACCAAAAACCATTGAATATTGAAAATTGCAAATGTTCTCAATGCTAAAACAGCTGTGTTTTTCGTTTTTTTTTTTTTGCTTTTTTGCTCAATTTACAAAAACCAAAAAAGTTCTTTTAATGTTTATTCTACAATCAGCTATTATAATTAATTTTCTGAGAAGTGGAAAAAGACACTCACGCTTTGTAGCAAAAAATCATGCTAAGTTTGCTAAAATTGTAGATGTGCAACAAAGGGTGATTTCCGCTATAGTAACGAATTCCCACATATTCAAATAAGTGCATGACTTTCCGCAGTTTTGTGTACATAATCTAGCTTATAGATGATATATACAAGCAAATGAAGTTCGAACATTAATTTGAAATTTATTTGCTGGTGGTTCAGCTTGGTCTATATAAGTATTTCATTGGCGCTTGAACCAAATCATCAGTAGACTTCAACCACAAATTTTGAACAGTCACTGATGATTTGGTTCAAGCGCCAATGAAATAGGTATATAGACCAAGCTGAACCACCAGCAAATAAATTTCAAATTAAAATATAATTATGACAATATGTCGAATAATAAATTACGTTCGAACATTAATAATAAAACTATTGGCTTGTGGCAAAACATTAAATATATTTAATAACAATAATATATAATAACAAATAATAGTTAATAGTAACCAACCAATCAATTTTGTCTTAAGTAGAACAAAAATAAGCAAATTAACTAACAATATTTGTGGTGCCCCATTCTCATCCTGCTGGAGATGTTTCGATGTTACCTTTCTTGAATTAGCTCAAAACAGATGGCGCAATGAGCCCACCTGTGCAATAGCGAGAACGCTCTGGTCACGCCTAAGCTTCCATAGAACGAAAAATGTCATGAACTTCAATAGGAAGCACTTGAGAAACCTCGTGGGCACGTTGACCGGCCACTGAGCCTTCGGAATCCATGCTAAACGTATGGGTCTCCCATATAATGACCACTGCTACAGTTGCAATGCCGACGAAGAAGAGGAATGTATCCTACAACACCTGTGTTTTTGTCCCACTCTGGAGGATCTCCGTTTGCACCTCCTTGGCAGGATATTTTTCGGCTGCTTATTCGAGTTATTGGAAATCGAGCTTAAAAACTTCAGTCTTTATATTGGGAATAGTGAATGGCATAGCCGCTGACTCACCCCACCCCCTATCCACTTTTTTTTACAAACTCTCAACTATCTTAAATAACTATAATCTCTTTTCTACACTTCTCTCACTCCTCCCTCTCTCAATCAAAACAATGGAATATGTACCATTTGAAATAAAAGCTGAGTAATAAAGCAGAAATCTACATCAACTGACACCACACAGAGTGGACCAAACACAAAGAACGCTGATGGTGAAGGTGTACTGACCTTCGAAAACAGCAAGTAGTGCCATTCTACTAAGTGTTTGTCAGAATATTTTCAATTATTAAGGCTGAGTTTACATCTGGCGGCATTTCTTGTGTGTCATTTGCCAAAAAAAAACGTATTCAACTAATTACTAATGAAAAATTGTTTGATTCAAACATGCATTTATTGATTTAAATAGTTTGCAATCATTTTGGATTCTATAAAATTGTCTATTAATTATGTATGAAAGTGTTTAACTTAATAAATACATGTCTGAATCAAACAGTTTTTCATTAGTAATTAGTTGGTTACGCTTTTTTTACGCTTGTGTGGCATTTGGCACACACATGTAAGCCCGGCCTATTTTTGGTGTTATTTTTTCTTCAATAATGATCACATGTTCATCAAATCAGAAATATAGAAGCAAATGAAGTTTGAATAATAATAATAATAAAACTAACTATGATTTGATAATATATAAAAATCTCATGAAATTATATAACCAGCAGTGATTTTAATAAATAGTAACAAAGCGCAAAACCAATAGTGGTAGGCCAATGCACATGTGTTGCGACCGCAATCGGTAATCATCTGTTCAAATTTTCGCTAAAATTTATACTGGGTTCACATATGGTAAATATGGAAAAACGAATTGTTGGTGGAATAACTAATCCTCACAAAAACATAAATGTGAAAAAAGGCCAAGTTCCTTTCCAAAATTTCGGCCATCAAAAGTAGTGAGATAAAAATTTTGACCAAGTTCATGTTTGGCACAATACCTATCACTGCAACTTGGTATGCATTATATAAATTTGTAATCGTAAGGGTGTTATATTATTTCTAGATAATCAAACTTCGTATATGAGATAATATGGATTTATTCTAATTATGAATTAAATTTTAGAATTTTACGACGGCGGGGGAAAAAGTTATCAGGGGGGTAAAAACAGCTCGAATAGCTTCCTGTAAATATACACACTGCGTGCATTGGCTGGAACTTGGCCTGGCGCACTGCCCTGCGCCTAGATTATGTATCAAGACATTGATTCTGCACGAGACAGAAATTTTCGGTTCGATCAATCTCCTAACATCATTCCAAATTTTTTAAATGCATAAGGTTTGTTCATTTACTAAAAAGTGTTACGAATTTTTAACAAGTGTTATTGGAAAAGGTTCATTAATTAAAAAAGTTTGCAAGGAGGGAGCGTCAAAGGGGAGAAAAAATTGAGAGACAAAACATTTTCTACAAATTATTACTACACCTTTTTAACTTGTAATTGAGAAAATACAAACTCATAATGAGAATTCCAAATTGATATTGAGAGAATTCAATTTGATATCGATAAATGTAAATTGATATTGAGAAAATACTAATTTATATCGAGAAATTCAAGTTGCTATTGCGAAACAAAAATTTGATAATGAGAAATCCAAATTGATATTAAGAGAATTCCAATTGATAACGAGGAATAATAAATGTAAAACTGATATTGAGAGAATACAAATTGATAATGAGAATTTCAAATTAATATTGAGAAATCCAAATTGATATTGAGAAAATACGAATTAATATTGGGAAATCCAAATTAATATTGAGAAATGCAAATTGATATTGAGAGAATTCAAATTGATAATTAGATATCCAAATTGATATTGGGAAAAATCAAATTGATAATGAGAAATAAAAATTTATATTGAGAGAATTGAAATTGATAACGAGAAATCCCAATTGATATTGAGAAAATATAAATTGATATTGAGAATTCCAAATTTGTATTGAGAACATACAACCTGATATTGAGAAATCTAAATTGATATTGAGAGAACACAAATTGATATCGAGAGATAAAAATTTATATTGAGAAAAACCAAAATGAAATTGAGAAAATCCAAATTTATATTGAGAAATCCCAATTGTAAAATAAGACATTCATTAATATATACTTTTATTGCGGAACATAGTGAGTTTTACAGCCAGGAAGCATTAAAAACCATATCTTCAAATCTTCTTAATAGTGGATCCCGATGTAAAAGTCACTATGTTCCGCACTACTGAGCTTGTTTTTTCCTTTTCAGCTGTTTTTGTGAGTCGGATTTTTTGATCCTTTAAATTTATTTGTTACTTTAAGAACACTTGAGTGCGCTAAAATACAACCATTTATGGCAGGTGATTAAAAACGTATGCATTGTAATTTCCTTTTAATTCTTTTTATTTTGATATCCCACTCGATAAGTTTGGTGTAAAAGTTTTTTGATGTGTTGCTATTTCTCTCGAAAAATACAACCCTTCTTGGCAGTCGGGTAAAAAAAATCTGACGTAGGAATCTTTGTATGTAATATGCAGTACTGCGAAAAATAACTACGTATAACATACATAATAGTAAAGGATCGAAAAAATAGCAAATTTTGCATAATTCAAATTTTTTCGTTTTAATGTACATTGTCCCAAAAATTCTGAATATGAATTTGGATTTTCTCAATTTTATTTTGGTTTTTCTCAATATCAAATAAGAACTCTCGATATCAATTTGTGTTCTCTCAATATTAATTTAGATTTCTCAATATCAATTTGTATGTTCTCAATTTCAATTTGGAATTCTCAATATCAATTTGTATTTTCTCAATGTCAATTTGGATTTCCCATTATCAATTTCAATTCTCTCAATATCAATTTGGAATTCTCAACATCAATTTGAATTCGCTCAATATCAATTTTAATTTCCCAATATCAATTTGAATATCTCATTATCAATTTGAATTTTCTTAATATCAATTTGGATTTCTCAATATTAATTTGGATTTCGCACTATCAAATAGTATTTCTCAATATTAATTTGAAATTCTCATTATCAATTTGTATTCTCTCAATATCAGTTTTGATTTCTCGTTATCAATTTGAATTTTCTCAATATCAATTTGGATTTCTCATTATCAATTTGTTTTTTCTCAATGGCAATTTGGATTTCCCGATATAAATTAGTACTGTCGCAATATCAATTTGGTTTTCTTGATATCAATTTGAATTCTCTCAATATAAATTTGTATTTTCTCAATTTCAACTTAAAAAGGTGTAGTAAAATTTAAATATATAAATACAATTTTATGGTCAAATTATTTTGATCAGAGATGGAAAATGGTTTGTTTGTATTTATTAATAGAATAAAATTAAGCATAAGTAATAGAATAAAGTTAAGTATTTCATATTAAATGTCGATTTTCAAAAATCTTGTAATTTAAAATATTATCAAACAAGATTATCCAAAATACATCAGAAAAATTGCAATTGTACGATGATTTCTATATGAAGGAAAATTTTTTTGCCAGTTTTTACCAGTAAAGCATTCATTTACTTTTTCGTATCAGGGAGAGTAATTTGTTTAAATTTCTGCTTTACTTTCTCGTTGCAAGTTTCTGCTAAGAATGTAAATGAACAGACCTATTAACTTGAATTTCACTCGTTCAAGTTAATAGAATTGTGAATGTAGAGCCGATCTTGATCTTTTGCAGTGTTGTATTATAATTTAATAAGACAAATCAGCCAAAAATAAATTTACAGTAAGTGTAATAAATCTGAAAAGAAAATTTTTGTTGATGTTAATTTTATAAAAACAAATTTATATAGAATCAGCATTCAGGCGCTAGAGCTAAGGAAATTTTTTGTATTTAATTTAGTCCAATTGGAAAAATAAACAAAAGTAATCAAACCAAAATAAATTTTTATTAAGTTTATTCATTATGGCTGGAAAACTTTTGGATGTTTAACGTTAGTTTTTTTTGGTGAAAAGTTTATTATATGCCCAAATAAACTTAACAAATAAAGATAAATAAATAAAAATAATTAAGATAAAAATTTTAAAACAAAAAAAATATATTTACGTTCACCCCTTTTAGACATGCAAAGTCTTAATTCAGCTGTGTGTGAAAGACGGAGGTAAGAATAGTTTCTCTTTCTGTCTTTCTCCTAGCTGAATTAAGACTTTTTAAAGTGAACTGTGCGAGTATAAAAAAAGGTGTTTCTTTTCATAGGAAATGTCTCATACAGCTTGAAAATTTTTATATTTCCAGAGTAGAGTGCTGGATGGATCTCTTTGACTTACTTCATGGCTTTTTTCTCTGTCGCTAATTTTAAGTTAGACTCATCACTTAACTGTTAGGCGTGTTAAAAGCTTTTGCACAAAAAAAGTAAACAAATAAAAACTAAAAAAATAAACATTTTTTGCTCAAAAACACTATTTTTGTTATTTGTGCATCTCGTTGAAATTGTTGAGATTGCATTTGGCTTCTTTGCATTCATTGCATTTGATTTTGTTTTCTACATTTTTGTTTTTGTACTTTTTTTTCTTTGCTTAGATTCTGTTTGTTTTTATTTCACTTTTCATCTCTACAGTAACTTTGTGACTGCATTCGGTTGCATCTTTTACAGTATAAATAGTGCTGGTAGCCGGCATTTGAGATCATAAAAAAATCTTTTGTTCAATTAACAACTTCTTCACTTAATATAACTAAAGATCTCTGAAAGAAGTTTTTTCTTATAGAAAAACTCCTTGGTAAAAAGTTCTTGAAAGGATTTAACATTTACAGCTGGTGTTTGAGTTTTTTGTTTTAATAGTGTGTGAAATAATTAAATTTAAAAATCACAAAATGAAATTTGTAAGTTGAAAAGAAAACTAAAATTAAATATTTATTAAAACAAGGACTGTGTGCAAAGTTTAAATCAAATGTGTTTAAAATTGTATTAAGGCTTATAAAAAAAACTTTGTAAAATGGTTCCAAGTGCTAATATATTTAAACTTATCTACATGAAAATATTACAAAATCTAATAGAAAAAAAAATAGAAAATATTTTGTTTTGACAAAGAAGTTTGCTAATACGCTTTTCAGCTGCATAATGAAGTTCTTTATACCTAAAGAGAAATATTATTTATTTAAGCGTCCTTAACTTGTTAATTGTTGTATTTACACTTCGAATACGACATTTTGGTCCTACATTAAAGAAAAACATACTGCGATATTCTTTAATCTGCTACAAAAACGTCGTAGTGAAAGTCGAAAAGACTTTTCACGTAAAGGGGGGAATAAGAGTTTATATATCTATATCTGTTGAAATCTATCAGGATTACGACTGTAAGGTTTTTCCAAGCAATTGATTTCTTCATAAACAGTATGATAATATTGAATAGGTTTTTCTTTAAACATTTGTTCCTCAGTGCTAGAAGTATTTCCATATCTAACAATACAAATGTAGTTGGTAACTATTGAGGAAATTTTTTATATTTAACTTTAACTAGTTGCATATAAATGTCAGTAATATCTTCAGCTATTGTCTAAAATATAATTAAAAGATTAAAGTACTAACGACTGCAGACTGAATGAAGTCTGTCAAAAATTCTCACAGAATATCCTTACATAATTAAAATACGAAGTATTGATCTTAATATATCAGTAAATCATACAAAAATATGTATGTCAAACTGTTTTTCGATGTGAATCAGATTATTCGTATAAAAGGAAGTTGGAATGTGTCTATTGTAAAAATAATGATGATTTCAATGCATATTTTTTGAACATTGCTTTTTTTTTGCCGAAATTTTAAAATGCTTTTATTATGAGTAACTTTCAAACTTTGACTATTGTCGAAGTTGCGGATGAAACAAATTAAAATTAGGTATTATGAGGTTCATTTGACGAAGAATGTCATAGTTGTGTTTTTTACGAACTGTAACTGTTCAAAATATTATATCAGCTGAGACTGAATTCAAAATGCAAAAAAAAAACAAATATAAATTAATTTAAAAACTCCTGCTTTTTTTAAGTCGATTAAAAATTTTCAAAATACTTTTGCAAATTGAGTAAAATTTCAAATAAAATCTAAATATGACTACGACGCTGTCAAAAAATAATTATCTAGATTTTACTTGAATGTCTGCGTAGAGCAGGCAGCCATTTACTCCAATCACGATTATAATGCAATTGGGAGATACTTTTAAACAATTGGGAGATACTTTTAAGACCCGGTAAATTCATTTTAGTATGTAATTAATTTTTGTTCAAAATGATTTGTCATGATTAACACTTAGGAAAATCATTTATATCTATGTACATATGTACATATTTATAAAAACCTTTAAATATAGCGAATACAAGATTATGTAATTGTTGTCCCCTATAGACAACAGCAATGCACTAGAGCTAAATTAAACTATATTTTGAGACTTGGGTCTGTTTATATTTTGATGTTTGAGTTCGATATTTCGTTAACCAGGATAAGAAATATCCTGAAGAGTTAATTGAAGGTTAACGAAATGACAGACCTTAAGCTAAAACATAGTTTAATTGAACATGTAAAAAAGTCAAAATATTAGATACAAAAACTAAAGCTAAATCTATATCAAGTATACATACATACATACATACATATGTACCTACATACAAGTATCTAAAATTTTCAATAATTCTTAGATTATTGCTCAATAATTATTTGTACAGAATATTGGAAATTAAAATGCATTTGGTCCTGCACAGCAAAATTGGATTTTCTGCCATAAATGAAAATTTTCTAATTGTTTACTCCTTACGAGGTTAAATCTACACAAAATTGGCAAAAAAAAAAATTAATTTGCGTTTGGATGCCTAAAAATAACGAAAAATCTGACATTGACATATTGCATCGAAAGCAAAATTCATTGCATTTGATGAAAAAATCTATTCTGCAACGAAATATGATCAAAGATCAAGCAAAGATCAAAAATAGAATGCATTCCATAATAAGGGCCTCAAGCTTTTCCGCATAATTTGCCTACATTTTGATTGAGGCTAACATGTCAGCAAAAAAAAAATATAAAATTAAGTTTTAAGCTCCCTAGTGCCAACATACTGAAGTTTTTCTTCCTTTTTTATCAAAATGAATTAAAAAAAACTAACTAACTGACTAAATTTAAATTCAAACTTAGTTCATGCAAACAGAAAAAAAAATTCATTTCAAAAATTTACACAATTAAATTTCAAAGCTCTCTGTTCGTAATTATATGTATTTTATATAACACTACTACTAAGTAATATGTGCTGTAGCACATGTGTTTGTAATTTAATAAGAAATCGCTACAAACAGTATATAAAAAAAAACACCATCAAACAAGAAGATGCTTAATAACACACCCAAAATACTCAGAAACGTCACTACATGTTGCATGTATGTATCATTACTATAAAACACAAAACCCAATAACCTAAAAACAAAATAAAACTGAGATTATTGTTTATTTTTAACCACAAGCTGATGCAACTTGGCATAGATCTCTTCACATGCATCATGCATCATGAGTGTTTGTCAGTATGTGCCTTTGAAAGTGTACAAAAAGTCAACATTAAATTTAAAATGGCAACATTTAACGACAAGACACACAACAAAAGCTGTAAATAGTTTCACTACAAGGCCCTTTAACACCACAAATAAAATTAAATGCGGTGTTAATAAAAAATTTCCGGGATCATAAAAAATCATTGCGAAGAAAATAAACAAAGAAATAGAAAGAAGGATTTATGCTTTAGGAAGAAAATGCTGAAATAAAAAGATTTATGTACATCTGCTTAAAAGTCAAATAAAAATATTTTAAATTTATGGTGTAGTATATATTTTAAGTTGAGTATGTACAATAATGTAACCATACATATTGGTTGCATTGAAACTAATTTCTGCATTAAAATAAAGTGGGTTAAATTAAGATTTTATATTGAGGCTTTTTGCAATCATCTTCCAACGACCTTAAGGTCATTATATCCAAAATTATTTACAAGATTTCATTACGTTTTTAGTTTGCTTCTGTGACTAAAAAAAATTACTTTAATTTACTGCTGCCGCTCTGCGCTGCACAGAGTCTTTTGAATTAAGCAATTTTTTTTTTGTAAACAAAGCAAACAAGTACACAATTTACGCAATAGCAAATTCTAATACTAAAAACTGCAGCAAATATTTAAAATAGCTTTGTTAATGAGATAATTGTAGAAATAATATTGTTTGTTTAAAATTTGCATACAAATGCATATTGTTTATATTTTGCAAATAGGAATTGCAAACAATTAATCACAACAAGCACACAATGTAATGTTTACACATTAGGCAAAAAAAATTTGTTAAAATTTAAAAAAAAATGTTTCACTTATTTTTCTTTTTAGGAACTTTCTTTGCTACTAATTGCCAGTGCTGCCTCAATGGTTTTGGCCAGGCCACAAGATCCCATTGCCATCGTTAGTCAAGAATCAAATATTGAACCAGATGGTTCCTATAATTATGCGTAAGTATTGATTTTACATTTTCACTACTATTAAAAAGTTGTAGCATACATTTGGGCATTTTGTTTAAGTGAAACGAAAGAGTTAAGACACAAACCTTGCTATAATGATATTTTGAAGGAATGAAATATTCGTTGACATTTATTTCAAGTTTTGAATAAAAATAACAATTGGCCCCATATGCAAAAAAAAAATTAACGAGTGCTTCAAGTGCACATTAAAAATGGTTTTTGTAAGGAAATTTTGTTTTAACGTACACTTGAAGCACACGTTAATATTTTTGCATATGGTGGCAACGGTTTAGGATATGTTTTGAAGTGTAGTGTGTTATTTTTCTAAATTTAATTACTATTTATTTAAGGTAGTATAAAATATAAATCAAAATTCTGAGAAGTAGTTGCTTTTGCAAAGCATGGGCATTTTTTAATTTAACAAACAGCCAACTCTAAAAACTTTTCAATTAAAAGTTTATTTTTTTGAAAATAATAAATGAAAAAAAATTCATATTTCCAACTAATCCCTGACGAACTACAAACATTTTTTATTAGAGTCATTATTTTTGTTATAGAAATTCATACAGCTAAAAATCCTAATATTGTTATGACATCTTTGATAATGAAGGGAAATGTTCTTCTCATATTCATACGATTTTGATTTCTTCTCCAGGATTTCGAAAAAAAAAACAATGTAAAACAGTTTGTGTATAAATAAAACTACGATTGATTATTGTCTTTATAAACACAATTTTTGTACTTGAAATGTGCGGCAATATTTACTTTGATTTTTCCATCAAAAATCATCATAATCTGTGAGATTATTTATTAGTAACTTCTTGAATTTGTTAACTTTGAGACAAAAAATATTACTAATTTGGTACGAACACGTGTAAACATTAATAAGTTTTGTAGTTTTAAAGCCAAATAAACATTACATTCATAGAGATAAGAATAAAAAAAACTTCATTCGAACAGCATTAAAAAAAAGATTATGATTTTATGTTGTTGCGTATTACAGAAAGTTTTATTGAACGATTAAAGTTCAGGATTGGAATATCTTTCTATTGAAGCTCAGATGTAAGCTACGAAAATTTTAAATAAAAAACTACAGATGGCTATAAATAAAAGCCAATATTCATAAAACATAAAATTAGTTTGGAATATATGTTTTTTATTCGAAATTTTTCATACAAAATTTTGTTATTTAAATAGCACTAATAAATTATTGAAAATAATAAAAAAGTTTTATTTAAAAAAAATGCAATAAATTCTCAAAAAATAAAGAGACGTATAATCAAATTCAATTGCAAGACAATTTCAATATAAATTTCTTAACTTTATACTTAATTTTGTCGTTAAGCTCAGAATTTTGCTTAAAAAAATTGGTTATTAAAGCGTTGTATTACATAAAATTCAGTGATAAAATATATGGAAAATATTTCAATGTTTCAAAAAGAGCGTTTTATTTTTATTTAATTAAATTACGTTAAGCTAAATTTATTTGACAAAAATTTCTATATACTATCATGAGTCATATCAACAGAGTCTCGTTTAGATCCAAATCTTCAGTTTCATATCAGATAATATGATTGAAGTATTAGTGAAGCACTAACAACTGAGGGAAGCAATGTTTTGCTTACTTGATAATAAAAGCTTCAAAAACTGTTTTTTAAAAGCACTAACGTTAGGCAGCCTCTCAAGGTAGAAAAAAGTAAAACCAGCAAGTAACTTTTGCATATGAGTACACAAAAACTATATATTATGGCTTCTGTGAAGCACTTTGGCTAGACAAAAAAGTCATGGCTTTTTGGAAGCTGAATGTGTTGCTTCTATCTGGCTCGTGTTGAACAAAAACAATTCCTTATTCATTCGCAACAGCAATTGATTGTCTAACACAGTCTCCTTTACAAAAAAAACGTAATTTTTTTTCTGATATACAACAAAACATCATCTCCTATTGCATCCAAATCCCTACAAACGGTATATTTTTGCGTTTCAAATTCAGTATGTATTGTTGCATACTGAATTCATATCTAGAGTTTATAATTGTAATCTTTTCAGAATAGAAATGTTTGATTTATTTGATGCCCTAAATAGCATCATTTAGTATAGCCTTATATATTGGCAGTTTATTATTTTACTTTAGTGCTGTAGTAGCCTTTGTGTTGCTTCCAAGTCAAGCATAGGAAAAATTCATTTCATTGAAACAGTTATAGAAACATATCATATAATTTGTTGCATTTAAAAGCTACAAGCAATATGATAAATTTATATTGGTTAAACTTTCCATTCATTTATAATGCAAGTTATAACAACCGGTATCAGAAGAAATTCCAAAATTTATTTCATAATTTGGTGAATTAAATAATAGTAGAATAAATTTAATTTATAAGTTCAAATATTAATGCAATAAAGTACAACAGGGTTTTTTTTGGAATTATATTTTTATAACTTGATTTATTTTTTTATAAAGTATTTATTACTAGTGTATTGAATTCAAAACTTAAATAAAAACATTTAAAAATTATCATTAAATATTTCCCCTTTCAATTGTTAAAGCAAAGCTAAAGTGATGGCAGGCATTTTTTTAAATAAAGAAAGGTGTCATAAAGTGTCTAAACAAATTAAATAAATAAGGTTATTATGATAAGTTTTATAATATACATATATCTTTCTGTTTACTAGCTGAAGGCAGAATATTTGTTATAAAACAAATATATTTCCGAAGCTCAACAGTTTTAGTTCCATTTGACTTCATTACTAATAGCATTTGTTTAGTCTTGAAAAAAAATATTTATAATTTCTTTAAATTTACTTTAATTTTTGCTATCAAAAATTTTGATTGTAACCCTTCTAAAACTTGTCTAGTGCATAAAATTATTACACTACTCGTCTGTGAGGTATCAATTCATATTTTTTTTAGTTATTGGGTCAAAAAATTTATAGCAAGCAAATTTATCAAATTATTTTATATAATTTCTTCAGACAATTTAAAAAAGTTATTCAACATTATTTAGAGTAGCCAAACACTTATTTTTCATGATTTCTTTATGGTAATTGTTTATAAAATTTTTTCAGAAAACTAATATAAAATTTATTAATTTAAAGTAATAATTGTGTTTTAATACATGGACATTGACCAAAGAGAAGAATAGCTAGTTCCAATGCAATGGTAATCAGTTTTAAATTAAAAAATTACACTATTACAGCCATACTTAAGCAAAAGCGGCAATAATTGTATTTAATTTGTGTAACGCCATTGACATTGTTTTCTATATGGAAAAAATGCCAAACAACGAAAAATATCGTAGCAACGTATTCAAATGCCAGAGTATTTACTAGGCATTAGCATTGTCACCCAAGTTAGACTAGATTGAGCTAAGAACAGCTTGGAATGCCTTAACTTTTTAACAAAAACAATAAACATTTTCTTAGCATATACCTTCACTACTTAAAGCGTTGTTTCAATTTGCTTTATAATATCAAATCATGGTCATGAGATCTTTTGATAACTAAAAAACGTTGCCACTTTTGTTTAGGTGTGGCCGTTGGACAATATATTAAAGAATTGTTTAACTTTCATAATAAATAATTTTGGTTTATGACACATTTATTTGGCAAATTTTATATTATATATATTTATATTTATATTATTTATAAAAACCAAAATAGTTTAAACAAAATGGTAAGAACTCCAAAGTTGAATTGCCTTTGAATTTTAATTTTGTTGGAAAATAATACTCACACAAATAAGTTAAATAAGAGTACAAAGTAGGAATTTTTTTAAATTAAAATTTGTATTTCCTTTTTGCAGCTACGAAACTGCGAATGGCATTAAAGGCGAGGAAACTGGTACCTTAAAAAAAGCTACCTCCCCCGACACCAGTGATGTTATCATAGCACGAGGCTCTGTTTCGTATACCTCGCCCGAAGGCAATTTAATAACCTTAAATTATGCAGCTGATGATGAAAATGGTTTCCAACCACAAGGTGATCATTTACCCACACCTCCACCAATCCCACCAGCAATCCAGAAAGCTTTAGACTACTTGTTAAGCTTACCTCCTTCCAAACGTCGTTAAGATAATGAACATGTACTTCATTGAACCAACGATTGAGCGAACACAAATTGATAAGTTAAACTGAACCAGAAAAAGAAAATCGATTCCCAAATTACTACATTATGCAACTGAACCTTTAAGTAATGAATGAAGAGAACAGAAATGAGCCACAAAATGTAAGGATGAACCGTGTATTTGTAAATATACTATAATGCAAGAGAAATCAAATAAACACAAAACGAATATAACCATGTAAATCGTGAGCATATTTAACACTTAACACCAGCTGCTATGCTATTTCTATTCTTATTACTTAATACACATCTTCATTTTGAAAACGAAAAAAAAACTATTTAAATAAAAAGTGAGTTTCGAACTATAAGAAACTTAAAAGCAAACAACACTGACTGAATGAGCCATAGAAGAAACCAAATTATTTTTAAAGAGTTTCCCTACTCATACCGAAACTCTTCTTTTTTAAAAATCAACTCACTGCTACAATACTTTTTTTGTTATAAATCGCTCTTTTCTCAATTTCATCGCAATCCTCAAGAAAACAACATAAGTAAATATCTTTTGCATAACAGCCTCTCTTTGATTTCCTGTTTACACAATTTATCCTTCCTAACTTGTTCTCACCATAACTATTATTTCCTCTATTTTATGTTGTTAGTCGCCGAAACTTTTCCACTTTCGGTTTCATGTGATATCACTGTTTTTGCCGATACAAACTTTCGAGAAGAGAACAGCAACATTCTCTTGAGTTATTTTGTATCATTTGAGAATTTCAATTAAAAATCAAATCAAACTTCGACATTGATGATGTATATACTTGTATAAATATTAAAATATGTAAATAAATATTTTTCTTTTAATTATAAAATGAAGGAAACTTATTTCACAAATTATAATTATGTTTGTTAAATTTTTGTCAATATAGAATTACGATGTACTTATTTGTAAATAAAATTTAAGAATGCAAATAAAGAATAAAGGATTCTTTACAAAAACCTAAGCGTTATTTTGTTTTATTTTCCTACCAATATTGTTACCAACTGATAAAAAATTTGTTATTCAATTTAAATCTGGTCTGATTGTCACTGAAGTAAGGGTACGCTTTATGTGTGTGAGCGTTGTGTTGGTAATCCTTCGAAAGGATAACAAAGGTGTTAAGTTGGCATCCCACTATCGGCGTAATATAACGATTTTCGTTGGCTTGTGTGTTATTTGATTACTATACAACACCATCACATAATTTTAGGTTTTTATTTATGTTTAAAAACGGTACTACAAAATTAATATTTAGTTAACAGCAGTCACCCAGTGAAAAAAATGGAAGTTATTCTAGCGGAAGTACATTTTCATTGCTTCCAAAAAATCGATATTTTTAATTTGCCGAGAATGAGCAAAAACCATGTGGAAGCTTATTTTAGTCACACAAAACCTTGTAACTCCTCCATAGTGTTAGAAAATACTCACCAGAATTTAAAAAAAATATTATTATTTTTTTTTAAATATATGAATTATTTTTAGTCTAAAATTTAAAAGTTATTTGCTTAAATTTACATGAAAACACTGTTTCGGGCTTAAATTCGTATAAAAAGAAACGAATTGTTAAAAAAGGCAACTATTTACCCTTTTTTCATAGAACACAAAAAAGGGAATTTTTCTTAATATCGCTTCCAATTCAGTGACAAGGCATCGAAAAAGAGAACTTCTTGCAATGACAACCCTATGTAAAAATCATTAGATCGGATCGGAATTTGCACTACTTCCGCATCGTAAACTCTACATTTTCATGACTTTTTTGGAGTCTCTTTTTTTACTGGGCAGTTACTAAAGAGTTAACACTGCAGGTCAGGGTTAGCTTCATCAGTAAAATTGCACTTTTTTCAATACGATTAATAATGTGAAAGTACTGCCAGGATATGTTAAGTACAATTAAACAATTTCAAACTCTTTAACTCATATGGGCAATTCCATACTGTCGTACGGGACAGTCGTACGCATTTAAAGTGGAAAAGAGATCAAAATAAAATTGATTTTTATTTTGATTATTAGCCTAAGTTATGGCCCCTGATTAGCTCTTTTGATGGCACTAAATCCAATTATAACCAATTCTAAGTTTTAAAGATATTGATAATTGCAAAAAACTAAGAATGTCGTACGAGACAAGAAAAGGAAGTAAGTTTTGTAGCAAACAATTAAAATGCTGATTTCAGCGAAATTAATGTAACAAATTTTAGAATGAGATGAGTCAATGTTTTTTTTTAAATGGGCTAGATTTTGCTAAAAAAATATATTAATAGCTTTTTTCTTATTTAAATTTAATTTTGTTCGTACGGAAACATGGCGTTCGGCACATTTTGTTCCATCATGATGTACAAATATTTTCTGAAGTTTTTTTTTGGGAAATTATGAATAAAAATTAAAAAAAATAAATTAAATTAAGTAGAGGTATTCAAAGTGTTTATTTTAAAATAACGACGAACTTAAAGGGAAATACAGAATGAGATGAAAAAGTAAATATATCACAAAATAGGCAAAATTAAATACGAATAATATTGGGTACATTAGTTATAGTTTTTTTCAATATGCAGTTATAGCTGCTTTCACTTCCTGACCTTTGCAATAGAAAAAGTGCAATTAAGATATGTGTGGTAAATATGTGTGGTATAATTTGCAACGACACGGATTCGCTGGTGGCTAGGGCAGGCTCACCGAAGTCCAGAGTCGTGTATATTAGATGGAATATTCAACGTACCTTCTCTTTGTTACTTGGATGCAAATAAAACAAGCAAGTACACCAGGTCCGTTTAATATCAACCAAATTTTTTTTATTTATTGAAAAATAATAAAAATAAATTATAGCATTTTATTGCGAATCAATAATACAATAAAATAATATATAAAAAAACACGACACTAAAATTTTAGATAAGAGAAAGAAAACGCGGTTATACTAGAATAACTTACCTTTTATTTACAAGAGTATTGATTCACCTTTTGGGAAAAAGTGTCATAATTCCCAAAGGCAGCCTATCCCACTTATAAATAAAAATACAATAAAAAGGAGAAATTAATATCTTGCTCAAATTTGCTAACAGAAAGTGTTCCGTTTAGAAAGCAGAAGTGTGGCGACCACAGAGGGTATGAACAGTGCACTCTCCCAAATAAATATGCGAGGCGTTTATGCAAAGCTTGAGTGCTGTATGTGTGCACGTGTGCACGTTTATTTCTCTATAAATGCAAATTAAATAAATTATACAATCCAACTACAATATATGTATATAATAATTACATTCTGTGTGCCACTCCAATTAATTACTACAATACTTTTCCTTATTACAATACCTTTCCTTATTACAGTGGTCGTGACACGATTAACAAGTCTTTTTTCGACGCTATAAGAAAAGTCGTTAGTCTTCGTAAAAATTAACATAGTTGTAAAATAAGTATCAAATCAAACGAAATATATGAGTGAAAACCAGTACTGCCACCTCGGCTTTCACCTTGCGGCCGCAACATCCCGCCCCTCGTGAATATCCTGCGGGAATTCACAACATACGTCCAACACGGCGAGCTTGGAGACAGGTCGACGTAAAGTCCCACTTGATGTGCGTAGCTCAACTACACGTGTGGTTCCGTCCTTGGCTGTAAGTTTACGTGTAACTATACCTCGCCTCCACTGACTTCTGGGCTTATTTTCATCACATATAATAACTAGGTCGGTGACATTGATGTGCGAACCACTTGGTTCGTTTGGTCAGCGTTGGCAGGTACTCACGTATCTACCACCGCCAAAACTGGTTTTTAAGTTGTTGACTAATCCTGTATTGTTTACGACTAGAAACAGGGCCATCTTCAAAGGGCGTCTGAGTAGAGTTTGTGGTACCTAAAAGAAAGTGATTCGGGGTCAATGGTTCAGGGTTATCGGGTGTGACTGGCAGATGCGTTAGCGGACGACTATTTACTATGTTTTCGGCTTCTATTAACAGACTTCTTAATGTTTCGACCTGTGGTGCAGTTTCCTTCAGTGTGACTGCTAATACTCTTTTGGTTGACTGAACGAGTCGCTCCCAGCATCCTCCACTGCTAGGGTTAGCAGGGCAGTTAAACTCCCATTGTATGTTCTTGGTTGCCAATTCCGTTTCAATGTAATTGTAATCGAATAGGTCATTTACCCGTCTTATTTCACCATCAGCGCCTACGAAATTCGTGCCCATGTCCGATCGTATCCTGACTGGAATTCCTCTTCTGTTTACATATAATACATGCGTTGGTAGACAGGTCAGCTGCCATTTCTATGTGTAAAGCTCTAATCGTCAGACACGTAAGGATAGCGGTCCATGATTTCTCTCTTCTGCTACCAATTGTGACATACATAGGGCCAAAGTAGTCTACTCCCGTATACGTGAAGGGTCTGACGTATGGTTGAAGGCAGTCAATTGGCAGTTGACTCATGATTGGGGGTAAAGGTTTGGCTCGATTATTTTTACATTGTTGACATTTGGACTTCGCTCGCTTCACTGCTGCACGTAAATGTGGAATCCAAAAACTTCTTCTAATTTCTATAACGATAAGTTCATCATTTTGATGATACAATTTCTGGTGATACCACATTACAATAAGATCGGTGATGATATGGCGACTAGGCAAAATTACAGGGTGTTTAGTTGATTCAGGTAAATATGTCGCATAATCAAGCCTGCCGAAGACGCATATAAGTCCATCGTTGTTAACTTGTGGACTAAGTGAGGCAATATGACTATCTTTCGATACAGTACCTTTAGATTTTAACTCGGCCATCTATGCACCATATACTTCTTGTTGGACCCAATGACATATTTTCCACTCAGCCCTTTGAAGTTCGCTTGCCGTAAGCCCATGGACCTTATCTTGTTTTAATCTTCTACGACATATCTCACAAAATCGTATGACCCATGCTATGCTCCTCTTCAGACGTAAATAACTCGAAAACCGTTTAAAATCAATTATGCTTGTTTCTATGGCCACCATACAATACTTTCGTTTTTCTTCTTTTGTTTGAGGTTTATCTCAACTTGTTATTAAAGGCCATGCGGGCTCTTCGTCTAAAAAAAATGAAGGACCTTGCACCCACATAATTTTTGGACTATAGGTTATGGGATAATTTGTTCTCGTTGCAGCATCAGCGGGGTTTTGTTTTGTCGGTACCCAGCGCCAGTCCTCTGTGCAAGTTGACTCTAGAATTTCACCAACCCTGTGCATAAAAATATATATTGACGATGGTCGGATTTAATCCAGCTGAGCACAGTTTTTGAGTCAGTCCATAAAATTGTCCTTAATGGTTTAATTCGGTGACATTCCATAATCATATTCTTCAAGCGTTTACCTAGGACTGCGGCTTGCAGCTCTAAACGTGGTACTGATAATACTTTAAGCGGCGCACATTTAGTCTTGCCGGCTATAAAACAGATTTGAGTGTTAGTATCTGTTACGATTCGAGAGTAAGCGACAGATGCGAATGCAGTTTCACTGGCATCATTGAAAACGTGTAATTCGACCGATGTTCCGGCATGTAAAAACTGTGGGTTATAACATCTGGCCATACTAAAACTTTTAGCGATCTGCAAACTTTGCACCCATTGAGCAAGTCGCTGAATTATAATTATGGGAATTGGATCATCCCATCCCACGCCTGTACGCCACAACTCCTGCAGCAATGTTTTTCCGTATATCAATAATTTCGCAAGCATACCAAAGGGGTCATATACGAACATAACTAAACACAATAATTCTCTCTTAGTCGGGCATTTATCACCAGATATAACTGCCGAATCGACTCGATTCATTTTTAATTTAAATATAAATTCGTCTTCTTTGTTTCTCCAATGTATGCCAAGTACCTTTTCGACGTTTTCAGCGGTATCCATATTGATGTCAGTAAATACGTTATCATTATCACCATTTAGTTTCCCTTGTACATCTGCTGAATAGGAGAAAAACCCTCGCAACTTAAAACCTACCTTAGCATGCGTGTGCCTTACTGCATCTAAAATCCTTAAGGCCTCTTCTTCTTCTTGAAAACTACACACCATCTCATCTACATAATGATTGTTTAATATTGCATCTAATACTTGAGGCTCTATACCAGCGTTTTCGACTGCATTCAGATTCTTGACATATTGCGCGCTGCATGGAGAACACATTACGCCAAATATCATAGAAGTCATACAATATATTCCTGATGGATCTTTTTTATTAAATCTCCAGAGAAATTGCTGCGCGTCCTGATCTACCTTCCGTACACGAATCTGTAAAAACATTTCTTTGATGTCGGCACACACTGCTACACTTCCTTCGCGAAACTGAAAGAGTACTTTTATTAACGATTGATTTTCGTCTGGACCTTTAAGAAGTTGCGAATTTAAAGACCTTCCATTCACCTCTGCTGCGGCATCGAATACTAATCTCAATTTCCCAGGTTTGTTTATATTATAAACAGCGAAGTGTGGCAAGTACCATCTACGTAAAGAATTTGTCGTGATTTCTTCATCTGACATCTTTCTAGCGTAACCATTCTTCATAAAATTAGACATACAATCTTTATAAACATTATAAAAAACTTTATCTTTTTCAAATCTATTTTCCATCGAGTATACAAGTTTCAATGTCATACTGAAACTTTCTGGCATTTTTGTATTGTCTGCTTTCCACAACAATCTAGTCTCGTAATGATTGCCGATCTTTTTTGTGGTATTTTTTAAAATGCGTCGTGCACGCTCTATATTTTCGGTTTCAGGCAATTGTTTTGGTATGGCTACCCCGAAATTCTCCGTAGTAAAATAATCAAATACTAATTTGTCTATGCACTCATGATCCTCCAACGTCGTGTGAAGGATAACAGATAATAAATCTGATGATGCGTCGTTAGAACCCTCAGGCTTGCCATATATGACCCAGCCTAAAGGTGTATTGACAGCAATAACATGTTGATCAACTTTTATACTTCTTAAGTTAGGCGTCAGATGACAGTTGTCCAAACCTATAAGTAGCATAGGAACGGCTTCTGTACATTCAGTAATTGGCAGACCCTTTAAATGGCGAAATTTATCGTGTAACTCACTTAAGTTGACAGACTGTGTTGGCAAGTGTAACTGCGGTACACTACGGGCGCTTAAATTACACCACCTTTTATTTTTCTGAGGTCCTCTAATGTTGACCTTAATAGACATTGACGATACGGTTGTAGGTTCAGCTTCAAACAACCGTAATGTAAGCGGTTTCATTTCACCTTTGCAACCCATTTGATGTATAATCGACTCGTGAACTATAGGTGATGATGAGCCTTCATCTATAAAGGCGTACGTTTCAACAATATTACCATTGGGACCACGTAAATCAATTGGCACAATTTTATATAACAGTTTCGTAGTCTTTGGCGAAAATGGCTTTTGATTTATCATATTCACTTGAGCCTTATCAACTATTTCTTGATGCAATTTCACGTTGTGAACTTTCTTGCAGCCGTTTACATAACACGTTCTTTTTTGTCTGCATTGATTTAACGTATGACCCTTACGTAGGCACGAAAAGCAAAGACGATTGCCTTTTACGAAATTCCAACGTTCATTTGTGGGTAATAGTAAAAACTTTTGACACTTATGTAAAAAATGCGCATCTTGACATTTGATGCAACGAATTGTATTATCGCGCTCAGTCACTTCCCCTAATGTAAGTACTGTCCTTGCGTTGGCACGTACATTGACGGCGTTATTTTTCATACATACCGGCGTCGTTGTTGTTACAATACCAGCTGTCCCCATTGCGATAACTTGTGCTGTTTGTTTTATCCATGAGTTAAAATCACAAAGTAGACCAGAGTTGTAATAACTGACGTATGCAAAAAGCTAAAATCATTTGTGGTGCAGTCACTGCGAGAAAGGGACAACTGTAGTATATTTGTTATTAAGATGTTAAAGAAATAATCAAAACAAACAAGAGAAAATATGTACTTTGTGAAACGAACACGTGTACACACATACATACATACATACACATTCAAAAAATTAAATTAAAGAATTTGTTGAATTGAATTAAAAACATAGAATGTGAAATAGATTAATGGTATTAAAAAGTGATTTAAATTTGTTTACAAATGATTACTGATTTAACTTTAAGCATTTTCATTGAACAATTTTAATTTTTACCTTTTTTTTACAAAAATCACACAGCAAATGAGATCACAAAGCATAAACTGAAAATACATTTGAACAAATAAACGAAGTACACAATTTTACAAAATTAAATGAAAGAATTTGTTGTGTTGAATCAAAAAACAAAGTACCAAATAGCTTATTACTATTAAAAAAGCAAATAAAAAATATTTTAAAATGATTGCATATCTTATTTGAAGCATTTTCATTTAAAAATATAAATTTTTACCATTTATTTGCAAAAATCGCCAAGCGAATGAGGTTACAAAGCGTAAAATGAAATTAAGCTAAAAAAATGCAACCACGAAAGAAGGTTAAAGAATGCGCAGTGACTGCGAGAACGAGACCTCTGAAAACACAAATTATCTTCCGTCTCGTGACATCTCTGTATATCCTCTGTGGTTAAAATGCTCCAGAGTGGGATACGGTTTGATTGTTGATGAGTACGAGGACCATTCTATTCGTTTGGTCATTGACATTTTTGCTACAACCTCTTCCAATAACGTTGGATTACTGAGATGTTGCGTTGCATTACAACTCTTCAGAAATGTTGTCAAATTTTGCACCTTGGTGGCGAATGGTACAAGTCTTTCTAAATGGCCCTCAGACATCGACGCAATTTCTCGCACTTTCTGCCGACCATATTTGAATTCGAGCTGTTCGATTACCTGTAAAACGTTGCGTGGATTTATGAGCAGACAATCTACTTCTTCCCCGGCTGAGCCTTTTAAGCATTTCTGTAGCCTAAACGTATTTTCTAAATCCGTGTATCCATACGCGATTGAAGACTCATTAAACGCTGTTATAAACACGGGCCATTGCTCAGGGTAACCGCTGAATTCTGGCAAATCGTACAACTTTCGCGTCAATGCATGCATATTATTACCACCATATGTACTTACGTTTGAATATGTCGGTGTATACATAGGCTGTGCCGTTGCATATGACAACCCTGCATTGGTATAAATATGGCTCGTGGGATTATATGTATTCGGTAACGTTGCATGTATTGTAGGCATATAACAATAATTTGACCGCGTTGTAGGCTGAATATTTTGTTGTTGTGTAGGTATCGCTGTAGACTGTGATTGTATAGGTGACGTAGTAACAGAGGCAATATACTGTTGTTGAAGACTAGACCCTATACCTGCACTGCTTGTCGCTAACTGCGACATGCCATGGCTGAATGTTATGTTGTCACGTACCATCGTTTCAACCCCTGTTGTGTATGGAACTTCAGATGTTACCCCTACACCGGTCGTTGGCGGTGTCGTTTTGTTATTGCTTAATTTTTCTTGTAGGTGTAACCTCTTTATTTCGTTTTCTACCAGTTGTTGCATTGTACGTTGGTTATTGTCATCCAATACCTTTATTCTTTCCATAAGACATGCTAGCATACCATCGGCAGCTTCTTGTTGTTCCACAACAGTGTTGTCTAAGCTAGAACTACCCGAACCATCTTGCCCATTATCACTTACCTTTGGTGTTGACGAACCAGACATGTTGACTATAAAGCCCTCTAAATGTTTTGGAAGTTGTCATCTTGTTGCCCGGTGATTCCGACCTGGCATAGTCGAGAGCTCGGCTATATTTCGTCAGACGACGCTCACTTATGTTTGCTGCTCACTGGCAAATGACGTTTGCAAATCAAAAAGAAGGTCCAATGAAATCTTTCAAGGCGACAAAAAGAAAAGAAATAAAATTCTGTTCCGTTTAGGAAGCAGAAGTGTGGCGAACACAGAGGAAATGAACAGTGCACTTTCCCAAATAAATATGCGAGGCGTTTATGCAAAGCTTGAGTGCTGTATGTGTGCACGTGTGCACGTTTATTACTCTATAAATGCAAATTAAATAAATTATACAATCCAACTACAATATATGTATATAATAATTACATTCTGTGTGCCACTCCAATTAATTACTACAATACTTTTCCTTATTACAATACCTTTCATTATTACAGTGGTCGTGACACGATTAACAAGTCTTTTCTCGACGCTATAAGAAAAGTCGTTAGTCTTCGTAAAAATTAACATAGTTGTAAAATAAGTATCAAATCAAACGAAATATATGAGTGAAAACCAGTACTGGCTCCTCGGTTTTCACCTTGCGGCCGTAACAGAATGCTTAAATAGTAGAGCAGTGTCCTATCCCTATTATTACTTCTTTCGCCAGCGCTTGCTGCCAACTAACTAATCATTGATAGATACAACGATGGCTCGCCCTTTTATACTTGTGCTCAGGGCTGCCGTTTTTGGTTATTTCTAACCAAAAGTGTTTTTTTTTTCTTTAATGTGGAGATGTGAAAATTTTTCTCATTTTGGTTATTTTTTGCCAAAATAATGATACTTATGTACTTATGTATTTTTTATGTTATACTTTTAAGCTTTTGTATTCTTCAATTTTTATTATTGCTACCAAGGCAACTGAAAATAAAACAGCTGTGACTAAAATCGCTAGTGCAGCCACCTGTTATGAATTCGCTTTGATTGCTACTCACTTGTTTACTACTTTTCTTTTACAACACTGTCAACAACTTTTAATTTAACTTAATGGTCGCAACTCTGTACTACAGAACACTATGTGGTCTATAGGAGGTGACCACGTTTGTCAGCCCGTATCGCCTCCTTCCTAAAAAAAATTTGTCACATCTTGGAAAATCTTAATTAGTTGGACAAATTTAAAGTTTTTCGAAACTCTCCTGAAAACTCGAACTTCCAGTAATTTCGAGTATGCACGTTTGTAGAGTACTATGTGGTCCATAAAAGTGACTACTTTTGTCCGCCCGCATCGCCTCCTTCCCAAGAAAAGTGCATAACCCTCAGAAAATTCCAAGGGGAAAACTTGACGATATTTGGTTCAAATTTATGTTTTTCAGAAATAGGTTTAGGGCTTTAATAAACTAACACCTTATCTATAAATTTGCATTAATTTTTCCCGTCTCGGTTGCATCATTTAATGGAAAAGTCCTTTGGAAAGGCATTAGTCGAATTTTTAAAGCTTAACAAAGGTCTGTTAACACGCTAACAGAGCTCTGTTAAAGCAGAAAGTTTGTGTCAAGGGTAATAAATTTTAAAATTTAACATCACACACATTCAAACTACTATACTGTGAACTGCAAGTTTTGTTTACTTTATGTTTAAAAAACTATTATTTTTTATATACATACATGTACAAGCGTTAACTTATTACATACATACATATGTAGGTAAAAGAATTACATATATTTGTTTTGTTATTATTATTAACTGTATTCAAATCATATGCGTTACATTATAAATATGTATGCATTTTAAGTCCCAGTAAAAAAATGGAGGTCATTCTAGTGGAACTACATTTTCATTGCTTCCAAAAAATTGATATTTTTAGTTTCCCGCGAGCGACCAAAAAACTATGTAGAAGCTTATTTTAGTCATACAAAACCTTGCAACTCCTCCACAGTGTTAGAAAATACTCACCAGAATTAAAAAAAATTATTTTTTAAAGAAATATATGAACTAATTTTGGTCTAAAATTTAAAAGTTATTTGCTTAAATTTACATGAAAGCACTGTTTCGGGTTTAAATTCGTATAAAAAGAAACGAATTATTAATATAGGTAACTATTAACCATTTTTCCAGGTAAAAATATTATCATAGAACACAAAAAAGGGAATTTTTCTTAATATCGATTTCCTATTCAGTGACCAGGCATCGAAAAAGAGAACTTCTTGCAATGACAACCCAATGTAAAATCATTAGAACGGATCGAAATTTTCCCTACTTCCAGATCGCAAACTTTACATTTTCATGACTTTTTTGGAGTGTCTTTTTTTGCTGGGATGTTATTTAATAAAAATACTACATATGGAAATTTGGTTATATTTTTTCTGATTTGGTAACTTTTAAACCGAATTTTGGTTGTAGCAATTTTTTGGTTGTGGCAGCACTGCTTGTGCTAGACCATACACACAAGTACACAACCACACAAACAACTGCATTACATACTCCATATGCTTTACCATATGATAACGATCGCATATTTATCACGCAAGTGAAGAAAGAAAACTCTGAAATATATCAAGCTTTCGACAGAGTTGCAAAAAAAGTAGTAAATTTGTTTTGGTTTGCATATAAATGTAAAAAAATTTTACCATTTTGCAAACCGTTTAAAACGGCAATTAATTAATAAACTTAAAAAAAACTGAATTATGTACATAAAAAGCTGTAGAATCTAATATTACAACTGTCACTTTTTTATTACCATACTCTAGAAGAACAGAGCACTTGAAAATAGTACTCTGGAAAAAGTTTGCTGGCCCATAAAATTAAAACTATTCGATGTGCAATATAACGACTAGTATCATAGGGAATCAAAATACCTTTCAGAATTAGTAATAATCATTTTTCCAATTACTTGCATTCAGAAGTTATAGCCCAGCAAACCTTTGAAAATCACAAAAATATTAAATAATTGTTTTTTCACTTGTAAAACAAAAACTATTTGTTGTAGCATTAATTAATTAATATAAATTGTTAGAAAACTAAAAAAACTTTAAGAAAAAGTATCTGTCATTTTCTGAAACCCTATCATTCAGAAGTTATACCCAGCAAACTTTTGAATGTCAGTCAAATTAAAAAAAAAGTTTTCTGGTAATAAAACAAAATCAGTTCATTGTACCATAATGCGACTTATATCAATTGATAGACAATTTAAATAGCTTTTAAAAAATGTAACTGTCATTTTCTCAAATACTTTAATTCAGAAGCTACACCCCAGCAAACTTTTTAAAGTCACCAAAATAAGAAAATATTTGTTTTACCTATAACTAAAAAACTATTCGATGTACCATATAGCGACTAGTACCAGTCAATAGGAAACCTAAATACCTTTCAAAAACAGTAATCAGAAGTTATAGCCCAGCAAACTTTTCAAAGTCAAAAATTTAGTAAGAAATTGTTTTGCCTATAAAATTTAAATCATTCATTGTACCGTAATAAATCATATACCAATCGATAAAGGATAAAAGTAGGTTTCCGATTTAGCTCCAGTCATTTTCTGGAATGCTTGAATTCAGAAGTTATTTGTGAATTAACTTTAACAAATTTTGCAATATTTTCATGATAATGCAGTTTTGCACATTAAGTATGTGTGTGGCAACCTTGCGGTATTCTTCCTAGTAAAATATGTAAACAAACTTTGTAAAAAAATAGAGATTTTGTAACACGATAAAAATAGGTAAATTTAAACTGAATTTCAATAAAGTTTATTAATTTTAATGCTACCTTGTGAGCAGAATCAGAATTACTAGCTGTCACTATTTTTATTTTACTTTTTCTAAGGGAGAAAATTGGTCTTGAAAATTGCGTTTAGAATTTTTTTGTTGAATATAAATAGGAAATGGTTTCTTGTACCCTATTAAGGTATATACCATTAGATAGAGGGTTGAAATACCTTTCAGAAATAGTTGTTTTCATATTTTAAAATACTTTATTTCAGAAGTTTTAGCCCAATAAAAAAAATTTTGTAACAAAAATTTACCAAAAAAACTTTTATGCCTATAAAATAATAACTATTTATTTTAAGGTATTAACACATATATGTTTTATGTTTTTATAGATAATAAAACTTATTGTCAGAATTGATGACTGTCATTGCTTGAATTTCCTTATTTCAGAAGTTATATCCTAGCAAAGTCGGTGAAGGCTCTAAAAAAAGGACAAAAGTTTTCCACTCAGAAAAAAGAGTGGATCGATAGAAAACAAAACTACTTTTTTAAATTGATGACTGTCATTTTCTGAATTTGTGGAACTCAGAAGTTATACCACATCAAACTTGCAACTTCGTAAATATTTTCCTATTCGCAAACTTTTTTAATGTACTCAATTCTGACAATAAGTTTTATTATCTATAAAAACATATATGTGTTAATACCTTAAAATAAATAGTTATTATTTTATAGGCATAAAAGTTTTTTTGGTCAATTTTTGTTACAAAATTTTTTTTATTGGGCTAAAACTTCTGAAATAAAGTATTTTAGAATATGAAAACAACTATTTCTGAAAGGCATTTCAACCCTCTATCTAATGGTATATACCTTAATAGGGTACAAGAAACCATTTCCTATTTATATTCAACAAAAAAATTCTAAACGCAATTTTCAAGACCAATTTTCTCCCTTAGAAAAAGTAAAATAAAAATAGTGACAGCTAGTAATTCTGATTCTGCTCACAAAGTAGCATTAAAATTAATAAACTTTATTGAAATTCAGTTTAAATTTACCTATTTTTATCGTGTTACAAAATCTCTATTTTTTTACAAAGTTTGTTTACATATTTTACTAGGAAGAATACCGCAAGGTTGCCACACACATACTTAATGTGCAAAACTGCATTATCATGAAAATATTGCAAAATTTGTTAAAGTTAATTCACAAATAACTTCTGAATTCAAGCATTTCAGAAAATGACTGGAGCAAAATCGGAAACCTACTTTTATCCTTTATCGATTGGTATATGATTTATTACGGTACAATGAATGATTTAAATTTTATAGGCAAAACAATTTCTTACTAAATTTTTGACTTTCAAAAGTTTGCTGGGCTATAGCTTCTGATTACTGTTTTTGAAAGGTATTTAGGTTTCCTATTGACTGGTACTAGTCGCTATATGGTACATCGAATAGTTTTTTAGTTATAGGTAAAACAAATATTTTCTTATTTTGGTGACTTTAAAAAGTTTGCTGGGGTGTAGCTTCTGAATTAAAGTATTTGAGAAAACGACAGTTACATTTTTTAAAAGCTATTTAAATTGTCTATCAATTGATATAAGTCGCATTATGGTACAATGAACTGATTTTGTTTTATTACCAGAAAACTTTTTTTTTAATTTGACTGACATTCAAAAGTTTGCTGGGTATAACTTCTGAATGATAGGGTTTCAGAAAATGACAGATACTTTTTCTTAAAGTTTTTTTAGTTTTCTAACAATTCATATTAATTAATTAATGCTACAACAAATAGTTTTTGTTTTACAAGTGAAAAAACAATTATTTAATATTTTTGTGATTTTCAAAGGTTTGCTGGGCTATAACTTCTGAATGCAAGTAATTGGAAAAATGATTATTACTAATTCTGAAAGGTATTTTGATTCCCTATGATACTAGTCGTTATATGGCACATCGAATAGTTTTAATTTTATGGGCCAGCAAACTTTTTCCAGAGTACTATTTTCAAGTGCTCTGTTCTTCTAGAGTATGGTAATAAAAAAGTGACAGTTGTAATATTAGATTCTACAGCTTTTTATGTACATAATTCAGTTTTTTTTTAAGTTTATTAATTAATTGCCGTTTTAAACGGTTTGCAAAATGGTAAAATTTTTTATACATTTATATGCAAACCAAAACAAATTTACTACTTTTTTTGCAACTCTGTCGAAAGCTTGATATATTTCAGAGTTTTCTTTCTTCACTTGCGTGATAAATATGCGATCGTTATCATATGGTAAAGCATATGGAGTATGTAATGCAGTTGTTTGTGTGGTTGTGTACTTGTGTGTATGGTCTAGCACAAGCAGTGCTGCCACAACCAAAAAATTGCTACAACCAAAATTCGGTTTAAAAGTTACCAAATCAGAAAAAATATAACCAAATTTCCATATGTAGTATTTTTATTAAATAACATCCCAGCAAAAAAAGACACTCCAAAAAAGTCATGAAAATGTAAAGTTTGCGATCTGGAAGTAGGGAAAATTTCGATCCGTTCTAATGATTTTACATTGGGTTGTCATTGCAAGAAGTTCTCTTTTTCGATGCCTGGTCACTGAATAGGAAATCGATATTAAGAAAAATTCCCTTTTTTGTGTTCTATGATAATATTTTTACCTGGAAAAATGGTTAATAGTTACCTATATTAATAATTCGTTTCTTTTTATACGAATTTAAACCCGAAACAGTGCTTTCATGTAAATTTAAGCAAATAACTTTTAAATTTTAGACCAAAATTAGTTCATATATTTCTTTAAAAAATAATTTTTTTTAATTCTGGTGAGTATTTTCTAACACTGTGGAGGAGTTGCAAGGTTTTGTATGACTAAAATAAGCTTCTACATAGTTTTTTGGTCGCTCGCGGCAAACTAAAAATATCAATTTTTTGGAAGCAATGAAAATGTAGTTCCACTAGAATGACTTCCATTTTTTTACTGGGACTTAAAATGCATACATATTTATAATGTAACGCATATGATTTGAATACAGTTAATAATAATAACAAAACAAATATATGTAATTCTTTTACCTACATATGTATGTATGTAATAAGTTAACGCTTGTACATGTATGTATATAAAAAATAATAGTTTTTTAAACATAAAGTAAACAAAACTTGCAGTTCACAGTATAGTAGTTTGAATGTGTGTGATGTTATATTTTAAAATTTATTACCCTTGACACAAACTTTCTGCTTTAACAGAGCTCTGTTAGCGTGTTAACAGACCTTTGTTAAGCTTTAAAAATTCGACTAATGCCTTTCCAAAGGACTTTTCCATTAAATGATGCAACCGAGACGGGAAAAATTAATGCAAATTTATAGATAAGGTGTTAGTTTATTAAAGCCCTAAACCTATTTCTGAAAAACATGAATTTGAACCAAATATCGTCAAGTTTTCCACTTGGAATTTTCTGAGGGTTATGCACTTTTCTTGGGAAGGAGGCGATGCGGGCGGACAAAAGTAGTCACTTTTATGGACCACATAGTACTCTACAAACGTGCATACTCGAAATTACTGGAAGTTCGAGTTTTCAGGAGAGTTTCGAAAAACTTTAAATTTGTCCAACTAATTAAGATTTTCCAAGATGTGACCAATTTTTTTTAGGAACCACATAGTGTTCTGTAGTACAGAGTTGCGACCATTAAGTTAAATTAAAAGTTGTTGACAGTGTTGTAAAAGAAAAGTAGTAAACAAGTGAGTAGCAATCAAAGCGAATTCATAACAGGTGGCTGCACTAGCGATTTTAGTCACAGCTGTTTTATTTTCAGTTGCCTTGGTAGCAATAATAAAAATTGAAGAATACAAAAGCTTAAAAGTATAACATAAAAAATACATAAGTACATAAGTATCATTATTTTGGCAAAAAATAACCAAAATGAGAAAAATTTTCACATCTCCACATTAAAGAAAAAAAAAACACTTTTGGTTAGAAATAACCAAAAACGGCAGCCCTGAGCACAAGTATAAAAGGGCGAGCCATCGTTGTATCTATCAATGATTAGTTAGTTGGCAGCAAGCGCTGGCGAAAGAAGTAATAATAGGGATAGGACACTGCTCTACTATTTAAGCTTTCTGTTACGGCCGCAAGGTGAAAACCGAGGTGCCAGTACTGGTTTTCACTCATATATTTCGTTTGATTTGATACTTATTTTACAACTATGTTAATTTTTACGAAGACTAACGACTTTTCTTATAGCGTCGAGAAAAGACTTGTTAATCGTGTCACGACCACTGTAATAATGAAAGGTATTGTAATAAGGAAAAGTATTGTAGTAATTAATTGGAGTGGCACACAGAATGTAATTATTATATACATATATTGTAGTTGGATTGTATAATTTATTTAATTTGCATTTATAGAGTAATAAACGTGCACACGTGCACACATACAGCACTCAAGCTTTGCATAAACGCCTCGCATATTTATTTGGGAAAGTGCACTGTTCATTTCCTCTGTGTTCGCCACACTTCTGCTTCCTAAACGGAACAGAATTTTATTTCTTTTCTTTTTGTCGCCTTGAAAGATTTCATTGGACCTTCTTTTTGATTTGCAAACGTCATTTGCCAGTGAGCAGCAAACATAAGTGAGCGTCGTCTGACGAAATATAGCCGAGCTCTCGACTATGCCAGGTCGGAATCACCGGGCAACAAGATGACAACTTCCAAAACATTTAGAGGGCTTTATAGTCAACATGTCTGGTTCGTCAACACCAAAGGTAAGTGATAATGGGCAAGATGGTTCGGGTAGTTCTAGCTTACACAAGACTGTTGTGGAACAACAAGAAGCTGCCGATGGTATGCTAGCATGTCTTATGGAAAGAATAAAGGTATTGGAGGACAATAACCAACGTACAATGCAACAACTGGTAGAAAACGAAATAAAGAGGTTACACCTACAATAAAAATAAACCAATAACAAAACGACACCGCCAACGACCGGTGTAGGGGTAACATCTGAAGTTCCATACACAACAGGGGTTGAAACGATGGTACGTGACAACACAACATTCAGCCATGGCATGTCGCAGTTAGCGACAAGCAGTGCAGGTATAGGGTCTAGTCTTCAACAACAGTATATTGCCTCTGTTACTACGTCACCTATACAATCACAGTCTACAGCGATACCTACACAACAACAAAATATTCAGCCTACAACGCGGTCAAATTATTGTTATATGCCTACAATACATGCAACGTTACCGAATACATATAATCCCACGAGCCATATTTATACCAATGCAGGGTTGTCATATGCAACGGCACAGCCTATGTATACACCGACATATTCAAACGTAAGTACATATGGTGGTAATAATATGCATGCATTGACGCGAAAGTTGTACGATTTGCCAGAATTCAGCGGTTACCCTGAGCAATGGCCCGTGTTTATAACAGCGTTTAATGAGTCTTCAATCGCGTATGGATACACGGATTTAGAAAATACGTTTAGGCTACAGAAATGCTTAAAAGGCTCAGCCAGGGAAGAAGTAGATTGTCTGCTCATAAATCCACGCAACGTTTTACAGGTAATCGAACAGCTCGAATTCAAATATGGTCGGCAGAAAGTGCGAGAAATTGCGTCGATGTCTGAGGGCCATTTAGAAAGACTTGTACCATTCGCCACCAAGGTGCAAAATTTGACAACATTTCTGAAGAGTTGTAATGCAACGCAACATCTCAGTAATCCAACGTTATTGGAAGAGGTTGTAGCAAAAATGTCAATGACCAAACGAATAGAATGGTCCTCGTACTCATCAACAATCAAACCGTATCCCACTCTGGAGCATTTTAACCACAGAGGATATACAGAGATGTCACGAGACGGAAGATAATTTGTGTTTTCAGAGGTCTCGTTCTCGCAGTCACTGCGCATTCTTTAACCTTCTTTCGTGGTTGCATTTTTTTAGCTTAATTTCATTTTACGCTTTGTAACCTCATTCGCTTGGCGATTTTTGCAAATAAATGGTAAAAATTTATATTTTTAAATGAAAATGCTTCAAATAAGATATGCAATCATTTTAAAATATTTTTTATTTGCTTTTTTAATAGTAATAAGCTATTTGGTACTTTGTTTTTTGATTCAACACAACAAATTCTTTCATTTAATTTTGTAAAATTGTGTACTTCGTTTATTTGTTCAAATATATTTTCAGTTTATGCTTTGTGATGTCATTTGCTGTGTGATTTTTGTAAACAAAAGGTAAAAATTAAAATTGTTCAATGAAAATGCTTAAAGTTAAATCAGTAATCATTTGTAAACAAATTTAAATCACTTTTTAATACCATTAATCTATTTCACATTCTATGTTTTTAATTCAATTCAACAAATTCTTTAATTTAATTTTTTGAATGTGTATGTATGTATGTATGTGTGTACACGTGTTCGTTTCACAAAGTACATATTTTCTCTTGTTTGTTTTGATTATTTCTTTAACATCTTAATAACAAATATACTACAGTTGTCCCTTTCTCGCAGTGACTGCACCACAAATGATTTTAGCTTTTTGCATACGTCAGTTATTACAACTCTGGTCTACTTTGTGATTTTAACTCATGGATAAAACAAACAGCACAAGTTATCGCAATGGGGACAGCTGGTATTGTAACAACAACGACGCCGGTATGTATGAAAAATAACGCCGTCAATGTACGTGCCAACGCAAGGACAGTACTTACATTAGGGGAAGTGACTGAGCGCGATAATACAATTCGTTGCATCAAATGTCAAGATGCGCATTTTTTACATAAGTGTCAAAAGTTTTTACTATTACCCACAAATGAACGTTGGAATTTCGTAAAAGGCAATCGTCTTTGCTTTTCGTGCCTACGTAAGGGTCATACGTTAAATCAATGCATACAAAAAAGAACGTGTAATGTAAACGGCTGCAAGAAAGTTCACAACGTGAAATTGTATCAAGAAATAGTTGATAAGGCTCAAGTGAATATGATAAATCAAAAGCCATTTTCGCCAAAGACTTCGAAACTGTTATATAAAATTGTGCCAATTGATTTACGTGGTCCCAATGGTAATATTGTTGAAACGTACGCCTTTATAGATGAAGGCTCATCATCAACTATAGTTCACGAGTCGATTATACATCAAATGGGTTGCAAAGGTGAAATGAAACCGCTTACATTACGGTTGTTTGAAGCTGAACCTACAACCGTATCGTCAATGTCTATTAAGGTCAACATTAGAGTACCTCAGTTACACTTGCCAACACAGTCTGTCTACTTAAGTGAGTTACACGATAAATTTCGCCATTTAAAGGGTCTGCCAATTACTGAATGTACAGAAGCCGTTCCTATGCTACTTATAGGTTTGGACAACTGTCATCTGACGCCTAACTTAAGAAGTATAAAAGTTGATCAACATGTTATTGCTGTCAATACACCTTTAGGCTGGGTCATATATGGCAAGCCTGAGGGTTCTAACGACGCATCATCAGATTTATTATCTGTTATCCTTCACACGACGTTGGAGGATCATGAGTGCATAGACAAATTAGTATTTGATTATTTTACTACGGAGAATTTCAGGGTAGCCATACCAAAACAGTTGACTGAAACCGAAAATATAGAGCGTGCACGACGCATTTTAAAAAATACCACAAAAAAGATCGGCAATCATTACGAGACTAGATTGTTGTGGAAAGCAGACAATACAAAAATGCCAGAAAGTTTCAGTATGGCATTGAAACTTGTATACTCGATGGAAAATAGATTTGAAAAAGATAAAGTTTTTTATAATGTTTATAAAGATTGTATGTCTAATTTTTTGAAGAATGGTTACGCTAGAAAGATGTCAGATGAAGAAATCACGACAAATTCTTTACGTACATGGTACTTGCCACACTTCGCTGCTTATAATATTGTTACGTAAAAAGATTCCTACAGGGTTAATGCAAAGAACTATCTAGAAGTATTTAACTAAAGCAACAAATGTACACACATATTCGAGTGCAAACACTGTAGCAAATAACTAAATAAGCATGCGTAACACGTAAACAAGCAAAAGCAACAACAAAAAGCGTCTGCTTATTAAGAAGATTCGCATATTTACACACACACATACATACATGCTAATTCAAACGAAAGGCAAAAGGTAAACAACCACCACGCATTGCTTAGTTAATGATGTACACACGTATGTATATACACATGTATGTACATAGTTACCACATGAACTTAATTGGGCACTTAGTAAACAACATTTAAGATGATAATCATCGTCTGGACTATGCTTGAAACTTCTGGTGGTATTGGTGCACAGTATAAAAAGCGCGATGCAACCAATGGCAAGTCAGTCGTGAATAAGTCAGTTGTGAATTTCAGTTGTGTTGTGAACGAGCAAGTCAGTCAGTGCTAATTGGAAATTAGTAGAGTGAACATCGTTGAAAGTAAAAGACATCGTGCCGTGGATAATAACGTTAAGAATTAAATAAGAAAAGACAAGTTGTAATTGGTTTAGTCACTAATAAAAGGAAGTTCAGTTGCAAATAAGAAAATCATGTTGTTATTTATTTTTATTTTTGAGCAATCAAAAGAACTCACACGTTTAATAAAATTTAAACGTAACAATATAAACAAACCTGGGAAATTGAGATTAGTATTCGATGCCGCAGCAGAGGTGAATGGAAGGTCTTTAAATTCGCAACTTCTTAAAGGTCCAGACGAAAATCAATCGTTGATAAAAGTACTCTTTCAGTTTCGCGAAGGAAGTGTAGCAGTGTGTGCCGACATCAAAGAAATGTTTTTACAGATTCGTGTACGGAAGGTAGATCAGGATGCGCAGCAATTTCTCTGGAGATTTAATAAAAAAGATCCATCAGGAATATATTGTATGACTTCTATGATATTTGGCGCAATGTGTTCTCCATGCAGCGCGCAATATGTCAAGAATCTGAATGCAGTCGAAAACGCTGGTATAGAGCCTCAAGTATTAGATGCAATATTAAACAATCATTATGTAGATGACATGGTGTGTAGTTTTCAAGAAGAAGAAGAAGCCTTAAGGATTTTAGATGCAGTAAGGCACACGCATGCTAAGGTAGGTTTTAAGTTGCGAGGGTTTTTCTCCTATTCAGCAGATGTACAAGGGAAACTAAATGGTGATAATGATAACGTATTTACTGACATCAATATGGATAGCGCTGAAAACGTCGAAAAGGTACTTGGCATACATTGGAGAAACAAATACACCACTGCTATCGACTCTTAATTAAAAAGGTAATTTTATTGTTTAAATTGTTTCATATTTATTAATAATTGCAAATTAAAGTTAATAATAAAGATTATTAATATTAATATTATTTATTAGTGCCAATTCATGGTGGTAGTTGGTATTTGTGCTGCCACATAAAACTGTGCTATCTACATCTTATACCTGTACTATCAGTAGCTGCACGCTATTATTGACATTTTAAAAAAAGTTTGCGAATAGGAAAATATTTACGAAGTTGCAAGTTTGATGTGGTATAACTTCTGAGTTCCACAAATTCAGAAAATGACAGTCACCAATTTAAAAAAGTAGTTTTGTTTTCTATCGATTGCTATATGTTACAATAAAGTAGTATGAGTAGTTTCTTTTTTATGAGTGGAAAACTTTTGTCCTTTTTTTAGAGCCTTCACCGACTTTGCTAGGATATAACTTCTGAAATAAGGAAATTCAAGCAATGACAGTCATCAATTCTGACAATAAGTTTTATTATCTATAAAAACATAAAACATATATGTGTTAATACCTTAAAATAAATAGTTATTATTTTATAGGCATAAAAGTTTTTTTGGTCAATTTTTGTTACAAAATTTTTTTTATTGGGCTAAAACTTCTGAAATAAAGTATTTTACAATATGAAAACAACTATTTCTGAAAGGCATTTCAACCCTCTATCTAATGGTATATACCTTAATAGGGTACAAGAAACCATTTCCTATTTATATTCAACAAAAAAATTCTAAACGCAATTTTCAAGACCAATTTTCTCCCTTAGAAAAAGTAAAATAAAAATAGTGACAGCTAGTAATTCTGATTCTGCTCACAAAGTAGCATTAAAATTAATAAACTTTATTGAAATTCAGTTTAAATTTACCTATTTTTATCGTGTTACAAAATCTCTATTTTTTTACAAAGTTTGTTTACATATTTTACTAGGAAGAATACCGCAAGGTTGCCACACACATACTTAATGTGCAAAACTGCATTATCATGAAAATATTGCAAAATTTGTTAAAGTTAATTCACAAATAACTTCTGAATTCAAGCATTTCAGAAAATGATTGGAGCTAAATCGGAAACCTACTTTTATCCTTTATCGATTGGTATATGATTTATTACGGTACAATGAATGATTTAAATTTTATAGGCAAAACAATTTCTTACTAAATTTTTGACTTTCAAAAGTTTGCTGGGCTATAGCTTCTGATTACTGTTTTTGAAAGGTATTTAGGTTTCCTATTGACTGGTACTAGTCGCTATATGGTACATCGAATAGTTTTTTAGTTATAGGTAAAACAAATATTTTCTTATTTTGGTGACTTTAAAAAGTTTGCTGGGGTGTAGCTTCTGAATTAAAGTATTTGAGAAAACGACAGTTACATTTTTTAAAAGCTATTTAAGTTGTCTATCAATTGATATAAGTCGCATTATGGTACAATGAACTGATTTTGTTTTATTACCAGAAAACTTTTTTTTTAATTTGACTGACATTCAAAAGTTTGCTGGGTATAACTTCTGAATGATAGGGTTTTAGAAAATGACAGTTACTTATTCTTTAAGTTTTTTTAGTTTTCTAACAACTCATATTAAATAATTAATGCTACAACAAATAGTTTTTGTTTTACAAGTGAAAAAACAATTATTTAATATTTTTGTGATTTTCAAAGGTTTGCTGGGCTATAACTTCTGAATGCAAGTAATTGGAAAAATGATTATTACTAATTCTGAAAGGTATTTTGATTCCCTATGATACTAGTCGTTATATGGCACATCGAATAGTTTTAATTTTATGGGCCAGCAAACTTTTTCCAGAGTACTATTTTACTCTGTTCTTCTAGAGTATGGTAATAAAAAAGTGACAGTTGTAAAATTAGGTTCTACAGCGTTTTATGTACATAATCCATTTTTTTTTTAATTTTATTAATTATTTACCCTTTTGAAACGTTTTGCAAAATGGTAAAATTTTTTCACATTTTATATGCCAACCAAAACAAATTTACTCCTTTTTTTGCAACTCTGTGTAAAATTTTCTACTTTTTCAGAGTTTGCTTTCTTCACTTGCGTCCATAAAGTTTGTATTCTTGTAGGCGATTACCCTACAAGAACACAGTCAATTGACTGCTCATTTGATCGATAGTCAGGCAGGATATATTCATCATTGCGTAGAACAAAGTTTCCATCACTTTATTAAGGGCAAAATGAAAAATGTGATGGAAACTTTTGTGTACGTGTGATCTTGCATCTCTCTCTAACTATCGAATATAACATATAGTTGAACTGCTCACTCCAGTGCTTTTTAATAATCAATGATAGCATAAATATTAATCAAGTTTGACTTATCATAATAGAGTAATATATCCCCCACAATTTGATTACTCAATTGATTGATATAATGATTGATAATGATTGATATAATGACAATAAATATAGTTTTTATTATTTTAATTGTTTTTTTTTATTATAAAATGATATAAAAGTAAATAAATAATTTAAAATAAGAAATCTAATTCAGCAAAAACAAAATAAACTAAGCGGTATATTGCCCTCTTTATACTTTTTCACCACCAACGCATCTTGCTTTTTACAAATACATATCTAAAATTTTGAAAAGAAATATAAATTAAATTAAATTTTGTCAATTTCTTTATTAAATATTGTTTTTACTTATCTTTTTTAACACTTAAATTTTACTTTTCACAGACAGATTTAATGCTAGTTTTTTTTTATAAGACTCGATGTTGTAAAATTTTTGCATATGTACATTAGATGTCCCACTCTAACATATATGCTAGAGTAGAACAACTATAATCAATAAATAAATCCATCATCATTTTCTATCAAATGACTAGTCAATTGACTATAAATATTGAATTCAATATAAATTGCTGCAATTGTGTTAGTAAAAAAATTTTGTTTGTGTTAGTTTCAGTCATTCATTTCTTGTAGGGTATTTATTATGCATGGTAGTATACTCAGCGTTGTGTATTTGTGTAGTATACCCGTAAGTGGTTTTAACATTTCCGTTATTTTTAACAAATATTCAAAATTTTAGTTTCATACACTTATGTAAGTAACATGGAAAGTTTATTCCCATAGTTCTTTTTTTACCTTATTAAAACTTAAATATATTATATTAACCAAATCTGCTGATTTCCAAAAATGTTTAAATTAATAATAAAATAAATAAACACTTGTTGTTTCCGGTCAAAACTAATTTCCCAGACGCAACAAGACACCTCATTGCTGTTGCAGCATAATGAACTTAATGTTTGTAATATACTTTAAGAACAACTATTTGAATTGTAATTTGATTTCTCTTTTGTTATTTATGTGCTTGCAAATAATTATTGTATTGTGCGCAACTAGTTTAAGAATTTTTGGATTGAAAATAAATCAGAATTGAAATTGACCACAAGCAAAACGGTTTATTTTCGTTCCCGTCTAAAAGCATAGAGCTTAATAGAACGTCACTTGTATAATAGTATACATGTCATGATAATAATAATAATATTAATAATATAATATAAAAAAACAAATTATTTGTTGACTCTATAAAATTAAGGTTAATAATTTTTAGGAAGTGAGTAATAAATAAAAAAATAATAAGATAAAGCAACCACTTATTTAGAAGTTTTGGGACAAAACGAACTAGAGACTTTGGTCGTCACAAATTTTTACGTTTTTCTACTTTTCGTCAAAGTTATACAACAAAGAAAACTTCTCAATATCATTAGATGTTATAAAATACATTTTAATACTTTTATAAAAAGAAAATGCATCGGGTATAATAAGGTTATTTGACTTTTCCTTTTAAGTATACGTTAAGACTTTTTCTCTTTAAAAACTCCTTTATTTGCTTCAGCTAAAGCTTTTCTTTTAATTTTTCTCTGTACCGTTTGCGATTCTCACTCTTTTTATTCATCTTGATTTAATAATTTTATTATAGAATGCTCTTCCAAAAATAATTAGTTATTAAAGAAAAATTTTTTTTTATACTTTTAAATTTCTCAGTAGCGATGTCGCACGGTACAAATTTTTTAACGGAAATGCAAGGCAAAATCTTATAACAATTTTTCATCGGATTGAATCTTATGTATTACTTTATAATTCCTGATATCCTTACGGAGATCTAAGAAAGAGAAACTCAATCTATAACGACTAGCGCTAGGAATATTTTTCAAAACCAAAGTTGCTCTTGAAATTAAAAAAAAAAATAAAAAAAATTTTCACTTGCTTAACTTTCAACATGAATAGCACAGGTTAGGCAGATTGGACACGGGAAATTCAGCCACGTAATTTTTCCGAAAAATTTACGAATGACATCCCCAAATGGAAATATCATTTAACCACACTTTTATTAAAGGACAGTATGACATTATTTTGCATGTTACTGTCCATGATACAATTATACTAGGTACATGCAGAACTACAACAAAATTACAACACCAAAAAACACATGTATTTTGTTGGTATAAACAAACCCCAAATTGTCGGAAACAACTGTCTTTTGTTTATAAAAATAACAATTACAGGGTAAATAAAGTACAATTGCAGACGCGGCATTATAGTTATTCAGTGTTGCCAGTCTGTGTGTGGTTAGACAGTGTGTAATTTCTACTCACATGTGTAGGCGAAGTAATTGAATTCTTGTATAATATGTGTGTAATTCTACTTTGGGATCTATTTTTATTTATTATTGTTTTAATTTTAACCTACACAAAAGATGTGTAGTGTAATTTTCTTCAATGTGTAATTGGAGACACAGCCATGTGTAAATTCATTGGCAACACTGTAATCATTTTATTTACACACATACATTAACATTTTTGCAGCTTGTAAACAAAGTTTGACAACTAGGTGCAATGTATCCAATGACAGGCTGGGCTTGTGCATGTACCTAGTGTATTGTATCATGTTACTGTCTTTGTCATTTCAACAGGTTAAACGACAATAGAAATTATTTTATTTTCAATTGATGTTTTTGCCACACAAATTATGAAAAGGCGCAAATTTATGGAAAAAATGCATAAATTGGCGCGTCTTATGGCAGCACCCATTGTGCTGCAGTTTTTCAAAGAGGTGTCATTTTGTTTATATGTCTTTTACTTTTTTTAATTAACTGCCTGCCCCACGATGTCGAAAGAAAACTTAAGAGAACGAAAGTAAGTCACTCATTTTCTTCTACATATAAAAGTGTTCCACTAACTTTCGACTTATCGTTCGATTGGCTTTACGTTTCTAACGTAAGCCGTATACCCGTCGTCAAATATCCATATTGCCACATCAACAATTTTACACATTCATCGTCAAATGGGAATAAAAAATCGTTCAAATGTGTGAATTGTGCTTTAAAAAATAAAACTCTGTTTTAATTTAACCTGCAACAAGTGGCACTCAAAAATAAATTAAAATAAACTTAAAAAACCAATTTCTGTTAATGATAAAAAGTTTTCAGAATTACTCAAGGGTTTTTATTTATGCAAAATAAGGACAGAAAAACCAAAAGCTATGTAAAATTTTGTGAAGAATCAATCACCCAAATGGAAAAATGACCAACAGCCCATTTATTTAGGTTATTGTCATTTGGGTGATTGTCATTATCTTTAGGTCTTCTAAAAATACCAACAGACCCAGAAAAATTGTTCTATCTTGCCGGCCTTTGGAGAGGTGCAATAATTTTCATCTGTGCATACATACATATGTATATACATATGTCTATATGTATGTATGTATGCGCAACTGTGACTTCGAAGTTTTTTTTTATAGCTGGCCTTCGTCCGATCCTAAGGACTCTCTTCTCTACGTATGAACATATATATGTAAATACATACACATATGTACATACGTACATACATTATTTTTGCATTTATGTATGTATAATACACCGAATACCGGCTCCATTTAAAAGAGTTTTCTGCATAGCCGGATGGCTTAAGGATTTTCACCTCTGCGTATGTGGAACAACTGCTTAGATAAATAAATACGGCCTGATGTATAAGAAAAAACTGGCGCAAAGTAAGTGACATTGCCCTAGGTGCTAATGAGTTCCTCCATACAATTTGATATTAATCGGCGCATAATGTTTTAACCCACTATTAAGGCCCAGCATAATTTATGCTAGCTTCTTCACCGTTTTTTCTTATACATAAAACCTATAGTTTCTTACCAACTTTCATTATAACTAGCGGAAGTGGTGCTAAGCAGAAAATCTTTATTCATCGAAGCTGTTGTCGAACACATACATACCTAGAGACTAGTATCACAAAGACCAGCCAAAGGACGCAAAACCGCTGTTTATAAGCTCAGGCGTGAGGAGACCGCCAACGACGGGTTACGCAACAAACCCATTTCCATCGAAGCCGGTATTATATTTGATCATTACCAAAGCAAAATATTTTATTTAAATATTATATTTATTAAAAATAATTTAATTCATTTTGTCTCAGTCGACAATAAAAATACAAGTGCCTGGTTTTGACATTTGAGTTCGTACAAATGACTAGAAAAAATTTTATTGGGGCGCAAATTTGTATTGAAATGCTTACGTTATCGTTCGCATTCATTTTCTTTCGACTTGTCGTGCTAAAGGCTTTTAGTGGAACGCAAAACAGCTGTTTTTCGTTTAAAATGCTTGCGAACGAAAGTGAGTGATATCCTGGAACAGGCAGTAAAAATTTCTTTTGCAGATCCTGTACAAAGCAAAAGCTGAAGAAAATAAACATGTAAGTACTTATTTTATAGATTATATTTAATAAACAATAATTTCCATTACTCTTTACAGGAGTTGCAAGTGCATAAAAGGCTGCCCAGATGTGGATAAACTCCATCGGTTCCCGGAGAATCCCAAAAGGTTAGTGTTTGAAATTTTAAGTGACAAAATATTTATTCATTGAGTGCCAGATACTGCTTGGAACATACTTATATTTGATAAACAGTACTGGCACTCAATGAAGGTGTGGCCGGCAGACTCAGAATTGTGTTGTTGCAAGGTTTTCTTTTAACATACAGAAAAATTTTAGTTAGTTAGTTAGTTTTATTGAGACTTCATTTTTTCATATTACAGAGTTGGTCCAACATACATTTTGTGAAAACTTAAAACTATAAAGTATTATTTTAATAACATAATTTTGTTTCGAATATGCTTCGTGCTTATGAAAATTAAATGAAAATTTTTTAGTTTTTAAATATAGAAAAATTTTATTATATTTGAAATCTCAAATTGCTCATATTTGTCTGTATGGAAATAAAGAAAACAAACCCTTCAACAGTTTTTCTCAACACACATGCACGTAATGGTCTGGCCGGCAGGCGCACAAGTATATACATACATACATATGTAAGTTGCTAATGTGTTTTGTGTTTTGCTAATACTGTAAGTTGGTTTTCTTTGTGACATACAGATAAATTTCATTATATTTGAAATTAACAAATTTGCTAATATTTGTCTGATGGAAATATAGAAAACAAACCCTACAACAACTATATACATACATACATACATACATACATACATAAGCTAATTATGTGTTTTATGTTTTTGCTGTTTAGAGAATGTTTAATACGTATATTTTCTGATTTCATTCAGGCGAAAGTTGTGTTTTTTTGCAATTTAATTAAAATTTTTAATTTTTCCGGTTGGAAAAACCCACCCTTAAACAGTTTTTGCAAAAACACAACACAATTGTCTGACCGGCAGACATACAAAAAAGTAAGAAATTCAAAAATTAAATCGACTTAATTGCAGTTAATCTTTTATATATTAAATTTTTTGTATTCCATTTTTTTAAATTATTTAAAATATTTTAATATGTACATATATTTTCAGGAAATCTACTTGCGATGATGCCCCATATCAACAGGGCCACAAATTGGTGTGCTACTTTTCTCCCTTTTTTACCGCTTTAGCACTTTTTGGGCAGTTCAAAAAAACATATATTTTATTATCCCAGCTTCTAGTGACGGGTAAGAAGTCATAGTAAATTATTTTTACATGTATGTTTATGTGTGCCTTATCACTAACATAAAAGTGCCGAAAACGGATAAAATTTTACCCCTTATAAGTGCAAATTTTCAGAAAGTGTCAAATCCATTCAAGATTCTGTCCAGAAGAAAGGAACGCACCAAAAAGCTTTCTGCTACGTTGAATAATTTAGAAGATATGTCTGTCGAGTGCAAAAAAGGTACCAAACTCTGTTTTTACCCCATTTTAATGCCTGAAAGTACATATATTAGAAAAGTAACAAATACATGTCGGCTAATTTTTTAGCAGCATTCGTATGCTTTTAGAATTTTAAGTCTATGTAATCTAATTTCCGAGATACAAAGATACCAATTTTACCCTTTTTTACCCATTTTTCCCCCTTTTAGCGTTTGAATTTCCAAAAATCCCTTTTTAGTGGATTTACACATCGGAAGAAGAATCTACATACCAAATTTCAGCTATTGAGGTATAGTGGTTTGGGCTGGGCGATGATACATATCTCAAAAAGAACTGAACATGCCTAATTTAAATGCTTATACGAATAATTCTTTTGTATTTTGAATTCTCATGCATTCTTTTGCATTAGTGGCATATTTAAATCACGATGTAAATTTGAATTCTGTATGTACCATGGAGCAGATATTGTTAACCTTATATTTTCTTATGTCTTGCCTGTAAGATTCAGCCTTGGTAAGATATTTGCCCGGCTTTGGAATCATTCTGAGATTGACAAGCTTGTAGTGTATATAATCCAATTTTATATTTCAACTTCTTCTATTTAAATATACAGCTTAAAGAGTAAGCTGAAAACTTATAATGAATAATCAATTGACAATACTAATGACATCGACAATATCAGAATGTCATAAAATTACAAGAGGACAGAAAGCAAATGTATAGTGGCCATATATTACTAATGTAATGTGTGATAACTAATACACCACATAGCTTCCAGTGGTGTGGATAATACTCTAGTCGTAAAATGGCATTAAAAACAAGTTACCTTTTTCAATATTACTGCTTGCCCAACCTCCGGTAGAAGTGCGCATTGGTGGTTTAAACTCGTCGATTGTTGTAATCCTCTTCGCAGCGTGCAACAAATAGTAATTGGATGCTGGTGTGACATCGATATTTTCCAGCAGCTCTTGGAGTCGTGCGCTTCTTAAATCTGGGTGATCTGTTGCCATTCCTTTCTAGCTCTTCTTTTTTCACATACGAGACGTTCAATATCCGTAAAATATATTCTATTGTACTAAGTCTGCGGTTGGGAGGTAGTGGCATATTCAGCAGCCTACTTTATATTTTCATTAAGATTGCAATGTTAGATTCAACATCGTCATGTGTTCTTAGCGTAATGTTTTCCGTGCAATGACTACTAAGATATTTTTTAAATCCCAGCCAATTAACACGACTGATCATCTTCACATATGGGTGAGGTAAAAAACTTCTTAATGAGTTACTGAACATAACGATGGTAGGAAAATGATTAGAGGAGAGATCTTAAGAAGCTTCAGCATTAACAAAATCCCTAGAAATATTTTTCATGAGGTCAAAATCTATAAATAAATAATTTCTAATTCGGGCTTAAGTTCAGTAATTTCAATTCTTGGTGAATGAAATATTTTAAATACCGATATTTTTCTGTGCAGCCACGCACTTCATTAGCACCCTAGTGTATCGACTTGGGTAGAGTTTGTTATTAACATCAGCTATTTAACGTAAATTTCTTATGAAACGCAATATAAGAAATGACTTTTGTGTATACAATTGATTTATCTTTTGTAAACACCTTTATAAGTATGACTATTCAAAGGCACATTCACCAGTTAGTAGCGGAAATGCAGCTGAGCTATTTTTTATTTTAAACTAAAGTTCATCCGAAACTCCAAAAATTGTTTACGAAAGAGAAATTAAAAATAAATTTTAAAAAATTTAAAAAATGAAAAATATTTTAATAAAAAATTCCTTGAAAAAAATACAAAAAAAAAATTTTAAAAAATTGTGAAAAGTGCGAAAGATTGCAAATTTTGTTAGTGGTAGCTGCCGTGGAGAAATTTTCAAAAAAGTTTGTGAATAGTTTTTATTATTAGGTCTGTCTGCGTACACATATTTTGCATCATTTTGTGCAAAATGTTGCAAATCTTACAAAATGTTGTCTGCGTACTCCAAATCTCTTGCAGCGAGAGAGCCAAAAAGAGAACTTTTTGACAGTTGGAAGTTAGAGAACTTGCAAAATGTTACTGGAGAAATTTCTTCTTGCAAGATTTTGCAACTAGTTTTTATTACTTTTTGAATGAAATAATTTTTGTGAAATGAAAATAGAAATTGAAATTTAACAATGGCAGAGGTAAATAGTTACAATTGTGTTGATTTTTAACGTTTAAAATAAATTATAATAAACAAAACACTTTATTTCATGCTAGAAACGTCCAAGTATACAGTGCGACCGTGGCGTAAAAGCAGAACCAATGATTCCAATAATGCTATTTTGCTGGCCAACTCATTAATTTTGTCGATGGTATGAAATGTCTTGGTGTTTTACTAGACAATACTCTTAGTTTCGGACACCATATTAAGGGACTATTTTCTAAAATAAACTTCACCTTACGAATTCTTTATGCAATGAATTTATACCTGCCCTCACATATTAGAAAGAGCATAGATAACTCCTTATTGATGTCTAATTTATTATATTGTATTGAGGTATTCTCTCGCTGTAGCGCTGAAAATTTAAGTAAGTGTGCCTTAGGCTGAGTTTACATGTCTGAATCAAACAGTTTTTCATTAGTAATTAGTTGGTTACGCTTTTTTTACGCTTGTGTGGCATTTGGCTGTATATACCAACTACGAATTAACGATCATGTTTCTATGGATGTTATTGATTTTTTTGGCTGTAGTTTTAAAAACTTCAAACAGATTAGATCACTACTTTTATTTTATAACAGACTGTCCAGACTATCTCGAAATCGTCTTATTTATGAAAGATCATTTACTGTTCGAGTCGCCAAATGTTGGAATTCACTGCCACGATCCTTAAGAGCATTCCATATTACTCGTAATTCATTCAAACGTAAGCTTGTTGAACATTTCTCACAAATGAACTGATCTAGATTCCGAATACATATAGTTAACTTATTATTATTATTATTTTCTTTTCATGAATATTGTGTTTAGTTTATTTGTTGCCAACATGTTTAATTATTATGCTATTCTTGTAGTCCATCAACTATATATAAATAAATAAAATAAAAATAGAATTCTTTTGCTTTGTTATTTCAATTTTTTACACACCGATCAGCTGTTTTCTTGCAAGATTTTACTGGATACTGTCTGCGTACTTTTTAAGGTATTTTCAGTCGACAGAGTAAAATTGGTCTTACACTCCCAAAAAAGTTGACTGAGTATTTGCTACTGAAAAAGTACGCAGACAGACATATTATCGTGTTACAACAAATTCTATTTTTGATATTTTGGATGAACTAAAAGCCATGTTGTTTTTTTCATTGTTGTATTTTTTCATTGTTTTTGTATTCCTAATATTACCTGGAAATAAATGTGCCTTGCACATCGTTAATCTATTTAGATTAGCACGAGCATGGTTGCACAGAAAAATATCGGGTTTTCCCCCAGCTATAAAGTGTAGTCTAATTTTTCTTCTCTTCTTTAGAAACTCACATTAATTAATAAAAATATTTCACTCAACAAGAATTGAAATAACCGAACCGAAGCCCAAATAAGACATTATTTCTGATTAAAAATTTACTAAAGTTCAATTAAATCTAAAAATATCTTATCCGGAATTTTATGTATGTCAGAAGGCCAGTAAGTGGGCTCCCCACTCGAAATCACGTATAATTCCATTTTAGGAAATATGTTCAATAATGCTCTACCTCTAGGTGTAATAAGGCGTGAACTCCAGAACGTATGTTCTGGTCCAAGCAATTTGTAGAAATCTTCGTATTGATCCTCAGTGATTAAGAGTCTGTGAGGGGAGTAAATTGATGATATAACGAAGTCTTTACAAAAATGTTCGGCAAAAATATTAGTTGTTTGTATATGCTCTGCACAAATGTTATCAAGAACATAGTGTTTGAGTTCTGATTAATTTGTAATTGCTGATCCCAGAATGCTCTCCCCCTCGGGTCCTTTGAATCATATAGAGTGTAACCATTTATTTTAAATAAGCTCTTTGAAGTCAAGGAGTCTCAGATACCATCTTTATATATTTTTTTTCCATGAGGAAGTGTTCAAGTTCATTTTTATGTTGGCGAATGCCGTTTGCATTTCCAGAAACATATTTTTAACATGTTCATAATTTGTTACTAATGCTTGAAGCATTGTGTTTTGCATTCACAGCATTTCTTGCATCATGCTAGTCATATTTGTTGTAAAGTTGTTTAAAGTTAAAGCTTGAGTTTGCAGTCGTTGAATTATTTGGCGGTGAAACATTTTGTGTGGGAATAGAACTAGTCTTAGCAGCATCGGCATACGATACACATGAAGTAACTTGTTGGCTCATTTTAGCAAAAGTGGTGGAATACGCGTTTACTGGTTGAGCTGGAGCTAATTTATGTTTTTGACCCATAGCCTGTTTAATTACCCATAGGTGCTTAGTGCAGCTAGCAGTAGCATGCATTTCACCGTAGATAACACAAACTATAGATAAATTACAGAAAATTTTTGTATGGCCATATTATTGGCAATTATGGCACTGTACGTGACCTGAACGCTTACGTGGCTCTTCAACTGTGATTTTTCTGTGTAACAGAAACTTTACGCTATAAAGTTTAATTTTTTTTCAATTGTATATCATTGGGCTCCAATTCAATGCGAAATAGGTGTTGGGCGACCTGTTAATTATACTAGTAACATTTTTTACCTCAAATCCTTGGTTGATAAGTGCACATTTTACCAAGGTTGGCAACCGAAACAAATAACGGTATCAGTATTGATACCGATACAACTATTTTTTAAATTTCGGTATCGGTATTTTTTTATTTCGGTATCGGTATTACCGGTACATACCGTTATTGAGTTTATAATACCGGTATACCTATGTGACTGCTAAATTATTAGTTCAGACAGTGGATATAGAAAAAAATCTCTTTTTTTATTAAATTACTTCGAAAAGGGAGTATTTTTACATTAATATATAAAAACATTTAAACTTATAAATTTCTATATACGTTTTTATACTTTTATTAAAAAATAATTTATTAAAAAAGTAAAATAAGGAAACTGCAGTTGAAACTTTGCATATACATAAGTATGTATAAAGAATAAATTTTGGTTAATTAATCAAAATAATAAAAATAAATACATACAGTGTATGTACATTATACACGAAGTACATGTAGAATTGTATGCACTTAGTGATGTGCGAATATTCGTATTCGAATTCCCGTATATTCGTCTTTTTTCGATATTCGTATTCGTACTCGCCAAATTCAGACGAAACGAATATTTGAATATTCGATATCTAGCTATAAGCAATATTCTTGTAGCCAACTTAAAAACAAACAAAACAAATTTCTCGTACAATTAACATTAAGGGCAATTATTACAACTTAAATATATTTATAAGTACGATTTTGTCGGACGTATAAAACGCTACTTTAGGCTATTCATTATTATAAATTTAATTTAACTCAACAGGAAGGATACATTGCCTTTAACTTAGCGCTCACTTTAGGTTAAGTTAAAATTGTACTGATGGACAACTTTTTATACGTCCGATAAAATCCTACATTTAACTAATTTTAAGTTGTAACAATGGCAATCTTTAACTTCAGATATAAAAGTTTCGAAAATTTTCTCCATTATCTCTATCAACCCATTAACCCTATATTTGAATTAGACCTATTTTTTGTTATAAATATCAAAATGCAAAGCTGTAAACAAAAAATGTATTAGGCCACTTTAAAACAAGATTTGTTTTTAAATACATATGTATACCCAAAAATCTAATCAGCGTCCAGCGAAAAATAAGAAGAGTACTGCAAAAATACTGAAAAGACCCATTTTTAATTGAATTTTCTTGGAAATTGGCGGGAACTCAAAAGCAAACTGCATATTGATTGTATAATTTTCTACCTAAGAGAGACTTTTCAGACGAAAATATTGATTGGCGAAATTCTTTTATAATAGCGAGATAATTAACACACTTGTTTCTTAAAAAACGGTGAAAATCGACTTTTGTTCAAAATTTTAGTTTAAATTGAGTATAACTTTTGACTTAATTGTGATTTTGATACCAAATTTTTTTAATATTACAAATTTTCTCTCTTATTCATAATGAGTTTAATTATTTTAATCTAACTACATTTGACTTCTCCATTAGCAGAACAGTGGATAAAGGTTGGTAAAAAAGTCAAAATTTTAATATTTTTTCTCTAATATTTCCTAAACTGTAAGCGAAACCCCATAAATGTAGTAGATTTTTTTTAGCTCTTGGATAAAAAAGACAATTGCAAAAAATCCTTTTTATCTGATCAAAAACAGGAGCTTGGCATGGATTTTAATTTTTCATTAACCCAAGGTTGACTACTTTGGAGCTTTGTGGCTCCACCCCCTTTAAAGATACATAGTCTAAATTCCAGACTTACCCTTGTTTCTCTAAATGCCAACGATATATTCGATCGAATATTACTATTGGAAACAAAAACAAATTTCATTTTTTTGTTTTTGATATAAATGTTCGATCGAATTTATCGTTCGCATTTAGAGAAACAGCCCCTTAAGCTCTGTGACACCTTCCTCAATGCTGTGTTAGATTTCATAACAATAGAACAGCTAATTTAGAAATTTATTTCCAATATTTTTACAAAATCGGGTACTTTAGGCCCTGCTAGGCATTTATGGCAGCAAACCTCATATTATATACAGAGCACATATGTAGTACATCAATTAAAGAAAAATATGTTTGGGACCAGTTTAATGTGCAATATATTGAAAAAGCACTCTTAAAAACTTTAAATCTTCACATTAGCTTGTGTATCGATAACAGCCAATATACTAATTTTCTCGATTTATTACAATAACTCTCGCTTACAGTGGCTTTGCTCTTTTTACCAATTTAAAACATTTATATGTCTAGAGATACGCTTCATAAGAATGTGTAAAGGAGAACAAAAACGTGTTTATAAAAGAAAGTTAATTGAAATAAATTTTTGAAATTTTTTTTTTGGTGGGAATCGGTATACCGGTACATACCGGTATAGACCTAACCGGTATTCCTGATACCGGTATTTTCTAACCGAAATGTGTTTCGGTATCGGTATCAATACCGGTATCTAATTATAGCGGTATTTGAATCGGTATCGGTATTTTTACGATACCGTTTGCCAACCTTGCATTTTACTTCTTCGGGCTCAACATATGAATCTATGCCCTTTAATGCAAACTGTAGTCATTTAGTACTCTTAAGTTTGTATGTGTAAAAATTTGTTTTATTTTTTTAAAAATAATTAACAATTTTTCGGAAATCTTTTTCATCATATATTTGGATTTTAGTTTCATTAATATTACCTCGTTTAATTGGAATTACGTGAAAAGTATTTTAACCAGCAGGCTTGCTATTTTAGCACTTTTAGTGCTAGATTTAGCACTTTTTTGGTTCGTTTAGCACTTAAGATTTTAAAAATAATGCTAAGTGCTAGTTTAACACTTTCTTAAAACTATTTGACACTTTTTGCACTTTTTTTATTTCATTAGATTTATACATTTTCCATAGATAATTCCTTAAGACAAATTGTTAGCCAATTAATATTATATGTTGATAAAATTTATTCATCTGTCATACTAAGGACAGGAGTCATATAACTGAACCGCTCTGAGATTCACATATGGGTAAAAATATATTAAAGTACACCATTTCAAATGCTAAATTAAAAAAACTTGTTTCTATACAACGTTATTTAAATCGGTTCATCTGATTTATCTATTTTAAATATTTTTACTTTACTACTCTATTTGACAATCTTAAAGATTCAGCTGCGTATGGTATACCAATTCCATACGCAGCTGGATTAAAAATTTATAAATTAAATATTTCAAGCGGCCTATACATACAATATTGTTAAATATGTTATTGCTCACATAGTTGGGGTTACGGAAAAAGTTGAAATCTCACACAATCTCACACAATTGACACAAATTTTTCAAAAAATATGCCGAACTTTTTCGCATATTAAAAAACTTGACAAAATACTGTATACTTATTGCAAGTGTATGGGCCACTTAAGAAATAAGAGAAACTAAATATTTTAAATGATTTTAGTACTTTGTTGTGGGTGCTGTAGATCATTTTAGCACTTTTATTTCTGCAATCTAGCCCTTTTCCTTTTACATCTTATGGCAACACTGCTCACCCATGATCGACAGAAGTTTTGTTAGAAGCGCGTTAGAATTTTCTTCTCTAACATAGAAAGGTGGTGGACTAAAAGACTTTTGAGATGATGCAGCGGGCTTGTCGTTATTGTCTTGCAATAATGAAAAACGATTTTGACGATTGGTAGATGATGCGCTGTTATCCCTAGACATCTTTCAAGCAGATGAAATTTTAGAAGAATTCGTGCTTCGCCCACGCTTTACCACGGCTATATATCTACATTAAATTTAACTTGTAAGGTTTTAAAGCTGCAAAATTATATGAAAATTACTGCCATTGACAACACAAAATCTTTTGTTTAGATAACCAATAAGAATGACTGTGACTAACATTCTGCGATCAATATCAATATGTTGGAATATTAATCTTTTCTAGAACCGGGCAAAGTCACACATTTTCCGCAATTATCTTCTCTTTTCAAATCCGTTTTTGTAATTCTGAGACTCCCCTCGTACATTAATTGGATAAAACTGTTATATAATGATAAACAAAAATATGAATTAATTTTTTTATTAACAAAACTTGTTCTTGAATAATTTAGAATTTGATTAATTAATTGTGGCTGCAGTTGATGACCCTGTCGATCATGATGCATCATGATACTAAGATTAGCCGTTACTGTTATACGTCATACATATGTATGTTTATTGTGTCAAACTTCACACTCCATTTGCAAAGCGTTACAGATCTTAAGAATCAACCTAATGAATATTAAAATGTTTTTAAATTATTTCTGTGCGGCTGAAAAGAAATCAAGTTGCCAAATATGTTCAATAGGTTTTGTTGGAATCAAAAATTAAAACAAGTTCAATATTTTAGTCGTCAATAGATGCTTTTTATATGTATTTATATTAATTATAAATATTTTATTTCACGATTATTGTCACCTCTATATACCTAAATTTTTTTGTTATTTTCTTGTATTTTTTGTAAATTTAGAAACAAAAATGTATAAAAGCCTGACATTTCATTTAATTCTGTTCATTCGTTAATTTTCTTCATTAGTGTTTTAACTTCTTTGAAAGAAAATACCATTTATTTACATTGATAAACACAACCCCAATTTGTGTTACAATTTAAAAAAAAATATTCACTTTTTCACAAGAAAACCGTTAAAATTGTTAATATGAAAATAATTGCTGTTTTTAAAATAATTGCTGTTTTGTGTTTGTTTGTTGCTACCGCATGTGCCAAAGAAGTGGAGTTAATTTCACACGAAGCCAATGTGCAATATGATGGAAAATTTCATTATCAGTAAGCATTTACACACACCCTTACATCCATAAAAATTGTTTAAATATTTGTGGAAGTTAAAAAAATACAAACTTTTAAATCTAAGAATGTAAAAAAATAAAATAAAACGGGTACGAGGTAAACAAGAATTTCTTGTTTTTCTAAAGGCTGTTAAGAATAATAATAATTTAATAACATTGACTAAGAGTGAAACATTTTCTAAATATTTAATATGAAAAAACTCTTCTAACTTAAAAACAAATAAAAAAGTAATGACCACTAAATAGTGAATCCAATCAATCTTCTTGTGTGAGTTAAACAAATCTCAAGGTCGTTTTAAAATACCAAAACCGTCAAAGCGGATCAAGATGCATTCATTGAAGTAAACGGGACAATAAATGTATAATCAGTGTAAGCTAAGAAAAATATAACGAATTAACTTTACAAAAAAGCTCATACGTCAAAATTACGTCATTACTGCGTGATATTACATACATACATATGTACATATTTGCTATACAATAGTTGTAAAATGTTTTAGGTAATTTCCATAGAAAAGTTTGCTACGACACCTACAAAATTTTTACTGTTTGATGAATATCGTAGAATGGCATCAGGAATGCAGAAGCTTATAAAAGTGCTAATATTATTTAATTACATTTACCTTAATTTTTCCTTATTAAATAAATAAAAATTAGTGCAATTATATATGCAAATAAATAAAAATTATTTGGCCAGTACTAACCATAGATGTCAAGTTTCGTTGGAAACGGATAATAATATCTACATAAATAAGTAGTATATTTAAATTTGCAGATCCGAAGTACATCAAATAAGAGGCTTAAATTTCATGGGCATATTAAGGCCCACTTTTTTAAAGGAAAATTTATAGCCTTGCATCATTGAAACATGTATGCCAAATTTCAATAAAATTGCATTCGCCAAACGCTTTAAATTTAATTTTTTTGTTCTAAGCTTAATGGGCGTAGTCCTAAGCCTATGTCTGGCTATATTTTCAATGGTTTTATATTTTTCTAGTTATTTTCTAGCTTAGACCCACTTCTTTATCAAATTTCAGCTCGCTACTACAAATTTTAATTTTTTATTCTTATAGGCGTGATATAGAGCCCACTTTTTCAATCTCAAAATTTTTTTAGCCAATAGCTATTTTTCCTGTCGAGTTTCGTTGGAAACAGAAAGTAATAAATATATAAATATGCAGTATATTTAAATTTGCTGACCTAAAGTAAATCCATGATATTAGCACTAGCATATATCATACAAAATTTTTTTTATTCTTATTAACAACAACACGCTGTACCATAAATGTAATTAAAATAATTAGCTGAACACATAAATAGTATAATTAAAATTTTTACATTATAGAAAAAATATAATTGTTTCTTTTTACTGATAAGAGAAAATATTAAAGCAATGGGATTAAAACACAAAAACAAACCATAAAACCATATTAATTCTTTCGCAGTGTTTTCTATAAAGTTCGATATCTAAATGCTGGATACATGATTGTAATAAAAATATTTACCATTGCCATTGCCGTTGAAATAAGACCATTTAAATTTTACTAAAAAAATATAATGAGGGCAATTATGAATAAAATTCCCCGAGAAATTTTTCCCAGGGAACAATTTCAACTAATAGCAAATGATAGGGAAAACAAAAAATTCTAATTAGAAAAGCGATCAATTTCTTGCGAAATATTAATCATAATTGCCCTGAATATACATTTGTATTAAAAATTTAAGCTTAAAATATTTTATTATCTGATTAAAAATAATTTTACATTAATATTTAACTTTAATTTTCTTTTTTGCTGAAGTTACTTTGCTGGAAATATCCTTTTTATCAATTATTGAATTAAAAGCAAGATTCTCTAATCCATATGTTTTTTCTCGCAATTTTGTCATTTGTTTATCGAAATAAATTTTTAATGACATTTCTCTACGAAATAACATATGTTGAAGTGTCTTATTAATAATATCAATTTTTTCATCAAGTTTTTGGAGCTGCTGTTTTGATAAGGTTATTAAATTTGGTTGTAATTGACTGATTTCCGTTCCTAAGTAATGTTTATTAATATCGTCTTTTTAGGATTAGCATCTGCTGAAGCCGGTGTAGTTTAGTGTCTATTAGTGGCCTGCGTAAGCAGTCTTGAAATGTAAATACGTCATGTTTTTTATATGTATTCTCGTGGCATGTATTATACTGTCGTACTATAAACGAAGCACGATGGTTGTATTGGTGTACGTGCATATGACTGTTAACAAGCGATGTCGCCAAGACGTCTTGTTTAAACAAACAATGAAAATAAGTACTGTTTATACATGCATGCTTGTTATTTTGCATATTGTACGTTTGGATGTTTATGTGTCAGATTTAGATGGTAAGCTATTTTGTTTGTTTTTATGGGAGGTTTTTTAAAGCAAGCGCACACAACTCATGTGTGCGTTTGTATGTCCGCAGAAAAATAAGAGAGCATACAAAAATTGTGTAGGTGTGTATGTATGTACATGCATGACGTTAGTCAATGAGAGAAAAAAGCACAAGCACCACAAATTCTTCAGTCACTAACTATTTTCTTCTTTACTCTTATACCTGCAATAAGTTAAACAAATGTATTGCCGAACACGTTGTCTAGCGTTTTTTTTCAGAATATTTCACTGTAGTAAAGCATTGCAAATTGTCCTCATGTCTTAAAAGTTCTTATAAGACGTCTTTTGCAGGTCTTTAGTGTCTATGTGATCATCACTAGAACTTGAATTTAAAATTTATGTTCGCACTACACTAATACGAAACTTATGCAGTTTAACAAGACGTGTAGTAAATCGTATTTGTTGTAATCTCATTGAAGCAACAATAAACAAGCTCTAAACAAGCTATAAACATTTATAATTTTTCCCAAAATAAAAATACCTTCAATTTAAATTTATTTTATTGGCTTACTTAAATTTAATTTCCCAATAAACCTGGCCTTCTTAATAACAATTATTAAATCCAAGTTTCAAATTTTAAATGTGATAGGCATACAAGTTTGAAAAAACATATTTTCTTAATTTATTCGAATGTAATCCACTCAATGTGTCCAAACACAGAATTTATTACTTAGACCATTTTCATAATCATGTACATATATGTACATATATACCATGATACAATAATGTAAAGGTAAGACCGTTCTCTCTTTTCGTAGCCATATTAACCTTCTGACGTTTGTCCCAATTATTTTTTACTCTCAAAATGAATGCTACCTTACTAGTTTATGAAATCCAAGTTTTTGATTAATTGTTTGACTTTCTTGTTTATTTAATTAAAAATATTAAAATTATTTCATAAGAAACAGCAATAAAAAATACAGAAGAACAAAACAAGGGCAGCAGCAAAAATAGTACAGCAAGAAAATGAACAGCTGCAAGGAAATTCCTAACTGAACAGCATCTGCACCTCTTTCGAATCAAAGGCGGGACTTTGTGTTCTGGCTACGTTCAAGTCATATGCACAATGTGCAAACTTTTAAAAAATAGCTTTTGTGCTTTCACACCGACAGGAGTAGAAGAAATCACATCAGTTATTAAGATCTTGACGGCAATAATGCGTGCTCTTACTTTGCAAAGAAAAAAGATCAAATTCAAGAGCCTTCAAAGCTTTTTACCTCAAATGCAAATGTCGGAGCATGTGTGCTTGGACGTAGCTGCTAAATGTAAACACAACTTTGACCAACGGCGAATATTCTTCATAGGAAATAATAAACATATTTGTGTATATGCAAATACACACAATCAACACGTTGTACGAAAGTTTCCCTGCGTAGCTAACTGGCGATGGTTTATTTCTTAGGTCGTCGAACAATGACCAACTGTTTGAATTTTTAAGTCCGTTGTAAATATTTTCATTCAAAATTATACAAAAACGTTTACTAGACATTGCAATTTTTGCGATTTTAGCAATTTTTTTTGCGATTTATCTGATTTCTGCGATTTTGTTATTCTTTGCAGTGTAAGTTATTTTTTCAATGCATTTAGAAAATTTTCGATTTTTTCACGATATTTCCGAGCTAATTTTCTTTTTAACAGTCTCTAATAAATCAATTTTAAGGATTTTTTTTCGATTTTGCAACTTCTCTCGTATTTTTACAATATTCGCCATGGAAGCGATTTTTTTTAAGTATTCTGCTTCCTAACAGTTTTCGGTAATTTTATTAGCCTTTGCTCTCATGCTGCTTTAACAAAAACTCGTTGTCTAACATCGATGTTTTTAAGAATGATGTTGTATCCCTAGCTATCAGGCTTTTTTATTATGTGGTGAAATAAGTAATTAATCAAACATTTGCTAACTTTTGTAGATCATATTACACACAGATTTCGTTATCTTCATGTCCCAATGAATACAAAATTTAATAAATATGGATTAAACTATAATTTCTCACATTTCAAAAAGTATTCCTAAATAAAAGTTGCCATTATGTGTATGTGGCAACGTTTTCCTTTCTGTTTACAAAAGAACAGGGGGCAAATTACGCCACTCGTTATCGAACGAAATTACGAAATATTTCAATAGAGTTTATATGGAAATATTTCGTAATTTCGTTCGATAACGGGTGCCGTAGTGTGCCCCCAGTATTCCAATAATTTGGGTAAAAGTCATAATTAATTTTAAACGTCAAATGTGGTTTTAGCTCTTTATTATTGTGTCATGGTACATACATATGCATTTATATGTATGAATAAAATATAAAATAAACATTAATTACAAAATAATTATTTAAAATTTCAATGCAAATGTGTTTTCTTGTTTTCTCATCAATTAGTTACGAATTAGCAGATGGATCCAGGGCGATACAAGACGGTGTTTTGAAAGAATTCGATGCTGAACGTAATGGTGAGTCCATCGAAGGAAAATTTGCTTTCATTGGAGATGATGGTCGCGAATATGCAGTTGCATACACAGCTGATGAGAATGGTTATCGTCCAAGAGGCGCCCATTTGCCAACTCCACCACCAGTACCCGAATCAGTGCTCAAAACCTTGCAATATTTATCCGAACATCCATATCATCAGCCCGAAGGAAGAAACTATTAAAAACAAATGTAGTTATTTTAAGATAGAAAATTAGTTGTAATTTAGTACTAAATTTTATTGTAAATAGAAAGTATACATAAGTAAATAAAATATATCGTTGGCTAAGTCGGCAAATATGTTAAGTCCACTTTTTAGGCAAAGTTAGTTTTTAATGTATAATTCTTAAGTAACTCAGAAAACATAATTTCCAAAAATTAAAATGTCTTTATGTTGTTGTTTCTTGGTGTTATGTAGTGGTAAGCAAATGTGTTAATTTCAGAGAAAAAAACATAGAAGAAATAATATAAACTGGTAAAAGTTATGGCAATATTACAAAAATATTTTGTTCTGAAGGACCATCAATACGTAACCGAAATGTGAAAATATGCCTATTCCATCATATGGAAGGTCGTAAAATGCAGTTCCATGAATATGGAAATAAATTAATAATATATGTTGGAACTATCAAGAAGCGCTGTACATTGATTTTTTACTCCGTATCATAATTAAATTGCCACAACACTTTGTATTTTTCAATATGCTTACTTCTTTAGCATCGCACAGTGGTGTATAGTGAAAAAAAAATAATTCTGCATTTTCTAAACGAGGCGTTCAAATGTTATTTACAAAATTTATGGAAAAATTACGAAAAATTGTAATGTAGGCTACCTAAGAGAGGAATTTCATTCCAAACACTATAAGTGTTTGCACACAAAAAATAAGGCTTGGCCATTTTTCTTTTAAATTGTTGCCTCAACAATTTAAAAAATCGTGGTTATGGTTAAAGTTATAAATAAATTACAAAAAACGGCCGGCAAACTGGACTTTTTGCAAAAAATTCTATTTGTCGAAAAATCTGAAAATAATCTCAAAAATACCTGACCCTATAATGTTTCAAATTATGTTTGAGCGCCAAAAAATTTTTTTTAGGACCGCCTAGTGTACAAGTATAACTACGAGTATTTTCTAAGGCCCCTTTCACATTAGGCAACTTTACTTGCGGAAGTCTTGTGTTTGTGGGTGTGAGAGGAAAGGTCGGTTGAAGGGGAAAGCATTGCCGAGATTTGAGTACAGACTTGCTTGAACTTGCCAATTCTGCTACAACTTGGCAATTCTGCCACAAAACGTCAACAAATTAAGAAAACTCGAGCATAAGAAAATTAAACTTGCTCAACAAATGAACTGAATGTAAACATAGAAGCAAGTTCAAAAGAAAATAAATAAAAATGAAAATTATACTTGCGCAAGTAAAGATGCCTAATGTGAAAGGGGCCTAAGATATTTTTAAAAAATAGGCGTAGGTGTATAATTACATATATGAATATAACACCAATATAACCACATAGAATTTTCTTTTGAGTTCCCGCCAGTTCCCAATAAGATTTCATAAAATCCCAAAAATTGGATTTTTTGGTATTTTCGCTGTATTTTTCTTATCTTCCGCCGGACGCAGATACTATTTTGGAAAAAGTTTAAAAACATATCATGTCTGAAGGTTTAATTACAAACTTTTTTGTTCTTGCTTTGGAACTTGAGAAAAAAGGACTTACATTTGATATTTATAACAAAAATAGATCAATTTCGAAACGATCTGGTAAATTTAATAGCGAAAATTTACACAAAAATTTTTTTATAGTATTATCTTTCAAATATTTTATATTATTATATTTCAAATATTATTATTTATTGCAAAAATTTTTAATAATAGCGAAATAATTAACCAACTTTTTTCTGCAAAAAAAAAACGACTTTTTTCAAATATTTAATTTAAATTGCGTGTAACTTCTGACTTAATTTTGTTTTTGATACCAAACTTTTTTTTAAATTCTGTTCTTAACTCATAAGTTTTTTTTTCAAATCAAACAAGATTTGACTTCCCCATTACCAGAACAGTTGACCAAGGTTGGTAAAAAAGGCATAATATAATTTTTTTTCGCAAATATTTCCTAAACTGTAATTAAAACTACATAATAAAACAATACTTTCTTTAGCTCTTGGATAGAGGAATCCATTTGCAAAAAAAAATTTTTTCACTAACCCGAGGTTTCTAACTTTGGGACTTTCCAGACTAAAGCTTGGTAACACCTGTTTAAATGTTGTATGAAATTTCATAACAATTGGGCAATTACAAATTGCAGAATTATTTCACTTTTTTTCAAAATCTCTCACCTTGCGTGCTCATTTTACGTTCGTAAAATTGTACTTTTTTTGTACTCTTAAAGAAAAAAAGTAATTAAAAAATATAATATTTAAAAAATTGTGAATGATTAAGTTACTTCTTAATACAAAATTCAAAAATGTTCTCTTTTATTATTTCTATCACACACTTTTGATTTAAATTAAGTTTTTTTTGCAAATTTATAACGTTAAGCAAAAGGCATAATAAAAATTACCAAAAGTTTATTCACCTGTCAGCATACACAGCACTTTGAAAAGCAAACTTGAAATAGAATAATTAGCATTAAAAAACAAACGTCTTTTTATTGATTTCTAAAACAAGTATAGCGGACGTGCTCATTTCATTAAAAAAAGAAGAAAAATTAAAATTTTGTGACATAATATGCCAACGTTCACAATTAAAAATTATTATTATGTTTAAGTATGAAAAGCCGTTATTTCCTTTTTAATTTTAAGAATATACTTTGTATTCTACTCGTATATACCGACCACACAAACATTCTATACTTTTTATTTTATAGGAATTATATATATCTGATTTGCACCGCTTGAAAAAGACAATTAGTAATTCGGAAAGTTTATGATTCTCCAAATAAAATTTCCAGGCTTTGAAGTTCCAATTTTCTCTTTTTTCTATGTTAATTGGTAAGTAGTAATACACTACAGTATCAAAAACACTATACTTTTCTCTTTTTTACACGAGTTTAAAAAAAAACCTGATTGGAGCTGTTTTTACCTTTCACTTTCTTCACTTCTGTGTATTCTGTGGTAAAATTTTAAATTTAATCCATAATTAAAATTACTTCATGTCACCTTATAATCGAAATTTGAAAGCTTTAGACAAAAAGGTTACTGAGATATGGAGGTGCAAAAAGTGCATATTTTAAGTCATACTCACTGACTCACTGACTCACTCATCAATATTATGAAGCACTTCCGCTATAGCTGGAGAGAGCTGAAATTTGTAGACCTAGGTGAGCAATTAACTAGAAAAATCTGAAAATCCAGAAATTTTATCCAGGGGGCAGAAAATATATCCATAGGGGCTGGCCTACGTTCATTAATTTTATATCTTCACAAAAACATAAATGTGAAAAAAGGCCAAGTTCCTTTCCAAAATTTCGGTCATCAAAAGTAGTGAGATAAATATTTTGACAAAGTTCGTGTTGGTACAATACCTATCACTGCCACATGGTATGAATTATAAAAATTTGTAATCGTAAGGGTGTCATATAATTTCTAGATAATCTGCCTACTTAACAACATTTTTCCCGATTTAAAGAAATGAACAAATATACATTATTTTCTGGTTTTTTTAGAAGAAAATATTGCCAAGTTAGCACATTACCTAGAAATGCTATAACACCCTTACGATTACAAATTTATATAATTCATACCCTGTTGCAGTGATAGGTATTGTACGAAACAAGAACTTGGTCAAAATTTGTATCTCACTACTTTCAATGACCGAAATTTTGGAAAGGAACTTGGCCTTTTTTCACATTTATGTTTTTGTGAAGATCTGACTACTTTTTGGAAGGTTTTCTTAATAAAGCTTTTTAAACTTTAAATTATTAGTCTGTTATAGTTCTATTCATAATGTCTGCGCCAGTTCAAAAGGGCAGAGTTACATAAAATAATGCACTATAAGGATTAATTTTTTAAGAGTCATCTGAATAGAAATATGTAAAATATAGTGTAAATATTAGTGGGAGTGACACCGCCTCTTTTTCTAAAGTCTACTCAGACGAAGTACTTTTGAAAACGCAAACTTAAATGCTAACATGAGCGAAATGTGTATGCACGGTTTCAATACAGTTGCTTTTGTTTTAAATTTATCTAGTTGGTAACTTACCTAAGTCATTTTTTTTTGCAAAATTTCATTTCTCTACCGTATAATATTTCGATAAAAATTTTATAAGCGTGGCCCTACTTCCCTAATTTAACAAACGGTGATTTCAAATTTTTCCTGTTCGAAAATAAGTTAACTTAAATTCTTAATTTTGAGCTTAAAGTGCGTGTCCATGCCCCTAATTGAAACTTCCAGGATTTTAAACCTTTCTTGGTGATCCCTAATTTAGATTTTTTTGTGTATTGAATTTAAGCACTCTAGTGCAAATTCTAGCCTGAAATGTCATGCCATTACCCCCACTCTCCGTCACTTTTTTAAACTCAAGATTTTGTTATGAGCAACGCTCAATTATCATCTTACCCTTTTTAAGATGATAGCTTTTAGTTAAATTTAGTTAAAGCTTCAGTTAAAAGCTTCAGTACAAAATTATCATCGCCCCTGCCACTTCTGGTTAAAATATTTGGGTTTTCAGATTTTTCTATTTGGTTTCTCATCTTGACCTACTTACGTATTAAATTTCAGCTCTCTAGTGCAAATTTAATTATTTAATTTTTATGGGTGTATTCCCCCGCCCACTGTTTTTAAATAAATTTTTTTTTTGCCAGTGTCAATCATACGTGTCAAGTTTCGTTGGAAGCGGATATTAATATTAAAATAAATAGTATATTTAAATCTGCTTATCCGAATTACATGAAATAAGAGGTTTTAATTGTATGGGCGTGTTAACATCCTCTTTTTTCAACGAAACCTTATAACTTTGCATTATTCCAACATTTGTGCCAAATTTCAATAAAATCGCTTAAGACAAATATTTTAAATTCTCTCTTTTAATTGTGTGCTTTATTGGAATATCATTAGTAAAACTCTCCGGGTTTTCATATTTTTCTAGTTAGTTGCTAATCTAGACCTACTTGTTTATCAAATTTCAGCTTACTAGCGTACATTTTATTTATTTTCTTCTTATGGGCTCACTTTTTCAATCTCGATACATGATGGTGCCATGTCGAGTTTCGTTGAAAACGGACAGTAATAAATATATAAATATGTAGCATATTTAAATGTGCTGACCCGAAGTACATGAAATATGAGGCTTAAATTGTATGGGCGTGTTAGCGCCCACTTTTTCAACGAAAACCTCTAGCCGTGTATTATTGTAACATGTATGCCAAATTTCAATAAAGTCGCTTGAGTTTAACGCCTTAGATTTTTTTTAAATTCTGAGCCTTATGGGCGCAGCCCCGCCCTCCTAGGTAAAATTTTTGGGTTTTTAGATTTTTTTAGGTGAGTACTCACTTAGTTCTACTTGTGTACCAAATTTCAGCTCACTAGCGCAAATTTTCATTTTTATGGGCATAGCATAGGCCCCCGGTTAAAATTTTCGGGTTTTCAGACTTTTCTAGTTCATCGCTCACTTAGATCTACTTTTGTACCAAATTTCAGATTTCTAGCTTTAGCGGAAGTGCTTAATAATATTGATGAATGAGTCTGTAGGTCAGTGAGTCAGTGAGTATGTCTTAAAATATGCACTTTTTGCACCTCCATATCTCCGGAACCTTTCACTGTAAAACTTTTAAACTTCGGATAGTAGGTTACATGAATTTATTCTAATTATGGTTTAAATTTAATTAATTAATTAATTAATTAATTTTACGATTGCGGGGAACAAAGTTATGAGGGGGTAAAAACAGCTCGAATGGCTTCCTGTAAATATACACACTGCGTGCATTGGCCGGAACTTGGCCTGGCGCACTGCCGTGCGCCTAGAAGTCAAAAATAAAATTTAAAGCGTTTGACGAAAGCAGTTTTATTGAAATTCGGCATACATGTTTGAATGATGCAAGGCTATAAATTTTTTTAAATAAATTGTGCGTAACATACCCATAAAATTTAAGCCTCTTGTTTCATTTACTTGGGATCAGCAGATTTAAATATATATATAATATACAATTTATTTAAATATTAATATACGTTTCCAAAGAAACTTGACACGTATGATTGGCAGTGGCAAAAAAAAATTATTTAAAACAAGTGGGCGAGATTACGCCCATAAAAATTAAATAATTAAATTTGCGCTAGAGAGCTGAAATTTGATACGCAAGTAGATGAGAAACCAAATAGAAAATTCTTAAAACCCAAATATTTTTGGCCAGGAGTGGCAGGGGCGACGATAATTTTGTACCGAAGCTTTACATTAAGCTTTAAATAAAAGCTATCATCTTAAAAAACGTACGATAATAATTGAGCGCTGCTCATAACAAAACTTGAATTTAAAAAATTGACAAAGAGTGGGGGTAACGGCCATAACATTTCAAGCTAGAATTTGCACAAGAGAGCTTACATTTAATACACAAATAAATATAAATTATAGAAAGATTTAAAATCCTGGAAATTTCAACTGGGGGCATGGACACGCACTTTTAACTCGAAATTAAGAATTAAAGTTAAGGAAAGAGTTACGAACAGGAAAAATCCGAAAGCTCCGATTGTTAAGTTAAGGATGCAGGACGTTGATAAAAATTTGGCGTAATTTTATACGGTAGAGAACTGAAATTGTTCAAAAAAATAATAAGCTTAGGTAAGTAACGAACTAGAAAAATTTAAAACACAAGCTACTCTATTGAAACTTTGCTACACATTTCACTTAATTTTAATTTATGTTGTCAAAAGTTCTCCGTCCAATCAGACTTTGGCGGGTCACTCCCACTAAAATTTACACTATATTTTACATATTTCTACTGAGATGACTCCTAAAAAATTAAGTACATTACTCGGTCTTTGTTATCACACAATGGTGCACATACCACACTCTAACCCATTATTTTATTTAACTCTGCCCTTTTCAAATGGCGCAGACATTATAAATAGAACTATACTAGACTAGAAATTTTAAGTTTAAAAAGTTTTATTAAGAAAACCTTTCAAAAAGTAGTCAGATCCGCACAAATACACAAATTAGAAAAAAGGCCAAGTTCCCTTTCAAATTTTTGGCCATAAAAAGTAGTGAGATAAAATTTTTGACCAAGTTCTTGTTTGGCATTATACCTATCACTGTAATATGGCATGCATTATATTAATTTGTAATCTTAAGGGTGTCATAATTTCTAGATTATGTGTTAACTTGGCAAAATATTTACCAAATATTTTTTGAAGCAAATTTCAAGTTTGAAAATATTTAAAAATACAAAATCAAACAACATACAATAAGGGTTTTCATGACTGTTCAAAAGCCCCGCAAACTGTGCAATTGTGCATTTTTACACTCTCGTAAATAAAATGTCAAAAATTTTATAAAAATTTATTTACACAAACCTGTTAAGTTTGCCCAATCATTTTGAGTCGTAAACTTAAACTGTGCAATTGTGCATTTTGTTAACATCAACTTCTTGCTTTTTTGGACTTCTTTAGGCACTTTTAGACACACACACACAAACTTTTTTATGTTTATAAAAATGTTTTTTAATTAAAAACTGCTTTAAATTTTATTATTTTATTTTTATTTGATTAATTTTTTGACGTTTGTTTCAAATTTATCATGAAACAAATCTCGCAATTTTGCAAAATTCCACAAATGGCAATTTTAAGAGTTCTCATGAAAACCCTTAATATGTTCAAACCTTGTCAAATAAGTAATTTATTTTTTAATAAAATTGAAATGGTGGTGAAAAATATCAATATCACAAATCTTGTTGTTGTCTCTTTTTAATACAAATATGTGTGTTTGTACTCCAGTGTATAAATTATCTAGCAACATGTTTGAGGCAGTTCTGGCTATTTTTATTACACATATTTTATAGCTTTTTCAAGAAAAAGGATCAGTAATTTAAAAAAAAGGATGAAAGAAAACAAACGTACATTTGTAGTACCAAAATGTGTGTCGTATATGGAAAAATCTTGACATATGTTAAACATATGTCTAGTATTTAGAACAATTGATATGTAAATCTTTGCTTATTGTACATTTTGGGTTTGAATTTTTATTTTTTAATTTTGTTAGTGCGGAAAGACATATAAACAGAGATGAATTCTCAGATTAGTGTGTGCAACTATGGTTGGGTAAGATTGAAGGGTTGTGAAACGCAGTGCCTGTTGTGTAAAAATTGAGTTGTTGTTTTCTTGTTAGTGGCTTGAGTTTTGTATGTTATTGTATTGAATTGTTTAGTGCATATAGAAAAGGTACACATGCGTGATGTAATAGTTTATGAGGGTTAGAATTGTTATTTTTTTCCATTTAAAATTAAATTTTTAAGATCGACTTTCTCTTTCACAGTTTATCTTTTTTAATGGTACAATAAAATAATAAATAAATCTTAGTTAGTTTGGATCTCTGCATTAGAATATATCATTATGTTATATGTGTGTGTGTGTGAATTGTGTTTGTATTAGATAATTTACCTACCTAAGGGTACGACCAGAGTGCGCGCTGAAAGCCGATGCGAGATTGTCAGTGCGATAAGGATTGTCAGTGCGATAAAACTGGTTACATGCAAGTCAATACAAATAAGCTTGTGTATAACACAGTGAACGCCGACAAAAGCAGCGAGAAACGCCGATGAGTGCGAGAAAACAGTTTCAAAGCTTTTTTGCGTGCTTGTTTGCATTGTTGATGTTTGTTTTTTAGCGTGCAGTCGTGTTTTTAATGGTTTAAAAATAATAAAAAATGGATACCGTTCAAATAATAAGTCAAATTTTTTCCCGGCCTGCTTTGTGGGACCAAAAAACCAAATTGTATCACAATCGTGTTTATGTGGAAAAACTGTGGACATCGGTTGCAGCAGAAATAAAAGTACCAAGTAAGTAATATTACATATTATTTGAGTTTATTGAGACATAGATAGTTACAAAAGTGATCTCTAATTAATCTACCATTCTTGATGCTAGTTTTATTGAATTCATTTAGCGGTTCTTTTCTGTTTTGCTTCTCAACTTCTTCTATCAAGTTTTCATCCAAACCCTCTCGATCAATAATAATATTGTGCAGTAGGCAAATTGCCTTAATAATTACTTCGGCCAATGAAGGATCGGTTTCTATCGGTTTCCATAAAATTCTAAATTTGGCATTTATAAGTCCAAAAGCGCATTCAATGCACTTTCTAGCCCTTGAAAGGCGCGCATTAAAATATTCGTGGTCTTCAGTGCAGTCTTTTCTGCTATATGGCCGTAATAAACATTCCAAAAGGGGATAGGCTTCATCACCAAGAAAAACATATGGCAACTTTTGGTTAGTATTTGGTAGACTTGTGCCTTGCGGTACCTGTAGTTCCCCAGTTTTTAAAAGTTTATAAATTTGAGAAGAACTGAAAGTACCACCATCACTTTGCTTTCCATACCCTCCAACTTCGATTGCAATAAATTTGCAGTTGGCATCGGAAATACCTTGCAACACAATGGAAAAAAATGTTTGTAATTATAAAACATTGAGCCAGAATTTGCTGGACACTTGACACGTATGTGCTTTCCATCAATAGCACCAATGCAATTTGGGAAGTTCCATAAATTCCAGTATTGCGCTGCAACTTCTTCCAAGTGTTTTTTAGTCGGCGGCGGCATATGTAATCAAAGCATATGTAATCAAAGGTTTCAATTTTCATTCGGGTGTATTGTTGAAATTTAGCTGGATATTTTCTTAAATCATTATATAAATGATGAAATTCACCAAATTCATTCCTTTTTAGTGTAATTGGATGTTTTCCAAATTCTTTTTTGTTAATAATTGCATTAATCACACCAGGAGAAGCAAAATACTCTTCATCAGATGAATCCATTGCCGTGTACAGCAATTTTATAAACACAAATGAACAAGAAGACTAAATGACAAAAGCAAAATACATGGAATAAACAGAATTTCAGCGCTGATTCTCGCATTCACAGTGTTATATACAAATTGTCTTCTCGCATGAAAATAATCTTTATCGCACTGACAATCTCGCATCGGCTTTCAGCCCGCACTCTGGTCGTACCCTAAATGTGTATCTTCGGGTTTGTGTGCATTGTGCAGTTGTATTGTTATGGAAAGAACAAATATACCAAAGCTATATACAGACGATTGTCAGATCTTACAATATTGTAAGATCTGGAAATGTGCTGACAATGTACAGGCAATCGAAAATTGCCAGTACAATATTCCTTGTCAGTTCACACGGTTGTAAGAAAATCTTACAATTTATTGCCAGACGGTTGTATGGCAATAAATTCATCTGTCAAAATCGTCAGTCGAAAAATTGTCAGTTCACACGGTTGTCATATGCACAAATTGTCAGATCTGTTTTCATCCATTGCCAGACTAAAAGCATTTCTTTAGAAATTGTTAAATATCAATCGTTTCTGTTTGTGTTAAATGTAAAAAGTGAATGTATAAATTATTATGGACCATAAAGAAGCATTTGCAATGATTTTGTGTGCATATATTTTATTATAAATGTTTTATTTAAAATTCAGTGTTGCCCATAGAAATAATTCTCTTACAATGACGCCATTGTCAGATGCATAAGCTTTGCACATCTGACAATATTAAAACGTCTGACAAATATCTGGCAACAATTTCACAGTGTGTTCACACGATTGTAAGATGTCTGACAATTTGTTGTCAGCTGCTAGTCCTTCAATGGACTAACAATGCTTTTTCTGGCAATGACGTCTGACAAAATTTGTCAGTTCACACGGTTGTAAGAAACTTTGAGCACATTTTACTGGCAATATTGTAATATCTGACAACCGTCTGTACATAGCTTAACACATGTTTTTTTGATCGAATAAATAAAAGCAAATTATACATTTGTATTTATAACATACATATTATTTAAAAGTCTTTTATATTTCTTTTACTTTTGAGATATAGGTTTATAACCAAAATTATTTTATATAAATTAAAAAGTTTTTGAGTTAATAAATATTCATTATAATGTAATTTACATGGACATACATACATATGTTAACATCCTGAATATAACCCTGTGTTATTATATCACAATCATAGCAACAGTTTTCAGATCTTTTCAATATTCTCTTTATTAGGAGATACATATGTATATGTATATATAATTTTTAGCTAACATAAACTAAATTTATTGTATATCTTTTAAAATTTAATGGAATTACAATTTTCGCATTTAGTTACATTGTAGATATTGCAATAAGTTTGTATTAGCTGTTTTGCTTTTTCTTCTGCTTCCATGTGTTGTCTTCTATAGTACGAGCAGGAGCAGATGTCTGGTCAACATGTTTTATTTTCGTTAGCCCAACAAAAATTATCATAATGTTATCCATGTTTATTTTTCATTGTTTTCAAGCTGGTTGTAATCTTCAAATGGGTTTGAATATTGATGAACTTGTATTCGTCTTCATCAGGAACAATATGAGTGCAACTTTTTTAAGAAATTATGTTTATCTTTTAATATCATTCTAACTACTGAGTATGACTACATGAGTGCACTAAATTATTATGAATAACCATTAGTGTTGAAAGTTTCGTTATTAAATTTTCTTTCAAACATTTTGCGATTGATTTGGCTTTTTTTGTTTCCATTGGTGCAGCTATTATGTATTTAGTTAGCTCACATTGCATTGTTAATATATATCGAAAGTTTCCAGAAATATATATAGTGGAAAAATTATAAAATGGTTCCTTAGTGTGTCTTACTTGTTTATTTCTCGGACATAGATCACACTCTAAGACGTACTTTTTACCATTTTGTACATATTTTTCCATATGCATTTTTGTTATGCCCGAAATCTTCAAATTAGATAAGAAGTCAAGATATAATAAAAGCCAAAAAAGAGCTAAAGATTCAAAAGGTTGGGAGTGTAAAGAATTCACTATGGAAGAAAAAATAGACTGGTTAGTAGGTGTATGGGAGATGATAGGTATGCAAGGAGCTACTACCGAGAAAGATATCTTATACCTCCCAAGAATAGAAGAGGAAACAATGCGATTGTTGCGAAAATTTAAAATTTAATAGCTTTACACCTTTTTACACCTGGTAACAACAAAATAAACATTTCCTAACCAAAATTTTTTAGAAACTTATCTACAACGAATTTTTTTTAACAAAAGTGCATGTAAATTACATTATAATGAATATTTATTAAATCAAAAAAAATGTACGTTATAAATACAAATGTATAATTTGCTTTTATTTATTCGATCAAAAAATATGTGTTAGTATATTTGTTCTTTCCGTAACAATAGAACTGACCAATGCACACAAACCCAAACACACACATTTAGGTAGGTAAGTTATCTAATGCAAACACAATTCACACACACACACATATAACACAATGATATATCCTAATGCAGAGACCCAAACTAACTAAGATTTTTTTTTATTTTATTGTACCATTATAAAAGATAAACTGTAAAAGAAAAAGTCGATCTTAAAAATTTAATTTTAAATGAAAAAAATAACAATTCTAACCCTCATAAACTATTACATCACGCATGTGTACCTTTTCTATATGCACTAAACAATTCAATACAATAACATACAAAACTCAAGCCACTAACAAGAAAACAACAACTCAATTTTTACACAACAGGCACTGCGTTTCACAACCCTTCAATCTTACCCAACCATAGTTGCACACACTAATCTGAGAATTCATCTCCTTTTGTATGTCTTTCCGCACGAACAAAACAAAAAAAAAATAAAAATTTAAACCCAAAATGTGCAATAAGCAAAGATTTACATATCAAGTATTCTAAATACTAGACATATGTTTAACATGTGTGAAGATTTCTCCAGATACGACACACATTTTGGTGCTGCAAATGTACGTTATTTTTCATCCTTTTTTAATTACTGATCCTTTTTCTTAGGAAAAGCCATAAAGTGTAATAAAAATAGCTAGACAAAGAAGACAAACGATCATAAAATTTCATTAAAAAAAAATTAAATTCAAGCCAAAAATGTGCACTAAGAAATGATTTACATATCAAGTGGTCTAATTATTAGACATATGTTTAACATGTGTTAAGATTTATCCATATACGGTTTACATTTTGGTGCTGCAAATTCACATTTATTGTCTCTCATCCTTTTTTTGATTGCTGATCCTTTTTCTTGAAAAAGCTATAAAATATGTGTAATAAAAATAGCCAGAACTGCCTTAAACATGTTGCTAGATAAAACAGCTTTACAAATTTTTAATTTGGAAAAATACCAAGAACGCTACACGATTATATAACTTAATTGGAACCTCCTGAACAGGAAAAACGCTGTAATTATTTATCTATGTGCCGTTTTTTAGATAACGGTACTTTTGTGTTTTCGGTATATGGTCTCACTTAAACCCTTGTGGAGCCCAACTCAAAGTCCGATCGAGATAAATGGCATATCGTTGGAAAGGTAATTAAATGCCTTTTCCGTCAATATGCTGCAAATTTCTATCTGACAAGAAATGGTTCAGTTATGGCACCTCTAAATTTAAAATTTGCCTACTTTTTACGTTTGTTTAAAAATTTTTCTTTTTTATTTCGTTTTTTTTCTATGCTATAGTAAAGATCTGGTATGTTTTATTTTTTTACCAAATAGTTTATTTAGTTACCAACATTTTAAGCGTAATTTGAAAAAAAAAATTATGAAAAATAAGGTTTTTGTTAAGGATTTTGTGGAACGACAATATTTTAATTTTCATTGCTCACACACTATATTCGGCGTAAATTCAAAAAATTTAAATTAAAATGACGAACAACTTGAAATTTTGCATTTTTTTTGGATGGATCTTTGCGAATGAGGAACCAACAATAGTCCGCCATCAGTTGTTCATCCCATCAGCCTTTGCAACGTCTCTCGATTTCTTTCATTTCTTGGTGAAATCTTTCACCTTGTTTATCACTTTCGGAGCGCAAGTGCGTGGAGAAAATATCCAAATGACTGAATAAGAAGTGTAATTTAGGTGTCATATTTGAACTTAAAAGTTAAAAAGAGTAAATTTTCAAATTATAACGACCTTTTTGATATACATGCTGAGAAGATCTATACATTAGGAGACCTTGATACACATAAAATAGCATGAAGAAAAATAGCACTACGGTCACACCTCGTACGATGTGCAATTTTACATTGATCGTTATGGTGCACATTGGCCCCGAAACCCCATAAACACACTACTTCACCACTTTTTATACCACAGGATATGCTTCTAGAATGTCCACACATTGTCATAAATGTCGCGGCACATAAAATCCATCATAGGTTAAACTTCACTTTTTTTTAACTGATAGCTAAGTTAAAATGCCATGTTTCTTAAGGTAGAGGTCCATACCTCGCTTTTTGCGCGTTACGCTTTCTATGCATCTGTCAAAAAAGTAGAATCAATGTAATAGTAATAGTATGTGACAAGTTACATTGCAAAAAGCCCAGAACGTCTAGGCGCGTTCAAAGCAAAAAGTTGGTCTACTTTGTACTTTTATACGCATTACAAGCAACATGAAAGAAAGTCAGCTGTTCTTATAAGCTAAAGATGTCAAATAAAACTTTATTTCTTACGTTATCGATAAATATTATTTTTCCGTGGATAATTTTTGTCTTTTTTTTAATTAAAAAGATTTCTCAGTAAGAAAACCAAAACAGCAGTGCATGTAACTCAACGCGAACAAAGTATATAATGAAACAAGAAACACATGTAAAGCATATCGCGCAAAAAGCGAGCTATGGACCTCTACCTTTACGAGGTCCGTTACGTATAGTACGTGGCCGTCAACGCAAAGTACAAAAATTGGTCAACTTTTAACTTTCTGTGTATGTTACCCCACCTCTACACATAAGAGTACACTTATGCAAATGCTTTATACGTATTATCAACGAAAATATTTTTCGAAAAACTGGAATCTCTTGCAATTTGCATTTCTGTTCACACATGAGAGTGAAAGTTCATTTTAAAAATGTCGCCAAGGAGTAAACTCTAAAAAATTTACAAAAAAAGTACGACTTACTGTTCATATCTTATAAAAGTCGGTGGGTGCGGTATAAATTTATTATTATTAGTTTTATAATGTTTTTTGACACAATTTTACATCTTTTTTTATTTCTTTAAAGTTTTTAATCCCAACTACACACAGAAAAAAAACAATGTAGAATCGTTAAAAATAGGGTTAGTTTTAAATTTTTTAGCAATCATTTTGCTTCATGTGTGTTTCATGTTAATTTAACATGATGTATAGTAATTGTCTAAAAAAATTCTTCCTTTTGAAATAACTTTAATTTACGTTGAATTAACATTTAAGTACTGTTAAAATCAATATGAAGAATCATGTTGAATCAAAGTTATTTCAAGTCAGATCAACATGAATTTAATTTAATGTAGTAATTATATTTTATTAATTATTTAACTTACTTGTGGTGGACATAGACATCAGAAAAATTTTTGTATACATAAATTAAATTTTGCTTCCCCGGCCAAGAATTCATCGCGTTGTAGTCAACGTGCTTACCCCTACAGCCACTACCACACTAAATATGTACCATTATTATTATTTTTTATCATTTATGTGAAAAGTTTTAGTTTAAATTAAAAAAAAGAACAAAATGCTTTGGCTTGACGAAGTGTATTAACCGTATTACTTCCAAAAATATTATTGATCACGTCCGACAGTCCTTTTATAAGAAAGTTTGTGCAGAAACATGCAGAAACATTTTACGGGAAGCAGGGTATCCTGGTAGGGTTGCCGTCAAAACCATACATTTCTAATGTGAACAGACAAAAGCGTATCCAGTGTGCTCACGTCTATATAAATCGACCTGCTTAGTTTTGGAGACACGTGAAACTTTTGGATGATAGTAAATTTTGTTTTTTTGGCATAAAAGGCTAGGCACTTGAGAAGCAAAATCTAGTTGTTGTAGTTAAATACATATTAAAACCAAGTTTAAAGTTTAGTGCGGAAGAACTTAGTTTGTCATATACATTTTTGTTCCAACAGGACAACGACGCAGCGGCGATCTTTACACTTCGGCTATTGTAAAATACTCCTAAGCAGCTTAAAACCAATCACCTGATCGCAATTCTACGACGCACCTCTGGCATTTTTAGATAAAAAAATCGTTAACACCTCATAAAAAGCAAAGAAGCTCTTCAAAGTGTTATGCAGACAGACTGGATCAAAATCACAGCTGAAGGATTACAGAAGTTGATCAATTCCATTTAAAATAGGCTAAGTGAGGTATTAAATCAGTGTGGATATCCACTCAAATATTAAATTAAGGTTTTCTTTGAAAAAACTGCGTCTCTTATTACTTGATCTGCAACTGAAAGCAGACTTTTCGTTTGCAATACTTTCGAGTATGTAACCAGCACAAAATTACACATTTCCATCAGAACTACTTGCCGTATAATGAATTACTTTTCTTATTGCCAAATTTCATTACTCGCTTATCACATTGCCTAATATTAAAAAAAATATGTATAAGTTGCTAAATGAGGAGAATGGTGTTTTTTGGATTAAATAGATTACGTGAATAAGTTGCCAAATTAAAAAGTAAGTACTTCTAAAGAATCGATTATTTTAGTACCACGCTTTTGTTAAAATCATTAAGTAATCCAGTAGGGAAGAACTTCCACCAAAAATGCTTAATTCCAAACCCGATTACCTCTTTGGAAATTTTTTGCTGAGTAATACATATGAAAATTGGTAAAGGAAATGTACATTTTGTTTTTGGTTTTTGCAACTATAGGTTTTAAGAAAGATTTGTGTGAAAATAAATTTAATATCAATTAAACTTTTATGTGTTATTTTCAAATCACTTGAAAAAATCCTTAGTTTTATATACAGTTTTTACGCGAAACGTGTTCACCATAATAAATTCCCTACCAAAATGCAACAATAAAGTGTTAATATTATGCCAGATACAAAACATAAATAATTAAAACAAGCTAAAAAATTTATTCAGATCGCTAAAATATAAGAATTTGCAAAATGAAAGTGTAATAGGAAAGAAATCTTAACATACACGCAAAGAAAAGATATGGTTGTAGAATGGTTGAGAAAACAATATTATGCTCTATACACACGTGTTTGTATTTCGAGTACACACACATATGTAAGTATACATTTCTATATATATGTACATTTAATTTCAACAATATTAATTTATTTTTATTTCGGATATAACGCACATCTGTTTTAAACAAGAGATCCACCAATAAATATATGATTGAAAAACAAAATATTGTTATTATATTAAATAATACTGTTGTCGTTCTTAAGAATATTATTATTTTATAAGAACATGGTATAGTGAGTCTCAATTATATTTTAGTCACATCTAACAATAGTGTTGTCATATTTACAATAACAAGATTAGGTGCAACAAAGCTCATTGTTTTTGTTGATAATATTATTACTAACTCAGATAATAATATTATTAAAAGTTTACTTTCCTATTGACAATAATATGATTCAACTACAACCATATAATTCAATCATAGTATGTTGCTGTTTGGTTAAGGTTACCTCAACCATATTTTTTCTTTACGTGTACAGGAGTGTATCAGCATTTTGATCACAAATTTATTTTAAGTTTTTATTCTGTTATAGATATACTTACTAAAGTCCTGCACAAGACCATTTTTAAGATATTTCAAGACATGAGAGGTTTTTCAAATGCTTTACTACAGCGAAATATTCTAAAACAAACGCTAAACAACACTGTTGGCTAGACATTTGTTTCACTTGTTTGCCTTGCCAACAGTGTTGTTTAGAGTTTGTTTTAGAATATAAATTGAAAGGTCTTATAAATGGTCTTGTGCCGTACACTCATACATACATACTCGTACATACATGCGAAAATAAATAACATAAATTAGTTGTTTGCATATTTTATAAGACTAAAAATATATTTTTAAATTCATGAATACAAAAAAAATCCCAAGAAATATTTTGATTAAGTAATTTGAAAGCTTTATTGTTAGTATTTGCAGCCTTTATTATTTTTTAATCATCTCCAGCCCCATGAATATCATTTTTATTTTTGCTTGTGTAACATATGGGGAAAAGAAATAGTACAAAAATAAATATAATTAGGTGCTAATTAATTTTATTTTTTCTGGTTTTCTCTTTTGTAAATTCTGCATTATGCACTAAACACATTCACCACAGCAAGCTACCGACTACAAAATGTCAAGGAGAGAATATACATGGTTATATTAGAATGATTCTTTTGAAAACAGCAAGGCAACAAGGCTACAGGTTGTTTTCTATACTGAATTTGTCGTTGTACTCCAATTAAACTAATTTCTATTTCTTTGGCTACAATGAGCAAATGCAGTGTTGTCAATATAATACAAAATGTTGAATGAATGACATCGTACAATTAATTCATATTATTTACCAGTAACAATACCCAAAAACTGATGTAAAGAATAAATTGATTCAAAATTGTTTTTAAAAGAGTAATTAATTTTTATAAAAGCAAAATATATGAAAGTGGCAATACTGAACTATGTATTTGTACTTGAATATTATTTGCAGCACAGAATATGAACCAGAATTCCCAGTTCTGAGTTAAGCGAAATAGTGATAACAGCTGGTTGGTGTTGAATTCGCTGCTTTACCACGATTATTTACATGAGAGAAAAAATTGTTTTCTACATGTATAAAAAGCAATAGCAATATACTGCAATTGCAAACATATGTTCATAAAAAAATGGAAAATAAAATTCACAAAAATTGTTGAAAAGTTAAAAATTTTAAATAAAAATTGAATAATTGAAAAAAATAAATGTGTTTTCAACATATTAAAGTGTGTAATTGAAAGCCAGTGGTATTCCTCTACTACTGACTGTAAGTTGTGGCCCAAATAATGTGAGATATTTGAGCAATTACAAAGTGTTTGCAAAAAAATCTAAGGGCATTGTGATACCTTCCTGGCATTTGGAACATTTGGACATATGCAGCTACAAAGTTCATACCGATGATGAAGACTCGTCTAAAGGAAACGTTTTTGTACACTTCGGAAGGTGAAACAATTGTTCGAGTTGTGCATGTTGTTGAAACTTGTTGGAACAACACTAGAAAGTCGGCACCAGCTCAACGAAAATAATTTCGTAAAGCTCATCGGGACTCACAATATATTCATCACACGGGCGTTATACTACGCATGCAACAATTTGGGCAAGTATTCTAACATAAATCTGCTGGAGGCTTCTTTGTGCCTAACAAAGGGCCCGGCCAATTTATTTTGAGCCGCAAGTGGCTACACAAGTGCGTATAACACCCAGCAAACTATCCCAGCACTTACATTGCTTTGGCCGGGCCGCCTTAAAAGCTGCTTTTGTTCAATAGCGTGATACCAATTAAAAATCTACGCGTACTATCATGCCTAAAATTCGACCCGGCCAACGTTTTTTGGATCCTTAAATTCATATAAAAAAGATTAACACTACGTTGGGTACCTTGTATTGGTTTGGCCGAGCCACGAAACCAGTTCCAAAGGTTCCTGCAAGTCAGCTTGTTTCGTAAATGCACAAAAACGGTAAGTGTTATATCAAAAATATTTCGGTATTTGAAATATTAATTGTTCTTATTATTTATTCCAGAAAATCGTTTGGCCTCTTTGTTGGTAAATGCAACAAGATCAGAAACAAATACTGGTCGAATGTTTATACCAAACGATCAGATATATGCATCCATTTTTAGCTAGATCTGGCAGATTTGTTGGCAACTATAAAAGCTCAGGAAGTATACTCACCCCAATTTAAAGTAACAAAATATTAAAAGATGTATGTGTCCAATTTTTAATTTTTTTTATTTTTAATTTTGTTAGTATCTGTATAAATGTATTTATATTTGTAAATCATGTTAAATTGTTACAAAAGAAACTGGATATGTAAACAAAAATAAATTCCAAAATTTGTAAACTGAAAAACAAAATTAGAATATTTACTAATATAATTAATTAACATCTTTTAAATAATTTTGATTTTTAATAATGACAATTAAACATTTTATGTAAAAACAAATAAATATTCATTTACTAATGCCATCAAAGTCTAAAGTTGGTTTCTTTGCGAACATTCTTCCTTCTTAAATGCAGTTTTATCTTTCCAGTTTAGATTTTTAGGGATCGAATAGTTTTGGAACAGCTATTTCTTTCAGATCCTTCTGGGGTTTCTCGTTGACGTTCACATACATATGTAAATAAAAGTAAAATAAAAATATTTGTATTATTAAAATTTTATATTTAGATATAAAGCAAAAATTATATCTCTTGAAAAATATTCTATAGCTATAGGGCTTTTCATTTATTGCAAAGTTATTTATTCTTCGTATCAAATACTTGCACAATAGGACACAGAAAGACTTATTAACTTGTGGTATTGAACATTGGATATAACCATCATCGTTCTTTCCAATGTACAAAATTCCACCATTGCAATTCACTTTATATGTATGCATGCACACATTTGTCATTCACATTTTGATTCCAATTGATCGGAAATCTTCTTTCTTAAGCGATTTATTAACCAACGTATTTGTACAGGGTGGCCCAGAAAGACCGAAGTGGTGTGAATTCCTTATAACTTTTTATTTAAGACATATTTTTTTAATTTTTTGTTTTTTAAATGCAGTAAATTTATAGGGAATATTTTTAAATTAGTTATTAAAAATGATATCCCGCAAGTGGTGGACATTTTCTGCTTCGCACAAATGTGTTCTTTCCATTTCCATTATTCATAACTTAGTTATGAGTGACGAAGCCCATTTCCAATTAAATGGGTTTGTTAACAAGCAAAACTTTAGGATATGGGCTAAGGAAAACCCGAGAGTACTTCATCAACGACAATTACACCCAGTTAAGTGTACTGTTTGGTGCGGTGTTTCTTCAGAAAGGATCATTGGTCCATATTTTTTTGAAAATGAACGAAGTGTCGTTATTTCCATCAATGGTGATCGATATCGGGCCATGTTGGAAAATTTTGTAAAGCCAACCGTGGAAAACCATCCGCAAATATGGTTCCAACAGGATGGACCCACAGCGCACACTTCCAGGGCCACAATGGCTCTTTTACGCGACATCTTTGGTGAAAAAATAATTTCGCGTAGAAGCAATTTTAATTGGCCTCCGCGTTCCCCGGATTTAACTGCTCCAGACTGTTTCCTTTGGAGTTATTTAAAAGGGAAAGTTTATCTTAATAAGCCTAGGACTATTGAGGAATTAAAAAACAATATTCGAGACGAAATTAACAACATAACACCGGAAGTTTTGCGAAAGGTCATTGAAAATGTGTTGGAAAGAGCACATTTGTGCGAAGCAGAAAATGGCCACCACTTGCGGGATATAATTTTAAATAACTAATCTTAAAATATTCCCTATAAATTTAATGTATTTAAAAAACAAAAAACTAAAAAAATATGTCTTAAATAAAAAGTTATAAGGATTTCACACCACTTCGGTCTTTCTGGGCCACCCTGTACATTGGACAAGAACGTCACTTATCCTTCCAATGCATAAAATTCCACAGAAACAATTCACTTTGCGTAGATAAAAATCACTTATTTTTGTTGAGAAGCTGCAAAAAACACAAAAGGAACAAAACACTTGGAATCCAAAAGATATTAACACTATGTTGTTCATTGAACAGGGACATCATTGTCCCTTCCAATGTGCTAGATTCCACAAATACACCTAACTTTATCTGTACACATATAAACTACTTGTTTGCGTAAGGCACTGGCAAAAACGAACCAAATTGGTTTCAATTAATCCAAGCACGACAAAATATTAACCGCGGAGTTTGTAAATTGGACTATTTATTCTTTTCTTCGCGACATGTTAACCTAAGGATTTGTACATTGGACCAGAACATCATTTGTTCCTTCCAATGTACAAAATTCCACACTGAAAGTTCACCTTAAAAATTCACTGCACAGAAGTTTTCATGTAAATTACTTACTTAGTTGGCTCTGTCGGGAACGAATTCATTTCCTATCCTGCAGCACAACCAATAGAACATCTGCAGCTCCTGGAAAATAAGAATATATTATTAAAATCTATTATAAATAACTAAAATAAAAAATAAATATGTACTTACGTTTTCACTTTTGTTGTGTGACGCTCCCAGTAATCCATGTTTTTTTCACCATCACTTTTGTTTTGATCACTTTTCTCACTGTTGGTAATATGTGGACAAGATAATCTACCAAATTTTGTCCACAAATTACCAACTTTGGCAAGGATTTTGGCGCAAAATCAATTTTTATCCAATTTGCGCCAATTCCTGCCGAGAAAATTTTTATTTGGTAAATAACTAAATGTCATTTTATCAAGATAATATGACGAGAAAGGCATAGAAATTAGCCATATTTGCTATCTCTACTGCAAAATCGTGGTAAAGCGAATTATCTTCAATTCGCCGGTGTCGTGTCTAATTTAGTAGTCTATGATTTGCAGATGGTACTGCTGCCGTCTTCAAAAGAATTAAGTAACTGGCTGCGAGGCGACAAAAGCAGATAGCGACATTTGAAGTCATGTGGTCGTGTAGCTTGCTGTAATGCATTTAACGCATTCTTAACATCAAGCACTATACACATTCATCACAGCAAGCTACAGACTTTAAAATGTCAACAGCAATTCTACTTTGGGTTCAATTTTTATTTATTTTTCTTTTAATTTTGACCTTCACAAAATATGTGTAGTGTAATTTTCTTCAATGAGTAATTGGAGACACAGCCATATGTAAATTCATTGGCAACACTGTAATCATTTTATTTACACTCATACACTAACATTTTTGCAGCTTGTAAACAAAGTTTGACAATTATATGCAATGTATACAGTAACAGGGTGGGCTTGTGCATGTACGTAGTATAATTGTATCATGCTTTGCATATTATCGAGTGTATCTATTGCTTTTGTTTCTCGCGTCTTTGAAAAGAAATTCAGTGTGTATATTAGACTTAAACAATGTCAAAAAATGAAATTTTTGAGTTAATAATGCTAAACTAATCCCCATTTCGCTAGTTATGTACATAAATACAATACTTAACATTTTTATACCAATATCTTGTATATTCAACTCTTGGGAGAAAAATACAATTTTCTTTTTCCAATAATTTGTGTCTAAATTGATGACTTTAAAGATGTTTTCTGTAAAACAATTTTTTTATACCTTGAATGACGTTGTCCAAGTACATGAGCCATGTACACGCATTAAAAGACTTTTTTAAATGGTGTCAATTACAAATTAATGTTAAGGTTAACGTTGTGAAAAAAGCAGTAGACGATTTAAATGATAATCTGTATTTTTTGTTGCATCATTAAACTACAGATAAAAAATATACATATTAGGTAAAACAATATTAATATACATATATAAAAACACTCTGCATATACATGCCTTCTTGGTTCAGATTGTACAGAACAGCCAGCCGTTATCGAAGGCCACTAAACCTTCATCATCAGCGTTCTTCTGTGTTGGTCCACTGTGTGTGGTGTCAGTTGATGTAGATTTCTGCCTTATATACGAAACTTTCTTGCTAATGGAATACCTGAATTGTTTTGATTCATCTTATTTCAATTTGCTGAAAACGTGTTTTGTAATGAAAGCCCAAATTTACCATCTCTAATTTGCAACAGACTTACCATTGTCGTTTATACTTTACTAATTATGCACATGTTAGTTAATTTGCTTATTTTTTGCTTTACTTAAGACAAACTTTTTTGGTTTTTTGCTATTAAGGGCGACTTTTTGAGTTGAAGATTAGAGATTAAATTAACCTTAATCTTCATTTGCAATTTTTGGGTAGTCGATTATATTGGTTTACTTGCTAGTTTAAGCGACCAATCGTGGTGGCTTAATCTTACTTTAGTATTAACAACAAGCACTTGTGAAACATATAAGTTTTTGTATAAATTATATGGTAAAATAATTTAAAAACACTTAAATAAATATATATATTTTATATTATATATATATATTTTCTTTAACACGCGCAATATTTTAATTGTACATAATCAAATATGACAGTTTCTTCTTCTTCCCACAAAAAATCAAAGTGGGTTGATAACATGTACGACTTTTGCACAGAAAATGTTGCCACTATTTTGTTCCTCAGCATGGTAATACTACACATAACAAGAAGTTTAAACTACCACTCAAAAACCTCAAACTCAATTATATGAGATTAAGTTAATTTTCGGATTAGCTAATTAGAGAAATAAACTAATCTTAATCTCGAACCCAAAAAGTCGCCCTAAGTATATTTTATTTAATTTTTGCCACAAGCCCCTGGCTATTAACTGGCTGGCTTACGATACGAAATTTAGCCCGTTCATATAAATCATAAATATAGAAACAAATGAAGTTCGAAAAATAATAATTTAAAAAATATTAGTTAATTTTCCATTATTATTGTTCGAACTTCATTTGTTTCTATATTTATGATTTGATCAGGCTAAAGTTCGTATCGCTTTGTAAGCCAAATTTTTTTCGAACAATTAGAAATTCGTGCAAACAAAAATACGTTTGACTGGACGTCAAGTTTCATTTTTTTCTGGATAGAATAACTTTGTTTAAACATTTATAAACTTCATTTCAGTAACCACTTAATTTTTCCATAAAATAACATTTAACACTCTTACCAAAGCTGTACAAGTTCTGTGTATTTTATTTAATACATTCCATTACACGAATATCTAGTGAAATAAAAAAAACTGAAATTTCAACTGCAAAAAAATTCCAGAAAAAAACCCAGAATAAAACTTCGAAAACGAAAGAAATCCTTCAACAACAAAAATTCTTAGAAATCAAGCTTATTTTCACCGACACGTCCCAATTTGGAAGATTAAATGATGGCTTTTGAAGCAAAGCCAAACACAATTCACCTGCATGTACTTGACATGTTTACAAGCATCTACACATCCACAAGGTTTTTTATCTGAGATTGCGTTTATCGTTAATTACAGTTGAACTTCCCTTTAACGAAGATCAAGATTTTTTTCCATAACGAATTTCTGTTCATCTGTACTCGTATTTGTGTTTTGTTAATAAAATTTTTATATACACATCAAAGCTTATAATAAACTGGCATGTGATGCGTTGATATTTATATTATCAATTGATACATATTTAGTCCAAATTGAATAGGACTGTATAATACACAAGTCTTACCTTATAAAATAACGAATTAAGCGAGAGCAGTTAAAAGAAACTTATCCCAAAAAAACTTATTTTCATTCCATTTAAGTATAATCATAAGCAATAGTTAGATCAAAGTTATTAGAGGAGAAATGTTATTCTGAAAAAAATGGTTACAATAAAATTTTCCAAAAAACGCCACATATAAAAGTTATGGTACCAAAAGTGTGTGAAATGCGCATGGCCGGTTTTCACGCTATACGTGCAATTTGCACATACATATGTGATTTTTTATGGCCAGAAACCAGAAACTGCCTATGGGGCGCACTGCCGTGCACCATGCCAAGTTCCGGCCAATGCACGCAGTGTGTATATTTACAGGAAGCCATTCAAGCTGTTTTTACCCCCCTCATAACTTTGTTCCCCACATCCCCACAATCGTAAAAATAGAAAACTTAAACCGTAATTAGAATGAATTCGCGTAACTTCAAATGCAGAGTTTGAAAGTTTTGCAATGAAATGTTCCGGAGGTGCAAAAAGTGTATATTTTAAGACATACTCACTGACTCACTCATAAATATTATGAAGCACTTCCGCTATAGCTACAGATATGAAATTTGTTAAAAATCTTAAAAACTGAAAAGTTTAACCAGGAGGGCGGGGCTACGCCCATAAAAATTAAACTTTGTGCCACTACATTTAAATGTATTATTTATGTAACTACTGTTATCCGTTTCCAACGAAACTAAAGGGGAAAAATAAACATTACTCGAAGAAAATTTTGGATAAAAAAAAGTGGGCGGAAATACGCCCATAATAATAAAAAACTAAAATTTGCGCTATTGAGCTGACATTTGATAAGCGAGCAGTTATAGATTAGCAGATTACTAGAAATATCTGAAAACTCAAAAATTTTACCAAGGTGGGCGGGGCTGCGCCCATAAGGCTCACAATTTAAAATACAAATATAAGGAATTTAACTGAAGCGATTTTATTGAAATTTGGCATACATACTGCAATGATGCAAGGCTATAAATTTACGTTGGAAAAAGTAGGCGTTAACACGCCTATACATTTTAAGCCTACTATTTCATATACATTTGAATATACTGCATATTTATAAATTTATTACTATCCGTTTCCAACGAAACTCGACAAGAAAGATAACTACTGGCCAAAGAAAATCTTGAGATTGAAAAAGTGGGTGGTATCACGCCTATTAGAAAATATAATTAAAATTTGCGCTAGTTGGCTGAAATTTGATAAGGAAGTAGCTCTAGATTAGGAACTACCTAAAAAAATCTGAAAACCTGAAAATTAAAGCCAAGGACGTAGCCCCGCCGTCCAAAAAGCTCAGATTTAAAAAAAAAATCCAATGCGATTTTATTGTAATTTGGGTTACATGTTGCAATTATACAAGGTTATGTTCTTTAAACAAAATGGGAGTTAAAAACCCACAAAATTTGCATTTCTATTTCATGTACATATGTACTTCGGATCGGCACATTTAAATATAATATTTATGTATTCTTTATTACACGTTTCCAGCGAAACTCAACATCAGAGATAAACACTCGCCAAAGAAAATCTTAAGTTTGAATAATTGGGATTGATCACGCAAATAAGAATAAAAAATTTAAATTTTCGCTAATGAGGTGAAATTTAATAGACAAGTATTTCTAAGCTAGAAACTAACTAGAAAAATCTTAAAGCCAGGAAAATGTAGCCATAGGAGCGGGGCTACGCCCATTAAGTTTATAACTAAAACATGAAATTTAAATCGTTGGCGCAAGCAGTTTTATTGAAATTTGGCATACATGTTTTAATAATGAAAAGCTATAAATTTTCCTTTAAAAAAGTGGGCGTTAACATGACAATAAGATTTAAAACTCGTCTTTCATGTATTTCGGATCAGCAGATTTATACTACTTATGTAGATATTATTATCCGTTTCCATAGAAATTTGACATTGGCACTAACTAAAAAAATTTTTGCTTTTAATAAAGTAGGCAGGAATACGCCATAAAAATAAAATAATTAAATTTGCGCTAGAGAGCTGAAATTTGATACGACAGTAGGTCAAGATGAGAAACCAACTAGAAAAATTTATAAAACCAAATATTTGAACCTGGAGTGGCAGGGGCCACGCTAATATTGTACTGAAGCTTTTAAGTGAATTCTTAACTTAAAACTATCATCTTAAAAAGAGGACGATGATAATTGAGCGCTGCTGATAACAATATCTTGAGTTTAAGAAAGTGACAGAGAGTGGTGGTAAGAGCCTTAATATTTAAATCTAGAATTTGAACTAGAGATTTTAAATTCAATACCCCTTAAGTTAAGGTTGAGTTACGTACAGGAAAAATCCAAAAGTACTGGTTGTTACATTAGGGATGTGGGGCCATGTTTATAAAAACTTGGCTCAATGTTATACAGCAGAAAACTGAAATTTTGAAAAAAAAATTGACTTAGGTAAGTTACCAACTAGAAAATATTTAAAACACAAGCTACTCTATTGAAACCTTACATGTACATTTCATATATGCTAGCCTTTAATTTTGCATTTTAAAAAGTACTACTTCTATGCAGACTTTAAAGAAATAGGCGGGGTTACTTCCACTAAAATGTGCACTATATTTTACATATTTCTACTCTGATGATTCTTAAAAAATTAAGTACATCAGTCGGTCCTTGTAATGACACAATGGTTATTGTATGTAAATCTGCCCTTTTAAACTGACGCAGTCATTATGAATAGAACTATAACATACTAGTTTAATAAGCTTTATTAAGAAAACCTTTCAAAAGTCAGATCTTCACAAAAACATAAATGTGAAAAAGGCCAACTTCCTTTCTAAAATTTCGGCCATTGAAAGTAGTGAGATAAAAATTTTGACCAAGCTCTTGTTTGGCACAATACCTATCACTGTAATATGTTATGCATTATATAAATTTGTAACTGTAAGAGTATCATATAATTTGTAGATAATCTGCTAACTTGGCAATATTTTTACCTTTCTAAAAAAGAAGAGATTCATACTTTCTTTATATCGGGAAAAATATTGTTATTATATTGTTAGGACTCGTTAAGAGCATGTAACAATAATATAGGTACCCGCAAATCTATCTATCTATTGCTTTGTGATGACAACTGTCAAAAAACCAAGAGAAAACAAGAAACATGTACTTGTATTTTCTGTTGTCTTTGCAAAGCTTGTTTGTATTAGTAAATTTTTAATACCCAGTTGACCAAGACTTTCGTTATTGCTATAGAGTTTGAATATGTCTCGAAAATTTATCGCTCAGTTTAGTCCAAAAAACGTTCGATTTGGAAGTTTCGTGAAGTGAGAGAATATCGAACTAATGTCGATATCGTAAAAGGACAGCAGACAAAGTAAATAAGTAATTTTATTTTTTTATTTATTTATTTTCACATTCGAGAGAAGTTCGAAGCTCGAAGTTTTAGCGAAAATTCGAATTTTTTTAGATTAGCGAACACATGTCGAAGAATTTTGTTTCAATATTTCTTCGCTTTAGTGAGCATTCGTTTGTATTGAATCTCAGTTCAAGTGGGATTCGAAAAACTATTGAGAGAAGTACGAAGTTTTAGCGACATTCGAATTTTTTAGATTTACGAACAATCGCCGAACAACTTTGTTTCGAAATTTCTTCGCTGTAGTGAGCAATCGTTTTTATCGAATCTCAGGTCAAGTGGGAGCTTGTTTGTTTATATTAGTATAGCCTTAACAGTCACGGGTATTGGTAAAGCATAAGCAACATTTGGCAGATCATATCAAAGCAAATAAGAAACTCAATCAACTGGCACTTCGAGGTTACCTGCACTATTATACCATGGTTAAGACCATATTAAATATTGCAACTAATGATAGCTTCATGGTAGTTTTTCGTTAGGGTTTATTCGAGAATTAAAAAAGTCAGTAAAAATAAACACCGATGAATCTTTCTAGCATACACAAATTTAAATACAACTTGTTCTCTATAGCGAATAGTCCCTATAAAATCGAACAATGTTGTTCAGTAGCGAGTCCGTTATAGAGAAGTCCGACTGTAAATATGTACATACATATGTGTGAAAATGTGTAGGTGTTAACATGTGTTTTAAGCTTATGATGATGATGATGAAGAGTTTAACTTAGTCACCGGAAAGTACATTTGATTATATTTATAGTTTTTATTTTACAGCAATTTTTTCGTTTTAGCTTATATCAAAGAATTTGTAAATTATTTAAATTTTTTAATTTTATATTACTATACATTCGGTTTTATATGGGCAGCCGAATTGGTAGGTTGTGAAAGTGCTTCGCATCGAATTCACGTTTTTACTGTTTTTGATGCGAACAATGTTCCATATATATATTCTCGGTTCTTATGAATAGGGATGACAAATAAGTGATGTCCGTCTATTGGATTGTTATTTAAAATCAGTAAAATCGAAAAGACGGTTTCAGAGCTGGATAATTAATTTTTTTATATACAAAAGTAACTAGCTAAAAATAATTGTTGTTGTTTTATTAAATGAACCTATTTTATGTATTAATTAGTAAGAATTAAATTGATATTCAAAACTTTATAATTATTATAACCTATTTTGGTATATAAATGTAACCAACGAAAACAAATTTTTTCTTATGTGATATTTTCTGACTTTTATTTAATTTTATATCTTAACAGATAGAGTATGTTTGTGAATAATGATGGTTTGTGAAATAGAAGTTTTCCTGCATACATTATCAGACAATGAAGAAAGCCTTACGTGACTGCAGATAATTTTTTTGCATCTAATCGGTTAGAACAAAAAATACTAAGATCACAAATCAAATTAAACATAAAAATATAAATGAGCTACTACCAGAGATAGTACATGTGTTATTATCATGTTTTTGTTTTACCAAAGATACTACTCGTACCCTCCTTACATATATTCCGATAAAAAGTCTGTGAATCTTCTCAGTACTTTGCATTGAAGTTAGCAATCGCGAAGACAAAAAAAACTGCAAATATGATTAGATTACAATAAATAAAAGGGTTAGATAATTTTTTACTTGTAAAAGAAAGACTAATCAATGTTGTCAAATGGTGGTTGGTAACATGCTAGATATATAAGCTAACAATGCTTTTGTGATATTTACATCGGCTACTAGCGGCTGGAAATAAACTGTTTTGCAAAACGTCGCCACTTCTTAGAAAATTTTGGATTGCAGCTTACTATGAATTATATAAAGCACCGATAGACGTTATCAACATCAGTATTTTCACAGAAAGTAGCACTTAAAACTACGTGAGGTAATTGAGTAGCCGTAAACTGCAACCAAATCCAAAGAAAAAATATTTGAGCAAGGTAAAAACAGAGCCAAAAGAAGTCAATGCCAATTATGCCTCAAAGTAGAAAATAAAACATCATTAGATACTATTATAACTTGCAAAAACTTTATATGCAAACTGCACTCTGAGACAATTACTTTATGTACAATTATCCACTTGACCTGAGATTCGATAAAAACGAATGCTCACTAAAGCGAACAAATTTCGAAACAAAATTCCTTGATACATGTTCGCTAATCAAAGAAAATTCCAATGTTCGCTAAAACTTCGAGCTTCAAAATCTATCGGAAGTTTTTCGAATGTGTGACAGTAGCCGAGTGGATGTGTGCTAGACTGCTAGTCGAGACATGCATCGAACTTGGGATGCATGATAGCACTGTAAGTTAAAAAATAAAAAATAAATCATACATACATCACTGTTGCCAGAACTTCTAGGGGTGAAATCGTCAAAAACTACAGATTTCTGTGCAAAAAATCCTCAAAATCGTCAAGTCATTTTAGGAAATCGTCAAAAAAACGTTAAATCAAATATATTAAATTTTATTTTGTATATTAATTGTTTTATTTATTACAAAAATTATTACAATGTTTCAAACTTATTAATCATGATTTCAACAAATATACACATACATATACATTAATATATGTGTATATAATCTAAACATGAAAACAATTAAAATTAAAAATAAAAGATAAGAAAACTTAAAATGAAATCAGAATTCACATACCTACATATCTATTTATTTTTAAAACAGATAATTTTTAAAAAAAAATAATTAGCATTTTTTGTTATAGAAACATTTTATGTATAAATATCAGAATTTAATATTTTTAACAAATTCGAACTGATCTCAGTGTCATAGCAGTTTGACTTTTTAAGTTTTAAATAGTCCTTCGTGTATAGGATGACTTCTAAAGAATCTTTTTGAAAACGATTACGAACTTTGGTTTTATTTAAATTCACCTAAATATCCTTTCGACATTTGACGATGAATGTGGTAAAATCATTATATTGCGAATAAAATTTGTTAAAATAGGGAAAGCCAGGCTTGGATCAAATCTTTTCATTTCGGATATTTTTCGGAAACTTCTGTAAAGTTTGTTTCCTTTCCTTCAAAAATAGTTTAAAATCTAAAAATTGCAATTCCCTATCATTTTCGTTTAAGAAATTTAGAAAAGTCCTTGCAATGTCCAGATTAGAGTTGGATTCGCCATTTACTATAAGGTTTGGATGAATTATGTTTGACTTTCAAAATCAAATCTTGCAAGTATATGGTCTCATAATTCAATGTAAAAGTGTATGCAATTATGCATTATTTCTTCTACATGACTTTCACAAAGATTTGAGTTTGAAAGAACTTCTGCAGCGTAAACACATACATACATATATATATATATACTTTTTTATTATTCTCGAAATTAAATTTAGAAAAATCGTCATTTCTGGACCTGAAATCGTCACAAGTGTATTTTGAGAGGTGAAAATCGTCAAAATGCAGAGAAATCGTCAATTCTGGCAACAGTGACACACATATGTGCAATAATTGAACAGAAATAAATTTGTCACGATAGCCTAGTGGATGTGTGTTAGCCCAGCAGCGTAAGTCAAGGTATTAAGAAAATAAATAATATAAATAAATTAAATAAAATAAATAAATAAATGAAAAAACAAAATTACTTTTTTACTCTTTCTGTTGCCTTTTTTGGATATCGAAATTAGTTCGATATTTTCTAACTTTTGATATTGCTAACAAAACTTCGATAACGAATGTTTTTGGGACAAAACTGAGCGACAGGTGGACATTTTTCGATTCATTTTTGAGTGTCACTCTCGATTGTTTTACGCGATAAAAGTTCGAGATATATTCGAAATCGATATCAATAACGAAAGTCTTGTTCAAGTGGGTAATATTAGTATTGATTTAATATTACGTTTTATGTATCATGTCTTAATCGAATTAAATCTATGAAACAATTTTTTCATTCATTGCCAATAAATGAATCACAAATAAATGAAACCAATGCATAATTTTCAATTTGGCTCAAATTTGACCCGAAGATCGTTAACGTCAACAATTTTAAAACCCCTTCGAAGGTTAAAATATTAGAAAAATAAAATCACATCTCCAGCGCTGGAAAAGTTAAACTTTTTATAGATAAAATTAACTAAATAAAATTATTTTTTTTTCTTTGTAATTTTTTGACAGAAGGAAATTAATATTAAGGATCAGATAAATCAAAAATATTGTTCAAAGGTAGAAAAATTTAAATTTTTTTTGATAAAAAAGTAACTACATAAAAATTACCTCTTTTTTAGGGTTCCGTACACCAAAGGTGAAAAGGAACCCCATTGTTTTCGCTACGCTGTCCGTCTGTCCGTCACAGGCTAATTTTCTCAGGAACCGTAAAAGATACGAACCTGAAATTTGGACAGAGTGTGTATATCCTTGGCCGCTACAGCAGCAAATATATGAGAGTTAAAAATTAAAAGGTGTTCAAAAATGTGAAACGAATAATTTATGTACGTATGTATATTGCCACTTGAAATTTGTAAAATTAGTGTATTTATATACAGACTACAACAATTAACACTAAAATTTATAAAATATAAATTAAAGGGTATTCTATCAGTCAATGCAATTTTGACAATTTGTTGTATCTTGCAAACCGTAAGAGGCAAACTCTTGGAATTTTCAAAAACGGTAAAACTAAGAAAATCCCAAAATTATAAAATCGCCAAAAATCTAAAAAACAGTCAAAAACGAAAAGAATCGCCAAAATTAAAAAAAAATCCAACACTAAAATAAATCGTCAAAACCGAAAAAATCGACATAATAAAAAAACACGAAAAAATCGCCAAAACGAGAAAAAAGTGCACAAAACTAAAAAAAGTGCCAAAACTAAAAAAATCGTCAAAACCGAAAACCGCATAAAACGCCAAAACTAAAAAAATTGCTAAAAAACCGAAAAAACCCAAAAACGAAAAAAATGCCATAACTATACTTTATATAGGCTAAAGTTCGTATTGAATTACATATCTAGTGTCCGTACGGAACCCTTCGTGCGCGGGTCAAAGTCGCACTTCACTAAATTTATTTATAATAAACTTAAATTATATTTTAGAAAGATCTTTGCCCAAAACTTTTTATATTCGTTCTCTTTTTGATGTGTGTATCAATATTATAAAGGCTGTCAAAAGCTTTAACTTATATATACATACATATCGACCTCTGTGCACGAAATTATCGTATGTAAAACAAGTAAGAGTGCTATATTCGGCTGTGCCGAATCTTATATAACCTTTACCAAAGTGCGTTTATGTATAGAGATACATACATAAGCAGAGAGATATGTAGGTACATATTAATTTTGTGAAAAAATTCATAATTTTTGTGCAATTTTTAGGTCTTAGGCATTATGTTTAATTTGGTGCTTTTTTGCGATTTTTTTCATATAGGCAATGTTTTTGGTTTTGCGATTTTTTCGGGTTTTGGCGTTTTTTTTTCAATTTTGGCGATTTTTTCGTTCTGGCGATTTTTTTTCATTTAGGCAATTTTTTTATTTTTATATGTTTTATTTTTTTGTGGCAATTTTTTTTGGTTTGGCACTTTTTTTCTTTTTGACGATTTTTTTTGGTTTCTGGCGTTTTTTTAATTTTGACGATTTTTTTCCATTTAAGCGATTTTTTTAATTTTTGGCGATTTTTTTAATTTTTGGCTATTTTTTTCATAAAGGCAATTTTTTTTTGTTTTGGCGATTTTTTTCGGTGTTTGGCGTTTTTTTTTAATTTTGGCGATTTATTTTCGTTTTGGGTATTTTTTTGTTGATTTTGGCGATTTTTGTTTATATAAGCATTTATTTTTGTTTTGGCGATTTTCGCGGTTTTTTGCGTTTTTTTTTTGTCATTGTGAAAATTTATTTTTAGTTTTGACACTTTTTTCTCGTTTTGGCGATTTTTTTCGGTTTTTTGCGATTTTTTTTTCGTTTTGGCGATTTTTTTGATTTTGCCGATTTTTTTTCATATAAGCGATTTTTTTTTAATTTTTGGCGATTTTTTTTCATATAAGCATTTATTTTTATTTTGTCGATTTTCGCGGTTTTTGGCGTTTGTTTGTCATTGTAAAAATTTATTTTTAGTTTTGACACTTTTTCTCGTTTTGGCGATTTTTTTCGGTTTTTTGCGATTTTTTTTTCGTTTTGGCGATTTTTTTGATTTTGGCGATTTATTTTATTTTGGCGATTTGTTTTAATTTAGGTGATTTTTTTCGGTTTTTGGCGTTTTTTTTTAATTTTGGGGATTTATTTTTGTTTTGGCGATTTTTTTGATTTTGGCGATTTGTTTTAATTTAGGCGATTTTTTTTTCATTTTTGGCGATTTTTTTCATATAAGCATTTTTTTTGTTTTGGGATTGTGGGATTTTTTTTTTCTTTTGACACTTTTTTTCTCGTTTTGGCGATTTATTTCGGTTTTTTGCGTTTTTTTTAATTTTGGCGATTTTTTTTTTTTCGTTTTGGTATTTCTTTTGATTTTGTCGATTTTTTTTTCATATAAGCGATTTTGGCGATTTTTTTTTCACATAGGCAATTTTTTTTTGTTTTGGCGATTTTTTCAGTGTTTGGCGTTTTTTTTTAATTTTGGCGTTTTATTTTCGTTTTGGCGATTTTTTTTATTTTGACGATTTTTTTTCATTTAGGCGATTTTTTTTTAATTTTTGGCGATTTTTGTTTATATAATCATTTTGTTTTGTTTTGGTGATTTTTGCGGTTTTTGGCGTTTTTTGTCATTGTGGAAATTTATTTTTAGTTTTGACACGTTTTGGCGATTTTTTTCGGTTCTTAGCGTTTTTTTTAATTTAGCGTTTTTTTTTTTCATTTGCGATTTTTTTCGTTTTGGCGATTTTTTTTTAATTTTTGGCGATTTTATAATTTTTGGATTTTTTAGTTTTACCGTTTTTGAAAATTTGACAGTTTAGCTTTTACGGTTTTCAAGATATAGCAATTTGTTAAAATTACATAGTCAAAATTGCATTAACTGATGGACCACCCTTTACTTAAAATTTTTTTTAATTTCAGTGTTAATTGTTCTAGCATATATAAAAATACACTAATTTTACAAATTTCAAGTGTCAACATGCATATGTACATACATAATACAATTGTATGTATATTACAAGGGATTTTAAAAGTTTTCGTCACTCATTTTGGAACACCCTTTAATTTTTAGCTTTTATATATTTGTTGTTGTAGCGACCAAAGTTCTACATACACTGTCCAAATTTCAGACCAGTAGCTTTTACCGTTCCTGAGAAAATAGCCTTTTCCTAAAACATGAAATATGTTTAATTATTAGAAAAAAAGTTAAAGTTTTCCAACCCTGGAAACGTTTTTTTTTAATTTTTTAAATTTTGAAATTTTTTTTTTCATTATAAATACCAATTTTATTCATACCGAAGTATAAAATAAGTTAATTTAACAAAAAAGTAATAAAAACTTGTTTTCGGTATTTATTTTCTATGGGAAAATTGAGTTTGAGTTTTCCAGCTCTGAAACCGTCTGCTCGATTTTGCTGATTTTCAATAGCAAAATTTTTCGGAAAATTGCTGACACACCAGTCCAAGAACGAAGTTTCTAGCTCTTCTGGGAGCTTGGGAAAACCGATTTCACGTACAGACAGACGGACAGACGGACATCGCTTGTTCGTCTTCCCTATGCATAAGGATCCAGAATATAAATACTTTATATTGTAGAAATTACAAACGGAATGACAAACCTATATATACCCTTTTACCATTTTTTGGTAAAGGGTGTAAAAACCCCAATTATACGGGAGAGCGTTTTTATTACATTATTTTTAATTGGTTAACAGCATTGGAAATGATTGCATATTTCAAAATAATAATAATAATAATAATAATAATAATAATAATAATAATAATAATAATAATAATAATAAATTGCATATTTAATAATAATAATAATACGATATTTTCGTGCACAAAACTTTCAAGGGTGTTAAATATATTACTACATACGAAAAATTTTGAATCAATTTCAATTATATATACATAGTTACAAAAAAGCTTACAAAAATGATGTTTATTAATATTATTATTTTAACGAAAATATGTACTTTTCAACTACATATACATGTATTTAAAAAATATTGTAGGGAATTAATATTCGTACACGCAAAGAAAAGATACAGTTGTAGAATGGTTGAGAAAACAATATTATGTTCTCAGAAACAAATCTGTGGTCGTTGAAAACAAGTTATTGTTATTTTAAACATTAATTTTGTTACGGTAAGCAAAGTAATGTTTGAATTTAATAATTACATTATTTTATTCATAAAAAAGTGTGATATGGTTAGAGTTTAACAATATAGTTTTGTTAAAAATTTATTACTGCAACATAATTTTTGTTATTATATAAAAATAATAAAATAAATAAAATAACAATATAATGTTATCCAAAACCATACTTTTTATACAGACGTGTCTGTATTTCGAGTATACACATATATGTAAGTATACATTTCTATATACATATGTATACATTTTATTTCAACAATATTAATGTTTTAAACAAGAGATCTAACAATATATATATGATTGAAAGACAAAATATTATTATTATATTAAATAATACTGTTGTCGTATTTAAAATTTTATTATAATAAAAGAACATGGTATAGTACGTCTCAATTATATTTTAGTCATATCTAGCAATAGTGTTGTCAAACAAAGTTTATTGTTTTTGTTGATAATATTATTATTAACTCAGATAATAATATTATTAAAAGTTTGCTTTTCTATTAACAATAATATGATTTAATTACAACCATGTAATTCAATCATAGTATGTTGCTGTTTGATTATGGTTACCTCAACCATATTTTTTCTTTGCGTGTAGTCAGTTTCATTTAATGAATTTTTTATTTTTGAAGTATGCTTTAAATATTCTTTATGATATTTAAATGATATAATATTTGTTGAACAACGATTTTTTTAATCTGTAAATTTCTTTGTTGAGATAATAAACTCTTAGCATATATTATATATCGCCCATGAGGATTTTAGCATTTTTAAGCCAAGCATATCGTATAAAATAAAATACCAAGCCAAAAAATCAAACAAAAAACGATTTTTGCATATGGGATAGTTTGACGTAGTAGGGGCGATATTCAGAATATTATAAAATCGTAAATTTGGTAGCTCTAATGGCATATACGTGCGGTGACCATATTTTTCAGCAAAAATAAAGGACATTTAGAAATATAAAAAAAATTAAATCAAGGCGCATAAATGAGGTGACTGACTGCACTAAGCCAGCAGACTGATGTATGTTAGCAAAACCAAATGTCAAATTTAGATTGTGTGGGCATAATTGTAAAAATATTCAGTTTTGTATGGTGTTTGACATTTCCTGCAAGAAACATGCATACACTTACCCTGTATTGAAAAGTATGGTGGTAACCATGATACAAAAAAACTCATATTTATTTTTACTGGTAACAGTCTTGTGAAAAGAATACGAGTTTTTTGCTCAAAAGTGAAAGCGAAAAAATCTAAAAGTTTGAAATCATCAATTTCCAAATTGTTTTCTTCTAAATTCGGATGCTAGAAGACATACTATTAATTTTTATTTTCTAAATTTCAACTTAAACAGGTGTAGTATGTGTTTTAACATCCGATCCCGCAAGAAGATATGTGAAAACGATGTGGAAGCCAGAACATATACCATAATATAAGGACCTAGAATTCTCTACAAAAATATTCGCACTCAAATTTGATTGCTTCGTTTCTGGTTATATCTGAACCACAATGCTAAAATGTGAATGTAAGAAATATCTTGCCACAGAGATATATTTTTAATATCAATAAAACTGGCTTTATTGGGAAAAAAATTTATGAAATTAATGTTTATATATGATTTCTACCATGTGGCCGCCATGGCTTGCGCGTAGATTGTGCAATCTGGAACACCAATTTTCAACAACTAGTTGCGGCCGCATTTCGCCGATAAAACTTCGAATGTTGATTTTCAGGTGCTAAGTTTTTTGTGGTTTATCGACGTAGACAAGTGACGTAACATAATCCCAAAGGAAATAATCCAATGGTGTTAAATCACACGATCTTGTTGGTCAAATAATTTGGCCATTACGTGAAATTATTTTTATTAGAGTAAATCAATTGTAGTGCCTGATGTGTGGCATGTGGCTCCGTCCTGTTGGAACCACATGTCAGCAAGATTAATGCCACATAATTGAGGTACAAAAAATTTCAAATCGTGTTCCTATACCATTCACCATTGACAGTAACATTTGGGCCAATGACTCCGCCAGCCCCTAAAGCGCACCAAACAGTAATTTTCTGTGGATGTGATAGTGTTTCTACAAAATCTTGTGGATTCTCCTCACTCCATATACAACAATTCTGCTTATTTAAGGACTCATTTAACCAGAAATGGGCTTCATCGGAAAATAAAATTTTGAAGATGAAGTGCAAGATGAGTTTGACGAATACACTAATCATTTTAATTAAAAATTTCAACAATTTGCACGCGTTGCTTTGGTGTTAGTCGAGTCATAATAAAATTTCAAAGCAAACTAAAATAAATTCAGTAAAGTGCTCCTTTGCCCGCGCACGAAGGGTTCCGTACGGACACGAAATATGTAATTCAATACGAACTTTAGCTTGGATTTATTTTTCGTTTTTGACGTTTTTTTTAATTTTGGCGATTTTTTTTTGGTGTTAGCGATTTTTTCGGTTTTTGAAGTTTTTTAGAAATTTTTTAGTTTTGACATTTTTTTCTCGTTTTTGCGATTTTTTTAGTTTTTTGGCGTTTTTTTGTTTTAGGCGATTCTCTAGTTTTGGCGATTTTTTTAAATTCAGGCGCTTTTTTAGTTTTGAAATTTTTTTTCTCATTTTGCGATTTTTTTCGGGTTTTGGCGCTTTTTTTCCATTTTAGCGATTTTTTTTCATTTGGACGATTTTTTCGAATTTTGCGACTTATTTTGGTGTTAGATTTTTTTTAATTTTAGCGATTTTTTTAAGTTTCGCGATTTTTTTATTTTAGTGATTTTTTTTTGGTTTTGGCGATTTTGTCGGTTTTTTGTTTTTAGAAATTTTTTAGTTTTCACATTTTTTCTCGTTTTGGCGACTTTTTTCGAATTTTGGCGCTGTTTTATTTAAGGCGATTTTTTGGTTTTGGCGATTTTTTTAAATTTAGGCGATTTTTTAGTTTTGACAATTTTTTTCTCATTTTGGCGTTTTTTTTTGGTTTTTGGCGATTTTTCAATTTGGCGATTTTTTTGTATTGGAAATTTTTTTAATTTAGGTGCTTTTTTTTTGTTTTGACATTTTTTTTCTCATTTTGGCGATTTTTTCGAATTTTGCTACTTATTTTGGTGTTAGAAATTTTTTATAATTTTGGCAATTTTTTTGATTTTTAGGGATTTTTTTGTTTGGCGATTTTATAATTTTCAGATTTTTTAGTTTTACCGTTTTTGAAAATTTTGAGAGTTTATCTTTACGGTTTCCAAGATATAGCAAGTTGTCAAAATTACATAGTCAAAATTGCATTAAATTATGTACCACACTTTAATTTAAATTTTTTTAAATTTTTGTGTTAATTGTTGTAGTCTATATAAAAATACACTAATTTCACAAATTGCAAGTGCCAATATAATACATATGTACATACAATTTTATGTATATTACATGGGATTTCAGCATTTTTGTTGCTCGTTTTGGAACACCCTTTAGTTTTTAGTTCTCATGTATTTGTTGTTGTAGCGGCCAAGGTTCAGGTCCGTAGCTCGTACGGTTCCTGAGGAAATAGCGTGTGACGGACAGACGGACAGCGTAGCGAAAACAATAGGGTTCCTTTTTTCACCTTTGGTGTACGGAACCCTAAAAAGCAACCATCAACGGTTAAATAGGTGCTCAATTAAAACAGTGATGCCAACTCAAAGTTGTGACACTCTAATAAAAATACGTGTGGCACTCGGGGACATCCGCGGTAAAGCTATTGCTTAGCATTTTTTCATCAATTTATGCAAATTTATTTTTTATTTATGCAGTATTTTGTTTTGTCTTTGATATTAATTCAAGTTTTTTCTTTGATATTAATTCAAGTTACACTTTTAGAGCGTGGTGACCTGAAATCAATAGCATACTTTAGGGATTCAAATAAAAATAGTCCTAGATTTTATTTTCGTTACGAAATTTTTTGATTCGGTCATCGCGCTCAAAGCCCGCGATAAAAGCTATGCAATAGCTTAAAACCCTACGAATTGTCTGTTTGTTTGTGTTTATCATTTTTTGTTCTACATGTAAAAATATGTTATAGCAATACTGTATGTTAATGAAATCAATAGCATACTTCAAGGGTTAACATACACTGGGCCATTCAAATAAAAATAGTCTTAAGCCTGGATCGTCGGCTCACTGCAATAAAATTATAAGTAATAAGCCAAAATGGCTTATTTTTTTAATTCATTCTTGAAAAAGTCTATATGGTTTTATTACTAATGCAGTATGGTGCAGTTATGCGATTATATTTCAATTAGTTGAGAAATAAGGCAAATTTACCTTATTACGTATGACTTAATTTCAGTGAGCCGACGAAAATTGGTACATTCTGCCAATCGTGTGATCCCGGCCTTAGGTTTTTATTTTCATTGCGGAAGTTCTTGATTCGGTCGACACTCTCAAAGCGTGCGATAAAAGCTATGCAATAGGTTTAAAACACCCTTTCCATATGTATGTTTGTATTTATGTTAACTATCGCACCCGTTTCCAGTGGCAGCACTTGGGCAAGGATGTGAGTTTCCACATTTACATGTGTTACTCGTACTAGTCACGGAATGTAGCCAATTCGCAGCTTCATGATGACCTCAAAATGATGGGCGACAACCTTATGTTTAACGAAAAACTGACATGCAGTTAGCATGTATAACCAAATTAAACTATAATGATGTTAACGGGTTAATTATTAAAATTATACATTAAAAATTGGCGCATAATGAACTTTTAATTCCCAATGTGGTTTGTAATGAAACATTTTATAGCAAAACTCGTTGTTATGCTAAATCTTTCCACATGCTAGCTCCATATCAGATTTTTGTTATACATTAGGATGTAAGGGTCTTATGCAAAAAACTTAACAACGCTTTGCAAAGCAATGTTAAGTAAAGTTGTATTCTAAAAAAATTATTATATCAAATTTTTAAAGTAGGTCCCCACGTTTGTTAAGACTACTTTAAGTTGATATTTTCAAAATGTGTATTTTGTACATCAAAATTTTTGTTAATATAGCACATATTGATTCATGATAGATGTGAAAATGAAGTTAGAAGTGTTAGCTCTTTGCTTAGATTTACTATTTCTGTCATGTACTGGAAATCATTATCAAATTATCCAACTGATTAAAATAAATACAATTTTACAAAAATGTTTTAGTGATGTACATACAATCAAAACAAATCGAAAAGCTGGATATTCAAATACTCATTTCATTCGAATAAAAGAAATTGTGATAATTCTTCTTTGTTCCTGATATTTTTTTACGTATACTTCATACAAAAGTTTATCCGTTATCCTACCATGTCAGAAGCTCACATTGTTTAAATTATGTTGCGTTAATTCAAGAAAATAAAAATTTATTTAATAAAATAAAAAAATATTTGAATACCCGAATGAAATTGTATTAGATTTTGTACATACATCATAAGCTGTGAAGTGGTTGTTGAACACGGTGGTGTTACCAGTATTTAGTATTAAATAACAAATTAATTTAAGTTGTATTTTGCATACAATTTCTTAACAAAGCAATGTATGCCTTAAAGTGCTTGTCACCTAATATGAACTTTAAGGCTAAAGTAAAATATTTTTTTGCATAAGGGGGTAAATCTTTTACACAACGGAGAAACTTAACTCAACATACTTTACAATCTCATACACGACTTACCAATGTTGTACCAACGCTTGCAGGGTGAATGTTAATTTTTTGATCTTCAATTCCTTTTTTTAAAGTTCTATATCAAAGGACATATACTTCATTTATCTATAGCAAAAGAACGAATGACCGCCATTACAAAATATCATGAAGTCACACGTCATAACTTAAAACAAGGCTGCCAGATGAACACATGCTAACAATGAGTTGCTTGCTTGACCGTTTCATTAGAGGGCATGTGTTCAATTTTAAATAAATTTCTCGTCGATTAAATGAATGCTTGTAACCAATTAAATATAGATTAGTTTTCTTCTAATTATTTGCTCAAGAGGTGATATGTACTTTATTCTCCTTATTTCTGAAAAATATGACAATGTAGTTTAGAGCTGAGCCCAACTCGTCCGAACTCGTTCAGTTGGTCGTTTAAGGCACAAACCTGTCATCAAAACCATTTCATTTAGACTTGGGTCCAACTCGATCAGTCAGTCGTTTTTGACTTAAGCCTGGGATCAAACCCATTTCAATTATAGAATTATATCGAACTCTTTCAGTAGCTCGTTTTAGATATAAACCGTTGATCAAACCCATTTAAATTACATGGGTTTGGTTATTGGTTTGTGCACAATGAACTACTGAAAGAAATCGATACAAATCTATTTTTGACCAATGATCAAATCTATATTATTAAAATGGGTTTGACTTACTTGTTTGTGTCAAAAACGAGCTACTGAATGAGTTCAATCTAATTTTAATTACAGATGTGTGTCAAAGACTATTAATTGAATGAGTTCGAACAAAGTATATTTTATATAACATGTATAACATTGTAGCAACTTCATACTTTTTGGAATAAATTTTTTGATAAGGTGCCTTTGAACAATAGTTTTGACGTGACATAATTTATTTCTAGGCTTATACTCCATTCCAAGGTTAATATGTTCAATATATTTGCAGATTTGTAAAAATTCTCGTAATTAACATTTTGTATATTAAATATATTTTATTGATTTGTTAAAATTGTTCAAAAGAAGCATATTTATTTAACACCTATTAAATTTTAATTTTACTTAGAAATTACACTTTCAGTGCGCAATTAATTTATTCTCTAATAAATTTATTGTATACCAAAAATTTCGTATACTAAATACTCGTATATTAAATTAGCCAACATTGATTGTACTTGTTCAATTAAAAAGTGAAGTTGAAATTTCGCACTTGATAAGTTATTCCTTCCCTTTTTGTTATTCATCAAAAAAGCTTTTTATGGCTTTTTTATTATTATCTAGTGCGCCCATCATTTATTTATTCCCTCTTTGGTTTTGCCGGAGATGATCGAGATTGTGCTTGATTTTTTTTTTATTAATTTTTTTTTGTTGCGGGCAAGTGGTGGAGTAAAAAAAAATAAAGTATGTGTAAGTGAGGCGAGTGCTTGAATGTTAAAGTGGCTCACAATTGGTAGGTAAGTAATTCTATTTAACAATCTCATAATACCTTTAGTTTTATGTGCATATGCATGTACAAACATATTTATTAATATTTTTTCAGTCAGTTTGGTTTCTTTTATATGCTTCATATTCGTAAAAAAATGTACTGAGTTTTTTGGTATAAAACGAGAAGCCCATCATTATAACGACATCAGTACAATTTGTCAACTCGCATTTTAAGCACAATTAAGAAAAAGATCAACCAGAGAATCTCTTATCCTCGATTTTGTTAGCTAACTCGTGTGTGTAACGCGTGTACATATAATTTTTAATTATAATTCATATGTGGATTATTTTGACCTAGACCTCAAAATCTTTAAACAATAAATTGCATAAGTCACAAAAAAAAAGAGAAAATATTTTTTTAAATTTTTTTAAAACGAAAAAAAAATAATATATAAAGTTTTAACAAAATGTACAAGTTCGGTTTAGTTTTATTATGCGTTGTTTTGTTCGCCTTTGCATTAGCTCGTCCAGCTCAAGATCAAGCAGCTGATGCTAATGCCAATACCTCAACTCCAGCCACCATCATAAATCAGGTCGACGTTAACAATCCTGATGGCAGTTTCAATAGCAGGTGGGTGTTTGTCATAGTTTGTCAAGTCAAGTAACTTACTCGGCTCTGTTTAGAAAAAATTTTTGGAAAAATAAACATTTAAAATTGATATTATCATTCCGGTGGGAAATATTTATTTCTGAACGCATTCGTCCCGATGTGTGAACGAACATAACTGACATTAAAGAATGAATTTTTGGTATTATGTTAGTTTAAGTTAGGTTTTACATGCTGTCAATTTCAAGAGAACCCGGACCGCTTGGGTTCAGGTGAGTCTCATTGTGCTGCCTGGTCAGGTGAGAATAGTAAACAAGTTTTCTTTAACCATCTCAAATGATCGGTATTAAACCAATTCGAATTTTTTATGAATGTATGTATTCAAGGTTTGAAAAATTGGAAACCAACGATAGTCGCACTTTTATCATAAGATTAGGTGTTTAATAGTTTTCTTTCCTTCTACGTTACGACAAGTCAGAAGTATTATATGGAAGATTTCAAAATATGGTATATATGAAAATTCCATATTTCCAAGACTATCTTGGATTGTAACGTTGTAACGTGGCCAAATTAAGTTTGAGGAGCAGGTAACCTCGTTTGACAAACTAGTTTACATAATTGCAAAAATCCATTGCTCTTTGTTTAATTTGAAATATTTGTATTCCAAACCATTTGATCGGACATCTTTGGCTAGCCCGTCCGTTATATCGTTCAAATGTGCACCTCGAGCACTGATACGAGGATTTACTCTTGATTATAATATCTCGCCATCTCATAAAGAGACATTCATTAAGCTTTACTGTGCTCTCGGTACATTATGCATACGAATATCTCATTGAATGTTTTATAGAATCTTAACCAGGGGTCTACTCTGTAATTTGAAACGAACGAAAATGCTTTCGAGTTTGTATGCTTATAACATGTAAATTCGAAAGCATTTTCTCTCGTTTCAAACTACATAGTAGACCTTCAGTTGTCCGTCTTTCTTACAGTTGATATTTTAGCCTGTTTTGCATTACACTGATTGTCTAGCTTCAATGCAATATTCAGTCCGAAGTGGAAAGAACTTGCTCACCTATCCGCATGTCCAATTTCTATGTGTCTGAGAAATTACCTTGCACATCGGGAAGATTTCTAAACGTCGTTCCATATGTAGCAGAACATCGTTCCATGTTGACGTCAATTCCTCTACCGGGCAACGGTTCGGATGACCAATAGTCTATTTACACTCGTATTTCAAAATTTCCTCATGGCCAATGATCGCCTTTTTTCATGCATTGGTTACCTGTAACCGTAACGATGAATTTTCGTTTACATTCTCCAAAAAATTACTTACATCAAAGTTATTTTTGTTTTTATTAAACACAAGCATATGTACATGCATTTTTATTCCAAATCCGTTTTTCTCAAGAAAAAAATTTAATCTTTATGTTAGAGAGAGTATGGCCTCTTACTTTCTTAATCTGTAAGAACGTCTGACAATACAACGATTGCTTAAGAGAATTGCTTAGATCTAGAAAATTTGACTATTTCTTATTACTCAATATACTAAATGCTTTTCACTTGGGTACTAAATACTTTCAACGCATTTTTTTAGTTTCATATAAAAGTAATTTTAATTTTAAATAGAAAATTGTTTTTATATTGTTCTAGACGATTATCTAACAATGCAGTGAACATCCTTTTCGATATTATAATAAAATAAAGTAATATAATGTGAAGTATTTTGAAAGATTTTTGAAAAGTTTTGTACTGTAAATCTTTTGAGAGCGATCAGAGGGAATGCGAAAAATAAGATTAAGCACTGCCTTATGCCTCAGATATACTGTTGGAAGAATCGTGCTGATATACAATACAAAATCTCACAAAATGTAATAGAATGCTTAGAAATATATAGAAATACAATTTGGGTGTGTAGTAAGCAAAACTAAGTTCTGCATGTTTCTACTTGAAGCTTTTGAGAAGAGATTTAAATTTCTTTTAGTTGCAACTAGTCTTTAATTAAAAGAAGTAAACGAGTTGATCAATAGCGAAATAATAAATACTACTTGCTTAGAAGACTTGTCACTAAACATATAAAAACTAATAATCGAACTTAACTACTTTTTTGGAAACAGCTTCAAAAATAGTTTTCACGCTATCTTTTTAATAAGAAGAATAAAATTTTAAATATATTTCAGTAAAAAAAAAATACACTTAGCATTTTAAGAGTGATAACAGAAGCAAATTTTTAAAATAATATAATTTTTTGTATGCTTACTTTCGAAAAAGCTCTAAGTTTTAGATTTAACAACCGGATTTTTGAAAACATTAGCATTTTCCTACTTATGTTTCGATTCTAAACAATAACGTTCAAAAATTGTGTTTTAAGCAACAATCTTCTTCGTGTGTTCCACTTTGACGTCAAAAGACTTTATATAACCAGAAAGACACAGAAAAGCTTAAAGCTATTTTTTGTTTTCTATGGTTATGGCTATGGCACCTCTGTTTGCACCTTTATTCTTAAGAACGTATGCATATGCACTTTCATTTTATAAAAACAGCCTGTGAATCTTAATCTGAGCTCTGAAAATAACCTTTGGCAGAAGTTAAACTTGACAAGCTTTGATTGACTTTGGTTTTGTTCAAATTTTTTTTTAAATTTCCCTTAAAAGCAGAAACAATTTTTTAATTATAAGCACATACATATGTTTATACATATGTATGTATGTTTTGAACATATTTTGAAAAATGTTGGTACTAAGCAACTATAACGTTTTAAGGGCTTTGAAATAGAAAAAACTTAACCTTGCGTTGACCAAATATCACTTACATATATGTCGTTAGAATTGTGTGTGATTAAAAATTAACATGAAAAACACAAAGCAAAATGTCAAAGAAATCTAAAAAAAATCAAACATACATACATGTGTATGTATATAATGAAAACATGATTGAATTTTAAAATCTTCAAGAGCTTTAAGCTCCAGTTGGTAACGAGACATAGCCCTAAACTAAAAAAATACTTTTTATTGTAGCATAACGACCTATAGATACTTATACTTGACGCTTCAACATAATTCTTTACAATCCCAGCAAAAATTAGACAATACCATCTGAACTACGTGCCATATTGAAGTACTCGCTTACAAATCAAATTACGTAAAATTTAAAAAATAGGAAGCAGAAGTTGAAAATATTTTTTTGGGGTTTAAAAGATGACGTGAAAATATTGCTAAAATATATATATATGTGTGCGTTGTTTGGCCTTCGAGAGTTTTTCGTCTCGCTCGCACTAGTTGAAGATTATATGGTAACCCATGCTAGATGGGTTACCGTATTATTATTTTGTGGAATTTCTTTAACAATCACGTTGCTACTTCCTATGTGAAGACATAGGTCGTGTACAGTCAGTCACAAAAATGTTTAAAATACTGTTAATAACATATTGGGCATATGGTCTGGTTACTCCGCCCATATTTGTGCAACATCATATTATGCAAATTTACTTTGTATAATATTTTTAAATAAATAAATAAAATAAATATATATATCCTGAAATCCAAAGAAAAGTCAACCGCAGGGCTAAAAATTAAAATTAAGAAATGTGTTATTTTCATTGAACTGAATTTTTTTCGTTTCCAATAAAAGATACAAATAAAGATAAAAAAATTTGGATTGCATTTTATTTATTAGCTTGTTCGCAGCGAAGGAGTACATATCACAAACGTATTGTATAATAGTGCTCGACAGATTTATCATGTGCGTGACGATGTTAAAAGTTAAAAAACTATGATATATATAATTTTTTCAAAGTTGTATAGCTATTTATATAATCTAAGATAACTTCTTATAGCTGTAATAAAATAATAAAACTCTATCTCAAGTGGATTCACAGAAATCTAAAATATAAACTGACATCATAGTTTAAGAGTATAATTTTTGTAGCGCGTGCGTACGCAACATTTAGATTTATATCAACGAAAATAATAACTCTTTTCATAAACACTTTACACATTTTATAAACGGGTACAAAATTGAATAGTTAGAATCTAAATGTACTTACGTACGAAAAAGTTTCCTTAAAAAATCAGCTATAACTATACGCACGCCGTAACAATGCGTGACACGGATTTCATGATATACATACATATATGCATGCATACATGCCTTATTATATACATCCTAGTAATTAAACTATTTAATTTTATTAATTATTAATTGTTTCTTTTTTCAGCTATGAAACCTCCAATGGCATACGTGTAGAAAATATTGGGTACATGAAAAAGATTTTGGTACCCCGGTCCGAAACCGAAGATGGGCACGTGATTGAGGAGCACGAAGAACTGATTTTGGTACAGTCTGGTTCCTACAGTTATATGGATCCTGAAGGCAATATTATAACCCTCAAATATTTGGCCGATGAAAATGGCTTTCAGCCCGAAGGTGATCACTTACCTCATCCCCTTCAATAGAGCTACACTGTATTTAATTAGTTTAAAGATTTAAGAATTTTAAGTGTATCGTTTAAGTTTATCGTATATATCAGTAACTCGTTATGAGGAATAACTCTTTGTAAAATATGTCTTTAATTTAAATAAAGGTAAAACACATACGAATAAATATATGTTAAGAGAAAAAAACTCAAAATATCCTATTTTACTGCCAGTTTATAGAAGCCATTTAAAAATTCTCGTCTGCCTATTTATAGTGAAAACAAAAACAAGTAAGTAAGTGCTGTATTCGGCTGTGACGGATCTTTAAAAAATAAGCACCGACATTCATATTTTTTTTGTGAAAAAAATTTATAATTTTTTTGCTCTAGTGCAATTTTTAGTAAGTGACCTCTTGGTATTTTTCGATTAAATCTTTTTTTTATATTAGCAATAAGTTGAATATCGATGCCTTAAGGTGCAATCAGAGGTTACATAAGCATAGCCATAGAAACAGCCGTTCGAACCAAACTAATGGGCAACGCTATATTTAATTATAGGTGACTCACCATGACGCCATAGCCATTACCATAGATACCAATTAAATTTTGGTTTGGTTATGGCTTTGGCATTATGGCCATGTCACATCTAATTGCACCTTTACTTTCTTGAAGTCGTATCTTAAAAAATCCAAGTTTACAGAAGAGCAAAAAAAAAGTTCATCTCTTTATACTTCGGTGTTTGGATAAAAGTTTAAATACAATTATTAAGGAATTGATTATATCTATGTATGTAGGTATATTAATGGTACTAATATACTAATATTTTTTAGTTTCAGCACGAAGCGCATTTATTGAGATACAAGTTTTCTGCATTAAGAGTAATCCTCACAAAAACATATATGTTAAGAAAAAGACCAAGTTCTTATCTAAAATTTTGGCTATTAAAAGTAGTGAGTTAAAAATTTTGACCAAGTTCTTCTTTGCACAAGTTCTTCTGCCATTCTGGGTTTCATATTATTTTTAGGCAACCTGCTTACTTGACATAATTTTTTTGGTCAAAATTTTTATCTCTTAAAATATTCCAAATTTGTATCCAAAGTTTCTGGTGCTTTAATTTTTAGATTTTCCGATTGAATAACTAAATTTTGTCTACAAAATATCAGCTCCCTACAGTATAATATTACGTAAAATTCTCTCACTTTCCTATCTGCTAGTGCTTATCATTCATGTAAAGTTTCGTAGGAAAAAGCTAATGAGAAATACAAATAACAGACTAAAAACTGCTAAGCCGAAGTACATGAAAGAATAAGCTTGTACTTACGGACACTTTTCAAAACCGGAAATTTTTACTTAAGATAAGTGCAATCTGTGTAAAAAGTTTCCATGAAATTTATTTTAATTTTGAGTTTAAAGTGCTTTTTCCCGCCCCCTGATTGAAACTGACGGGTTCTTAGACTTTTCTTAGTGAAATCTGATCTAGGTTTACTTGTGTATAAGATTTCAGTTCTCAAGTGCGAATCTTAGTTTAAAGGCGTGGCCGCGCATACCGTATGAAACTTCTTGGTTTTAAGATTTTTTCATTGGCTTAATCATTTACACCAGAGCTATTCAACCTTTTTGGTTCGCTACCACAAAACTCATAACCAACAATTCGCGTACCACCAAAAAAATTCTATGTGTATAAACAAGTATGGGCTCTCTATGGGCCCGCATCTACACTTTCTTGTGTATAACATTTCAGCCCTCTTGCGCGAATTATACCTTTGAATTATATGAGCATTACGTCGCACACTATTTTAAATTCACGAATTTGTTGTGAGCAGCACATCTAATGCATACGCATTGTCTTTTAAGATATGCTAGACCGAGGTACATTAAACACAAAGCTAAAATTGTATTGGAGTGACGCCCACTTTTTAAGGTGATAGCAACTTTTAATAGCCAACTTTTAATTTTTATGGGCGTGACCCCCATGTGACTAATACGTCCGGGTTTTCAGGTTTTTCTAGTTGGTTTCTCACCTAGACCTACTTTAATATCCAATTTAAGCTCCTTATCACAAATTTTTATTTTTTATTTTTATATGCGTAAGCCCGCCCCACTTTTTCAAAACCCAAGTACTTTTTCGGCCAGTGGTTATTGTTTGTGTCAAGTTTCGTTGGAAACGGATAATAATACCTGTTCCAGCATAATATTTGTTCCAGCATTAAAATTTAGTAGAAAAATAAATTGGAAATGGACGATTTAAAATTTTTTAATTTTCTTGTTTCGTTTTTGTTTTACCAGACTGTTTACAAGTAAGTGAAAATTAAAAAATTTTAAATCGTTCACTTAAAATTTCTTTTTTCTAAATTTGGATGTTAGAACACATACTAATAATTAGTGTATTCAACTTAAACACGTGTAGAATGTGTTTTAACATCAGAACACACAGGAAATCGTGTGAAATCTATTCGGAAGCCAGAACATACACAATGCCCTTTTTGAAAGTCTAACTTGCTCATACTACTGGACCTTTCACTACAAAATGAAATTATGACGGAAAAAAGTAGAAATGATTACCAAAAAAAATTTAATATTAAAATAAAAAATTTTAAAAATTTCCTAAATTTGCCCTAAAAACGCCAAATATGCTCTGAAAATTCGAAAAATCTAAAAATATGCGTGTTAGACTGAAGTATGGTAAAATATGCAAGAATATGCACTAACAAATCGATGCTAAAATTCATAAAAAGTTCTGAAACTGATAAATATCTTAATTCCGCATTGATATATCAGACAAGAAAAAACATGCAATTGCATATTTGCCGTTTCCCTGATTATAACTATACCCTATGCCAATTTCGTATACATCCAAAAAAAACTAACGAAAGTTGAACAAATTGTAATTCAATGTGGTCATTTCCGGTTCTTCAGTGCGTTACGCATGTACATAAATTTGATTATTTTTTTTTAACTGATAGAAATTCCATTTCAAAACATTTAAGTACAATGAAAAACTCTATGATCATTCTAGGTCAAGAAAAAACTAAAATATTGAGGGTAAGTTAGAACTTTTTATTGAAATGTTGACTTCCGGTCCCAAAGTGCAACAGTCATGCACAGTGTGCATATTTAAGAATCTTAAAAAAAAAACTATTATGGGTATACCCCAGACTAATTTCGTATTGGAAAAAAATTGGGCAGTGTTCCGGGGTTGAACTGTATTACTCGTCTTAAGAAATTTGTATACCTATTAAACCTTTAAAGATAACCTTCTCAAAATGTTACAGTATAACAAAAACAGCGTAGGCTAATTTTGGTAAAAAAAAGAGTTTTACAATTTCGTGGTTAAAGAAAACACATTTTTTTTTTAATTTTCGTTTATGCACATAAGAAAAATTTAAATAATTTTCTATAAGAAATGCATTTTAATTTCTTAGCTTTTTAATTCGAAATAATAATATAAAAATATGAATTTTCGCACTGCAGCACTTAACCACTTTCCCAAAACTTGACAACTAAGCATCATACAAAAAAATATTTTTCATATAATATATTTATGTATGTCTACTAGAAGTATAGCAAAGAAAAAAATAACATATCTTATGATAACAGTCGTTAAGCAGCTCTGGGTCGGGGAACATCTCTCGCGTCGTCGTAATTATTTCTTGTTTCAGGCTTGTGTGTGTTATTTGGCCTTTGAGAGTTTTTCGTCTCGCTCGCAGTGGTTGACTGATCTGCCACGGATAACCGATAATCTTGCGGTTTTTTGTGGAATTTCTTTAACAAACACGTTGCCTACTTCCTATGTGAAGACATAGGTCGTGTACAGTCAGTCACAAAACCTTTTAAAATACTGCTAATACCATCATCGGCATATGGTCTACGTAACTCCGCGAATATTTGTGCAACAGCATATTTTGCAAATTTATTTGGCATTAATATGTTTAATAAATAAATAAAAATAAATAAATATCTTATGATAAATAAATGTGAAAGACAAATAAAGAAGTATCCTTAAGATATGCTAATATCTTTCAAAAGGACAAAAGCTGAGGAAATGATAAACCAAGTGCGCAGTTTGATTATGTTTTGAGCCTACATCAGCTGCGTCAATGAACATATATACATACTAAAGTCCTGCACAAGACCACTTACAAGAACTTTTAATACATGAGGGGTTTTTAAAATGCTTAATTAAAGCGAAATCTTCTAAAACAAACGCTGTTGGCAAGTTATTTGTTTCAGTTATTGCAGGTATAGGAGTAATGAAAAAAATACTTCGTGTTTGAAAAATTTGTGACGCTTGCTTCTGTATAAGCATGGGTGCGTATATAAACGTCATGCATGCCAGAATGATAAATTACAAGATTATGCCAATGCAAAAAAAACGTGTGACGTCACGCACACTGCGTTTCTATTGGCTGATAATTTAGTTGATTATTTTTTATACAACTCTTTAAAGTTATATATTGTTTTCGATCATATGAAAAATTTCCAATATTTTTTGTGGCACCTAGTTAAAGTCGGTTCAACTTAACACACACTTTGTTTTTGACTATAGTAGAAAAATATTTAGAAACAGGCTTTTAATTTTAAGTTGTTTTTAAAACGAACCGACTTTATTTTATGAGTATGGTTATGGTCCATATTAGCTTACAATCTACATCTTATACACACATACACTCAAACGTACAATATGCAAAATAACAAGCATACATGCATTAACACTACATCTTTTGATTGTTTGTTACGAACAAGAAGTCTTTGCGACATCGTTTGTTAACACTCATACACATGAACATGACGACAGCATTTATTATTGGTTTAGTATAATGTACAGCGATGCGTACTATTACCAAAGCGCGCTATTGCCCTTTTCAAAACGAGCTATAACGCGCTAAGTTGCAGCATTGTCAACAATTTATAGCCAAAACGCGCTATTAAGTTTTAATAAAATTCGATGTGTATATGTTTAAAATTTTGCAATATTGCTTCTTAAAAATTATTGCTCTTGTGCAAAAACGATTTTTAAAGTTAAAGCATTCTTTAAACCCGGTTTTGCCATAAAAAATTCGTTTGTTAAATCAACTTTAAGTTTACCAATTGTTTTTGCATAAGGGGGTATATCCTTAATAACTAAAATCATTTCATACTAGGCTTGTGTCATACATGATCGAATTACTTCAACTGAATTATTCCTTAAAATGAACGAATGAAATGTTTCTATATTTTCTCTTTATTTCTTTCATCTTTCGGTTTTTCTGTTTACTTTTATATTCCTATGTGCTTTTATATTTCTGTTTTTGAACTGATAGTATTGTCTAGTCGACGCGCCAATTTAGCGCGTTTTTAATTAAGCGCGCTAAGACGGAAAAAAGCGGGTTGGGCATAGTTCAAACGCGCTAAATTGGCATCGCTGATAATGCATGCCACGAGAATACATTAAAAAAACAAGTTTTATTTACATTTCAAGACTGTTTACTCATGCCTCTAATACATACATATGTACATATTTGCCACGAAACATACTTACAAAAAAACGTCAGTACGTAACACTATTGCACGCATGCAGTTTTGTTGCGGTTTTTGTTTGTTTAATTCCTCAAGTGCTTTTTGTTTGTTTTGTATTGTTTTTCGCTTTTCAAGCGCGCATATACTCACGTATGTATGTATGTATGTATGTGTGCATGGGCATATATTTTTGTAATGGCTCTTCTTAACAAATAAAACAAACAGTGCATTAGCGGTTTTCTGGGTGACATTGATTTTGGTGTCAGATGAAATGCAGATACATACACACATGTACACATATGTACATATGTATGTTTGTACTAGTCCGTTACGCGTAATTCACACGCCTGCATTTACAACCACACATCTGTACATAAAAAAATGTATGAATGCGTTTTAAACACTTACTGATGTTGCATCATCGCACTCCCATCAATCGATGATCAAAGTGCTGCCAATGATCGATATCTTGATCTTGAGCACGAGTACGATCGAGTACAAGTGTGTGCTAATACGTAGGAATCTTATTTCATTGTTCAGTGCAATTAACCACCGCCACTGCTAACTCGATTCATCGACACCACGACTATTACGTCTGCAAGATGTAAAATATTTTTTTGCAGTACATACCCTGTAGAAAATGGCACTAGTGAAACAATTGCGCTGATTTACACGGGCATAAATGTGCTGGCATAACATGCCAGTTGGTATGTGAGAGAGGCAAGGAGAGTGGATTGTGGTTGGCATAACTTTTTAAGCAGCTACAACCTCGCATTAGCAGCACAAAAACAATGCACACAACTTAAAAAACAGCAAACTTGGCCAAGTTCCGGCCAATGCACGCAGTGTGTATATTTAAAGGAAGTCATTCGAGCTGTTTTTACCCCCCTCACAACTTTGTTCCCCGCAACCGTAAAACTATAAATTTTAATTAGAATAAATTCATGTAAGCTCATATGCGAAGTTTGAAAGTTTTACAATGAAACGTTCCGGAGATATAGAGGTGCAAAAAGTGTATATTTTAAGACATACTCACACACACATACTCACACTCACACACTCATCAAATTGATGAAGCACTTGCGCTATAGCTAGAAAGCTGAAATTCGTTAAACGAGTAGATCTAGGTAAGCAATGAACTATAAAAATCTGAAAACCCGAAAATTTTAACCGGGGGGCGGGGCTACGCCCATAAAAATAAAAATTTGCTCTAGTGAGGTGAAATTTGCTACACAAGTATAAATAAGTAAGTACTCACCTAAAAAAAAATCTGAAAACACGAAAATTTTTACCCAGGGTGCGGGTCTACGCCCATAAACCTCAGAATTAAAAAAATATTTCTAAAGCGTTTAACTCAAGCGATTTGATTGAAATTTGGCACAAATGTTGCAATAATACAAAGCTCTAAATTTTTATTAAAAAAAATGGGCGTTATCACGCCCATACAATTTAAGCCTACTATTTCATATGTTTCGAGTCAGCACTTTTAAATGCACTATTTATGTATTTACTATTATCCATTTAAAACGCAACTAAACAGGAAAGATAACTACTAGCCAAAAAAATTTTTTGGGTTAAAAAAGTAGGCGGGAACACGCACATAAGAACAAAAACTAAAATTTACGCTAGTGAGCTGAAATTTGATAAACGCGTAGTTATAGATTACCAAAATACTAGAAAAATCTAAGAACCCAAAAAGTTTACCTAGTAGGGCGGGGCTGCGCCCATAAGGCTCAGAATTTAATTAACAAATCTAAGGCATTAAACTCAAGCGATTTTATTGAAATGTATCATACATGTTCTATAATACAAGTCTATAAATTTTCGTTGAAAAAGTGGGCATTAACACGCCCATTTCACGTACTTCGGGTCAGCACATTTGAATATGCTACATATTTATATATTTATTACTATCCGTTTTCAACGAAACTCGACAGGAAAGATAACAAATGGCACCAGCAGGTATCGAGATTGAAAAAGTGGGCCCATAAGAATAAAATAAATAAAATGTACGCTAGTAAGCTGAAATTTGATAAAAAAAAGTAGGTCTAGATTAGCAACTAACTAGAACAATATGAAACCCCGGAGATTTTTACTAATGATATTCCAATAAAGCACACAATTAAAAGAGCAAATTTAAAATATTTGTCTCAAGCTGTTTTATTGAAATTTGGCACAAATGTTGGAATAATGCAAAGTTATAAAGTTTCGCTGAAAAAAGTTGGTGTTAACACGCTCATACAATTTAAACTTCGGATCAACAGATTTAAGTATACTATTTATTTAAATATTAATATCCGTTTCCAACGAAACTTGACACATATGATTGGTACTGGCAAAAAAAATTATTTAAAAAATGTGGACGGGAATACGCCCATAAAAATTAAATAATTAAATTTGCGCTAGAGAGCTGAAATTTAGTACGTAAGTAGGTCAAGATGAGAAACCAAATAGAAAAATCTAAAAACCCAAATATTTTAACCAGGAGTGGCATGGGTGACGATAATTTAACTAAAAGCTATCATCTTAAAAAGGGTAAGATGACAATTGAGCGCTGCTCATAACAAAATCTTGAGTTTAAAAAAGTGACGGAGAGTGGGGGTAACGGCCATAACATTGCAGGCTATAATTTGCACTAGAGTGCTTAAATTCAATACACAAATAAATCTAAATTAGAGATCACCAAGAAAGATTTAAAATCCTGGAAGTTTCAATTGGGGGCATCGATACGTACTATAAGCTCAAAATTAGGAATTTAAGTTAAAGGATTTACGAACAGGAAAAATTTTAAAGCACAGATTGTTAAATAAGGGAAGTAGGGCCACATTTATAAAATTTTTATTTTGTAATGTTATACAGTAGAGAAATGCAATTTTGCAAAAAAAAATTGACTTAGGTAAGGTACCAACTAGATAAATTTAAAACAGAAACAACTGCATTGAAACCTTTCATTCACATTTCACTCATGCTAGCATTTAATTTTGCGTTTTCAAAAGTACTTCGTCTGAGCAGACTTCACTACAGTAAAACTTACACTATATTTTACATATTTCTACTCAGGTGACTCTTAAAAAATTAATACTTATTATGACACAATGGTGCACATATCACCCTATAGCCCATTATTTTATGTAACTCTGCCCTTTTGAACTGGCGCAGACATTATGAATAGAACTATAACAAACTAGAAATTTAAAGTTTAAAAAGCTTTATTAAGAAAACCTTCCAAAAAGTAGTCATATCCTCACAAAAACGTAAATGTGAAAAAAGGCCAAGTTCCTTTCCAAAATTTCGGTCATCAAAAGTAGTGAGATAAAAATTTTGACCAAGTTCGTGTTTGGTACAATACCTATCACTGCAACATAGTATGAATTATATAAATTTGTAATCGTGAGGGTGTCAGTAATTTCTAGGTAATAAAGCGACAATTGCACTAGTTGAAACGTGGACAACTTTCCACGTTAAAGACAACACTTCTTCTGTATTTCTGGGTGACATTGTCAAAGAACGCTTCAATAGTTTGTTTGTGTTAAGTTTGTTGCCCCAACCCTTAAAAAATTTTAGACGAGGGTCACTAAAATGTATTAGTGAGACTTTGGTTCAAATGTCTATATATTGTCGGAAAAGAATGGTGCTAAGGTCTACTGGTAGATTTTCAATGACAACCCTATGTTATATGTCAATACGCGATTACATTAGCTGGGTAGACCCAGTCTCAAGAGACACTGTCACTAGTAAATCACTACTATTTTACTATTGACATCGAGCGAGGAAATATCGATATTGTAGACTAGAGCCCCTAAAATTTACTAGTGAATCTTTGGTGCCAATGTACCCATGTGGTCCCAAAATAAGTACTTACTCAGCAGTGCTACAGTCTAGTGGTAGATTTTCAATGAGAAGCTAATGTTAAATGTCAATAGATGATTCCATTGGCTGGGGTACACCTGGTCAGTAGTACTACTGACAACGTCACTAGTAATTCGCTACAATATCACTATTCGCATTTCCTACAGGGTATACATACATTCATATTTATTTATGTATATGCATGTTTTTGTAGGTATACTATTTACAATTAATTATTAATTTTTTACATCATGGCTTTGTTTGTTGTCCAATTAACATACATTTGGATTTCATGTTAATTAATACCTTATCATTGTTAATTTCTTTTACCATTCGTATCACTCATTGCGCCTTATTACAATGTTTGTTAATGAATATTTACATTCGAAACATCTGTTTTTTAGAGTAGAATAACTGACCTACATATATTTCTGGCCAAAAAAGTTAACAAATTTGGCACAACATTTTTGGTACACAGAACAGGAAAAAGCGTTCTAAAATTTTAACAAAATGAGAACGAATCGTGAACAATATTTTATTAACTATCAAATCGAGCTTAATGAGTTATCGAATTAAAAACAAACCGTACAAAAATAACATAAGTTAATAAATTAAGGAACGAATTATAGTAAAATTGCGGATAAATTACACAAAACGTCCTTAAGTTAATAATTAAAATAGAGAACGATCTGTTATTAAATCAAGAACGATTTGTAACAAAATAACAGACCATCCTAAATTACGACGCAAAGTGAAACGTAATTTAGCGCTTGGCTTTTACGCTGAAACTAGTAACCTAAATTAGAGCGTTAACGTTGTGGCAGAAACAATAATGTTTACTCACTTTGATTAATAAAAACCTCTAAATATAAATAGGATATAAAAATAAAAACGGTAAATTTACCTGAAAATAGCTAAAGTTACATTACTTAACAAAAACAACTGTACTTTTGCAGCCAACTTCACTTCTTTACGCTCTGTCAAAATTGGATTTTCCAATTGCAAAGCGTTGACGCCGCACAGTGGGGTCTTTTCACTTTTTTCGTTGCAAAAATCATAACTTTTGAACTGACAAAGATATTTAAAAAAATTTAAAAAGCATTTGAAAGGAAACTCCTTTAGCATTAATATATGTACATGATTTACACGGTCATAGGTTAGGCGCGTCACTGTGCACAGTGTCTGCTTTCATAACTTTTAAGGTAAGAAAGATATTTTAATAAAATTGAGTATCATTTATTGGTCATAGCTTTGTGGGGGCACTATGTACAGTGGTTTTTTTTGTTGAAAACATCATAATTTTTGAAGTTACCAAGAAATTTGTAATGGGGAAAAAACACTTGATTTTTAAAACTTTTAGGATCAAAATAAGTGCTCCCTTATTGTGATAGGCATTGGACACGATGACACCTTTGAACTTTCTTTTCGCAAAAATCATATATTAAGTAATGATATTTGAAGTAATGATATTTTTAAAATTTCTCAAACACTTAAAATATAACTTTTTGTGCTTTAAATGACATTCTCATAGGGAAGTCTAGAAAAAAATGCTACTCTAATATAACACTTTATATTAATATAACTCTTTTTATATATATTACAGATAAAAATTATTGAAATATTTTTAATATAATACCAATGTTAATTTATATTATTTTGTAGTATGATATATTATAATATGATATTGAGGTATTTTTATTAATTTTTTAATAGTTAGTTTTCTTCTTCTTCAACTTCAGATGATACTTCAGTACTTTTTACATTAGATGGTACTGCTTCTTTTTTGGCAGAGGTAACCTTTTTATATCCAGGAAGAACATTCACATTATGATTCTTTAAAGAGCTTCGTAAAATATTATATTTCTCCTTTGCCAATCCCAAGTCCATAAATAACGCTAAGGCTTCTTTTATGCTATACTTTGTGAGTAATGCATTCGGAAGAGTTCGAATATTTTCTTTAACCCATCGTAGTCGATCTGGGCTGGCAAGTTCAACAGATTTTGTAATATCAGACCTTGATTTATCTTTATGTTTTACGTACTTAAGACATAATGCTTCATACGGATTCGATGTAGATATATCTTTTGTAGCATTTTGAAGTTTACGTCCGAACTATCGTTTATAGTTTTAGCAGGCCTTCCTTTTCTGCTGTTCAAGGATGTATGCGGTTCTTAGATATTTTCAAAAGTTGTTACTCCATTTAGCCAGTCTGAGTACTTTTCCATAAAGGTTTTTGTCGTACGGTTTAAGGCAAGCCATTTTCTACGAATATCCAAGAAAACGAAGTGAATTTTGTTTTTAACATCCTTTTCGTGGTATCCTGGTAAACAGTGCAATTTTTCCACAATAGCCAAATTAAATATATTCTCATTATGTGATTTTCTAAATAACTCGAACAATTCCGAATTTTGAAATGACATTTTGAGTTCTGGTACTGATCACTACTTTTGCAAAGTAAAACCTTAACTGATTGCATTACACAATTGCAGATTAGTTTATACCCAAAAATAAAAAGGTTAAAACTACCGGATTTGCGAAACATAAATCTAGGGTACAATTAACTGGATTATATACAACTGCAGTTTTAATTTTACTTAGTATAAAAACCAAGTTTTAAAACTACCTGCCTATTTTCATAATGTGTTCTTAAATTTAAATAAATAAACAAATTGTAATAATTATGCCTACCTGATTGACACAGCAAAATATTGTTTATCATTTATGTGGAATTCATACTATGACTTTTTATGGTAACTTTTGAAGACTTTATTGACGAATGGTATACAAAGGCTATCAACTTAAAGGAGAATTAAAGAAAAATGTAGGGAAAAAGTCAATGTGAAAATTTCGTATTAACGAGGAGTAATAAATATTAGTAACAAGTGATGCAGTGAAAACAATTTTATGGAGAGAATAATTTCTTTTCATATTTGGAACACATCTTTGTTACATATATAAACTAGTTTTTTATCATTTAGTAATAAAATACATTTTATAACATAAAGTAAAAGTTATTTTTCTCATATTTTTGTAAAAAAAGAAAACTAAGATTTGATGTTTCTATACGATTACATACATATATTTCAATGAAATAAGGCTACGTACATATTTATAAGTAGGCACATATGCATACATTAACAAAAATATGTCAATCAGTTCCACTTATATTTTAATTTTTGTGCTGTAAGATAACATAAAATATAAAATATACTAAAATTTTGCTAGCTTTTTTCCTTATTTGGCAATTTTTTTTTAATTTTGGTTGCAAAAATATCATAACTGTGGCAGCGCTGGCTATAAGATTGTAACATCTTTCTTCAATTTTAATTTTTTGTGGCCCAATTTAGCTCAATTATTTAAAGTACTGTGTAGTAAATATGCTAAGAATATATGGACGTGACCGTTTTTGCCCATTTTTATATACTCTCTATTTTATTTGTAAAAAGTTCCTAAATATAGGGTGTCTGAAAAACGGCAACTGCCGCAAAAGTAGGGTATCTGGTGGATATTTTCTTACTTCTTTTAATATACAATAAATATACCTTTAAAACAATACCAAAAAAATAGTGATCACATGGCAATATTTCTGACACTTCAATTCTAAATTGTTTTTTTTCTCAAAATCACATTTTTTGGACTTTCCAAAAAACTGTCGACTTTAAGCAGCTCCACCAGCTATAATTCTTATCCAAATAAGAAAGGGGTTTTTGAATTCTGATCAGTAAAATAGTCTTTATACGATGTGTTCATTCATTTTTTTTTGGGAAAAGGCGCCACAGTGCGCCGCGTTATTTCGGTGGGATTCATACATTTTGTATGGGCATGAGAAATTTTGACAGCCAGACAGACAACGCCTTGCGTCGTAATTTAGGTTGGTCTGTAAGAAGGGTGGGATATCAAAGGAATAACGGATTCGTTACTTCCCAGTAAAAAAAATGGAAGTCATTATAGTGGAACTACATTTTCATTGCTTCCAAAAAATCGATATTTTTAATTTGCCGGAAGTGAGCAAAAAACCATATAGGAGCTTATTGTTAGTCATACAAAACCTTGTAACTCCTCCATAGTGTTGGAAAATACTCACCAGAATTAAAAAAAAAATATTTTTTTAAGAAATTTATGAACTAAGTTTAGTTTAAAACTTAAAAGTTATTTGCTTAAATTTACATGAAAACACTGTTTCGGGCTTAAATTCGTATAAAAAGAAACGAATTGTTAAAAAAGGCAACTATTTACCATTTTTCCTAGATGAAAATATTATCATAGAACACAAAATAGGGAATTTTTCCTAATATCGCTTCCAATTCAGTGACCAGGCATCGAAAAAGAGAACTTCTTGCAATGACAACCCCATGTAAAAATCATTAGATCGGATCGAAATTTGCACTACTTCCGCATCGTAAACTCTACATTTTCATGAATTTTTTGGAGTCTCTTTTTTGACTGGGTTATTATGCTTTTAAAATTATTAAGGGTTTTCATGAGACTGTTCAAAAGTCGCACAAACTGTGCAATTGTGCATTTTTAAACACTCGTAAATAAAATTTCAAAAATTGTATACAAATTTATTTACACAAACCTGTTAAGTTTGCCCAATAATTTTTACTTGTAAACTTAAGCTGTGCAATTGTGCATTTTGTTAACATCAATTTCTTGCTTTTTTGGACTTCTGTAGGTACTTTTAGACACACAGACACACTTTTTTATTTTTATAAATATGTTTTTTAATTAAACATCGCTTTAAATTTTATTATTTTATTTTTATTTAATTAATTTTTTGACGTTTGTTTCAAATTTACATATTATGTTTGTATGTTGTGATTAAACTGTGCAACAAATTGAGGCTTTTGGAAAAGCAGACGGACTGAACTGGTGACCAATTTTTTTATGGGCCTCCAAAGATTTCGAAAATCACTGCACCCTCAAAAAATGGTGTCGTCAGATTTTGGTCAACAGCTTATTCAGACTAAGTGATAGCGCTTAGCTATATATATAGCAGTAATGTTGCTAAGAGTCTACCGAGAATCTTGCTAACATCTTATACCAAAAAAAATTGTTTTATTCGTGCACTTAATTTGTGCAAAAATTAAGGAAACAATTTCTTTAGGTTAATTTTTAATTATTATTTTTCGAACTTAATTTGTTCCTATATTTATGATTTGAACGGGCGAAAGTTCGTATCGCTTTCTGATCCAAATTACATTTGATAATTATTAATGAACAAATAACATCAAAGTTAGTTGTATATATTCTGACAACAACACATAGTTGAACGGAACAGCTAGCCGTTTTCGAAGGCCACTAAACCTTCATCATCATCGTTCTTCTGTGTTTGGTCCACTATGTGTGGTATCAGTTGATGTAAATTTCTGCCTTAAATACTAAATTTTTTTGTAAATGGAATATGTGAATTGTTTTGATTCATCGTATTTCAATTTGCTGAAAGGTGTTTTGTAATGAAAGCCCAAATTTACCAAAATTTGGCAAAAATAAATAATATATACTTTATAGTAGGTTAGGTTAGCAGGCTGCTAGTAAAAAAGAAAGTTAGAGTCCAGCTCACTTGGGTCTAGTATGACGATCCCTTTGTGCTGCTGTAAGTTGAGTGGAGAGAGAGAGAAAGGGAAGAATGAGACGGGTAGAATCAGAGAAGAGATAGAAGGTTGTTCAGGAGGGGTGTGAGTTGAGCAGAGAGTGGGTTCAAAAATTTGGCAAGAGAGGGAGGGGATCAGTGATTATACCAACCACTAATCCTAATAAAGGGCTAAGATTTTTGAGCTCAATTTCCTATAAGTCGCATAAGTTTCCAAAGGATATTCTGTCAAAGAAGTGCATACGGAGATCCTCCATGGCGGGACAAAGACACAGGAGATGCTGGATACTTTCTTCCTCTTCCTCGTCATTGCAACTGTGGCAGTAGTCAATATGCAGGAGACCCATACGTTTAGCATTGGTTCCGAAGGTACAGTGACCAGTCAAAGTGGCCATTATATCTCTCAAATGCTTCCTATTGAAGTTCATGAGATTTTTCGTTCTACGAGAGTCCAGGCTAGTCCAGAGGGTTCTCGCTATTGCACAAGTGGGCTCATTTTGCCATCTAATTTGAGCTACTTCTGGAAAGGTACCATCAAAGCGTCTCCAGCAGGATGAGAGTTGTAGTCGACAAAGATTGTCGATATCGACCTCTCTTACTTGGGTTCCTCTCTTTGCTAGTTCATCCGCAACTATGTTTCCTGAAATATTTCAGTGCCCTTGCACCCAGTTTAACGAGATATTTGAGTGCTGCGCAAGTCCATCCAGGGCTATACGACATTCTTGGATAAGAAAGGATGTGGTATGCACCCCAATGAGGGACTAGCAGATTTGCTGTCAGTTGAAATATGGATATCTCTATTTGAAATCCGATGGAACTTTAGCCAGTGTGTGGCTCTTTTAATAGCAAATAGCTCTGCCTGTATTATACTACATTCATTAGGGAGTCTGAAGGTCATTTTAATTCCATAGAATGAAAACGCCTCCTCCAACTCTTTTCCCTTCTTTGAGCCGTCCGTGAAGATCTGTATGGCTCGGTTCTGTGGGGAAAACCCATCTGTCACTGAAAATTGGAAATTCCTATTTAAGTAGGGTTTCGGAATGCAGTAGTCTATAAATTCCGGTATGTTATTTACAACGTCTAAAATGCTAGCATGTCCCCAAAGTTGGTGGTTCCATGCGCCTATTGCGTTCAGTCTGACGGTGGTGCGTAGAGCTAGCTTTTTAGCTGTTAAGTCTACCAGAAGCCAACCCAACATAGCTTTAGTTGGCGTGTATCTTAAAGCACCTGTTATAATAAGTGCAATTTTACGGAGAATTAATAGTAACAAACCAAAAAAGTTTGTCTTAAGTAGAACAAAAATAAGCAAATTAACTAACATGTGTATAACTAGTAAAGAATAAATGACAATAGTAAGACTGTTGTAAATTAGAGATGGTAAATTTGAGCTTTCATTACAAAACACCTTTCAGCAAATTGAAATACGATGAATCAAAACAATTCACATATTCCATTTGCAAAAAAGTTTAGTATATAAGGCAGAAATTTACATCAACTGATACCACACACAGTGGACCAAGCACAGAAGAACGCTGATGATGAAGGTTTAGTGGCCTTCGAAAACGGCTAGCTGTTCCGTTCAACTATGTGTTGTTGTTAGAATATTTACAACTAACTTTGATGATATTTGTTCATTAATAGTTATCACATGTAATTTAACTTAAAAAGCGACACGAACTTTAGCCCGTTAAAATCATACATAAAGAATTTTTTTTTATTTTTTTCAGAATAACTTAAAGGTCCTCCTAAGTTTTTGCTAACAATATTTACAAAGTTCTAGCTACTGTGAAGTTGTACAAATTATGTGAACATATCAATATACAGAGAGAACAGATTGACTAAAAACATGTTGGAGCAACATATATTTGCTTATGTATTCCGATGTTCCACATTTGCTATCAATTACACTACGTAACAAAATTTCAACAAAGTCGTGACCAAATGAATTCGACACATGATCTGAATATAGAATTTTCCGAATTTGAAGCCGAAATTGTCAAAAGTAGAACAGTTTTTGAGATATTGCAAAATTGACGTTATTTGGGTTTTTTAAAAAGATGATATTATTTTAATAAAAGAACCTTGGTAAGTATTTAATACTTACCTGGTAATGGTAATGGTGTGACATCGAGATTTTCCAAATAGTTTTTAAGAGATGCAGTTTTTTCATATGCAAGCAGCTCTTGGAGTCTTTTAGTTGCACTCTTTAAATCTAATTTAGTTTTGGGGTAATCTGTGCTGTTGCCATTCTCTTCTAGCTCTTCGTTTTTCACATACGAGATGTTCAATATCTGTAGAATATATTCTATTAAACCCAGTCTGCGGATGGGAAGAAGCGGCACGTTCAGCAGCCTGCTTAATATTTTCGTTACGATTGGCAATATTACATTCATGAGTTCTTAGCTTAATGTTTTCAGTGCAATGACTACTAAGATATTTTTTGAATTGCAGCCAATTAACACGACTGACCATTTTTACATATATGAGGTAGAGCACTTCTCAGTGGGCTACAGATTGTAACGATCGTAGGAGAGTGACCGGAAAATAGATCTAGGGAAGTTTCAACGTGAATTAATTCCCTAGAAATATTTTTCATGACGCCAAAATCTATAACATCCAGAATTTTATGTATGTCAGTAGGCCAGTAAGTGGGCGCCCCACTCGAAATGACGTCCAAGCCCATTTTTGAAATTGTGTTGAACAACGCTCGTCCTCTAGTTGTGATAAAACGCGAACCCCAGAAAGTACGTTTTGCATTATAGTCTGCAGCTGCTACGAAACAAGAGCCAAGAGATTTGTAGAAATCCTCGTATTGATCCTCAGTAATTGCGAATCTAGGAGGGGAGCAAATTGATGATATGACAAAATTTGTGCCAAAATTTTCGACACAAATATTCCTTGCTTGTAGATGTTCTTCACAAATGTTGTCAAGAATATAATGCTTGAGTCTTGACTTTATTAAAATAGCTAATCTCCCGCAAGCTCTTTCTCTTGGGTCCTTTGAATCATATAAAATGTAGCCTTTAATTTTGAATAGATTTCTTGAAGTCAAATGAGTCTCAGAAACCAACATTATATCAATATTCTTTTCCGTGAGGAAGTACTCAAGTTCATTTTTATGTTGGCGAATGCCGTTTGTGTTTTAGAATATAACAACTTTAAAATATTTTGAGTAAATATAATAATGCAGCTACCTTTTTTATTCTGCACAAATTGTTTTTATGTATGTAAATATGTACATATGTGTGTGTGTATAAGAGCCATGTCTACCAATGAATCCTTTAAAAAACTAAGTTGTTGGTTGTATCAAATAATTATTTCTATAGTCACAATGAAAACTTTTTATTGCAAAACTAATTCATTCTAAAAATTCACATATCGCTAATGAAAAATTGGTGCTTACAAAAGCTACATTCGTTCATTAGAACAGAATTGGATGTCAGTTGTTGGAACCGAGAAAATTCGATTGGCAACAAATTCGGCTATCACAGCAAATCTTTTTTCTCTGTGTATAATCTGAACATGTCTAGGCATCCTAAATACCTCATTAAGCCAAATTTGTAGCTTAACAATTTTCGTTTTTTACGACTAAGACTATATATTTTTTGCATATCCTTAACTTTTTTTTTGGATATCTTGTGTTGCAAGTTTTAATATTTACTACTTTAAGGTTTTGTTATTGCTTTTTCAAATATTCTTAGTGCAAAATTATTAGACTTGTAAGTTATGCTGACAAATGTGACAACAAAAATATCCTTCGTCTATTTTTTGCAAAAAAAAAATTCTGCAAAAAATTTATTTTTTGCACAAAGTGCTACTAAAACTCAGCAGAGAAGTATGCATTTGATGATATAATTTAAAAAAATATTTTAGAGTCGAAAAATTGTAAAAAAAAAGATAATTTTTGAGGTAAAAAGTAGCTGTTAGGTATATTATGGTGCTTAGTAGGGTATTCAATCAATTAACTGATCGGCTAATCTAAACTTGGCTTTTTTCGGTTAATTCGGATTGATCTATTAACCCACATGACAAATTGTTCCATATTTTGTAGTATTAAAACCTGTTTTTTGTGTGAATAATTATTTGTTTCATCTCATTTACAAAAGGTAAGTGTTTAGAAATTATTTTTCATACAAACATAAAAGTATGTTGAGTGATCCTAACTTAACTAAAACTTCAAAATCTTTGGATATGGCTATAAAAGAGTCTAGTAAAGACTCTACACAGAGAAAACAGTGCCTAATAAGTACCTGATAAAATAGAACAAAATTACTAATTACTATGTTTTTTTTCAAAAAGGAAATCTTATTAATTTAATAAAAGAAACCTTTTTGAAAAAATCAAGAAGAAATCTTGTAGTTTCTATTGGGTTATTTTATTGATTTTTTCAGAAAGGTTTTCTTCTTGATTTTATTAGGCAACCTAATAAAAAATAAAAAATTAAATTGTATCTTTATTCCTTGTACTTATGTATTTTCACTTACATTCTGTACGATATATGTATGCAAATATGTATGTATGTAGTATATTTAGATGTTATTTATTTATATATACATACAAGCATACATATTATATTATATTCTTAATTAACTAACTCATCATACATACATATGTATTTATTACTTGGGAGGAGACAAGTATTGAACCAGCAACCTTCTGACTGATAGACAATAACTCTAACCAATATGCTAACAAGCAGCCTGAATCCGCACTGAAATTATTGTGCAAATATGCTTACAAAAGAACGAAAAAATCATGAAAAAAATTGCCTGTATGTTTATTTGTAGATATGAAATAACAAGAAACCTAAAAAAAAGCAGAACATTTCCTTATTTAAAAAATTAATAAGATGCTTCATACATAATCATACAAGAACCTAATAAAAACAATCAGGAATACCTTATTAAAAAAATCAATACGGCAACTTAATGAAATCAATAAGGAAAACCTTTTTGAAAAAATCAATAAGGCAACCTAATAAAATCAATAAGAAATCCCTATAGTTTACAATTTATAAGAAAACCTAATAGAATCAAGAAGATTTTCTCTATGGATTGTTTTTTGGTGCCAAAAATAACGGAAATTGAGTAAAAAACTTGTTAATAATAAGTTTTCTTCTTGATTATATGTGGTTTTCTTCTTGATAAATTTAATAATATTTACCCATAAAAACAACAAGAAATCTCTATGAAAAAGTCTTCGCTTCTTTCTGCTGGGATACCCTTTAGCCTAAAAACGTTTCATAGAGAAAATCTTCTCGATTCTATTATGCAGTTTTTTCTCTGTGTAAGTATTGTGAATTTTTATTTGTTATTTCTTTTAATAATTTATTAAAAGCCAATAGTACAGTTGGCAACGATTTAATTAAAGATGAGATATAATGAGAGACGAATTAAACTATTGTACACCTATCCTCTGAAATATTTTGTTCTAGCAAAAAATACCGTACAAAAACGAGAGCTAAGAAATTCAGAAATGATTTGTTTTGCAGAATAATCGTCGCTGAGGCAGAAGATGACCCGCCAACAGAAGACACTATCGATAGTAATACAAGAAATGTTCTAAAAAGTTTACTGAAGTGTTAAGATTTTGAAAAAAATAAAATAGGACTCTAGTGGCATAATGAATGATTTTATATGTTTTCAGAAATCCAGGAAGAGTACTGACAACCTAGATATTCTGTATTATCGATTGCTTTCGATTTCCTCAACATCTACGATAAGTAATAAAGTCCTGAAAAAAGATTTTTCAAATGCCATACAACACCGAAATATTCTAAAACAAACGCTAAGCAACACTGTTGGCAAGACAAACAACTGAAACAAATGTCTTGCAAACAGTGTTGCTTAGCACTTTTTTAGGATATTTCGCTGTAGTAAAGCATTTGAAAAATATCTCATGTCCTGAAAGGTCTTATAAATGGTATTGTGCAGGACACTAATATATATATATATATATATATATATATATATATATATATATATATGTATATATATATATATATTTTTAACTCCTCGAGGGAGCATAGGGCCACTAATAAGTAAAAGAATTTTTCCAAATTAGTTCTTAACAAAACTAAAGAATATAATCACCTAAATCCTAAATATTTAAACCAAAAATATTTCTGTAAGATTGTGTTAGAAGATCTCTTTAAATTATATAATGACCTCACAATCTTGTTAATTTTTAATGAATACATACCTATGAATTTTTTTGCTTGATTTAGCTTAAACATTTTTATGTGTATGTCTTTCTTTTTGTTTTACTAATAAACTCAAGCTAATATATAATTTCTGCAATTTTATTTGTTGAAATTACTGGATTTATGGAAAAACTTTATTGATTGGTGAGCCGGTTAATACCAAAATTAACCGATTGTGAACCGATTAAGCAAAAGCCTCGATTAATTAATCGAGCTATTAACCGATTAGAGCAAAACTCCTATTAAATGAATACCATAGTACTTAGACATGTTCACATTGTGTTGATTGATGTGTTCTCAAAAGTTGTTCAGTTTTACCGTAGCTACAAATATGTCAAATATTGTTATCAATAATTTAGGAGTCCCCTTAAGTTATTCTAAAAAAAAGTTAAGAAAATTGTTTCCTTAATTTTTGCACTAAAAAGGGCGCAAAGTAGGCTTGCTAAATCTAAATCGGAAAAAAGCTTGACATTCAAAAGAAAAAGCTTGATTTTTCTTGACAATTAAAAGTATATATGTATGTATGAAATGTAAATACGTCATGTTTTTTAAATATATTCTCGAGGCATGTATTATACTAATCCAATAATAACCCTGTAGATAAAGGGACTAGTATGTGGTCAGAAACATACTAGTTGCTTTTGAATTCAGACTGGTTGCACATCTGTTTTTTTTTCATAAACGAACTATCGACTTTTACATTGGGTTGTTATACTAGCACAACTAGTTGTTTTGTGTAGAGTTGCATACTAATTGAAGGACTAGTTGCTGTTAAACTAGTTTATAAAAATTCTTTTTTTCCATGTTGTTTACATAACAAACAAAAGAGAGAGAGAAAGAGACAGCGCGTGGCTTGTAGAGAAGTGCAGCCGATATTTCATCAAGCTTCTTAGTTCTGTCTCTTTATAACTAGTATAGGACTCTTCCAAAACGTAACTACTCCAAAAATTAGCAACAGGGAAATGCTGTCGTACTATAAACGAAGCACGATGGATGTATTGGTGTACGTGTATATGACTGTTAACAAGCGATGTCGCCAAGACGTCTTGTTTATAAAAAACAATGAAAAGAAGTACTGTTTATCCATGTATGCTTGTTATTTTGCATATTGTACGTTTGGGTGTGTGTGTAAGATGTAGATGGTAGGCTATTATGTGTTAAGGGGAGGTTTTTTTAAACAAGCGCACATAAATCATGTAAATTCAAGTTAACGATGCAAATGTTAACTGCATTTAAAAATTTAACAAAGAATTTTGCTGACACCATGTTTACGTTGTGCAACGTATTTTCGTGGGAATATCCGCTCGCTATAAATTTAATGCTCCAGCAAGAATGTATAATTCCAGGAATAATATCAGGCGATGTTGGGCAACAATAGAATAATTTACTAATAAATATGTAATTTAGTTTAGCTTTAAGTCAGTGTTAATTTAACATTCAAACAATAAAGGAGCATAGCTCCCCAAAAAAATTTATATTATATTAATAAAATATCTCATAGAGATTTAATTTGCATGTGTGCTTTTGTATGTGCGCGGAAAAATAAGACAGCATACACAAATTATGTAGGTATGTATGTATACGTGCCTATGCGTATAAAAAAGCACAAGCACCACAAATTTTTCAGTCACGAATTATTTTCTTCTTTACTCCTATACCTGCAATAAGCTAAACAAATTTTTATTGCCAACAGTGTTGTTTAGAAGACTTCGTTGTAGTAAAGCATTTTTGTCTTAAAAGTTCTTATAAGAAGTCTTGTGCAGGTCTTTAATGTACATAAATGCATCTGTACATTAGGGTGGCCGTTATTTTACTTTTTTTTTATTTCTTCTACTCTCTCCCCACATATTGGCTCAGTTTTATGTAAAAATACAAACAAAATTTTATACCGATAAGTTATGTTTTTGGGGGTGCGTCCGGCCCTCAAAGTTGGCCCTCAAGCCCATATATTCAATGTCATTTTTTTATTTTTTTTTATTTTTTTTAGATCTGTTTTGACTATATATACTGGATGAAATAATATAATATATATAAGCTCTTATTGTACGTGCTTAAAATAAAAAAATTCCATATAAATATAATTTTGTTACATAAAATTGGTGGTATTTTGTTGGTCCTTTTCCTCATTATTTTCTAAAATATTAATTTCAGCAAAAAAACCTTCTTTGAGACTAATGTTGTTGACTTGAAGAGCTAAAACATTGCCATATGTCATATTCTTGTAAATATGAAAAAAGATAGTCATATGAAAAAATTTACATTGAAAAATGGGCTTGAAGGCCAACTTTGAGGACCGGACGCACCCCCTAAAACGCAACTTATCGGTATGAAATTTTTTTGTTTTTGTTTTTACAAAAAACTGAACTGATTTGAGGGGTGAGAGTAAAAGAAATCATAAAACAAAAAGTCTTCATACAATTAACGGCCACTCTAATGTACATATGTAAATTATATGTTTTTATGGAAAATAAGACATACATATTTATGTATGTAAACATAAAAAACCTAATTAATATGTATGAAACGTCATTCAAATAACAGCAATCTAAATCTAGGCTTACAATATTCTTGTTTTAAGAAAACAGGAATAACACCAAAAGATGAATTCAATTCAAAAAAAAAAAATTACTAGAGTTTTACATATAATGTGATGACACTTGACATTTACCACGTTCATCAAAAATAACAAAGACTCTGAACGATATATTAATCGCTGAAAATAGCAAAGACACGTGAGAAGAATATCGTTATACTCGCAACATGAAGAATTCTTCTATCAGAGTATATCTCTGCCAGTCACATCGAAAATGATACAAAAGAAGAATTCCATTTTTGAGACTAGAAATAAATTATGACTTCAAGAAGTTAAAATGAAAAGGAAGTAAAACCACAAACAAGCTCAGACATTCAGTTTTAAGCAATTGATTAACGTCTTGTGTTGTAGATTTACTAAAAAAATAATATGGTTAATCATCTTACATTGTTATCACATTTGTGTACATATACGAGGGCAGCTCCATAAGTCGTTGACTATTTGAAGGAACTACATGTTTTTGGATATAAAATCATATTATTTGTCAACATTATCTTTTTTGAGCTCTATACAATCTGTTCATCATTTCTCAAATTTCTTATCCCTTAAAAAAAAGTAAGATTTGTAGAAGTCGCCGGAATAGGAATTTATTAATGGAATCATTTCACCGTTGTAGTCAAATCTATCTCCGCTGAGCCATTTCCTTACAGTGAGATTGCACGAGACATAAGTTTGGAAATTTTTGTGTTGAAAATTGTCAAATTCTGTTGCTAACACAAAAAATTACTGTGCAAACCGTAAATATTAGTGTTCGAACACGTGTTGGGAAATAATTGCCCGAACAGAAGTCTGAGCAATTATGTTAGAACACAAGATGTCAAATTTACCTTTTTAGTAGAAAATAATGGCGGAAAAAAGTAGAAATTATAAGTTTATTACAAAAAAAATCAAGCAGAAGCACAAAATATAAAATATAATGTAATGGAGCATATTATAGAAGTATTAGAAAATGTAAATTTAAAACTCGCGCTTTGTATGCATACGACAACTTAAATTTTTATTTTTAACATTATAAGAACGTCTGTCTAGCTACCCATTAAAATAAGTTTGAACTGAACATAAGCTTTTATGTGGCGTCATTCTGCCGACGTTATTGCTTATGTTCACAAATAAAAATTACACGTCTATTCGTACTGTAAGGATTAGGAACTAAATACAGTCACTCGGCTTTAAGTCTGGAAAGTAGGGTTGATGAGAAAGCAGGTCTTAGACCGATTCATAGATTGTTTTTCAATGGAAACTGAGTTGAATGCAACCCAGCGTTATTGTGGTGGCAATTAACTTTTTTCCCCCTTTGAAGGTAATCAATGTGTTTTCTACCCAGTGCATCAAAAAAAAAAAACAGTTGACATGACTTTATTGGCTGGCATGCACCTCTTGGCCTATTTTGGTGCCGATTCATTCCGGGAACCCCACTGTTTTGACTGCTGATATGTTTTGGTTGATATACGTTTTATTAACGGATACTTGCCTGTATTCCATTTTTAGTTGATTGTGAGCAAATGTGGCGCAAACCTTTTTTATACCCAAGTGATCACTCAAAATTTAAACCACTGATCCATAAGAGATGCCTATGGCTTTCCATATCAAGATTTTTATGAATTGTTTTAGGTGCTTAGACCTTAATTGGGCGTTTAGAACGTTCGGCATCTTTCGTGCTTATACAGCCCCAACGAAATTCAGTAAACCACGTATTACCATTAAATTTTGTAGTTGAGAGTACCGATGGTAGATAGTTATCAAGCTTAGTTTGAGTAATGGTTTTTTCAGCACAGAATAGATAGTATTTAATGACCACAAGAAACTCATTTATTTCCATTTTCTAATCAAATTACCCGATAGTAAGCTGTCAATGGTTTTCAAACACAAACTAGAGGACCAAGTTTGCTCTAATTTTGACATTAGTCAGTGTTGCCATTTCAATTAAGAGGTGGGAAATTCAAAAAGTCTCGGACTTATTGGCCCACCCTCGTATCTACATATGTACAAATTACAATAATAAACCAAACTGCTCTTCTAAACCCAGCAAAAAAACATGGAAGTCATTCTAGTGGAACTACATTTGCATTGCTTCCAAAAAACCGATATTTTGCCAAGAGTGAGCAAAAAACTATGTAGAAGCTTATTTTAGTCCTACATACTCTACATTTTCATGACTTTTTTGGAGTCTTTTTTTTTGTGGGAATTTAACGGAAATAAATTCCTTCCGATTCAACATAACTACTGCTTTCCATTTTAGGGATGGAAAATTAAAGAAGCAATTGACATTTTTTAGCACAAATTGATTAGTTTAAAAACAATTTATTTTTTTAGTTAATAATGCAGAATTAATCGTCATATCGTTATTCATACCCCAATAAAAAAGAGACTCCAAAAAAGTCATGAAAATGTAGTATTTACGATGCGGAAATAGTGCAAATTTCGATCCGATTTAATGATTTTTAGATAGGGTTGTCATTGCAAGAAGTTCTCTTTTTCGATGCCTGGTCACTGAATTGGAAGCGATATTAGGAAAAATTCCCTATTTTGTGTTCTATGATAATATTTTCATCTAGGAAAAATGGTAAATAGTTGCCTTTTTTAACAATTCGTTTCTTTTTATATGAATTTAAGCCCGAAACAGTGTTTTCATATAAATTTAAGCAAATAACTTTTAAATTTTAGACTAAAAATAATTCATAAATTTCTTAAAAAAAATAAATTTTTTTTAAATTCTGGTGAGTATTTTCTAACACTATGGAGGAGTTACAATGTTTTGTGTGACTAAAATAAGCTTCTACATGGTTTTTTGCTCACTCTCGGCAAATTAAAAATATCGATTTTTTGGAAGCAATGAAAATGTACTTCCGCTAGAATGACTTCCATTTTTTTTCACTGGGTACATGCATACAAATATCTTGTATACTCAAATCTTAAAAGAAAAAGAAAATTTTATTTTTTCATTAACTATATTTTTGAGTTATGGCGTTGTTTAAGTAAATGAGTGATATACATATATATAGAAACTGTCCAATGTGCTCTGGTACTCGTTATGTGCGCTGAAATTTCCTTAACTTTAAACTAACTTTAAGCTAACTATTTCGCAACTAGTACTGACTGATACTTGGATTACTTTTCAATGTAATCAACTGACTCACTGCATTACTTTCAGCTAACTTAAAGTTAATTTTCTTAAGTCACATGGTAATCAGTATATGTAAAAAAATTTGTGTACTCAACGCGCTACTTCACCTAAAACTATAACCACCGACCAAGGAACTCAGTTTGAATCTGCTTTGTTCTTATCTCTTTCATGGTTGATTGGAGCTTAACGTATATGGACAACGCTATACCACGCGCCATCAAATGTCAGGATTGAGCGGTTGCATCGGTCATTAAAAGCAGCGGTAGTGTGCACTAAAGCAACACCATGGCTGGAAATTTTACCTCCCGTAGTACTTGGACTGAGAACTTGCTTTAAAGAACACTTATGCGCCTCCTCAGCAGAAATGTTGTATGATACTACAACTCGTATTCTAGGGGAAAATTTTTAAACCAAAACGATGCATAATATGATCTTAAAGAGTTTTGCCATGAAACTTCATATTAAAAATCATGCTTTGAGGTGGCTTAAAATTTCTTGTTCTCATGTCTTTGTTAGACCAGATCATGTCAAAAAACTTTAGAAGCTCCATAGACAGGACCATATGAAGTCTTGGAGAGAGTTTCTGACAAAGTATTTTCAGTGAATCCCAACAATAAACCACTCAACATATCTCTTGAGTGACTAAAACCTGCGTTCATTATAAAAGAACCCTTGACTGCGCCAATAATTATGAGAACATATAGCAGAAAAAACCTCGTCATACAGCTAAAAGCAGCTTCAGTAACAAAGAATACTGCCATTGAGCGAACTTTCTTAAGGGCAGCCAAAATTTTGGAAGTAGCTGTGGAACCTTTAACTACTTAGTACCTAAAAATACAACACTACATTCTAATGTTTATCTCATGAACACATGGTTTTTTACATCTTTTTAAACTAAACGTTTGCATGAAATCTAAAAGGAACCTATTAGAAGCAACACAAATTGCAAAAAGCAGGTTCGTCGGTTTCTACAATACAAAAACCACATGAGCTTTGGTGGTATAAATAACCATGACACTAATCAATAAAGCGAACAATTTTTAGAATGTATGTCACTGTTGGGATTTGTGGTGCAATTGTACCAAAGTTGGTACAATTACATTTGCATTGGTACACTGGTACACTTTATACATCAGTCGTAGAATTTGAAAAAAATTTGTGTTTTGCATTACAGTAATTATAATTTCTCCTAACATATTTGCCTAAATCCGAAATCCCACTATCGATACAATGTGCCGATTTTCGTCGGCTTACTGAAATAAGCTGAATTTACCTTATTTCTGAAGTAATTGAAATAAGGATATAATTGCACAACACTGAATTGGTAATAAAGTCATATAGACTTATTTCACAATTAATTGAGAAACAAAGCTGTTTTGGTTTATTACTTATGACTTCGTTGCGGTGAGTCGACAAAAATCTGCACATTGTGCCGATACTGGGATCTCGGCTTAACACTGATCATAAGTACTAAAATTTGCAACATGGGTAGTTTGTGCTCATATTTTTCATTTGTTTTGGTAGCACTTGTCCCAGTTCCTTATGATAGGTACAGACTTAGCAACGTGTTTATGCAACTAGAGAGGTTGCATTATCGGTCGCACAGTGTGTAGTCTTGTTTATAGTTGCGTTCAAAATCGCATTCAAAGTTTCGAAAATATCAAAGTGCTTATATGCTTATAGGTCGCATTGTAGGTTGCAGTGTCTGTGTCAAAGTACGCAGCATGTAATATAAACGTGTTGTGGAAACACTTTGCAAAGTAAGTACCCACTATTAGTTAATTTCTTTATGTTTTTGTTTTCAATAAATGAAAAATTGCTATGAAATCTTATGGTGTATGCTTAGTTAGCAGATGGCTACATTTTGGTACAATTAATGTTAAATTGGTATAATTTTACCATTTTCATGGTACAATTTAAGAAAAACCATATTCCAACACTGATGTATGTCACTTTAATGATATATCAAAAACCATACATACAAAGCTAATTATTTGTAGCGTGATTGTTGATGACAATATTAGGAGAAGAGTTTTAGGCTTGTACTATGAAACCAAAATTGGTGTTTAAGCCAAGTACTCAGGTAAAATTTTTAAGAAATATACGAAAAATTTCACATGTAACGCTTGAAGCTATGCAGTAGAGGTGGAAAACTATCGATATTGTCACTATCGAAAGTTTTCAATAGTTTCAAAAACTTTATCGATATATCGATTCAAGACTATCGAAAGTTTGAAAAACTATCAATATATCTACGATACTATCGTTATAGTATCGAATTTGTATGGTTCCCGTATAATGTGCATATTTATTTACACTGAAAATTCAAAACAAAATATTTTACACAAAACGAAGTAGAATTTTGTTTGTCAGGTCAATAAGAAACAAAACTCAAATAATTGTATGAAAAATAAGTGAAATCAACGGAAGAAATTTTGCAGTCATTCAGTTAATTTTGTTTAAGAAAAGCAAGACATTGAATCTTTTTTTTTATTTTAGTGGTGTATCATTTACTATCGATAGTGACTAAAAAATAATGATTGTTTTCAACTATTAATCGATTGCAGAATTAAAACATCGATAGTCACAGAAAAAATTAACTATCGATAGTAATGATAAATTTCGATAGTGACAATATCGACAGTTTTCCACCTCTATTGCATAGCTTCAAGGGTTACATGTGAAATTTTTCGTATATTTCTTAAAAATTTTACCTGAGTACTAGGCTTAAACACCAATTTTGGTTTCATAGTACAAGCCTAAAACTCTTCTCCTATTATTGTCATCATCAATCACTCTACAAATAATTAGCTTTGTATGTATGGTTTTTGATATATCATTAAAGTGACATACATCAGTGTTGGGATATGGTTTTTCTTAAATTGTACCATGAAAATGGTAAAATTGTATCAAATTAACATTAATTGTACCAAAATGTAGCCATCTGCTAACTAAGCATACACAATAAGATTTCATAGCAATTTTTCATTTATTGAAAACAAAAACATAAAGAAATTAACTAATAGTGGGTACTTACTTTGCAAAGTGTTTCCACAACACGTTTATATTACATGCTGCGTACTTTGACACAGACACTGCAACCTACAATGCGACCTATAAACATAAAATCACTTTGATATTTTCGAAACTTTGAATGCGATTTTGAACGCAACTATAAACAAGACTACACTCTGTGCGACCGACAATGCAACCTGTCTAGTTGCATAAACACGTTGCTAAGTCTGTACCTACCATACGGAACTGGGACAAGTGCTACCAAAACAAATGAAAAATATGAGCACAAACTACCAATGTTGCAAATTTTATTACTTATGATCAGTGTTAAGCCGAGATCCCAGTATCGGCACAATGTGCAGATTTTTGTCGACTCACCGCAACGAAGTCGTAAGTAATAAACCAAAACAGCTTTGTTTCTCAATTAATTGTGAAATAAGTCTATATGACTTTATTACCAATGCAGTATTGTGCAATTATATCCTTTTATTCCAATTACTTCAGAAATAAGGTAAATTCAGCTTATTTCAGTAAGCCGACGAAAATCGGCACATTGTATCGATAGTGGGATTTCGGATTTAGGCAAATATGTTAGGAGAAATTATAATTACTGTAATGCAAAACACAAATTTTTTCAAACTGTACCACTGACGTATAAAGTGTACCAGTGTACCAATGCAAATGTAATTGTACCAACTTTGGTACAATTGCACTACAAATCCCAACAGTGACATACATTCTAAAAATTTTTTGCTTTATTGATTAATGTCATGGTTATTTATACCACCAAAGCTCATGTGGTTTTTGTATTGTAATACATATTAGTTTTAGAATTAAAAACCCGACGAACCCGCTTTTTGCAATTTGTGTAAGAGAAAACATGTGGACACACAACAAATTTGGGTGCACAGCTGAAAAGAAAATATCGATGTTTAAAAAAAATTTATATCGATACTGTTGAAAAAATATAGAAACGATTCATATCCAATCATTTTTTTCCATTTGCCTTTCCGTAGTTGGAAGCGATCCAACTTCGTGCTGCTATTAATTTTTTAATAATAAAAAACTATACTGATTCCAGTATGTAAAACTTGTGTTTAATATTTCACCCTAGAGTATGCAACATCTTTTAATTTTCATGAGATTATCGATATAGCCAGACGTTTTACTACTATCTTGTGCTTAAATAGCAACTTAGTAGTGGAACACACTTCCTCGTTTCCAAAAATTGACTGCACTTATATTTAACGTACTAAAAATTAATCATGTTCCTTGCATCGATAAAAGATGGCGGTAAATTAAAATGCATACATATATAGGTTTCTACTAAAGACCTGCAAAAGACGTCTTAAATTACTTTTAAGTCATGAGGGCAATTTCAAATGCTTTACTACAGTGAAATCATCTGAAACAAACGCTGAACAACGTGTTCGGCAATACATTTGTTTAACGTATTGAAGGTATAAGAGTGAAGAAGAAAATAGTTCGTGACTGAAGAATTTGTGGTGCTTGTGCTTTTTTCTCTCATTGACTAACGTCATGCATGCAGTGATGCCAACAAATCCAAAGGCAAAACGAGCCAACTGAGTAGTCAAAAGGAGCTAAAAAGAGCTAAATTTGAAAACTCAAGATTATTCCGTTTTAAATCTTTGAATGTATTTATTATTCAATTTGCACTTCAAGATTTTTTTACATTAATAAAAATAATATTAAGAAAAAATAAAAAATAATAATTTTAAATAAAATCATTTCACAGCAATTGATACAAATATTTATCTACATTAATAATATGACCATACATATTTACATATACTTGTATATACGTTTAGTTATAAAATAAGAACAATCATTTTCAAAAAGAGTTAGCTTTAGCAGGATCTTTTGTTGGTTTAATCCATTTTTGAAACGCGGGATTTGATTTTCAAGCTTTCCTATATTTTTGGCAGTCCATTTCTATTTCAATAATTTGTGGAAAATTTTCTAATTACTCAGAAACGAACACTTTATAATAAAAACGGGGTTTTACAATTTGAAATACCTAAATACATAAATATATCTTACATAGTTGCAAAAGAAAAGTATCTGCATTTGCAAAAACATAGTTTCGAAAAATGTCTATAAGAAGAAACATTCGGGTAAAAACGGGAAAAATTTACTATAAGATGCAAAAAGTGCCAAACGTGCCGTTTCCACAATTGAAAAGAGCTGTGTTTTTTTTTAACAAAATGAGCTAAAGCGAAAAATTTCGAGTTAGAAGCAATCAAAAAGAGCTAAATCTAGCTCTAAAATAGCTGAGTTGGCATCGCTGCATGCATGTACATACATACATGCCTACATAATTTTTGTATGCTCTCTTATTTTTCTGCGCACATACAAACGCACACATGCATTTACTTGAGTTGTGTGCGCTTGTGTTAAAAAACCTCCCTTAAACACAAACGTAATAGCTTACCATCTAAATCTTACACACACACCCAAACGTACAATATGCTAAATAACAAGCATACATGTATTAACAGTACTTATTTTCAGTTTAAAATTTGTAAACGCACTAATAATCCCAAAATTATATTTTACTTGTTCAGTAAAATATTTTTTAATAAAATACATTGAAATTGATTATTGAGGGGTTTAGCTGGATCCTAAGCGCATTTCACTGTTGCTAATGCAGATCATCAGGGAACCTTTACCCAAAGTTTCTTAGAACAACTAGAAGACTAGAAGTTTATAACATAATAACTCTAGTTGTTCTAAGAAACTTTGGGTAAAGGTTCCCTGATGATCTGCATTAGCAACAGTGAAATGCGCTTAGGATCCAGCTAAACCCCTCAATAATCAATTTCAATGTATTTTATTAAAAAATATTACAAGGCTAAAGAGCCGATTTATGTTAAACAAATTAAAGTCTGATTTTATTCTATTTTTGCTTTGGCTTATATACTAATTTTGAAAATAAATCTTAACCTTTCTAACTTATTCTAAACATACAAATGTTATTGTTTTCTCTTTCAATACTATGAATACTATCGTATACACATTTCTGTTTGACCAATCATCGTATTTTATATTTACAATTGCACTCAAACAGAAATGTTTCACTCAAACAATTAATCGTAAGCAGTTCAGCATTGCACCACATGCATGCATACAAAAAAAAGTAATGTTATTGATACTTTATTAGTTCTTTGTTGCATTCACTGTGCAAGCATTATCAACTTGTGTGATACACTACACCCTCACCCTTAAGAGACAAATTAGGGAGGAATTTTTCTAATCAACTTCAGAGTATTGTTACAATATTTTCTTATAATTTACTTATACACATAATTAATTTGAACATTTATAAAATAATTAATTTGAATTTTTATATAGGTATAGGTATTTTATTTTTACTTATATTATCGATTATATTAGGATTTGTATTCTATAATGATTTAAATGGTTTTAAATTATTATTATGGTATGTTTTACTTGTTCCCTTGTAATCTATTGTGGTGTTTACACCATCCCTACTTATTATTTTGAATGGTCCTTTATATGAACTTTGATGTTTTTTTCTATCTTCTATTTTAAATAATACTAAATCTCCTACATTAAGATTAAGTCTATTTTTACTTTTATCATTATTTATTCTTTTTCCTTTAGATTTTATTAATAATTCTTTTGCCTTATTTAATACAAATTGTAATGTGACTCGTAATTCTTGTACGTAGTCGTCATAATTATATATTTTTAATTTATTATTTATGGTGTCAGATGGTAGGCTTGGTAATTTCCCATAAACTAATTCAAAAGCCGAGTAGCCTGTATCTACATGTGGTGCCGTATTGTAGGCAAAAGTGAAATATGGAATCCACTTATCCCATTCATAATCATTTGCGGTTGTTAGCAAGAATTCGTTAAGAACTCTATGGTTTCTTTCTATTGAACCTAATGTTTCATGGTGGTATGGTGTTGAAAATACTTGTTTGATTTGTAATAATGAGCATATGTTTTTCATAAGTTCATTTGTAAATTCTGTTCCTCTGTCGGATCTAAGTACCTTAAATTGACCATATTTTAAAATAAAATTTTCAACTAATGTTTTTGCTGTGACAAGTGCATCTTTTGTCGGCATTGGATGTGCAACGACAAATTATGTTAGTTCGCACTGCATTGTTAAGATGTAACGGTAGTCGTTTGATATACGAAGAGGACCAACGGTGTCAATTGAAATCACTTCAAAACTATTGTTTGGTGTGTTTGTTAGTTTGAGTGGTTCTTTTATGTGTTTTGTTTGTTTATTTTTGTTACAACTGTCACAATAAGATACAAATTATTTTACCATCTTGTTCACGTTCTTCCATATGCATCGTTGTTTTAGTTTAATTATTGTTTTTCTTATTCCTAAGTGTCCAGCGTGGGTGGTATTGTGGAATTGGTCAATTAGTTTATATTTTAAAATGTCATCTGTTATTCTTTTTGCGGCATTGTATATAATTATTTTCAATTGAGGACTTTTGTTATTTATTCTTATTTTTGCATATGCTTTTTCAATTCTTCTTTAGTATATATTTTAAATATTTTATCTTCACTTGAAAGCGCTAATTCTTTTATGTTTCATTCACTGATATCTAACAGTTTACTCAGAATCGAATCTAGTTTCGCTGAGTTATCACTGAATCTTGCATGCATATTATTTTTATTCATATTTTCTGTATGTAACTTCTTCATAATCGAATCTGGTTTCGGAGAATTATCGTTACTTACTTTATTATTATTAATCTTATTTTTGGTACATAATTTCTTCATGGTCGAAACTGGTTCCGATGAATTATCATTATGTCCAATGTGCACAATATTATCTTCAATAATTATATCTTTTTCTTCTATATTTTCGCTTTTATTAAATTGCAATTTTTTTTAAAATTTTGACGTCATTAATGGATATGCATTCCCATATTTGAAGTTGATCAGGCTTCTGAGAATTACATTTTTCCATATTATTTTCTTCTGCACGTGTATTATTATCTACATCATTTTCCTCTTCATTTTTCTCATTATCTATTATTTTATTTGCCTCATTAGTTTTATTCTTATTTGCATTGTTTAACTTATTTTGCATAGCCCTTGTCGTTAGTAATACTTTTTTTTCTTTTTCGTCATTTTCTTTTGGTATCATTTGTTTTAATATGTCTGAATCTAGTTCTATCCTAGAAAGTGCATCAGCATTTGTATTCATCTTTCCTTTTTTATAAACAATTGTGAAATCATAATCACTTAAGTCTTATTCTTGTCATTTTTGATGAAGGATTCTTGTGTGAAAATAGTGAAATTAATGGTCTGTGGTCTGTAACTACAATAAATTTTCTGCCATATAACTAAGGTTTAAAGAAATTTATGCTCCAATGAATTGCTAGAAGTTCTTTTTCAATTACTGGTTTGTTAATATCATGTTTTTGCAATGATTTACTAGCGTATGAGATTGGTAAATCTTCGCCTTGAGATAAGACTGCTCCTAACGCATAGTTTGATGCATCAGTTGTTAAAATAAATGGTTTATCAAAATCCGGATGTTGCGATACTGGTGGGTTCATTAATTTTTCTTTTAATTCTTCAAAAGCATGTTGGCATTGGACGGACCAAATGAATTTAGTTGATTTTTTTAATAGTGCGTTCAAATGTTTTGCATTGTCGGCAAAGTTTGGTATGAATTTTCTGTAGTAGTTGCAGAATGCAACGAATCGTCTTACTTCGTCCGCGTTTTTCGGTACTGGATAGTTTTTTCGTATTTGGATGGGTCTGTTTTTATTCCGTCTTTTGTTATTAAATGTCCCAAGTAAACTACTTCTGGTCTTAAGAAACAACATTTCCTTGGGTTTAGTTTTAGATTGTATTTTTGTAAATTTTGATTGTGATGATTTAAACTACATCCGTACACAATTATGTCATCAACGTAAAGAAATGCTTCGGATTCTAATCCAGATAGTGCTATTGTAAGCATTCTTTGAAAACTATTTGAAGAAATTTTTAATCCGAATGGAAGTCTTTCAAATTGAAAATGACCTTGTGGTGTAGAAAAAGCAGTTAGTGGTCTGGATTCTTTATTCAACTCAATTTGGTGAAAGGAACTGGTCATATCGAGTGTGGAAAACCATTTTGCTCTACCTAATTTGTCCAAAATGTCTTCTAATCTAGTTAAAGCAAATTTGTCATTGATAATTTTATCATTAAGTTTTCTAAAATCCACAACAAGTCTCCATTTCTTTTTATCTTCTATATTTTTCTTTGGTACTAAAAGGAGTGGAGCATTATATGGGCTAATTGATGTTTCTATTATTTTGTCATCAAGCATTTTCTGTACTTGTTCATTTATTATTTCAGTATGTTAGTGTGGTAGTCTATAGTTTTTTATATAAACTGGTGTGTTGTCCGAGTTCGTGATTGTTTGTTTATAAAAATTGCTGACGGTTAATTTTTCGTCTTCTAAATGAAAAACATTTTGATATTGTTTAAATATTCCTATTAATTGTGCTTTTACAAATTTGTCATTATGGTCTAATTTTAGTTCATTCACTATTCTTTCAAAACGTTCGTTATTGCTCATATTATTGTAACTTAATATCTTATAATTTTTAAGTGGGTCAGTCTGAAGTTGAATGCCTTTTATTGTTACGTACACAGAAAAAAAGATTTGTAAATACAAATAATTTATTTGTGAATACAATTAAAATATTATTTAAAAAGGCACCTACAACGGTTTTTGTAAATACAAACACACATTTGTAACATAAGAAAACAAAATCAACTCAATTATTTCCAATTAAAATATTGTGTTATTAACAATTGAGTTGTTAACAGAAAAAAATTATTTTTTAATGAATTTGTTTTTCAAATTTTAATGTGTTGTTTCTTTGTTTGTATTTTTTTTAATATTTTTTTTTAGAGTTTTGTTTGTTGTTAAATTTTAAAGATATTTGGATGAGTCGAACCGGCAATCTCTTGATTAATAGACTGATGTCCTTACCATTCAGCTAAAGAGCACATCGTTATTAGATAAGAAAATAATGAATACACACAAAATGCGAGTTCTTCTGTTTCTTCTACATGTGCATATTCCGTTATGATATATGGCCTGTTTCAACATAACAAGTCAGTCCTCAGGCAAGCAAGTGGTACACAGGCGAGTACGTAACAAAATGAGTTTTTATAGTACACCTGTCTAGCTTACGTTATGTTTGGTAGCACCTTTTGTATTTTTAATTTTATTGTTGCCATGATATACAATTTGGTATTTGAGTTAATTTTTTTCCATACTAGAAGCATTACTGAATGGCAGCCTTAGGAGAAAATCATACAAAATATAAAATAGCTGCTTTTAAATTACAATGCAATATTAGTTCAGTTCGTTTATTTTTCAAGCAAAATAGAGTAACTGAATAAATCGTGATTATTTTTGCTAAAAACCATTAAAGAATGTTTGGATAAATTAAAAAAGGCTACATCAAAGAGTTTTAATTAATAACATCGATAGTGACAACTTTTTTTATTTTTGATATATTACAATTTTTCAAATGCGACGATTTGTAGTTGTACAATACGTTTGACTTTCGCGGCAAAGTCGCCAATCATAATAAGAGATAATGCTTAGTTAACTTGAAAATTACGGATATAAGAAAATTCTGGGGCTTAATATCTTTAAATATATATATTTGGAAAGTGGAAAAATATATTAGAGACATAAAAAATATATAACATATACATATACATAAAACCGATATATACTCTCTTTTTATATATGCTACAAATCATACAAGAAAATGAATGAAGAATTCTCTTAAAAATAAAATTCGCAAAAAAGAAAAGTGTAACCGCTATTTTCGGCAAGCATTTATTCAGTACGAACTAGCAATTACTAGCAATTATTAGACTCAAATTACTTTCCATAGATTTTATATAAACGAACGAAATTCAATATAATACAGCGTAGCTCCGTAAAAAGTTTCAAGTACTCGAACAAACCTATTATTACTTTCCTTGAACAAATTTATGAGAACAAAATTTTAAATAAAATTGTGATGAATATATGGTATACAATGTAAGAATGTTTGTAATTATGCTTGCAATTTCCATAATGGTTCAATTAGACGATTGTGTGGACATTAGATTTCTTCTTTAACGAATAAAAATAAATATTTTAAATAATTTCCACACAAGTACTTTTTTGTGATTGCCTGTATTTGACATTAGATACAATTGGAATTGTTATGTAGAAACAACAAAATAAAAAAGTAATACGTTTTTTACTCAGAAAAAGTTGACACTTGTTTTATGTAACCCTAAAGCCAACTTTTGTACTTATATGAACAAAATTGGAGTTACTTGTAATGTAAAAACATTCCAATAATTTAACAAATAATTTTGTTGAGTAATTTAATTGACTAGAGAAATTTTAATTTGTTAAATCTACAATGAATTTTTTGAGTTTTTGCGGCATGTATAACATAAAATTTTGTTAGTTCAGTTTATTGAAAAAACATTCTGCGTTTGTCATATCAACAACTTAATTTTTCATATTAACTAAATATATATTTCAATTTAAATTAACTATTAACAATTTGTATTGCTGGTTGCATTTTGATATGTTTTTCTGTGTAGTCGTTTGTTGTGTTTAAAATTTTTATGTGTGTCATGCCGCTTTTGGGTGCTATTGAATTACTTAAAAATATTCCCTCTTGTAATTGTTCATTAAATATGACGCAATCTTCTTTTAGTTCTAATTTTATGGCTTGAATAATTTCTGTTCTGGGTGGTATTGTTATTTGTAATGAAGAAATTGGTTTTGATTGCATGGGCAGAATTGTGGTAGACTCGTTTATAAATAAAGAAATTGTAAATGTCTCGTAGTCAATTTTACAAAGATATTTTTGTAGAAAATCTCTACCAATTACGCCATCTGTTTCTATAGGAAAATCTGAATTTACTAGTTGGAAAGATTGTGTACATTTTTCATTTAATAAGGAGAGTTCAAGTTCTATTGTGCCTAAAGGGTATATTTCTGCAAGTTTATTTCCTGTAAGTTTGCATTTTTGTTCTGGGTTATATTGTTCACCTTCAAAGTCTTTACACATACGACAAAGTGATATGTCAGCGCCTGTGTCGATAAGGAATGTCAATATTCTATTCTTATATTTTGTATTTATAAAATTTGTTCTGTTCGCACATATCCTATGTATTCTTAGTTCTGGCTCTCCGGAATACTTATGTATTCCGGGCCTACTTCGTTTTCCGAACTTTATATGATGTGTACATACTTGTTGTTGTTTCCTATTGTTACTTAGGTTATTTCTATTATTGAAATTATTTCTATTATTGTTGAAATTATTGTTTCTAGAGAAATTGTTGTTTCTTGGCGAGTTATTGTTACTATTGCCATAATTGTTATTTCTTGTGTAACTATTTCTGTTTAAGTTTTGTTTGTTATAGGAACTGTTATTGTTGTAGTTATTAAATGTGTTGTTATTTCTGTTGTGATTTTGTGATTGATACTGTGGTTTCTCTTTTCTGATATGTATAATTGCATTATTAGTTACTTTCTTTTCATTTTCAAGTTCACTTGCAAGTTCTGATGCTTCTTGCAATGTGGTTGGTCGTGACGCGTATATATATGATCGATTTAAAGTCTTCATTTAGTCCCTTTTTAAACGTATCTAGGGCTAAATTATTATTTAATTTAACTATGATATTCTTTTCTGCTACTGTCGCAGTATTTCCTAGTTCTTCTATCCCTAACTTGTTTAGGCTATCTATTATATATAATATTTTGTCCTTAAATAAGTTAACTGACATTATTCCTTGGAATAATGTACTAAGCTTGTTTTGCAATTCTGCTATTGTTTTAGTGGTTTTGTATCTTTTTTCTAACAGTTCTTTTAATGCTTCAAAGTTTTCTGGTTTGATGTAACTTCCTATCGCTGTTGTAACGTTAGATGTTAGTTTAGCATAATAAATGTATTGAAGAAAATTTACTTTAGCTGTTGCTGATAATGATTTGTTTATCAGCTCTGCTGTTATTAAGAAACTTTCTAGTTCTACGAAATTACCAGCAAACAATGGTAAAGCTTTTGACACGGTTTCTAGGCTAAATGATGCCATTGTGGTATTTTGTTGTTCTAATTCTTTTTGATTTTCTAATAATAATTCCTTAATTCTTAAATAAATGCTATTGAACTCTATCTTTAGAGAAGATAATTTTTCTTCGTTTTCTTCTTCGAGGGTATTTGATTGAAAAACTTCTTTAATTTTTTCTATCGCTTCTAATTTGCTTTTAACTGTCTTCTCTGTGTAAGTTCTGCTTGGATTTTTCTTTAGAATCTTTAGTATTTCGTTTAAATCGAAAATATTTTTCTCCATTTAAATTATTTATTATCATTTACAATTACAAATGTCAACATTTTTATTTAATTTTTTTTTTAACTTCTGTGATAGCATTATCTGTGTTAAGTCTGTTTTTGTGTTTTCGAACATAATTTTTGAAATAGGTGTTAATTTTGTGGGCCATATATAATACTAATGCTATTATTATTAAAGTTACAATATACTCTGGTATAATATTGTTAGTATTTTTTCCTTCTCCGTTGTTTACAATATTTTCTTGAATTTCCACCTTGCTCTGTCGTTTTCCCATTTTGTTTTTTATTTTATTTCCCCAAATGGGTCCTACCATTAGAATGAATCACGTATTTATAGAAAACTTTATATTAAAATTTCGGTATTTAAAACATTGGAAAATTCATTTCAATAATTTTTGTATTTTAAAGATTTAATTTTATTTTGAATTTTTTTTTGCCTCTAGTGTTGTTGCTAGGGTTGATTCTTTGTAGAGTATGGCTAACTCTTTCCGCTTTTGAAATTTTCTTCCGGCTCTTTTCTTCTTGATCTTTTTTTTCGGTTGTACCCTGTGCTTGGTTGTTATTTGGCTTTCTGTTCCTTCTTCTGTACTCTTCAATCGTCATCGGTTTCGGACCAGCGTTACGTGGTGCTGTTTCCAGCGTGTTTCGTGTGACGGCAGGCTCGTACTCTTCGCTACAGTTTTCTTTGATATACTTCTCCCAGTGGTTTCCGATTTCTTCTATTTCCGATTCTGGCATTTGGGTAAAATACTGTGTGTCTTTATATAATTGTTCTATTTTGCAGGATCGCCATGTAATACGCAATATAAAAGTGTCTTTGTAAAGTGTCTTTGAAAAATGTCTCTAAGGCCCCTTTTTTATTTTAAAACAGCTGAGGGGGTCCCAGCTAAAACTTAAGCGTTCAAAAGAGCTGCCAAAAGAAGTTTTGAAACTTTAAAAAGAAAACAAGGCTAAAGAAGTCTGATTTTATTCTATTTTTTCTTTGGCTTATATACTAATTTTGAAAATAAACCTTAACCTTTCTAACTTATTCTAAACATACAAATGTTATTGTTTTCTCTTTCAATACTATGAAGTATCGTATTCACATTTCTGTTTGACCAATCATCGTATTTTATATTTACAATTGCACTCAAACAGAAATGTTTCACTCAAACAATTAATCGTAAGCAGTTCAGCATTGCACCACATGCATGCATACAAAAAAAAGTAATGTTATTGATACTTTATTAGTTCTTTGTTGCATTCATTGTGCAAGCATTATCAACTTGTGTGATACACTACAATTTACGCAAGGTTTAAAATCGTTTTCTAAGCTAAAACTCTATTATGAATACAATTTTAGCGAATATTGCTTAAACAACTTATGAAATGCTGTTTAAAACATTTATGAATACGGCTGTTTATATATAAATTTTTTATTACCACGTATCTCTCAAACCGTTGCATGAATTTTGAAAATTAAGGTATCGTTATATTTGATTTAAATACCCAAGTGTTCTTAGAGAGGTGCTCAAAAACAAAAAACAAAATGGCGGATATTTAGCGCGTAATAGTACCACCCCAGCAAAAAACTACACATTATCATCAGAACTACTTGCCATATAATGAAATGATGTACAAGTTACTAAATGAGGAGAATGATTTTTTTGATTTAATAGATTACGCGAACAAGTTTCCAAATAAAAAAGTAAGTACTTCGCAATAATGGATTATTTTAAGTAGTATAAATATAGGGATACTGGCTCAATGTATTTTTTCCATAAGGATCATTCTAATTAGTATATATGTGCATTCCAATACATGTATTTTTCCCATGAGGAAGGATATTCTAATACATACATATATTCCTACAACAAAGTTAACTTCAAATGAGAATACATTTTTCTCATAAAAAGTTTAACGAAGACATTTTTGTAAATGGAACAATTCGCATGAGATTCTCATTTGAGTAATTATATAAAATGAGAGTTCGATTGACTCAAAAATATGTATATAAAAGACCAATTATTATAAATTAGTTTTAGTTATTGTTATTCAAAGATCCTTGAAATTACGTTCAACAACAATGGTAAGAATGAAGTTTAACATAACATTATAATTTTTTTATTTATTATATGAAAGTTTAAGAAATACATATAAAATTTAACTAATTTTTGTTTGTTTTTAGATCTATCAACAAATAATTAACATTGCGCAAAGAATAAAATCAGAATACACAAAAATTTATGATATTTCCTTAAATGAACCTTACAAGATTATAAATTTTGAATGGAAGGTTACCCAATATGGATCCAAAGTTATTGCATATTTAAACAACAATAAGTGGTTTTATCTTCCGCAAAGAATCGTTAAATATTTAAACAGAGAGGATCCTTAGTTATCAAAAATGAATGACAAAATTTGGTCAATTATTTACAAAGGACGTCAATCACCAAATGGTTCAGCAATATTCGAACTAAACTATAGCTAAATTTTTTATTTGTTATAAGAAATTTTATGTAGTTACACAATTTTAAAACAATAAATATATTCAGTAAAGTGAAGTGAGATCTGCTTATTTATTGATTTTTTTTATGTTAAACATACACATGCACGTTAACAAAGTGAATTTGAAATCCATTTCAGGAAAATTTTGTTTGAAAAATTTAAAAACAAATGTATATACATATGTATGTTTTTCAAATTCATTTTAAATTTTATGAAAATGAGAGTTTATGTTTAAAATAAGTTATCTTATTTATTTTCATTTCAAGAAAAAGGATAGGACATTTAAAAATTTAATGAAAGGTAAACATGCACATGCAAGACACATGGTATTAAGTATTTACGTGGGTGCGTTGGTTAAATTGGAACTTTGAAATTTAAATTACATTTTTAATGTGCAGGTCCTCTATATTTCCCACTTAAATGACAATGGTCTTTAACTTTATCTTCATTAACAATAGGTTTTAAACAAATATGACAAATAGTAGACTTCCTAAAGTGTAATTCTTCGTCTTCATTCAAAGGGATCATTGGTTTTATATCTTTTAAATAATTTGTATATAAGAAGACTACATCCTTCACTAGTTCACTTATAAATTCTTTGGGCGAATCTTCCCCCTTAAAATACTTAAGCTTATCTAAATTCTTATCATAACTACATTTTAAATAATATGAGAAAGCATATGGGATATGTTTGTTTATCAATGTTGTTGATGATTTATTTGGATTCGGAATGCATGTTTCAAAATTCTGAAATATGCATTTAGAATCCGCATAAATAACAAATAGTACATCTATTGCTTTCTCATGATGTTTAAATTCTAAAATTACCTTATCTTCATTTGGAAGATATACTACCCGCTTTCTACATTCTGACATGTGTTTTGTTAATCTGTCCTCCTTTGTAAAGTGCTGCAAGCAAAAGTTGCATAGATAATTTCTCCCCTTAAAATTGCTGGTTTGGTTCCTAATTAATCTATATAATATATAATAACAAACAAAATAATCAATTGAAAGGAATTTATAAAAAAATTTTATGTTTTATATTACCTTGAAATAGTTTTTATCCACACATAATGGCCTGTTGTTGTTGAGCTAATTTCCTTTTGAAGAAAGAGAAGATTGATATGATGTAATTTAACTTCTTTTGTTTTATAATATGGTCCGATAATAATATTATGTTCCTCATCATATCCGAAAACATTTACACTTATCCTCTATGTGTATTTATTTGGGTTAAATTTATGTTGACTGGATATGATGATATACGATTCGCATTTTTGTTAAAATTGTATATTAAAGAAACTACAGCCCATTTAAAACAAAATTGGTCATTGTTCTGCACATTTACACAAGCTTTTCTACTGCTAAGCTTCTGTGGTAGTGGAAAATATGTAGAACCTTTCAATGGTTGATATTTATTAAGGTTTGTATCCAGTTTTATAATTTGAAGCAACGTCCATCCACTGTCTCTTTCCTGGAACTCTTCCAATTTATTTATAACTTCTTTTATTTTATGGGTAAGGATTTCATTAAGGATATTTTCATTAAAAATTGATTCCATTTTCGTTTGAAATGTTTTAATCTCTAATGGAGTATTTTCCATATCTTCTGTAGAAAGCTTGGTGTATAATCCCGATAGCTCAATATTAATTTTCATAGCTTTATATATTTTCAACCACAAATTAATTTCGGGGTTTAAAGCTAACCAAGCCTTATTCAAAAATTCCTCAGGAAAGAGACATCCATCATCACTGTTTTCAAATAACAATGTTTGTATTCTAGACTTGAATGCGCTATGTAGTCTCTTAACACCGTTTAGAGGAATAGGGAATTCTGCTACATGTTTCGATGATCCAGCATGGGTTTTTTCATGTTCAAATAAATTTTTTTTTACCGAAAAATTTTCCACATTCAATACAACTATATAAGTTTTCCATTTTTAATAATTTAAAGTTTTGGTAATTGAACTTATCACTGGTAAAATAATTTTTATTTCATTTAAAATTGTTTAAAGTCTTCTTATTTTTCGTTGTTAATTTTAAAGAAAATTATTTATTTTTAATGAATACACTTATCACTGCAAAAAATGATGTTCATATAATTTAACAGTTTTAAATATTATTTTAGTTTTTTTTTTCACACAACACTTCGTTTTTGAATAATGTCACAAGACTAGTATTTTGTTCAGAAAAATGTTTTATTTTATACTTTTTTTGTGCACGCAATATATGCATACATTCATCTTCATTTTTTTTTGTAACCAGTTTTTTTTTTCGTGTACCCTTTTTCTCAGAACAAATGAAATGTAAATTTCAGCAACGCACGCACGTAAATCTATACGCATCTTGTAAATTAGTGAGTTTAAGCAATAAAGGAAAAATATTTGTTTGTCCTTCATAGAAAGATATTTTTTGTGAAGAGTTTTTTTTTCGTGTACCCTTTTTCTCAGAACAAATAAAATTTATGGTCTAATGAGAATGAAACTTGTGGACCCGACACTTGTTCATGTTCATACAAAAGAAGACAAAATATGAGAATAGAGGAAGAAGCGCTCGAGTGTTTCTACTGAAAAAGCTAAACTTACAATTTCACTCATCTCATGGAGAATCACACATGTACAATTATCGGACTTTAGCAAATTGAATATGATAAAAATTATTAATAATGGTGCTTCTATACCTATGGCATTTCGCAGTTGGGATTGTCATATTAATCCACAATTAAACATAGGAATTAGCCATATTTGGAATGTTAAACTGGCTGCAAATAGAGAACGCCCACATTTTGTATTGATTGCTTTTCAACAAGAAAATAAGTTTGTTCATTGTGATTTGACTAATTTAGAAGTACATTTAAATTCAGTCTCATATCCATATGATGATCTTAACATAAAGTTCAACAATGAACGATATGCAATTCTATATGATATGTATTTAAGATTTCAACAAAGCTATTATATGAAAGAATCTCAACCGCTTCTAACTGCACCAGAGTTTAAGACAAAAGCTCCTATTATTGTATTAGATGCCAGTCATCAGAATGAATCACTCAATAATGGACCGATTGATGTAAAAATAGAATTTGAAACAGCAACTAAAATTGCAGCAAAGACAACAGCATACTGCATTCTTATTCATGATCGTATAATAGAGTATATACCTATCAAAGGACAAGTTCGAAAAGTCTTATAAATTGAGTAATATGGATAACAACATCATTTTTTTAGGCGTACAAGGTTTCAAGAGTAATTCAAATGATTTCATCGCAAAAGAAGTAGCGATTGTTTTCAACAATTATGAATATAACCATTTCATTATAAAATCCCCATTTGATTTTAAATGGTTATCAATAACAAAGCAAAGAGAAGCAAAGTGGCTAACAAAAAACTATCATCACCTAAACTGGACTGCTGGATCACTTTCATTTCAAAGCGTTTGCAATTTTTTAAAAGTCAACGCAAGATATTCAACAATTTATGTAAAAGGTGAAGAAAAAAGACGATGGTTGGAAAAAATGTTACACCGAAAAATTTCTAACGTTGAGGATACAGCCTGCATCAACTTTAAACAAATGGAAATCAAGTATCCAGAATATCTTTATTGTACTTATCATAATTTTGGTGTTTGCGCATTAAAAAAAGCTATTTTACTAACAAAAGAAATGTCTTGCTTTAAATGAACTTTTTTACTTCTTAAAATATGAATTTACATATGTATGTATTATTATAAAATTTAAAAAAAATTTAAACAATAAATGAAAACAAAATAAAAGAATGTACAAGTGTTTTATTATTTCAAATACAGACTACATAAATGAAAGAGAAGGAAGTGGGGAGGAGGAGAGTTAACTTTATTGCTTACTTGCAAATTTTTACTTTTTTTGTTTCTCTGCTGATGATTGTACTTAATTGAAACTTTGCTGCTTTAAAATAATCGTAGACAAAGAAAATGATTACGTTGCAAAATATAAATGTATTTTACAAAATATTTTACGCACAAGCATCCTCAGTCATACATACAAATACACATACATACATACAGATATACATACATACATACATTGAAATGTACATACATACAATTATATTTCTTAAACAAATAAATAAATACCAGCGACAAACAAGCTGGATCATCCACACACACAAGTATTAGGGTGTTCATATACAAGAGAACATTTTATAAATAAATAAAATAATTAAATAAATTGTTTATTAATTTATTTAATTATTTTATTTATAAACAATTTATTAGCGTGAGGAAATCATACACACATTCTCCCGATTCATATGAGAATCGCGTAGTAGTCATCAAATCTATTTTCTCTGATATTACTGATATAGTATTACGATAACAAATTTCTATAGTCTGGCAACACTGGCAATTTTCCCTTTGGTACTAGAAAATAATAATCATGTTTTGCCGTCGGAATTTGAAAAAAAAATAAAAATGTGTTTTGCCGTCGGCATTAGGAAAAATTATCATGCATTGCCTTAGGCATTAGGAAAAATTATCATGCATTGCCGTAGGCATTAGGTAAAATTATCATCCATTGCCGTAGGCATTAGGAAAAATTAATAATCACTATTTTCACCATTGGTATTAGCAAAATTCATTTTCATGATTTTCCCGTCGGCATATACACTTGTGAAATCTTAATCTTATAAAACCCCTTAAACCACACCCACAAAAAAATCACCCGTTATCACAATTAATATTACCCAAAAAAATCACCCGTTCAAACAAAGTTAATGTAAACAAAAAACTCCTTATGTAAACAAAAATTTGGACTGACTTATTCAACCACCCTCGCAGATATCAAATTTCACAAATTTCCAAGAATTTAACAATTTTCAAATTTTAATTACCCAAATTTAACAATTTCAGTCACAATTTAACAATTTCAGCCACAATTTTGCAAGTTTAATTGGGGGAGAACCGGCAATTCACTACTACTCTACCTCTCGCACATGGAGCCAACAATATTCGCCTAACATCGCCTCCATTTCTTGTATTTGTTAATGAAATCACTTGAATCAGATGAATCGGACTCATGCTTCCGATTTGGACAAAGAGGATATTGGACTTCAGACATATGAAGAGTTGGTTTTGTAAATGAGTTGACATCTACATACTCAACAGACTTTTGGCGTCCATTTTGCTTTACTTGGACTAAGCAAAAATAACAGTAAATTTTGTGGTTCGTAGGCTCACGCTCACAAATTGCTGGAAAATCAAATGACATATACCGACTGCGGTATAGTGAATTAGCTTAATATTCTGAAGGCATAGTTTTTAAAAAGCATACTTTTTAAACCTACTTTGCGCCCGACATCGACATAGTTAAAGGATTTTTGCAGGAATTGCATATACTATTTGGGGTCTAAGATTTCAAAATGTTTTCCGGATTGACTTTAAATTAAAATACAGCAAAAATGCATTTTGTAATTGGCTTGAAAAATTTGACGGCTGCGCAAAACAATAAACTTCACAAGCATAGCAAAACTTGTTCGGATTGTACTGGCAAAAAAATTCACGTTTTGCACTATGCATTTAATTTTTTTAATTTGAATTCGGCGTTTCAAAAGAATCAAAAAATTTAAGCAAACAATTTAAAATTGTGAACTGTCAATGTTTGTAACACTTACAGCGTTCCTTTTTCATATTCTGCGTATTTATATTCTTTGGGTTTTTGATTTAATAAAACCGAAAAGTGGATTGATTCACTAAATCTTCTGTAGCTTTGTCAATTTTGCACCAATCTGGGCCTTGTAGAGCGAAAAATGTTTGTATTAAAATTAGTTAACGTCTTATGAAAAAAATTTTAAATTTTTAATTGTTTGGTTAAAAAAAGAAAACTTGAAAACAGCAGAATTGCAAAAAATCATAAAATTTTTAATGAAGTTTGAAATTTTGTGTATTGTATCTCCATCATTTCTGGACTAATCTTAACATGCAATATCTGTTTATTTTATTAATTTTACTATCTTTTAAAGAAAAAAAGTTTAATAAAACGACGAATATTTTTAAAGATATTTGCATTATTTATTTAGCCAGCCACTTCATCTTTTTTAAAAACCCAAAAATTAATTAATATGGCTATATCTCCAAAATGCTCTACTTTCTACGTTTTTGACTTCATATTCGGATTCAGCGAACCATTTTACATCAGGGTTGGGTATCAGATACATTTGGTCAAAAAACTGTCACGTAGTGTAGTAAGACAAGAAATGTTCTAAAAAATTTAACCGAAACAATTAGAAGTGTTATGAATTTGAAAGGAAAAATAAATAATATAGAACTTTAGTGGCATAATGAATGATTTTATGTTTTGAGAAATTCAGGAAATCGATTTCCTCAACATCTACGACAAGTAAAAGAAGTTTTCCAAGTCAAGTTTTAACAAAGCCAAAGAAGAGAATCGCTTAAATCCTAATGGCCTAAGAAATATTATGATTTTATAAAGGGTTTGTTTATTAATCAAATTTCCATAGAAAATTAGTTTCATAAACCTCTTATTAAACAGAAATATTTTTTATGAATAAGGCAGTAAACATCCCTACAGGAAGCTGATAGCCTTAATTGACTAGTGATTTGACTGGTAGCGACGGCCACAACTTCGGTCACTGGCCCCAGTTAGTTTATTAGGGGTTTGGTGAAAAAAATTACCAAAACATTTGTGTACGTGTGATTTTTTCTATCTCTCTAACTTATTAATTTCACTTAATTAAAACACACATATCTGAGCTGCTTACTCTGCTACATTTTTGCCAGTCACAAATTACATAAGCATAGGTGAACTATGACTAGTCAATGGTTTCAAGGCAACTGGTCAATATTTACGTAGAAACTGGTAAAATGTAACTTTTAATAAAAATAATAATTTATAATACTTTTTGTTTAATTTTATTTGTTTTTTTTATTACAAAAATAACTCTAAAATACATAAACAAATAGCATTTAAAACAAAAAATACAGATATACAAAATCACCAAATAACTTAAGAGGTATATACCCCTCACATCGTTTCATCACCAACGCACCTTGCTCACCACAAAATATCTAAAATTTAGAAAATAAATATACATATTAAATTAAACTTTGTGAATATCTTTTACGCACAATTTTACTTATCTTTTTCAATACTTTTATAAACTTTCACTGACTGCATTTCACAACGCATTTTCCCCTTCCCAAATATTTAAAAATTAGAAAAGAAACGAATACATACATAAATTTTAAAGACGTGAACGTCTTCGTTTATTAAAGTCAAAAATAATGCTTAAATTCTAAACTAACATTGATGTTTTATATTTTAATTGAAGCAATCGTTGGTTACAGTTTTGGGATCAACGATTACTCACGATCATACAAATTTCTTTTGAAACTATGAATCAACGAATGTTGAAAATAATGTTCTTTCTCTTAAATCAATTATTAAAGATTCAGATTACATTAGTTAAATTAGTAAGTATGTGCGAATAAGATAAGATTCATATTACAATTGTTTATTATAAGATTCATATTGCATGAACCGAATTGGTAAGTATGATACGATTCATATTACAATTGTTTATTATTAGATTCACATTGCATGAGAACCAAAATGGCAAGTATGTTTAAATGTGATAAGATTCATATTACAACGGGACACTTAGTCACTATAACACCGTTGGGTAAAACTCCCCCGGACGTAGATTGGTTCCCAATTTCTGAAGGATATTTGGGAAACGATACAATTGTTTTCTTAATTATTTTCTTAGATTTAAATTTAATGATCAAGTAACCAATGAACAAAGTCGTTGCAATTATTATGACAATGTAAATGGTTATATTAGTAATTTTTTGGTTATCTCTTAATTCATTTATATATTTTATATTTTTAATATGTTCATATGTTAGGTTTTCAAATGTTATTTTTTCTTCAACATTTATTTGTATTTCCTTAAACAACATAGGTATTATTATATTTTTACCATAAACTTTTCTATCTGGTACGATTTTCAAGTATTTTTATTTTACATTCTTCTATTTTTATTATGAAATGACCGGTAAGTATAATGGGTATATCATTACAAGTTTGATTAACCGTTACATTATTCATATTTATAGCAAATAACATTGGATTGGATTTTTCCGGTAATCACAAAACATTTTCTTATTATTTAACATGTTTTCAATACAGTTATGTTTCAAAACAGTGAGATTTTTCTTAAAATTAGTTGCAAAATATATTTTATCATCTCTTGAAATGTATCTATTTTTATCTTCACTTAATTCTAAATTATTATTATTTGGAATTGGTTTGATATACAAGGAATTATAAAGTTCCTGGGTTAGCTGAGGAATTTGAAATATTAATAGTATGTTTCGTTTATTAGTTGCGATAGTCCTTTTTACGTTTTGTAATTTTTCGAAGGTAATGTTGTATTTTATTATTTCTTCATCGGTTATTATGTTTTGGGTCAAAAGTCCAAGTCTGGATGTCAGTATTATTCCCTCAACTTTGTCAATTATCCTTTCAAGTTCAGCAATTTAAAAATTAAAATGTGTCTTCTCGATTTCGAGCCTTTCAGCAAGTGTCTCATTACTTATATTTATGTATTCTAAGTAATTTTTCTTTGCTTCCAATTCATAAATTTTAGAAAACTTTGCCAGTTGCTCATTAAAATGTTGATTTATTTCAATTTGGCTATTAGATTGTTCGATTACGTCATGTGTGTTCTTCAATTCTCTGTAATGTTTCTTCTATTTTTTTCTGTCTTCGTCATCCATTGTTCCGAATATGTATTTCATTCCCGCACCAAAAACATTTACTAGCCCTCTGTTTTGTCTGTGTGGAGTAAGACCTTTCAACGATGTCTTTAAGTGCTGTATCTTAAGGTTCAGAAACTCATCATTCAGTTCAGTCACATTTTTTTCTAGATCCCCAATATATTCCTCATACCTAGTAGTATTAAACAAATGCAAAATGTTGCAATAGCTCTCAATCAAATGCCTCTGTCCCAATTTTATCATACTGAATCCGTTTCCTATAGTCAGATCTCTAAAATTAATTCTCTGTCCGCGTGTTACGCATGTCGCAAGCACCATTAACCTCACCAACAACATCTTCTGAGACTGCATCTTCCATATAATTGTCCGTACGGTCAACCAGAACGTCCAAAGATCTAAAAGTATTCTTGCTCCTATTAGTTGATCCTTATAAACCTTTTGGTTTTTATTTTGATAAGTTTTGCTATCTAACCTATTCAGTGTTACTTTTTCCTGTCATGTATCTGTCTTATGTGATCTAAAGTCTTTTTTAAAATTTTCATTTACGTCTTGATCCTTGCGATTTTTATTAATGTATGCTAAATTTTTTTCTTTCCTTTCTTCAATTATTTGTCTAATTTTTTGATTTTCTAACGGGTTATTATTAAAATAAATCTCTACAGGTTTCCTGCGGGTTGTGAGATGAAAAGTTTTATTATAAATGAAATTTGCTTGCATTGGCAAATCCACATTATAAACTATATCTGATGTTTCCTCTCTTTTCCTCAATATTCTAATATTTTCATTCAGGCTGCTATGAAACCTTTCTATATCAGAATTTCCTGTATGTCTGTAAGGGGTCGTAAAATGGAAAGCTACATTATTTGTTTCCAAGAAGTCCCTAAAAAGGGATGAAGTAAAGTCTGGTTCATTATCTAGAATAAGCTTTTTAGGAGTTCTCATTAAGTTAAATAATATTGTAAAATGTTTTACAAAATTAAGTGGTGTTCGGTCTTCAACTTTCTGAATCAGAGCATACTTAGAGAACTTATTAATAAGCGTAATGTATGCGTTCCTTGGGTCCATATACCAAATATCCGTATGGTAAATTTCATGTGGAGATGACGGAGTTTCCGTCTTTTCAAAAGATAATTTCAAAGGTCTCCGTTCAATTTTATAATTGCATATCTCACAATTATTTAAAACTTTCGTTATTTGTTTTTTCAAATTAGGATAATAGTATTTTTTCTTGAGCTCAAAAAATGTCTTGTCGATACCCGGATGGTTATTTTCATACTTGTGATGTTTCATTATCACTTCTAATAAGTCTTGTCTTTCCAGTAGGGTATAAGTTCTTTAAATTTTAAATTTCTTAATATTTCTTCACCTCCTCCTGGATCATAACATACAAATCCTTAATATTACAGAATATTACAACGTTTTCCCCTTTTTCGATTAAATTCATTATCTTTCTCAAAACCTGTCCAAAGTCATCCACACCTATTCCAAACCTATATAATTTTTTATTGAACTGTGTTTTTTTCTCATAGGAATCTTTTTCTTGTCTCTCAATCAAAATTTGTTTATTCGCGAATTGTAAGGGACTTTCTGTCACTGGGATATGATCCATTCCATCATCCTGGGCGCTATGCACGGTTGGAATTGGGGATCCAATCCTAATTCTATTTATTCTTTTTTCCACCTGTTGTTGACAAACTTCTCTCTCCACTATTTTAAAATTTAATTTTTCTTTTTTGTGAACACGTAAAAAGTGTCTCTTTACCCCTACCTTACTCTCAAAATTCCTTTTACATAGGTTGCATTGAAAGGTTTGTTCACCATGTTTTTGTTTAATGTGTTGCTCCAAAACAACTTTTCTTTTATACACTTTTTGGCAGACGTTGCATTCGGAAAAATTTATTTCTGCAACGATTCTTGACAACACATCTGCCACTTTATTCTCTTTGCCCTGTACATGTTGAATATCAAACTCATATTCATTGAGTTTAATTTTATAACGAACCAATTTTGAATTGGGCTATTTGAGTGAGGCCAACCATACTAATGGTCTGTGATCAGTTTGCCATCGAAACTTTCTACCATAAAGATAGTGTCAAAATTGCTTACAAGCTCAAACCATAGCTAAAAATTCTTTTTCAATTGTACCATAGTTTATTTCGTGTTGGTTCAAAGTTCTTGAAGAAAAGGATAATGGTCCATCTTCCTGGGACAACACGGCACCGAGCGGAAAATTACTTGCGTCAGTGGTTAGTACAAATTCCCTTGCAGAATCTGGGTACCTTAACACCATATCTGATGTCAATATTTTCCTCATCTTTTCAAAAGCCTCCTTGTAATCGGGGTCACGATCACTGATTTTGCTGTCTTTTTTGTCTTTAAGGGTGAGAGGCTTTGCAATCTTGGCAAAATTTGGTATAAACTTTCTGTAATACCCACTCAAACCCAAGAATGATTGGAGTTGTTTTACCGTTTTCGGTATTGAAAAACTCTTAATACACTCTATTTTTTTGGGATCTGGTTTAATGCCGTCTGTGGTTACCACGTGACCAAGAAGTGAAGTGAAGTTCCTAACAAAAATATGTCGTCCATATAAATGACGAATATTTTATTAATGTAATTCCTCAACACGTTATTAAACATTCTTTGAAATGTAGCCGGAGCATTTTTGAGGCCAAATGGCATACGTCGAAATTCAAAATGGCCATCATTTGTTGAGAAAGCAGTTTTTTCCTGGTCGTTTTCATCGACCTCTATTTGGTAAAAACCCTTTGTCAAATCCAATGAAGAGAAGTAATTTGCTCTCCCTAGTTTATCCAATACATCTTCGACAACCGGTATTGGATATTTGTCTTCTCTAGTTATAGCGTTCAATCCTCTATAATCAACCACAATTCTCCACTCCTTGTTTCCTACTTTATCTTCCTTTTTTGGGACGACCCAAATAGGAGAATTATAGGGTGAATTACTTGGAACGATAATACCTTGCTCCAACATTTCGTCTATTTGTTTCTTAACCTCATTTCTATGCATCTCGGGATGTCTATATGATCTCATATAAACCGGATTTTCTGTATTTGTTGGTGTTCATCTAATTGAACATAATTTTAAGATTCTTTTAGTTCATAGAAATAAAAATAAGTTTCGTTCTAAGTGCTTAGTCTAAAATAGGGTTTACAATTATAATTTCGTTTAGGTTTTATTTTATCAGTCTATACACATCTTATTTGTTTAGGCTACATACATTTTATGATACACATTATATGCACACATGCTTAAGCATAGTTTTATCTCCACCAATTTCTTGTGTTACTTAAACTAATGATCAAACTAATGTATGTTTTGTATTTACTTAGGCTAGTTATAAATAATCAAGAGATCAAATAGTTTTATCTCTACCAATTTTAGAACTGCAATATTTTATTCTTGTGTATGTTTTGTATTTACTTAGGCTAGTTATAAATATTCAAAAATAATATGAAAATAACCTTGAAAAATATATGAAAGCAGTTAGATAAGAAATGAGTTCTATATTAGATTTAAGATTTTTATCGTTAGTATTTAAGCAGAAATATTTTAAAAATAAAACAATGTCTCACAAACATTCAACCTGTTAAATAGTATAATTTAACAATACTAATATCACTGTTATTGGCTTCAAAGATTTTGATTCTATTAATCGGAAGTGGAAAATTCAAGTTTTTAAAGTTTAAAACAATCCCGTTTTCCAACACAATTACTTCATCTTCAATATTGATTATTTTGTATGATGTGCCTCTATTTGAATGTAAATCAACTGGATTCAATGCTGATATTAGAGCTTATTTAAAACAATACTCATCGTTATTTTGAACATTAATACAGGCAAACTTCCTCAATATTGAGCGTGGTAGTGGAATATAGTTCGAGTCTTTTATACACTTGTATTGGTTTATATTCACCTCCAAATGCATAATTTGAATCAATGTCCAACCACTATCTCGCTCCTGGAATTCGCTCATCTTTTTCACTATAACATCACATTGTTCATTGTAAATATCAAGGACATGTTCTGTTGTTGAATACATTTCAAGAATAGTCATTTTAGTCTGATGAGACTTTATATCAATCATAGATGAATCATCATCTTCCTTTATCAATATGTATTCAGCGAACAACTCAATGTTGAATTTTATGTTGCCATGTTTTTGTATGTTATTACATAATAATCTTATCACCTTTTCTCTGATTGAAGCTAGAAAACTCTCAGGTATTAAATAATTTTTATTCTCATTTTCAATTAAATACGATACGATACGATTGCTGAATGAAGATTTTATACATTTTAAATTATCATCATCATCTTTATCTGATCTCTTAGAACAATTAATTTTGTGCTCATTTGTTCTTTTATGATAAGACCAATTTTTTCTTGGAATAACTTTTTCACAATCATCACAAAAAATATTAATATTTTCACCATTGTTATTACCTTCTGTCTCAGTGTGTGTGTGTGTGTCGGTGCCATTCCTCTCTATCTGAGAAATGTCTTTTGCAGGTTGTACACTTAAACGATGAGGAAGGTCCTTGGTGATACAATCTGATATGTCTCCTTAAATTTGTATTCATAGTGAACTCTTTCTTACAAAATTCACAAATAAATTTAGCCATTTTTTTGAAATATTTTTATTTACCCGAGGTGATTGTTATAGAAAAGTGTTTGAAATAAGAATGATGATCTAGCCTAATAGTTTTTGTATTTAAACTCTTACTTGTCGATGAGGGTGTAATAATTTAGAGGATAAGATTTATACTTTTTATCAAGACAACAATCACACACAATTATTTAATTATATTACTATGTTTACTTAATCTGTAGATTTCAAACACAAACCGCAACAAATATATATTTCATGTCGATGTACAGTTGCTACACTTACGATATCTGAAAAAGTTCTAATGCCAACCCACAAATATCGAAATAAAATTTTTTTTTGCATTCCAAAACCACAAATATTTAATTATAAAAATATCGGTATAGAATTTGTTACATTTACGTAAGCTGTAAATTTCAAAACCATAAATACTTAATTATAAAAGAAACATTTTATATTAGCATCCGCCATTTTTAAAACCTTTTCTTCATAAATTATAGTTTAAATAGCTGGTTGCACACAAAAACCATCTACAGTTGCCTTTGAAAAATTCACAATAAATAACTAAATTTCATTCTTTCAAAAAACAAAAATAATAAAGAGTAAAAAATGAGTAAAACTTTAAATATCCTTAATGAAATTGGAGAATTACTATTTAAGGAAGACTACAAATGGAGATTATTTTAATTTTATTTTTGAACTATGATATATATATATATATATATATATATATATATATATATATATATATATGCATATAAGTAACACATTGATGTTAATAAGAATAAAAACTATATAGACAACACGTTTGAGTTTTCTTTTATCAGTTTTGTAAGGGGCAATGCAGCAGCAAGATACGTTTATTGTCATAGATATACAAGGATTTTACGTTAACAATAAATTGTATACAAAGAAGTCAGCATTTCAGACACTAATTATAAAATTCAATATTTGCTACTCGAACCACCGCCACAATTAAAATATTACAAATTATCAATTAAGGAAAGGACTACCAATTATTGGTTATATAATAATTTACATGGATTACATTGGAATAATGGCGATTCTACATTAAAAGAGATGTTAAAATACTTAATGAATATTTTAGAAAATTATAAAGAAAATAGTGTTGAATATCCTGCTGTATATGTGAAAGGATTGGAAAAATTAAGATGGTTAAAAAGCTACTTAGAGAGGAACAAATGGAAATATTTATAATTAATTTACATGATTTGAATTGTTTAAATATAAAAACTTTATATAAAAATAATGTTGATATAAATGCTTGTAAAAATCATAATAATATCAATTCTAATCAAACATGTGCTGAGAAAAATGTAATTTTATTTAGAAATTTCATTAACTTTTATTTAAATAAAGAAAACAAAACATATTAAATAAATTCATTTAAAAATTTAATATTTATAATAATCATAGTAATAATAATGCTAATCAAATATGTGCTGAAAAGAATGCTATTTTACTCAGAAATTTTGTTAAAGAAAGCTCCGTCGTCGTCAGTCTATAAAATCAGTTAAAAGATAATAATATTATTTTCAGTTGATTATTAATCCTTATACAGTGTACACCGCTACCGCTATTACTACTTCTACTACAATTTAACTCAAAATGTTGTCTTCAGCTGAATTGGAAGAATTATTAATAAAACATAGTGATCAGATTGATGAGGAGCACATACATTTATTTCTTAAACTTATAAATGAATTAAGAGTTTATAATAATGTAAACACTCTATTTAAATGTCGATGTCATTTAACATTTGTCGATGTCAATCATTTTATGAAAAGTATTTGTTAGCACTTAAACTTTTTAATCTTTATAAACGTATTTTTAAATGTCAAACTCTTAAGCCTGAAAACGAAATGTCTAATAAAAATTAAAAAGAGAATACAATTTTGTTTTATTTATGTATTTATTTATTTTTATATTTTAAACCCCATTTTTTCTTATATTACTTCTTATTGCATATGGTTTTATTATACTCACTAAGGCACTTATAACAATAATAATGACTACAATTAATTAATATAATATTTAACCCTATCTTATATTCTAAGCAAATTAAACGTTTAATTTTTTTTTAAACCCACTTAGAGGTGAACTTAAATATACATTTTTTAGTTCTAAAAATTTTATTAATTTAGTTTTTAATCTCCTTATTCTTTTTTGTGATTCTTTTATTTTTTTCTTTTCTATTTCTATTTTTTTTTTATATTTATTACAAAACTTAACTACTAACCTATCTTCTTCTCTTCGTCTTGATAGATAATCTTCTATCCATTGATCTTCTTTTTCTACTTCTTCTTCTTCTTCTTCATCTTCATACTCTGAAGGTAAAGGAGATGACGTTGACCTTAGAAATGGCGGGGGTGGGGGTGGTGACATTATCCCTTGAGATGGTAGTGGTGAGGGTGTTTCAGGTATTTCAATCTCCTGACCCGGTTCCAAAAATATGTTTTCATTTGCACTTGCCATTTTTCAATCAAAACAATCAAAAGAATTAAAAAAATTCGTCATCAGAAATATATTTTTCAAATATTTGCAGAACCACAAACAAGTTTAAATATACCTTTTCTAAATATTTCATACATTTGACACCACAAATCTAGACGTAAATATTTCATACATTGAAAAAATTCGTCATCAAAACTATATTTTTCAAAATATTTGCAGAACCACAAACAAGTTTAAATATACCTTTACGAAATATTTCATACATTGAAAAAATTCGTCATTAGAACTATATTTTTACAATAATTGCAGAACCGCAAACAAATTTAAATATACCTTTTCTAAATATTTCATACATTTTACACCACAAATCTAGACCCGCCAACAATTAAACATTTTTTTCACATATTAAGAAAATTATTTCATGCAATTAACTTGACCACCCACGGATGAAGCGAATACAAAGAAATTATAAAACCACAAATCTTAACGAGCCAAGAAATATTATTAAAATATAAAAACCACAAATACACAATTTACAATAAATACACTTTTTCTAGGGATGGAAACAACACTACACTTTATTTGTGTAGCGTACCGATCAACTAACTTAAAATACCGACTGTAGCGTAGGTATTATCCCAAAAATGTATGGTATCCTTGGTCGCCAAGCCCCACATTCATACTACTTCCATATAAATGACGAATATTTTATTAATGTAATTCCTCAACACGTTATTAAGCAGTCTTTGAAATGCAGCCGGAGCATTTTTGAGGCCAAATGGCATACGTCTAAATTCAAAATGGCCATCATTTGTTGAGAAAGCAGTTTTTTCCTGGTCGTTTTCATCGACCTCTATTTGGTAAAAGAGAAGTAATTTGCTCTCCCTAGTTTATCCAATACATCTTCGACAACCGGTATTGGATATTTGTCTTCTCTAGATATAGCGTTCAATCTTCTATAATTAACCACAATTCTCCACTCCTTGTTTCCTACTTTACCTTCCTTTTTGGGACAACCCAAATAGGAGAATTATAGGACGAATTACTTGGAACGATAATACCGTGCTCCAACATTTCGTCTATTTGTTTCTTAACCTCATTTCTATGCATCTCGGGATATCTATATGATCTCATATAAACCGGATTTTCTGTAGTTGTTGGGATTGTATGTTTCACTTCATTTGTAAATGTCAAACTATCTCCTTTCTTGTAGAAGACACCCGAAAATCTTTTAATATTTTTTCCAAGCAATTGATCTTCTTCTTTGTTGAGATGTTTTGTCCTTAATTGGTCAACTATTCCCAATTCATCCAAGTGGAGTAAATCGGGTAAATTTTCTATCTCTACTGTGTCGTATACTGTCTTAATTGGATGTTCGTTTTCGTCCTGGCCTTCAAAGTATAAAGGTATCTCCTGTTCATTTATTATTATAGTCTGTTTTTTGTAATTTATAATCGCATTATTATTTCTTAACAATGTTGAACCAAATATTCCGTTAAACATTGGATGAAAACTAATGATCTTGAAAAATTCATCCTTTTTAAGGCAAATTTGTAAAGAGTCTTTATAAATTTTAGCTTATTCATTAATTACCAAAAAACCTGAAGCTGTTTTGATTCTTTGTGGTTCAAAGTCGATTAGAATTCTTGTGACTCGAGTCTTTCCCTTGAACAAAATATAGGGCAGCTTATATTCGGAGGAGTCTCTCTGTGAGAGGCCGTAAATTGAAAATTTTGAGGTTGTGAAGTCTGTGTGTTATCTATGTGGTGGTTTTGTCTATGAGTCTATCCGCTGATATCCATCGGTTCTGTTCCGTTTTGTCTAGACGTATTCTGATACGAAAACTTTATATTAGTATGCTTATTTTGATATCTGTTATTATTAGGATTGGGATAGTTAGGATTTGAATTAGGTGTTCGATTATTGGGATTGGGATATTTAAAATTTTTATTAGGATGTTGGTTATTATTTTGATTAGGATTTTGGTTTCTTGCTTGAAAGTTTTGAGTCTGTACAAAATTTTTATTATAATATATTTTTTTTTTCACTTAAGAGTAAGTTAGACTGACCTAGCTCATGAAGCGCTTTTTCAAGTGAATCTGGCTTCAGAGCACAAAGAACTGTTTTTAAATTTATAGGTAACTTATTAATAAAAGTTTTCAACGCAATTCTATTACTATGATCAATTTCGGTCATATTGCCGTCTAATCTCTGTCTTTGATTTAAAAAGGAAAGCTTGGTTTGAATGAAGTTATAGAACTGCAGGACGTCTCCTCTGTACTAGGCGCCCCTCATTTCTTCATAAAGTAGTTCGGCAGAAGTCAATCCACCAAAATTAGGTTCCAAAAGAGACTTAATCCCATTCCATGTAGTTAAATGGGGATGAATCTCCAAAACCAATCTAGCCTTTCCTACGATTTTACTTTTAATCACTGATAAAAACATCCTTTGCGATGTGGGATTATAATCTGACATACACGAAACAACATTATCTATGCTTTCTAAAAACGGATAAAGTTCTTCCCTTCTTCCGTCAAAATTAGAAATCAAACCCAAAAATCTAAGGGGATCTATATCCCTTACATGATTCATTTGTACCTGCTGTTGTTATAACTGATGCTGTTGTTGTTGAAATTGTTGATTCAATTCTTGTTGTAACTGTTGCTGTTGTTCTTGTTGTAACTGTTGCTGTTGTTGTAACTGTTGGTTCATTTTTATTGTTGAGTCTTCCCGTTTACCGTCAAATAGTATTCCTCTCTTCCGGGCTCTGTAGTTCTTGATGTCCACTTTGTTGTTTGTTCTTCTTCTCTCTTCTTTTTGTGGCTGCCCAGACAAAAATCGTTGCCTGGTGACACAACCACTTTCTTTTTAGTATGTTAAATTTATTATTATTTTTTTTTATTTTTAGTTTAAGGTATTCACTTAAACTTTTTTATTTAATTTTTTTTTTGAAATTTGTATTTTGTAATTTATTTAATTTTAATCAGTTATTCTTTTTCGCAGGATGATTTTATTATATATATTTTTATTTTAATCCTTTTTCGGAGGATGTTTTTATTATATATATTTTTTATTTTAATCCTTTTTCGCAGGATGTAATAATGCTTAAACTCTAAACTAACATTGTGGTTTTATATTTTAATTGAAGCAATCGTTGGTTGCAGTTTGGGATCAACGATTACTCACGATCATACAAATTTCTTTTAAAACTATGAATCAACGAATGTTGAAAATAATGTTATTTCTCTTAAATCAATTATTAAAGATTCAGATTACATTAGTTAAATTAGTAAGTATGTGCGAATAAGATAAGATTCATATTACAATTGTTTATTATAAGATTCATATTGCATGAACCGAATTGGTAAGTATGATACGATTCATATTACAATTGTTTATTATAAGATTCACATTGTATGAGAACCAAACTGGCAAGTATGTTTAAATGTGATAAGATTCATATTACAACGGGACACTTAGTCACCATAGCACCGTTGGGCAAAACTCATACACATGTATGTATGTATATTTTTAATTAAACTGTATAAAATTTCTTTTATTCATTATTGTTTTATCTTACTTTTTCACATAACACCATAATTTTTTTAACACTTTTATCCCTTTGAGAACCACCTTAAGCGATTGTGCGATGTGGATAAAAAAAATTCCTATAGCAACAAAAATTATTTTAACGTTAAAATTCCAAAAGCAGTTGTTGTGTTAGCTCTCGCTTTAGTATTAAAAAATTTTAAACAATAAAAAAATACAAATACGAAGCTTTAAAAATCAGTCGAGTTTGTGCTCTTGGTACGTACGGAAGCATGCCTAGTGGTAGGTACAATTTTTTTTAGTTTTTGAAATTTTAAATTGCTGGGAATGTTTGAGAATAAAGAGATTTGCTCTCTTGTTGACGACTTAGCATATTTTGAACACCTGCTGGCATTTAAATGTAAAGTTCTGTTTAACGGAAAATAAGATAACACAATTGTGTCATGTGGCAAATATATGTTGTTTGAATTCAAGCTCACAATTGTGCTATGTGGTATATTTTTAGGAAAAAGTTTAAATCTTTTAAAGGAATCAGACCTGCAACAGGCTTTAGACATCCTTGAAAATTCCGACATTGATTTTTCATCTGATGATGAATTTGAAGACACACGTTGGGAACCAAACGATTGCAGCGACGACTCTTCGGAGGAAAGCATTGAAGAGGGTAAAAACATCCAACGGGGTTTTTTGTTGTAATTTTATTAATTTTGCCACTATTACAGTTCTTTTACCAGAAACGCAACAGACTAGAAACGTAAATAGTAAAATTAGAGATGACTTGTGGCGCCAAAAAGAATTTTTTTCTCATGAAATTCCCACAATGCAAAAATGTCAAAATTTTGTAAAACTTGGTACACCTTCTGAATACTTTACTAAATATTTTCCCGAAAGCCATTACAAGGACGTGGTTACATATACCAAAATGTACTTTCATGGTACAACTGGACGTGGTTACATATACCAAAATGTACTTTCATGGTACAACTGGTAATGAAATGAGCTTAACAGAGCCTGAAATCAAAAATTTTTACGGTTGCGCAATAACGATGTCTTGTCTTGGATATCCGCAGATTAACATGTATTGGGCGGAAGGTTTTCGTAATGAACTTATTGCGTCTGCGATGTCCAGAAACAAGTTTATGAAGCTGCGAAGTACCATTCACTTTGTTGACACAAGTAAAGCGCATCCGACAAATAAGTTGTGGAGAGTGCAACCTGTAATTGACTTGGTTAGAGGCCGTTGTAATCAGTTAGCTACTGATGTGACAAGTTACTTCATTGATGAACAGATGATACCTTTCACAGGGAGGTGTCCGGCTCGGCAGGTAATGAGATCAAAGCCACGTCCCGTGGGTTTGAAAAATTTTGTGTGTGCAACGTCGCATGGACTCATAGTTGATTTCGAGTTGTTCCAAGGTGCTGGAACCTTTCCGGATTGTGGACTGGGCCACGGAGCGTCGGTAGTTTTAAGGCTTACAAAATACTTGCCAGAGGAAAGTCATATATACTTTGACAGGTTTTTCACCACAATTCCCCTTTTGGAAAAGCTCGAAGAGATGGGATATAAAGCCACAGGGACTATAATGACAAATCGATTAGGGAAAAGAATCAGCCTTCCTGCTGATAAAAACATGTCCCGTGGTGAAATGATTCAATTTGTTAAAAACGAAACAGTAGCCATAGTCAAATGGTGTGATACAAAATGTGTTACGGTGGCATCAACTATATGCGGAAAAGATCCAATTAGTGAAAAAGAACGGTGGATAAAAAATTTAAAACGACGTTTGCCGGTTCCTATTCCAGCTGTCATTCAATTATATAATGAAAATATGGGAGGGGTTGATATAGCAGACCAAATGCTGGAGTACTATCGCATTAAAATGAAAACCAGAAAGTGGCCCGTCAAGGTATTTTTTCATTTTCTCGACTTAGCCATTTACAACAGTTGGAAGGAATATAGGAACGATGCGAAAATACTTCAAATACCAAAAAACAAGCTTAAGAAGTTTTTGAGTTTTAAAATGGAGTTAGGAGAAGTCTTGGCAAAGTACAAAAATGTGCCACCAGAAGTTGAACCATTCCAATTGCCTGACGGATATTATGGAAGCAAATATCGACCCCATAATGCGCCAGATGATATTAGGTATGATCGGTTCGACCACTGGCCTGAATTTATAGCTGGTACAGCCAAGCGGTGTCGCAATGCTGGTTGCGAAAGCCGCTCAAGGGGAAGATGCCAAAAATGCAAGGTTTATTTGTGTTTGGCAAAAGACAAATTGTGCTTCAAAGAATACCACACAAAATAACTTTTATGTTCAAATTAATAGTACATTATAATTTTTTGATCTCATTTTCTTTTACCTGAAGTAAAAATATTGATTTTATGTTACAAAATAATTTTCTTTTTGTTTCAATAAAACTATATAATTTAAAAATAAAATCTAAAAAATTGGTACTTATTTTAAGGTTTTTCAACCAACATACACGATTGTGCGAGGTCCTTTTCCTTAAAAAAAAATATACAGAAAATTTTTAATATAAAAAATCTGCAGGAATGCAAAGTTTTTTTTACAAAAATATTCTTTTCGTAGAAATGGGAAAGGAAAACAGTATTGGTTCTCAAAGGGTTATGCATTTTAATTTTAAAAACCGAACGAACTATAAACTATTTTTAGTAAAATTCAATATTGTAAAAATTTTTACATATGTACATTAGATGTTCCACTCTATCATATATGTTAGAGTAGAGCAACTGTAATAAATGTTGAATTGAATGAAAAATTGTTTTAAATGTGTTAGTAAAAAATTGTTGTTTGTGTTAGTTAAACCAAATTATTTTTCTGAAATATTGTGTTGTATTGTGTTTTTGAACTATTGAAGTAAATAATACAATGACCTCACAAACTTGTTAATTTTTAACGAAATAAATTTGTATTTTTTTGCTTGATTAAGTTTAAGAATTCTTATGTGTGATTTTTTGTTTCCTAATAAACTAAAGTTAATAAATAATTTATGCACTTTTATTTGTTGAAAACACTTCATTTATGGAAAAACTTTATTAATCGGTTAACCGGTTAATACCGAAATTAACCGATTAAGCAAGGACCTCTCTTTATTAATCGAGCGATTAACCGATTAAAGCAAAACCCCGATTAAATGAATACCCTAGGATGTATACTTGTGACCATGAATTTAAGTATAAATGTGGGGATGTACGTAAGTAGTAGGGGAGTGAGGTCTGGGATGAGGATGAGTTTTTTTGTGATACATTTTTTGGGATGATTTTTTTATTTTGGATGAATTTAGAGTTGAAAATTTGAGATCGAAAAATTTTGGGATGAAATTGCTTTAGAAATGTTTGAATGTTGATAAATAGAATTTTATAATTATTTTCACTGCACACTTGAGGAGATGAGACATATTAGGGATGAATTTTTGTTTAACAAACCTTTCTGTCTGTCTGTCGTTTTGTTTCTTTGATAATACGAGTAGTTGTGTCTATGTCTGTCTCTTAAATCAACCTGAGATAGTCAATAGAAACCTTTTTTCAACTATGCTGTTATCTAAATCTATAAATTTATTTTAATGCTGCTGGTAAGAAGAAAAAGGGAAGAGAGATTCTTTTGTTCTATTTTGGGATGAAAGTGTAAAAAAAATTTTGTTTTAACAAACCTTTTATACTAATTGTGTGTTTATTTGTGGCTATACAAAAACATATGTATGTAAAAATGTATGTATGTTTTAAGGAATATGTTAATTCATATGGAGATACATACATATATTATTATTTGAAATAAAATATTTACAGCCTTATTTATAAAAACTATTAAGGCTTTAAACAAATTTTCATAAACATTTTTTCTTAAAAAGCCTTTACAAAGCCTTAATAAGTTTAATAAATAAGGCTGTTAAAATATAAGAGGATGCATTTTTACCCGAATGCCAAGACGGATTATGTTTTTCGAAATTGGCCCTTACAATTTAACCACTTTACGTAAGGATGTTAATTTGTAAATGCAAAATGTTCACGTCTACAGCAAAACGTAGGTAAATTTGTATTCAACGCACAAGGGTGGTTTAAGCACACTTTCCATATTAGTTAAAATACATTTTAAGGCTATATAAGGTTTTTTAAATATTCGTATTCATAATCAGTGTTTTAACTAAAAATCAATTAACTTTAAAAATATCGTGGCAACACTGTATTATCTATTTGTCACTTGCATCCTAGTTCTGATAAACAACGATTATTAATTCACAACGTACTCGTATCTGTTTTTGTGTTTTGTAAATTTTTGGAAAAATAATGTTTTTATAAAATAAAAAGTGTATTCCAACTCGTATGTAATTAAAAAAATAAAAAGAATTTGCAGCGAATCTTTATTAAAAGTGCTTTTTATATGATTCTTTTTATTGCATATTAAGAAGCACTGGAATAACGACTTTTATTTTATTTCCTATGAGTTTTTATACATCACTATAATTATTATTTTTATTTTTTGCTTACGCAATGAGAAAAGACGAAATGGAAATGGAAAGCTGATCGCTCCTGCTCTGGTAAATATTTATTTGGACTCAATTTGAAATTTCGGCATGAGTTTCTCTATAAATACAATTACATTTTCTTCTTCTAAATAACACTCACATATGAATATGTATGTATGTATGTATGTATGTATGTATGTATGTATGTATGTATGTATGTATGTATGTATGTATGTATGTATGTACATAAGTATGTATGTATGTATGTATGTATGTAAATAAGTATGTATGTATGTATGTACATAAGTATGTATGTATGTACATAAGTACATACATACATACAGGCAAACTTAAAAATGTAAACAAATGTCATCTTAAAAATGGTTTAAACATGAGTGCATTCAATTTTAAAATTTGCTGATTTACGCAACGTTTAAAAAACGTTTTCTAAGCTAAAATTCTATTATGATTACAATTTTAGCGAATATTGCTCAAACAACTTATGAAATGCTGTTTAAAATTTTTATGAATACGGCTGTTTATATATAAATTTTTTATTACCACGTATCTCTGAAACCGTTGCATGAATTTCGAAAATTATGGTATCGTTAAATTTGATTTAAAAACCCAAGTGTACTTAGAGAGGTGCTCAAAAATAAAATGGCGGATATTTAGCGCGTAATAGTAAAACCCCAGCGAAAAACTACACTCTATCATCAGAACTACTTGCCATATAATGAAATGATGTACAAGTTACTAAATGAGGAGAATGCTTTTTTTAGATTTAATAGATTACGTGAACAAGTTTCCAAATAAAAAAGTAAGTACTTCTCAATAATCGATTATTTTAGTCTCACGCCTTATTAAAATCATTAACTTGGTAATCCAGCAGGGAAGAGTTTCCACCAAAAATGCTTAATTCCAAACCCTATTACCTTTTTTGAAATTTTTTGCTGGGACGTTATTATCCGACTGCCAAGAAGGTTTGTACTCTTCGCGCGTTTCTTGTAATATGTTTGTAAATTTCTTTATTACCACGTATTCCCCAAACTGTTGCGTTGATTTTAATTTTTTCTGTGTAGCACTTAGCATTATTTTCAAATGCTCTTATGCAAAAACGATTGTTAAAGTTAAAGCATGCATTAAAACCGATTTTGCCATACAAAATTCGTTTATTAAACCAACTTTAAGTTTACCAATTGTTTTTGCATAACGGATAATATTTTTAGTGCTAAACGAAGAAAAAAGTGCTAAATCTAGCACTAAAAATGCTAAAATGGCAAGCCTGCTTCCTGATGACAACGAAACAACTATTTTGAGATAATGAAGCAGTGTTGCCAGTAGATTTTTATTTGCGTACCTGCGCTATATTTTAGGTAAAACTGAAAAAAAGGAATCGGTTTATTTAACAGAAATTACATTTTATTAATTTTTAATAAGTTTAGATATTAATATTAGAAATCTTATACAAAATACGTTATAATTTGTACATTTATATAAATTCAAGTAAAATACGGTATGTTCTACAAAAGTATTGAAATTTGAAAATTGCCAACATAAAACAATTAAAATGAAGTGATTTCAATTGAATTCTACTTCAAAGTAGAATGCAGAAGATAGCGGTTTTCATTGAAATAATTCGCCGTTAAAACTATATGAAATTTAATAGAAATAATCTAAACGTTATTTCTATCAAACCGTGATACAATTACAGATGCACGCAATTCTACACCAAGGAAAAATTTGTTGTAAAAAATATTCAATAGTCGTCAAAAAAAGCTTTGAAAAATGGGTGGAGCTCTATCAGCGCAACAAGCTCGATAAGGAAATGCCAAATACGCTAAAGAAAGAAATCTCTATAAAGAGTTTAACAGTTTAATGCGGTAATGATATTATGACCATTACATCACTCAACTAGTTTGGCTGTGTGAGCGAGTGCGGTCAGCTGATCTAGTAGTTTCACCTATTAGATACGCCTTGAAACAAGCTCTGTGAAAAATGTTGCTGCCAGACTGTTAAACAAAAACTTTTAATAAGTGCATTACAAGCTTAAATCGTTTCCTGAAAAGTGCTATTAATCGTATTTTTTTTTGTATTTTTAGAACAAAAAAGTACGTACAGTTGCACTTTGTATGGTATCTGGCTGCTTTTCCCTACGCTAACATTTTGGTTGCTGAATGTCCTATATTAACACCCAAAACAACAATAGTTTTTAATATTAAATTGTTTAACTGTGCATTAATTATTATTATTTACTTAACTAAATACAGAAAGGTAATTGTCACTCTGACCATTAAATTGCAACTATCACAGTTTTTACTGTTAATTTTTTTATTCTTTGATTCATTTAATAACTTGCAAAGTATTCTTAATAAATTGTTTGACTATGCATTTATTTATTTACTTAACAAAACTAATTGGGACTCTGACCATTAAATTGCAACTATCACTATTTTTTAATCAGCCAATTAAGATGTAATTACCACAGTTTTTTAACACTACTTACTAGTGTAATTAGTGTATTACTTATGATTAATTTGCTATTGTTATTATTAAATTTACGGCCCTATTCTCCTTGCAGGAGTAAAAGGAATAAACATACATATATACTGTGCGTGTCAAATGAGAGTAAACAGTTATTTCATCTGTATAATAACTTTTATTACAGTACAGTAATTAATAAAAATTAAAAAAATTATTTGTAGTTTAATAGGCTTATACATATAAGAAGAAAAAAGAAAATAGAAAAAGTTCACTTTATCTTCAAAATCCGATGATTTTACGCGTCAAAAAAATTAATAGAACCCATTAAATTAGATAATAAGGTCCACAAGCTAAATTACTGTAAAATTTTTAATACTGGGTTTGTTTTTTATATACATTCAGCAATGCATTCAAACTTCCAGGCATTGATTCCATAAGGTTTTTCGTTATATTTGGAAAGATTTTTTTTCATTCTTTAGTCAGAACATTTTGTAAGTCGCTTTTGTTGGAGATGACCCTCTGCCTGATATTTCTGTAAGGGAGCTTCCAGAAATCTTCGATTGGACTAAAGTCTGAAGACCGCGATGGATGATCTAGAGTCTTAAGCAATCGGTATAACTAAAGTTTTTATCGCCTAATTTATAAAAAGGGGACAGTAGAGGAAAAAACACGGAAATTTTTTTAAAATATAGGATTTCATAATAAAACGAAATTGATTCTTTTCAATAAAATCTATTACTACCAATAAAATCTTAAATACATTTCGATGGTGTTGCGTAAGAGTAATAGTCAATCTCACAACATTTTACATAGAATATTGAATCTTTTACCAAACGCCTTCGATACCCAGCAAAAAATTTCAAAAAAGGTAATTGAGTGTTTAATTAAGCATTTTTGTTGGAAGCTGTTCCTTACTGGATTACAAACAAACTTAATGATTTTAACAACGCGTGAGACTAAAATAATCAATTCTTGAGAAGTAGTTATGCTGTTTATTGTAGGAAGTAATTATTTTTTTCTTGATGGAACTACTTTGTTTTAGTCGAAAAAAACATTTATTTTAAATGTGCAGTTGTTTCAGTAAATGGAAGATCCTGATTAAAAACTAAGATTAATAAAATAAATAAAAAAATATATATATATAAATAAGTTTAGAGAAAGTATTGTTTTAGTATGAAATACACCATTTTGTAAAATTTCTTTTATAAAATCAATTGAAGAGGGGTATATTTTATTTATATCCTTGTCGGTATTGTAACTTACGAGTATAAATACTATATTTAGAAAAATTTTAATTGTTTTGATTGATGATTTCTTATAAAACCGAAAATGAAAAAAAAATTGGAACTATGTACTGATATTTATTTTTTTTACTTACTTATTCTTAAGTTTAAAATAAATAAGTAGACAATTAAGAAGCATATACAATTTATTTAAAATAACTACATATATTGGCAATAAGTTCACGTCATCTTTTAAAATCCAAAGAATATGATCAACTTCTGCTTTCTGTTTTTAAAATTTTACGTAATGTAGTTCAATTTGGCAATCATCAATCAGATTAAATTTTATCTACGTAAGTATGTCCAAATTTGAGAATATTTGCGTACATAAATGCACAAGAATTCATTAAAAATTAGTCACTTATCGACTGTGAATTCAAAATTATTTTAAATTCAACCGATTACACATCAAATACAAGGACTACTATTTATTTTTCAGGAATAGGAAACAATAATAAACTATTTTAAGAGAACATAGTCTTGTTTTTCTTCGAAATAATCCCCTTGATGATTAAATACATATACTTTTGGCATTCGTTCAAATGATTTGTCATATCAGTTTTTCCATTCCTCTTAAGACACCTTCAAAACATGTTCAACTGCTTATTCGGCACTCGTAAATCGTTGACCACGCAGTTTACTTTTGATATTTGGGAACACGAACTGATAAGGTGCTAAGTCATTCGACGTTTTGACTGCTCTAAAGTTCAATTCTTCGACGAGATGTGTGAGAACTGGCATTGTCATGATAAAGAATGATTCGTCTTCGGAGGTTAGTTTTACGAATTTCTCCGAAGACTTCCGGCAAACAGATGGTCGTATATCACTCAGAATTGACAGTTCTACGTTGCTCATGCGGAAAAGTGGCGACATGACCCATTCGGCTGAAAAACAGGCAACCATTTGCTTAGCTGTGATTCTTCTAGGAACAACTTTTGTTGGATTTAGTTCATTTTGGAATACCCACATGGTCACATATATCCACAAAACAGCACAACATCCGATTTTTACTGACCTTCACGGAACTCGTCGGTGACGCAAGTACAACCATGATTAAATTCACTACACTAGCGATATACTGTGGATTTTGATAGTGATTTATCGCCATACAAAGAACTGAGTTCATCGATACATTCTTGTTGAGATGAGTTAGTAGCGTATATAATGCTATCCAATAATAAAGAATACGAAAATCCATGATTTATAATGTTCCTTTGTGGAGCTAAGTATGTACATACATACTTACAACCTGTTTTTATGTTTCGTTTATAAACAATAACGTTTAAAATTTGCTTTTTATAAAACATTTTCATAAAAAATAACGAACAAAACTATGTTTACGTTTTTAAAATATTTATCTACTTTGTATGTGAGTGATAACAAAAGAGCTTTCAGTTTCTACACTCATAAAACTTTTTAAGTAAAATTAATTAAAATTCGGTCTACATATGTTTCATTTGACTTTAACAAAAATGCAATTTAATTATTAATGTTGAAATTTTAATTGACTTAAAACTCTAAGAAAAATTTTTTTCTTTTATTTTTCACTTTAAGTTACAAAAAAAAAATAAAAAAGAAAACGTGAGAGATATTCTCCGCTATGCAAAAAAACATTCCGTGTGCTGGAAGTGTACGGTAAACTAAAATTTCCATACAAAACCCGGTTTTAACGTACACTTGAAGCATACATTAGTTTTTTTTTGCACATGGGGGTTTTTCTTTAATCAGATTAACTCAACTTTCACAAGAACGAATCTCGACTTCCATATAAAGAAACAAAATGTCTCTTATTTCTTTAATATTTCTGTTGCCAAATTCAGTATAACAAAATAATATTTGCATTATTTTTTATAATTAAACTGTCAAACATATCACAAAATGTTTTAGCATTGAGTCAAAATAAAATATGAGTTATAGGAAAAAATAATAGTTCTAATAACAACGGAAAATACGAAATACAATGAAAATTTATATTAAGCTGTGTATAGTTTTCTAAATGAATGCTTGAATCCATTAAAAATAAAATTGCTTACCCCCTTGTTCATAAAATTTAAAATGAATTTGAAACGAATTTTATATCAAATTTTTCATTGAAATTTTTTTGAATAGATTTAACTATTTTTTTATTCCTTCACTGCTATAATTTTGTGAGTGTCATTTATTGGTTATACCTAAAAAGCTCTTTTTATGAAAAAACGAAAGCTTTTGAAAATGTTTTATAAAAAGCAAATCCAAGGCGAATTCAGTATCAGGTGAACTCATCGCTACAACAATTTTACAACACAAAAAACAACACGTAGTTTGCTGTGCTAAAAAACCAAACTGTCAGAAGATTTCCAAGCAAATTTTGACATTTTGGTTCAAATTGCTCAATTTGGCATCAACAGCTGATAATCAGCCGGGCTGATAAGGTCACCTGATACTGAATTCGCCTTGAGCAAATCTTAAACGTTATTGTTTATAAACGAAACATAAAAACGAAAGGGTTTATGTTTTCTAAAAACAGGCGGTTAGACACGAAAACATTTGGAAGGAAAATATTTAGTTTGGTAGCAATTTACGGGTGAACTATTATTGATACTATCCAATAATATTGAAATGTCTCCGGCAACATTTTCGTCTGTATGAACGCGAAGAAAACTACAAAAGAGAGTTCCAGATGTTTTCCTTTCAAATGTTCGCCCGTTTAAGCTCGAACTTAAGGCCGAGACACATATAATCCGTCTTACGTTAATCTTCGCCTTTTTTTAACTGACATTTACGCAACGCCCGAGTAGGTTTGCACAATATGTACTTTATTGACAGAAGCATTTGAACAGCTTCAATACGTTGCTTCTCCATTTTATTTATGAAATTAAAATTTTTCGTTTATTTCTTTTGATTTATTGTATTTTTGCTGGCACAAAACACAAAAACATAAATCAAAAGACACCTAAAACCAACCAATATCTTTCAAACTACTCAACGTACGCAAAAAGTCAAACAAATTTTGTATTTTGCGTTGACGCATGATACAATTATACTAGGTACATGCACAAGCCCAGCCTGTCACTGTATACATTGCACCTAGTTGTCAAACCTTGTTTACAAGCTGCAAAAATGTTAATGTATGTGTGTAAACAAAATGATTACAGTGTTGCCAATGAATTTACACATGGCTGTGTCTCCAATTACACATTGAAGAAAATTACACTACACATCTTTTGTGTAGGTTAAAATTAAAACAATAATTAATAAAAATAGAAAAAAAGTAGAATTATACACATATTATACAAGAATTCAATTACATCGCCTACACATGTGAGTAGAAATTACACACTGTCTAACTACACCCATACTGGCAACACTGAATAACTATAATCATGCAGGAATGCCGCGTCTGCAATTGTACTTTAGTTACCCTGTAATTGTTATTTTTATAAACAAAAGACAGTTGTTTCCGACAATTTGGGGTTTGTTTATACCAACAAAATACATGTGTTTTTTGGTGTTGTAATTTTGTTGTAGTTCTGCATGTACCTAGTATAATTGTATCATGCGTTGACGGACACGTACTGAATGTAACAGACCTCATATGAAACTATTTATTTCAACCTAGTCGCCAGTTGAAAGAGGCAAAGTTTATAGTATGACGGATTCTTTGTGCCCCGGTCTTTAATATGTCTAGATTATATAATCTACACAATTCATAATGTAAAAAAAAAAAATTTTTGTATGTAGATACATACACACATATGGGCATTTCCTGTGGTCACGAACGTACGTTGGGACGCTTTTGATGTACAAAAAATATAGAAAACAAAACTTTTGCAAGCATTTTTTTGCGATTTTATAGCATTTTGGAAGCTCTATGTTTAGTGCAAAAGAGGGATCGAGTTTAAGTTTTCATATTAATAGTTATAAACATATTTATACGAACGTACGCAAAATAGGTCTTAAGTATTTACACAATAAAATATATCTACTGGTTTTTATTTAATTTAATAAATTTGATTTAATTAATTTAATTTATATTAATTGCCGGTTGCGAACGTACGATTTTTCCACATGTTTTTTTATTATTGTCACCATACCTCCTTTCCAGTGATGCCAACCCAAAATCTTTCTTAGAGGTAGATTCGATGTGAAAAAGAGCTAGTTTCCAAAACATCTTACATAAAAAGAGGTAGATCTACAACACCTTTGTTTTAGGGTATTTTAAACACCTTAGAAAAAAATGTTTAACGTTAATTAACCTTTCTTTTCGATAAAAAATATTCTATGGGGAATTTTATTTATAATTTAAATTAATTTTTAATTTAAATTAATTTTTATTATTCTCATATTTAAAGGAATGAATATTATCATTAAATGATTTCGAATGCTCCTCTACACACCAAGAAAAAATATGGTTGAGGTAACCATATTCAAACAGCAACATACTATGATTGAATTACATGGTTGTAGTTAAATCATATTATTGTCAATAAAAAATCAAACTTTTAATAATAATACTTTTATCTGAGTTAAATCCGAAATAAAAATAAATTAATATTGTTGAAATAAAATGTATACTTACATATGTGTGTATGCTCGAAATACAGACACGTCTGTATAAAGAGATATGTTTTTATTTATTCCCCCTTTTGTTTGTTTGTACTGTATTTATTTATTTTACATGATGCGTGCAATACCGATAACTTACAAACGAAACACTGAACTGACAGAAGATGTTTCTGAAAAAGTTATTTTTTAAACTTAATATAGTATGGTTTCGGATAACATTATATTGTTATTTACATTATATTATTTTTAAATAATAACAAAAATTATGTTGCAGTCATAAATTTTTAACGAAACTATATTGCTAAGCTCTAACCATATCATATAACCATATATGTATAACCATATATATATGAATATAATAATATAACCATATATATATGAATATAATAATGTAATTATTAAATTCAAACATAACTTTGCTTACCGTAATAAAATTAATGTTTAAAATAACAATAACTTGTTTTCAACGACCACACATTTGTTTCTGAGAACATAATATTGTTTTCTCAACCATTCTACAACCATATATTTTCTTTGCGTGTGCAGCTGTAGGTTGCCTAGTGCTAGCGCTGATATATCGTGTAGATTTATTTGTAGAGTATCAATAAAGATTATTTCTACAAATACTTTTTAACAAATTAACTTTCAACAATCGAACTACATATATATGCAATTTTCATACACACTGGGCCAGTAAGGCAAATATTTGGGCTTGTATCAGGTATTGCAGTATTGCTAAAATATATTTCAGTTAAACTTCTAGCTTGGATTACATAAAATAAACTCGAGTAACTATAATTTAGCATTATTACTGATAAATTAAAAAAGTGGTAGATTTTTTTCGGAAAGAGGTAGGGTTGGGTAGGATACCCAAAAAAAGAGGTAGATCTACCACAAAAGTGGTAGAGTTGGCATAGCTGCTCCTTGCCATTTTCGAAAAAAATTATTGTTCTCCATACACTTTTCTCTTCTTACTATTTGGTAATAGAGAGATTTTGAAGAAATAGTGCAAACATAACACATTTTTTGCATGTAAAATAATTATACTTATGTACTTATATAAAAATGTCAGTAGTATGAATGTGGGGCTTAGCGACCAAGCATAGATACATTTTTGGGATCATGCCTACGCTACAGTCGGTATTTTAAGTTAGTTGATCGGTACGCTACACAAAGAGAGTGTAGTGTTGTTTCCATCCCTGGAAAAAGTGTATTTCTTGGTGCGTTAAGATTTGTGGTTTTTATATTTTAATAATATTTCTTGGGGAGTTAAGATTTGTGGTTTTATAATTTCTTTGTATTCGCTTCGTCCGTGGATGGTCAAGTTAATTGTTTGAAATAATTTTCTTAATATGTGAAAAAAATGTTTAATTGTTGGCGCGTCTAGATTTGTGGTGTCAAATGTATGAAATATTTAGAAAAGGTATATTTAAACTTGTTTGTGGTTCGGCAAATATTTTGAAAAATATAGTTTTGATGACGAATTTTTTCAATGTATGAAATATTTAGAAAAGGTATATTTAAACTTGTTTGTGGTTCTGCAATTATTGTAAAAAATATATTTTTGATGATGAATTTTTTCGCTATACGGAAAAAACGGTATAGAAAAATGTAAATTTAGATTTCTTTTGTAATTCTACAATTATTGAAAAAAAGGTTTATGACTGTTGTAGTGTAGCATCGTCTGAACGCACCTTTTGTCCTCTTTTATTTTCTTTTGTTTCTTTTGCTTTTTAAAAGAAAAAACAAACGGAACAAATCAATTTTCATTGATCGTACTGACACACTAACTTTTATTAATAAACTAACAAATACTTTGTAGCTTGAATATTTGGCAATTGCAATAAACTGCTGAATTAGTGAAAAGGGTTTTTGATGAATTAAATGTATGATTATGTAGGTTACTAGTTGTGTAAGAATATTTTTGTAAAATAGTATTTAAAGCAGTATAAGTCAAAAATAAAAATAGAATTATTTCATGCCTTAAATCGGCACATTGTTTTAATAAAATAAGGGATTCTGCATATAAACCTGCGAATCCTGGCCAGCGGCGCCTTAGCGCCGGCCATATAATATAACCAAATAGCATTTAAAATATAAAATCTGTATATGGCGATCCTGCAAAACTAAGATCCTGCCAAACCAAGATCCTGCAAAATAAATTAATATCCTGCAAAATAAATTAATATCCTGCAAAATTTAGTCCTGCAAAATTTAATTATCCTGCCAAACCAGGCATTTGAAAAATTTTAAATGGAAGAATATACACCAGATGGGAAATCCGATGTAGAAATCCCGAAGTACGTAGCAGCAAAAATCACCGAACAGGGACCGAAAAAATTAACAATAAATGAATACAAAGCCAGATTGCTCAAAAGAAAAGAAGAAGCGTTAATACAGATACCCAAAGTCGTGATGAAACGTAGGAAGAGAGGGGGTAGACTAGTGTGGCTACGAAGAAATTTGGCTACATTACAGCAAACAATAAATGCAAACCCACCACCACATTGGACAATAGCAACAGATATTTGGGTGCAAATAGAAAAAATAGAGAAAGAGTTATCTACATACTATGAAAATCAAAATAAAAATAAATGAAAAAAAAACAAATTTTTAACATTTAGATGGTAGGCCCAATTTGGGGATATAACAATAAAGACATGGGAAAGCCCCAGAGTAAAGTAGAAATTCAGGAAAACATTGTTAATAACGGCAACGCCGAAAACAGCAAACAAGTAATCCCAGAATATATAATAACTTTAGCTATAGTAATTATAATATTGTTTATAGCATTTAAAATAAATAAGTATTTCAAAAAGTATGTACTTAAATATAATCAAAATAGAAATAATACAGATACGGTTACAATATAATATTTCAATCTATTACTTTAAAGTACTGTAAACTTTTGTATAATGATAGTAAAAATAAATGGATTGGCAAGCAATAATTACAAAGGTCAGACTAATTAAAGAAGATTTTGATCGTTCGCATAAATGCATAAATATAGACAGACCTATTAGAGAGGAAACTTTAGAATTACATATTCAAAATTTATTGAAAAGGTTAGAGGAAGTACGAATTATTTTTAACGTAAATTATCAGAGATTAACTTCAGCACAAAAATCAGCGGCTGATGCATTTTTCTTAGATTTGAAAAGTAGACTTTATAAATTAGCAATAAAGAAAAACTTAGAAATAGAATTACCTGATTCAATACACGAAGAGGTAACATATAATTATACGAAGAAACAGGACATACTGGTAACAGATTCTAAAATGGCAGCGTTTAATCTGGAAACTGCATCGAAAACACTTCTACTATTCGATGGCAACTATATGGAATTAGATAGCTTTTTAATAACAGCGGAAATAATTAATAAAAATTTATCAACCGAGGGCAAATTTGGCAATTGCAATAAACTGCTGAATTAGTGAAAAGGGTTTTTGATGAATTAAATGTATGATTATGTAGGTTACTAGTTGTGTAAGAATATTTTTGTAAAATAGTATTTAAAGCAGTATAAGTCAAAAATAAAAGTAGAATTATTTCATGCCTTAAATCGGCACATTGTTTTAATAAAATAAGGGATTCTGCATATAAACCTGCGAATCCTGGCCAGCGGCGCCTTAGCGCCGGCCATATAATATAACCAAATAGCATTTAAAATATAAAATCTGTATACTGTATAGGAATATGATTTTATGAAAATGTAGTATAAATAGAGGGTGTTAGGGTTTCAATTTCTCAAACACATAATAATTTTGATTGAAAAATGGCAAGTGCAAATGAAAACATATTTTTGGAACCGGGTCAGGAGATTGAAATACCTGAAACAACCTCAGTAGTAGTAGAATGTATGCGCCCGAGCAATAAAAATTGTCAAATTTGGGTAATTTAAATCGAAATTTTGTAATTTATGGGCTAAAATTTACATATTAAGGTAATTACTGTCAATGGTGCGAAGTGACGAGGGTTATGGACGGTTTGTACGTAGAAAAGGGTAGTTTGATGTCGGCCGTCGATGTGTGTTTGTTTTAATTTTATGGTTTGATATCCGTTCGCCGATGCGCATAGTTATTTATGTATGCACGTGGGGGCTTGTTTGTACGTAGTATGTTTTTTCGTTTGTTAAGCGGTGCGGAAGGGTACTTGAGAAAGAAATTGTGTGGAAATCAATGAATGTTTTTTGTTGTTGGTTTTATTTAGTTTGATTTTTATTTATTTTTTTCTATGTTTAAAGAGTTCGAAGACATGAATAAAATATATGGTTTGTGAGATAATCATGGTTTGATATCCGTTCGCCGATGCGCATAGTTAATTATGTATGCACGTGGGGCTTGTTTGTATGTAGTATGTTTTTTCGTTTGTTAAGCGGTTGCAGCAGGTTCATGATTTTATATTGTGTGTGCGTGTGTGCATAGTTTAGTTTTTTTTGTAATATTCTTTTGTTTGTACGTATTATGTTTTTTCGTTGTTAAGCGGTGCGGAAGGGTACTTGAGAAAGAAATTGTGTGGAAATCAATGAATGTTTTTTGTTGTTGGTTTTATTTAGTTTGATTTTTATTTATTTTTTTCCTATGTTTAAAGAGTTCGAAGACATGAATAAAATATATGGTTTTGAGATAATCATGGTTTGATATCCGTTCGTCGATGTAAATAGTTAATTATGTAGGTACGAAGGATTTTATGTATGTTTTTGTTTTAATTTTGAATGGAATTTTTTTTTTGTTTGTTAAGCGGTTGAAGCAGGTTTATGATTTTAGAGTGTAAGTGCGTGTGTGCATAGAGAAAAATGTTGCTTTTGTCTTTTTGCAATATTCTTTTTTTAGCTGGTGGTCATGTAAGATTATTTTAGAAAGAAATTATGTATGCTTGTGGGAAATCTATGAATGTTTTTTGTTGTTGGTTTTATTTAGTTTGATTTTTCTATTTCCTTATTTAAAGAGTTTGAAGAGGTAAACGAAGTATGTAATTTATAAACTTATTTGAAGGTTGGAAAAAATGAAGTGTAAGATATTTATGATTGTCAAAGGGAATTAGAGATGCGTGATCATGGTAGCCAACGTTATGCTCATACGTGTGTATGTTTTTACAATAACTTGAGCGTTGGCAGATGGATAAGTAGTCGTATATGTATATGTGCAATGCCGAGTACAAATCTGACATTTTCTTGTGTTCTAATCATTTTTTAAAATGTGTGCAACGCCTTTCACATTATGTTTTTTTTTTATATGGAATACAAAACGGAAATGATAAACGTTACCACTAGGGCACACTGTTGCGATGTCACAAAATATCATAGTGTGTACTTTTTGTTGTTTGTAATATTCGTTTTTTTAGCTGGGCACATGGAAGGGTATTTTAGAAAGTAATTATGTATGCTGGTGAGATATCAATGTTTTGTTTTTGTTGGAGAACTTGACAGATGAAGAAAATGTAACATTTTACAATGCGATAACTTGTCACATATGTGGACAACACTTAAATTATGATCGTGTGAGAGATCATTGTCATTGTCTGGGCAATTTTTAACTGCAAAACTTTAAAAGATTATGTGGAATTGTATTTGAAAACGGATGTGCTTCTCCTAACGGATATTTTTGAAAATTTTAGAAATGTCTGTAAAAAAATTTATAGCTTGGACCCCTGTGAATACTATACTGCCCCGGGGCTATCTTGGGATGCTATGCTTAAGCATACAAACATTGAATTAGAGCTAATAACTGATATAGACATGTACAATTTCTTTAAAAGAGGTATACGAGGTGGAATTGTCCAATGTTGTAACAGATACTCCAAGGCAAATAATAAGTATTTAGACACTTTTGATAAAAATAAACCTTCCGAATTTCTTATGTATTTAGATGCAAACAATCTTTATGGTTGGGCCATGTCTGAACATCTTCCTTATGGAGGAGTCAGATGGTTAAAAGGCGAAGAACTAAATATTAATCCGCAGTTAATAGATGATAATTCAAATGATGGTTATGTATATGAGGTTGATTTAGAATATCCTTCTTATTTACATAACATGCATAACGATCTTCCTTTCTGTGCCGAAAACAAGGAAATTGGAGCATCAAAATATAAAAAACTAATAACTGATTTTTCGCCAAAACATTCTTATATAATTCATTACAGAGTGCTTAAACAATGTCTAGAAAACGGTTCGATTTTGAAAAAAATACATAGAGTTCTAACTTTTAAGCAGTCTCCATGGTTGAAAGATTATATAGATCTTAATACTAAATACCGAGCCAAAGCTAGAAATAACTTTGAAAAAAATTTTTTTAAATTGCTCAACAACGCAGTATATGGGAAAACCATGGAGAATGTGAACAAAAGGAAAGATGTGAGGATTGTTACCAGTTGGACTACATTAAACCGAAACCGCTTGGGTGCTCAAAATTGGATATCTAAATCAAATTTTCATAGCTTGGCAATATTTTCACAAGATATGGTAGCGATTCAAATGAATCGAGTGAAGACGTGTTATAATAAGCCAATATATTTAGGATTTTGTGTGCTAGAACTTTCTAAATGGAAGATGTATAATTTTCATTATAGATACATGCAACCTAAATTCAAGTCAAAATTGAAATTAAATTACATGGACACTGACTCATTCATATACACAATACAAACTGAAGACTTTTACGCAGACATTAAAAATGATATAGAACATGAATTTGACACTTCTGACTATCCAGAAACAAATGATTACGGGATTCCACTCGTAAACAAAAAAGTTCTGGGTATGATGAAAGATGAGAATTGTGGGATGATTATGGAAGAATTCGTGGTACTACGGTCTAAAATGTACTTCTTTACTGTACAAAATGGAAATGAAATTAAAAAATCTAAAGGAGTAAAAAAATGTGTTTTAGATAAGTATAGCCTAAGTTCGTATAGAGATTGTTTATTTAACAGATCAAATGTTTATGATAATATGCTCACTTTTAAGTCTAAGTTGCATGAATTATATACTATGCAAATACATAAAGTAATATTAAGTTATCAAGATGACAAGAGAAAAGTCAAAAGTGATGGTATAAACACATATGCATGGCATCATATTGAAATTGATGAAACAAATCCTGATTATGAACTTGATATGTTATTATTAGAAATAGAAAAACTTCAAGAAGATGAGTAAAATATGTATACAAATTAAAGCTTCTGTAATTTATTTCTCTAATTATAATTATTTAGTTTTAAGTAAAAAATCTTTGTGTCTATTGTAAATTATTTTTTATTTAAGAAATATTGTCTAGTTATTTAGTTTTTTAAATAAAATATACACTAATATGAAAATAAAAAATAAATAAAAACAAAAAACATTAAAAACAAATATTTTTGTGTACAGTTTTTTTATTTATTATCTATGCTTAAATAAAATTTATGAATTTTCACATCTGTTACAATCTTGTGTTGCATTTTTTCTCCCATCTCATAACAAAGTCGTGTTAATTCAATCTTTACATCCCTTTCAATCTTTACATCCCATAAAATTGATGTAAAAAATACTCGAATTTGAGTTAGTGATCTCCAAGTGTCAGAATCAATTTTTATTTTAAAGTTTCCTTGTATGATAACTAAAAAAAAACACCTCTTTTATATTGAAACTTATATTCAACATCTCTCTCACTTTCATTATCAATTATATTTATAGAGTTTAAAAAATCCCGACGATTAAGCATTTCATGAATATACTCCTTATAGCACATGAGATGTAACCACTCTTCTCGATCCAGTCCAATGTATTGCTTATTTTTATAATTCAACCATATCATTGGTTTAAAACCAGAAGCTGTAGAAAATCCACATGCAATCTTCAATTTCCAATTGAGCAAGTATTCAAACTTAAAAACCAAATCATATATTTGAGGTTTTCGTTCTTGATTGTTGTGAAATATATTTTTTAAAGTACGTTTATCCATCCTCAATGAAATAATATTTAAACTAATAGTTTTTTCGCTCTATTAATCTCTATATATACATATTTATATTAAAATAAATAAGAAATCAAAAGCATACACACACACATACATATATATTTTATATTTATTCATTAATTTTTTGACTTAAATTTTTATACGTATCTATAATTTTAAAAATTTTTTTTTTCCTAATGTGAAACATGGTACACCGACATGTGTCTGGGCCTTCTTCACATCCTTCACTATACCAAGGGCAGCTGGCAAAATGTCCACTATCAGAGTCCTCCTGCTCTGTAACTCCATAGTCCTCATTTTCCGTCAGCATTGAAATAAAAAAATTTATGCTTTCCTTATGCTCATATAGTAATAAGTCCTCAAAGGAATGGAGGAATTCAAATAACCGCTCACGTACTTGACTCATTTTTTTTATTTTTATTTTAATTTTCTTTTTTTAAAGAATACTTTTTTCTTGAATGCTATTTTTATATTAGTACTCTTGAAAGGTTTACATTCTTATTTATAGTAAAATATTCTTGTGAAATTAACATTTTACAAACAATTGTGAGTTCTTTTTTGTTTCAGTTACACTTTAGCACATGAATATAACTATCTCTATGATCTTTTGTTTTGAAATTTTTTGTTGCAGTTACACCTTAGAACGTCAAAATATGTAACTATCTCTTTCACTACAATTCTATCAGTGACAAAATAAAAAATTTACGTAAAATATAATTACAATATGAGAAAAAGAGATAGCTACGTTACTGATCTTTCTTGTAAGAATTTTTTTACCTATTTAAAGATCGGTAGAAATATTTAATACGTCAGTTTACAAAAGCAGATTGAGCAATCTGTCAAAAAGAGAAGAAGAAAAAAAATATACTTATATTTAAAAATTAAATTTAAATAATTAATTAACATTTTTTGACAATGAATCCAACAAATTTGATAACAAAGTTCAACAATTTAAACAAGAAAACATTAATCCATATAAAAGAGCTAAAGGACTCAACTAAATATACAGTAAAAAATGCTAAACGGGTGACAAGTAAATACGGCACCACAATTCAAATTGAACTGGAAAATAACACAATGTTCTTACCAAATCGGTACAACACGCTATCGGATGATGACATAATAGAACTAGCATCTGGGATATATTGCATATGTAAGCAAGGAGAAAATTCCCTAAAATTGGACACTGCTGCTGAAATAAGTATATTTCTAACAAATACTCAATACCCACAGTGGGAATAATATGTAGAAACTATATTTTATAAACTTTTTTTATTAATAAAACAGCAAAATTTAAAAAATTGTTTGTGTGTGTGTGTGTTATTTATTTATTCTTTTCACTTATTTTGTAAAGAAATTGAAGACATAAATGTCCACATTTAAATGAATTATAATCTTGATATTGATTGTAATTATATTTTATATTTTTGCCTAGATATTTAACTAATTCTAATGGAGGTTGTAAATTTCCAAAACTGTCGAAATATTCTTTATGTTCATTGTTTTTATAATATGCTACCCAATGGGTTCCAGGTCCTCTTGATAAATCCAAATTAATGATTCCGCATTCTCTTTTTCTCGATCGTGTTGGTAGTGTATCCCACATGAAAACTCCTCTAAAGTATGGAATGTTTGTTGAAAAGTTTCTCAAATCAACATCAGATAGGGGTTTATTGGGTAGCATTACGAAAAAATTTGGTTTTTTGTTTTTCTTGACAAACCAATCCATATCCTTTCTTATATGGTTTAAGGTAAAAACCTTTCCCCATTGCTACTGCTTCCATTGTTTTATTATGTCTAGTTGCTTCATCAAGTTGTTGTTTGGCATTTTTTGCAGCATTTATTGCTTTTGCTATAGATGCTCCGCCAGTAGAAAGACTACCAATTGCACTCAGAGCAGTAAAAATAGGTACCAAAGGTAAGAAGCCACCAATCTTTGGAACATTAATTATGCGTGGTATTACAACTTGAGATTTCTTTCCCCTTAACGACTTGTTGATAACCTTACGTGCAATCCTAATTGCAGAGTTAATGTCTTGAGGTTTTTCCTTCTTCAGTACTTTTGTTGCATTTTTAATTGATGTACTGAACAGCTTTTTTCCATTTTGTTCACTTTTTTTTGCAACCTTCTTCAATCCCATGCCAAGTTTTCTTTTGGCTTTCATTGCGTTAGTAACCATATACGCAAACGATTTTTCTGCAAGACTGCTATCTTTTGCAAGAACTCGTTCCCAAGCTTTATTTTCAAGAATTTTATCAGCTTGATGTCTACTATTTAAATCATTGGTTTTGGAATAAGCAATATCGTGATTTTTACATGCAGCGTCTAATAAATTAATTCCGTTGTCACCGCGATCTAAACGTTTTTGTAATTTTGTTCCGGGTCCACAAAACTGATATATAGGGAGGTGTAATTCAACAGGCAGAGAGTTAATTACTTTATTCACTAAACCTTTTCCAACGGCTGGTTTTTTATAACTAAACGTCTTGTTATAATGTATAAGCATCTTATTTAATTTTTTCTTCTATAATAAAAGTAACATTTGTGAAATGCAATTAGTTATAAGAATGCAATTAGTAAAACAACATAAAAATATTGTGATTCGCAATATTGATGCTTCAACGAAAATCAGATCTAAAATAAAACATAGCTCTCTCTTACCAAATTCTATTCGTGCTCTAATAGTTGGACCATCAAATTGTGGAAAGACTAATGTTATGATTAGCTTGCTAGAAAGTCCTAATGGACTCAAGTTTTAAAACATCTATTTATACTCAAAATCCCTTTATCAACCAAAAGCGATTAATTTCACCAATTAAAGGGATGGGATACTACACATTTACAGATAATGAAAAAGTTATTCCTCCTGACGAAGCGAAAACTAATTCTATTATGATCTTTGATGATGTTGCATGCGAGAAGCAAAATAATATACGAGCATATTTTTGCATGGGACGACATAAGGATGTTGATTCATTCTACTTGTGCCAAACTTATACGAGAATCCCCAAGCACTTAATAAGAGACAATGCAAATGTGATTATAATCTTTAAACAAGATGAGACAAACATGAAGCACGTTTATAGTGATCATGTTGTCAGCGATATGAGTTATGAAAAGTTTCATGAAATTTGTCGAGAGTGTTGGAAGGATAAATATGGATTTTTGATGATAAGCAAAGATAATGACTTAAACAATGGTCGCTATAGAAAGCAATTCGACTATTTTATAACGATATAAATTACTCTACATAAAAGTAAAACATTAGTACTTAATTTGGCCTTGCGCATAGTACATCTACTTATTTCCTAAAGTATTTACCATACCTGATCTGAAAGCTGATCTGTTACCAGATCTTATAGCTGATACCTGATCTGATACCCCAATACCTGATCTGATAGCTGATCTTATACCTGATCTGATACCTGATACCTGATCTGATAGCTGATCTGATACCTGATCTGATAAGTGATACCTGATCGGATAGCTGATCTGATACCTGATCTGATAGCTGATACCAGATCTGGTGTCTAATAGTTGAAAATGGATGAAAAAGTTTTAAAAGAGCTAATAAAGACAAGAAATGTTTTAAAGAAAAAATTTCGTAGTATAAAAGTTGATGAAGCAGATACACATGAGCAATTCAAAGATACATTTAAACCAATAATAGAACCATTAACAGAATTTGTTAACAATTCTAAAAATAATAATAGAAGTATTAAGGCAGAAAGAGATGAACTTAAAACGAAAGTTTATAAAAATTCAAATTTTCCATTCAACGAACAATCAGTTAAGTTAGAGACAAGTACTCCAAAGAAACTTGTTGAAGAAACGTTATGCAATAAAAATATCTCACTTAGTAATCGAAACGCAAACAAGGTTGATAATGTTGATACTGATGATGATGATGATGATGATGACAACGATGATTTTTACTCTCAATCGGAAACTCTAGACAATTCAGATAATAATAAGAGTTATACTGACCTAGCACTCTTGGAAAGCAGAAATGAATTAGACACTCTATACGGTCCACATAAAGGTTTTAATAATGAATGGAAGTTTGGCAATAGTAGTATTAAACTTACTGAAGATAAAATAGTGATTGGAAATCACATATGGGCTTTTACACCAGGTTTATTTTCTTTACTGTTTCACAAAACACCAAAATATTATGATAAACATGAATTAAATATATATAAGAAAATTTTAGTGAGCACAAATGCATACAAAAGAGATTATAGACCTGATGGACAAATCAAAGGAACGAGAGCATATAAATATAAGCATATTATCAGTAAATTGTTTAAGAAAGAAAGTGAAAAAAACTCATCAACTTCGTCATCACTACATGCAATAAAAAGTCCTTACAAGAATAAGGGTTTGATGAAACTAAACCCATACAAAGCTAACTATATATACTGGGATGATCCTAATGAGTTAGTAGATCGCCTTAGGCTATTGCTAGCATCACAAGCTGCAGGTCATACTAATCACAATAACGAAATTGTCTCAATTATCGAAGAATTATATGAAGCAAAAATTATAGAATAATATTTATCTACGTAAATCATGTCTATCGATAAGTTTGGGCACTATCTAAATGATACAAGTGGCAGAGTTTTTGTGAAAAATGTTCCTAAGCTGCTGGGCTTCGTTATGGATACAACTAATAACATTGACGTTCAAAACAAAAGAATCAAAAATGTGGCAAAAGCTTTGGAGGAAAACGACGTTGTTAATAAATTGTTTCTGCAAAGTCAAATTGAAGAGGTACGAGATGAAATCCATTTAATTTTAAGTCAGAAACTAAATGAAATTAGGGAAACAATTTCAAGTATGAAATTATTCTTTGAAAAAGAAATTAGAAAGATAAATGAGTTAATCTATGGGTATATAAGAAATATGATGGTCAACAGTACTTAAATGAACTCGCACTGAACTCAACTTATCCCGTCAAATTCTAAATACGTTAAATAATGACTTCAAAAAGAAATTTAATAAATGAACTACATAAGCAAGCACGAAAACATTTTCCACGTCGAAGAGTTGTTATGAAAATAATAGATGATCTTTGGCAAGCTGATTTAGTTGAAATGGGGAACTATTCTACAGACAATAGAGATTATCGATTTTTGCTGACCGTAATTGATACATTTTCAAAATTTGCTTGGGCAGTACCCTTGAAAAGAAAGACTGCATTGGAAACAACCCAGGCTATGCAGAATATTTTTCAACTGGGGCGAATACCAAAAAACTTGCAAACAGACGATGGTAAAAAGTTTTTCAATAAACACTTTGGAAAATTGATGAATAAATACAACATTAATCACTACTCAACATATAGCAGAATGAAAGCATCAATAGTAGAACGATTTAACAGAACATTAAAAGGAATGATGTGGAAAGAGTTTAGCTTTAATGGGTCTTATAACTGGCTCGACATTTACAAAGACTTGATTAATACATATAATAAGAAAATTCATCGCACCATCAAAATGCCACCGATTCAAGTTAACTATAAAAATGAGAAAAAATTATTAAACACGGTATATAACCGCTTAAAACTCTTCAAATTATCAAAGTTCAATGTGGGAGATCATGTGCGCATAAGTAAATATAAACATGTTTTTGAAAAAGGATATACACCAAATTGGACCACAGAAATTTTCACGATTAAAAGAGTTCAAAATACATATCCAGCCACATACATATTAGAAGACTATCGTGGTAATCCTATCAAAGGTGGGTTCTATGATGAAGAACTTTCAAAAACTAGATATCCAAATACATATCTAGTTGAAAAAGTTCTTAAAACTAAAGGAGAGAAGGCATATGTTAAATGGTTAGGATCAACATAATTCTTGGATCAATAAAAATGAAATATTATAGTTAAGTGTGTATATATAAGTCTATATTTGTATCTAATATATTAAATAAAATATAAACTTCCTTTTTTATACAAAGTGCTGTGTTTAATTTCACTTATTTGTAATCAGACAACCATAATGTCAATAACACTTACTCTTAGCTCAAACTCATCTGAGTTATCTGCAAATTACTTTCCTCCTATTCGTTTGGATGGTGAATATGCATGTGCTCTAACTGATTTTCATTCATATAATAGCATTCCCAATGTAGATAATTATAACAATATATTTCATATTGGTGAACATGTAATTAAAATACCAATAGGATCTTATGAATTGAATGATATAGTTGTTTATATTAAACATCACTATAAGCAGTATTGTCCGGAAAATAAAATTGATATAGAAGCTAATAACAATACAATGTAAGTTAGAGTTAAAAGCTCTAAGGATCCCATATACTTTAACAAAGATAACACAATTGGAAAACTTTTTGGATTCAATAAGAAAATTCTAGCTCCTAACCAAGACCATTACTCAGATCTACCAGTCAATATTTTCATCGTGAATATCTTGCGTGTTGAATGCAGTATAGTGGTTAACACATATACGAATAACTCACAAGCACACACATTACATGAATTTGCGATCAATGTCCCCCCAGGGTATAAGATTGTTGAGATTCCTCGAAATCTTATCTATTTGCCAGTTAACTGCCGAGAGATAAGTTCTCTTACTCTACGCATAGTTGATCAGAACGGTGATTTAATTAATTTTCGAGGAGAGGAAATTACAACACGAATACATTTGAGATCTAGCAAATAATGATAATATACAACGTCAAGCAATCTAAGGATAAAATTGGATACACTCATAAAACACTATTGCAAACCAAACCACAATTAAAGCGATCATTACACAAAAAATATTTGACGCAAGAAAATAAAAATTTTTTAAAGTCTCTCAATTTAAAGTTGACAAAGAAATGAGTTACATACTAGATGTTCTAGAAAAACCTCAATCAGACGAGAGTATAATTAAAAAGGACTATCACACATATACACCATACCTACAATCCTTCAACAATAATGATGAGATTCGAATTTCAATACAAAATCAAGACTTATATGTGCTACCCAGCGAAAGCTACATATATGTTGAGGGAAGTATTGTAGATGATAATGACAGCAAAATATCTTCGTTTTTAAATCTAAAATTAAAAAATAATTTTGTGGCTCATCTCTTTGACGAAATTCGATATGAACTTAATGGCATAGAAATTGATCATACAAGACATTTAGCGATTACAAGCAGCCTAAAAAATTTTGTTTCCTTATCACCAACAGAAAGTGTTTTCTTGTACAATGCAGGATGGAACAAACTCGATGATTTGGATATTTCAAATGGACGCTTTAATTTCTATGTACCACTGAAACTATTTTTAGGTTTCGCTGAAGACTATAATAAAATTATACTCAGCGGTAAACATGAATTGGTTCTCTTACGTAGTAAGAACGATGAAAAACTCGTATACTCAACTGTTGCTACTGACAAACCAAAAATTAGTATCTCAAACATCTCATGGAGAATTCCGCATGTAAAATTATTCGATCTGAGCAAATTGAATATGATTAAAATTATTAACAGTGGTGCTTCTATACCAATGGCATTTCGCAGTTGGGATTGTCACATTAATCCTCAACTAAATACAGGAACTAGCTATATATAGAATGTTAAATTGGCTGCAAATAGAGAACGACCCCGTTTTGTGTTGATTGCTTTTCAACAAGAAAATAAGTTTGTTCATTGTAATTTAAACAATTTAAAAGTACATTTAAATTCCGAATCGTACCCATATGATGATCTAAATATAAAATTTAAAACTGATCGGTATGCCATTCTATATGATATGTATCTACGGTTTCAAGTGGTTTCACAACCACTTCTAACTGCTCAAGAATTTAAAAATAGTGTGCCGATAGTGGTAGTAGATGTCAGTCATCAAAACGAAGCCCTCTCTAACGGTCCTGTTGATATAAAAATTGAAATTGAAACAGACTCCAATATACCTACCGATACATCAGCTTTTTGTATACTCATCCACGACCGTATAATAGAATACATACCCTTAAAAGGTCAAGTTCGTAAGATAATGTAAATAAAAAATAATAAAATAAGATGAATGGGGATAAAGTTTTCATGGATATGCAAGGATTTAAGTCTAATTCAAACATCTTCATTGCAAAAGAAATAGCAATTGTTTTTAACAATAAGGAGCACATAAATTTTATTATTAAACCACCGTTTAACTTCAAAAGATTATCAATAGCAAAACAAAGAGAAGCGAATTGGCTAACGAGAAACTTTCATCATCTGAATTGGAATGACGGATCAATATCATTTAAGAGTGTTGTAACATTTTTAAAATCCAATTTAAAACATTATTCAATCTATGTTAAGGGTGTGGAAAAGAAGAAATGGTTTGAAAAACTACTTCGAATTAGAGTTTTCAACATCGAGGATATTGGCTGCATCAACTTTAAGCATATACAACTTAAATATCCAGAATATTTTTACTGCAGCTATCACAGTTATGAAGTTTGTGCCTTAAGAAATGCATATTTACTTTATCAAGAAATAAACTAAACAATTTATTTTAATTTTCTATTCTTACATTGTTACAACATATATTTACGATATTTCTTTAAAATAAATATGTAGATTCAAAAATATTCAAAATTTTGTTCAATCATTTATTTATATGTATATGGTATGTACAAGAGACAGAGACAAATGTCAGCAAGCAGTGAAAATAACAACCAATCTTTGACAATCCTCAATATCACAAACTTCAATTTCTTTACAAAAGAAGTGAAAAGAATGAATAAATACAACACGCATAAATTGTATATTTTAATCATTTCTTCAAACTCTTTACACATAAAAAAATTAAAATCAAACAACAACAACAACAAAAACAAAACATTGATATCTCACCAGCATACATAATTACTTTCTAAAATACCCTTCCATGTCCCCAGCTAAAAAAACGAATATTACAAACAACAAAAAGTAATGCCGAGTGCACACTATGATATTTTGTGACATCGCAACAGTGTGCCCTAGTGGTAACGTTTATCATTTCCGTTTTGTATTCCATATAAAAAAAAAAAACATAATGTGAAAGGCGTTGCACACATTTTAAAAAATGATTAGAACACAAGAAAATGTCAGATTTGTACTCGGCATTGCACATATACATATATGACTACTTACCCATCTGCCAACGCTCAAGTTATTGTAAAAACATACACACGTATGAGCATAACGTTGGCTCCCATGATCACGCATCTCTAATTCCCTTTGACAATCATAAATATCTTACACTTCATTTTTTCCAACCTTCAAATAAGTTCATAAATTACATACTTCGTTTACCTCTTCAAACTCTTTAAATAAGGAAATAGAAAAATCAAACTAAATAAAACCAACAACAAAAAGCATTCATAGATTTCCCACAAGCATACATAATTTCTTTCTAAAATAATCTTCCATGACCACCAGCTAAAAAAAGAATATTGCAAAAAGACAAAAGCAACATTTTTCTCTATGCACACACGCACTTACACTCTAAAATCATAAACCTGCTTCAACTGCTTAACAAACAAAAAAAAATTCCATTCAAAATTAAAATTAAAACAAAAACATACATAAAATCCTTCGTACCTACATAATTAACTATGTACATCGACGAACGGATATCAAACCATGATTATCTCACAAACAATATATTTTATTCATGTCTTCGAATTCTTTAAACATAGAAAAAAAATAAATAAAAATCAAACTAAATAAAACCAACAACAAAAAACATTCTTTGATTTCCACACAATTTCTTTCTCAAGTACCCTTCCGCACCGCTTAAGAAACGAAAATACATACTACGTACAAACAAGCCCACACGTGCATACATAATTAACTATGCGCATCGGCGAACGGATATCAAACCATAAAATTAAAACAAACACACATCGACGGCCGACATCAAACTACCCTTTTCTACGTACAAACCGTCCATAACCCTCGTCACTTCGCACCATTGACAGTAATTACCTTAATATGTAAATTTTAGCCCATAAATTACAAAATTTCGATTTAAATTACCCAAATTTGACAATTTTTATTGCTCGGGCGCATACATTCTACTACTACCCTCACCACTACCATCTCAAGGGATAATGTCACCACCCCCTCCCCCACCATTTCTAAGGTCAACGTCATCTCCTTTACCTTCAGAGTATGAAGATGAAGAAGAAGAAGAAGAAGTAGAAAAAGAAGAAGAAGAAGAAGAAGAAGTAGAAAAAGAAGATCAATGGATAAAAGATTATCTATCAAGACGAAGAGAAGAAGATAGGTTAGTAGTTAAGTTTTGTAATAAATATAAAAAAAATAGAAATAGAAAAGAAAAAAATAAAAGAATCACAAAAAAGAATAAGGAGATTAAAAACTAAATTAATAAAATTTTTAGAACTAAAAAATTTATATTTAAGTTCACCTCTAAGTGGGTTTAAAAAAAAAATTAAACGTTTAATTTGCTTAGAATATAAGATAGGGTTAAATATTATATTAATTAATTGTAGTCATTATTATTGTTATAAGTGCCTTAGTGAGTATAATAAAACCATATGCAATAAGAAGTAATATAAGAAAAAATGGGGTTTAAAATATAAAAATAAATAAATACATAAATAAAACAAAATTTTATTCTCTTTTTAATTTTTATTAGACATTTCGTTTTCAGGCTTAAGAGTTTGACAATTAAAAATACGTTTATAAAGATTAAAAAGTTTAAGTGCTAACAAATACTTTTCATAAAATGATTGACATCGACAAATGTTAAATGAATAATAATTTTCACAATAATATGTATGTATGTTATTATTTATACATTTAAATGGAGTGTTTACATTATTATAAACTCTTAATTCATTTATAAGTTTAAGAAATAAATGTATGTGCTCCTCATCAATCTGATCACTATGTTTTATTAATAATTCTTCCAATTCAGCTGAAGACAACATTTTGAGTTAAATTGTAGTAGAAGTAGTAATAGCGGTAGCGGTGTACACTGTATAAGGATTAATAATCAACTGAAAATAATATTATTATCTTTTAACTGATTTTATAGACTGACGACGACGGAGCTTTCTTTAACAAAATTTCTGAGTAAAATAGCATTCTTTTCAGCACATATTTGATTAGCATTATTATTACTATGATTATTATAAATATTAAATTTTTAAATGAATTTATTTAATATGTTTTTTTTTCTTTATTTAAATAAAAGTTAATGAAATTTCTAAATAAAATTACGTTTTTCTCAGCACATGTTTGATTAGAATTGATATTATTATGATTTTTACAAGCATTTATATCAACATTATTTTTATATAAAGTTTTTATATTTAAACAATTCAAATCATCTAAATTAATTATAAATATTTCCATTTGTTCCTCTCTAAGTAGCTTTTTAACCATCTTAATTTTTCCAATCCTTTCACATATACAGCAGGATATTCAACATTCTTTTCTTTATAATTTTCTAAAATATTCATTAAGTATTTTAACATCTCTTTTAATGTAGAATCGCCATTATTCCAATGTAATCCATGTAAATTATTATATAACCAATAATTGGTAGTCCTTTCCTTAATTGATAATTTGTAATATTTTAATTGTGGCGGTGGTTCGAGTAGCAAATATTGAATTTTATAATTAGTGTCTGAAATGCTGACTTCTTTTGCATACAATTTATTGTTAACGTAAAATCCTTGTATATCTATGACAATAAACGTATCTTGCTGCTGCATTGCCCCTTACAAAACTGATAAAAGAAAACTCAAACGTGTTGTCTATATAGTTTTTATTCTTATTAACATCAATGTGTTACTTATATGCATATATATATATATATATATATATATATATATATATATATATATATATATATATATATATATATATATATCATAGTTCAAAAATAAAATTAAAATAATCTCCGTTTGTAGTCTTCCTTAAATAGTAATTACCAGTTGACAGATCCATCATAACATCTTCCGGCAGAGCACTGTATTTGTTAGGTAGAAATATCACATGTTTTTCCAGCTCTAACATCATCTTCAAGCCAAATTTTGTAGTTTTCTTCGTGCAGTTGAGGATCCTAATTTTTTCATCAACAGTATTTTTTTTAAGGATAAAATTTCCCTTTCATATTTCCTTTCTTCAATTTCATTAAGGATATTTAATGTTTTACTCATTTTTTACTCTTTATTATTTTTGTTTTTTGAAAAAATGAAATTTAGTTATTTATTGTAAATTTTTCAAAGGCAACTGTAGATGGTTTTTGTGTGCAACCAGCTATTTAAACTATAATTTATGAAGAAAAGGTTTTAAAAATGGCGGATGCTAATATAAAATGTTTCTTTTATAATTAAATATTTATGGTTTTGAAATTTACAGCTTACATAAATGTAACAAATTCTATACCGATATTTTTATAATTAAATATTTGTGGTTTTGGAATGCAAAAAAAAATTTTATTTCGATATTTGTGGGTTGAGATTAAAATTTTTTCAGATATCGTAAGTGTAGCAACTGTACATCGACATGAAATATATATTTGTTGCGGTTTGTGTTTGAAATCTATAGATTAAGTAAACATAGGAATATAATTAAATAATTGTGTGTGATTGTTGTCTTGATAAAAAGTATAAATCTTATCCTCTAAATTATTACACCCTCATCGACAAGTAGGAGTTTAAATACAATAACTATTAGGCTAGATCATCATTCTTATTTCAAACACTTTTCTATAAAAATCACCTCGGGTAAATAAAAATATTTCAAAAAAATGGCTAAATTTATTTGTGAATTTTGTAAGAAATAGTTCACTATGAATACAAATTTAAGGAGACATATCAGATTGTATCACCAAGGACCTTCCTCATCGTTTAAGTGTACAACCTGCAAAAGACATTTCTCAGATAGAGAGGAATGGCACCGACACACACACACACTGAGACAGAAGGTAATAACAATGGTGAAAATATTAATATTTTTTGTGATGATTGTGAAAAAGTTATTCCAAGAAAAAATTGGTCTAATCATAAAAGAACAAATGAGCACAAAATTAATTGTTCTAAGAGATCAGATAAAGATGATGATGATAATTTAAAATGTATAAAATCTTCATTCAGCAATTGTATTGTATCGTATTTAATTGAAAATGAGAATAAAAATGATTTAATAGCTGAGAGTTTTCTAGCTTCAATCAGAGAAAAGGTGATAAGATTATTATGTAATAACATACAAAAACATGGCAACATAAAATTCAACATTGAGTTGAATACATATTGATAAAGGAAGATGATGATTCATCTATGATTGATATAAAGTCTCATCAGACTAAAATGACTATTCTTGAAATGTATTCAACAACAGAACATATCCTTGATATTTACAATGAACAATGTGATGTTATAGTGAAAAAGATGAGCGAATTCCAGGCGCAAGATAGTGGTTGGACATTGATTCAAATTATGCATTTGGAAATGAATATAAACCAATACAAGTGTATAAAAAGCTCGAACTATATTCCACTACCACGCTCAATACTGAGGAAGTTTGCCTGTATTAATGTTCAAAATAACGATGAGTATTGTTTTAAATGAGCTCTAATATCAGCATTGAATCCAGTTGATTTACATTCAAATAGATGCACATCATACAAAATAATCAATATTGAAGATGAAGTAATTGTGTTGGAAAACGGGATTGTTTTAAACTTTAAAAACTTGAATTTTCCACTTCCGATTAATAGAATCAAAATCTTTGAAGCCAATAACAGTGATATTAGTATTAACGTGTTTGGTCTAGATGAGGATAATAATGTAATCGGTCCATATTATTTTACACAAAAGGAAAAATTTAATCATATCAACTTGTTGTTGCTTGAAGACGATGAAAAATCACATTATATATGGATTAAAAATATGTCAAGGTAAATATATATATATATATATATATATATATATATATATATATATAGTACTTTTTAGACAAAAAGTATACTAATTAATTTTTTCATTTATATTTGTCTTTTAACAGATTAATTAAAAGTCAATTAACACACCAGCTGAACAGCTGAAATATGATATTAAACCATTCCATTACATAAACATAGTCTTTTTTATAATTATAAACAATAAAACACGAACATAATCAACATTTAATTTTACCATTCGGGGGAAATGCCCAAATGTAAGTATGTATATGTATCAAATAAACTTTCTGAACAAAAATATTGTGGGCAAATTGAATCAGGCTCAAGCATGTCTTCTTTTCAAAATGTTTTAACGCCAGAGAAATCCATAAATCCCAAGAAATTCCGTAGTTGTAAAAAGATTTGTGATAGATAAAATAAATCCCTACGTTGCAAAACTATCACAAATATAAGTTTAAACGATCAGTGGATCCATACATACGTATGTATTTAAAAAAAATATTTGTCAAGCGGAAGTGTGTGCATACATACACATATATGTACAAATGTCAGAGCTGCCCACAGAGAGAAACTAGAAACTTAAAGTGTTCGCATATGTGTATTTATATGTATAAAAAGCCGATTGCTGTTCGGCAGTCAGGTGCTACTTTGGACAGCTCAGTTATATGTACATAATTTCTCAAATTACATTCTCACAATATTTTTAGTATCCTCTCAGCGTTGCCGATTTCTGTATAATCATCCAAAATATATGAGATAAAATTTTTGTATAATATCTGTATTGATTTTTTTGTGTAAACGTTATAATTTTATTTAAGAAGTATTTTACTGCTTAAATTTTCACACCAAACATTTGTATTTGTATGTATAATCTTTTAATTTTTGTTTAACATTACTTCGCTTGACGATATTTATATTTTATTTATTTTCGAATTATAAAATGTAAAGAACTTTCAACAAATTAAAATTAAAAAAATGGATAATTAGAATAAGTTTTCGCTACAATATTGTGCTCAAGGGAGTGTATAGAAAAATTTTAAGTAGTAAACCAACCACAGAAATATTGAACTAAAAATTACAATAAATTACAAACATACACTAAAATTAAAGAAATACAAATAAATAGCATGTGTTCCAGCATCCAAATTTAGAAGAAAGAAATATATATATATATATATATATATATATACATAATAAATAGTAATATTTGTTGTCACAAGCAATGGCAGCCTAAACCTGGATTCACCCATTGTTTCCGAAAAAAATTTTTGTCCAGACAAACAATTTTTACTGAAAGTTTTCTGTCTGCAGAACGATTCATCCATTCCGAATATTTTGTCTGGAAAATCAAAGCTACCATATGAAATACGTGCGTAAACGATGCGTATTAATTTTACAAGTGGCAGCAAAATTCAATTCTTTCGTTCAACTCCATACGTATATATTTTACTTTTCAATTTTCCTTTATTTGTATTGTAATTCATACAACTATATTCTGTGCTTTTATTATTCATATAACATGATGTGACAGCTCAGTTCAACTTTGGCTACAAAATTAAAATACTTGGCAGTTCCAGCTCAGTTCGATTTTGTCAGGACAAAATATAAAATTAAACCAATTCAAACTGAGAGTTGTTCGTAGAAAATATTTTCTCTCTCTCAAGAAGAGAGAAGTCAAACAACATATAAAAAAAATTTTGCCCGGACAAAAATTTTGTTTGGAAACAATGGGTGAATCCAGCTTAAAGGCCCAACTATAATATGAATAAGCTGGCTTAAGCTAATGCCAGAATTGAACGATAAGTCTGTCAAATACTTAAGCAATTTAGATGTGACTTTTAGGTGGCCACAACGCACTTACATGCACTTAAGTATTCTTTAGCCACAGCTGCACAATACCTATATATTGTTCACAATTTTTTTAGTAACTTTGTTTCTTTTTACAATAACTAAATGAATGCAATTCAATCAAATTAACTTGTTGGAATATCCTAATCCATTAAAAATTCACGTATAGTTATATCCTCCCTTATTACTTGTGTTATTTGTTTTGCCTACTAAAACGTACAAAAATGAACATACATAGATAAACTCATGGGTATGTGTGTGTATATGTGTATTGTAAAACAAAGAATGAAAATAAAAGTTTTGCTTTCTTTTTTGAGTTTAAAATAAGAAACAATAAAAAATATTTAAAATCAATGAATATTTTCTGATGCTGTTTGCTTGAGTTTAAAAAATTCACAAACAGTGTTTTCCGTACGGAATGTACGTTCAGTTTGGCACTTAGCTTAAGCAAATTACATTTGACGAAACTTGACGAAAAGTTCCATAAGTACATTATAGTTTACAACATACGTTTTAATATGTAACCGCACAGTTACTTAAGTTCGCTTATTCATATTATATTTGGGCCTTAAGTCTTAAGGAAAAGTTTCGAAAATAATGAAAATATCGTACAGAAAATATTATTGTTTTAATGACTACATATAATATTTTACTGAATTGGAGTGTTTAGTAAAACTTGGTGCTTATAAAAAATTTAATTGGATTTTTTTTTTGGACTGAAGTCAATAGTGTTTTATTCATACATATGTTTATAAAAAAGTTTTTAAAGGAGATGTGAATTTTAGGTAAATATAATGCTTAAACGGCTTGTCAAATATGATATAACTTTTCTAATCAAACCAGCTTTTGGCACTTGATATATCTTCAAAAAGAAGCATACAAAGTATGCACAAAAAATTCACCATCTTGCAGGTGGCCGAAATCAAAATTTTCTAGTGTTCAGTATACGCTAATCATCTTAAAAAAACTGTTATATAAAACTTTAAAATTTTCTCTGTAAACTAGCGTAATTGTTCTTCAAACAAAATATATTGCAATATTTTTATATTACACATCAAACTTATTATACTTTCAGGGAAACATTTCATACCATGTGTGGCAACACTGATATTCATACACACTCTGCAGGTTCTCTCTTATATTTAATAGTTTCTCATTTTCAACTTTGGTTTAGTAATTTTTAAATACTTGAACAGAACGGTCGTAAAAGCAAAAGGAAGCGGAAGTATATATTATATTTGTTTACTATAGAATTTAACAAAAAGTTTTTGCTGTGATATTAAGATATAAAAATATATAAACGCTATTAAATACCAAACCTATAAAAAATATTTAGTAAAAATTACCAATACAAATATTTAAAATATAATGAACACTTGCAATGATAAGAAAAATTTTACAAATATTCCAACAAGTTGGTTGAAATGCGGTGAAGTGTTTTACAATAGCAAGGAAAAACCAATATTTGTTTGTTCAATTTGTTTAAGAAATGCTGATGGCATAAATACCGCATATACTACGCACGATGGATCAGTTTTTTGGTGGCATATTCAGCAACAACACATTTCGCAAGAATGTGAAACTATAGCAAAAATTTCTGCGGAGATTGAAAATTTTGAAACAAGCAACGTTGAAACTAAAATTTCAATTGAATCGGCAGATCTAGATTTTCGCGGTGATAAAACGGTAAGTGAAAAATTGTGTTAAGGCAAGTATAAAAGTTTTTAATTCAGGGAGGAAAATTTTATTTTAAAAACGAATTAAAACTTAAGCTACGGTGACACTTGTCAAACATTTGCCCAAAACCACTAAATACTAATGAAAAATCTTTCAATTCAGACAACAGTTTGTCAAGTTAAAGAGTAGCAAATAATGTTGGATTCTATGATATTGTCTATTAGTTGTATTCGAAACCGTTTAATTTGATAAACAAGTGTCTGGATTAAAACTGTTTTCATTAGTGTTTGTTGGTTACGCTATTTTGCTTTAGTTTGCTTAGTTTTGTTTTAAAAACTATTATTTTTGTTTTGAATTATTGCAAAAATAAGAGTTTCAAATGTGTTTGTGTTTCTTTAAAAATAGTTTTATAAAAATGCTTTTAGTTTTAAAAATGGTTAAGTGCATCTACATTTTTTATTTCTGTTACTTTTAATTTTTGTTCTTTTTATTTGTTTTAATAAGGCTATACTTCTTATACACAAAAATATATTGTTTCGTTTCGGATTACAACTTTTTCAGATAAATTTTGAAATAATGCGCAATACTAAATTAAACCTTCGATTCTAATTTTGTGTCAGTACAGTTTTATTACGTTATGTAAATTTTAAGCCAGATGAAATATGAAACATGCTAAAGAATTCCTCTCCCTACTATACTGATTTTTATAAAGAGTTATTCCATTTAAGGGGAAATAATATTTTTTTTATTAAGAAAGAAAGATAGAGGTAGTATTATTCTTAATGGTGGTGGTTGAAGTCAGACGAAAAATATGGGCAACCGTTAAAGAGATTTTTTTAATGTCAACGTTCAACAGGTACTTATTATATTGTGGATAAGGGAAATAAAAAACTGTTTGAATTATTTTAGGTGCCTTTTATTTAATAAGGGTAATATTATTCTGCACAGGTATTAACAAAAATGGATTGTAGTTAGCCAGCTGCAAAGACTACATACTCCGAATTATTATAAGTAAACATAAATCGTATAAAGCTATTTTTTGAACACAGGAATTTTTTGTTAGAAGCGTTATGATTTTAGTATGTTCCTTGTATGTTCATCCACAACACAATGCAACAAATGAAGACTTTTTGAAAAAACAAGTTTAAAAAGATTTGTTTGATAGACTCTCAGCTATATTATGGTCATATGCATGTATATAGTTTAGCGCTAGCACCAAGACTGAATTAACTGTTGCACAAAAACTGATGAAACCATTTTTTTGATGGCAGACCGATTTTCAAAATGTTTGGTACTCAACTTAAGAATTAATTTTGGGTTTGTTCAGTCAGTCTAAGAAAAGTTAACTATAAGTTAAATATCTTTGCACTCAACTACACATTCTCCGATAGGGTATTTATATTAATAAAATAATACATTAATGTTAGTGCCATTCCGATTAAAAGAATCTTACGTTACATTTGCTTCTGAAAATATGATATCTTTGCATAAAAGGTGCCAAGCTCATCAAAAATATTTTAATTCAATTAAAATACATAACAAAAAATTAAAAGCACTTGCAAAATTACTTAAAAACTGTCTGTTCACCATCGCAATGTTTGCACTGTCGAAAGTTTTGCTTCTGTTACTGAAAGTGTGGTGAATAATCCGAATAACTTTTACCGTCAATTCAGAGCGTATGATAACCCACTTTTTTTGTCCTGCATTTGAGTATTATGAACTGAATGATATGTAGATTCAATATGACGGCGCTACTAGACAAAGAACACGACTGATTTTGGCTTTATTCATATTCAATCATAGCTTTACGTGTTTATTTGTTAAACTTTTATTCCGGAACCGAAAAATGGATTATACTATATTTTATAAAACAAACATGACATATGTAATACTGTTTTTCATAAAAATATCATACAAACATGTACAAGCATACATATGTATAAACTCGTACATGACGACTTTGATTATAAGGAAGTAAAGGTCCAAGGCATAACATCAGCTATAGTGATATACTTTGTAGTACTAAGATATATACAATCACACAAGTACATAAGCCAGTGCAATATATCCAATAAAATCAGACCTTAAATGTGATATATTTACAGCGATTGAATGCTATATATTTTTTTGCTACAAATAAGATCACATGTATTAATAGTATTCATAAATTTTTTTACTATGTACAAATGTATAAAAAAAATAAATATACATAGAAATAAATATACATAGAACGATCTAAAGGGCTTTGGACATGATCCAAATGCTTGCTGTCAACTTCGTGTACGTGTGCTTGTCGGCTTGATGTTACCATGCTTGATGGCCCACCAAGCATTCATTTTTATTTTAATTTTGTGCTCTTCATTTGGTGGAAAAATATATAAAAAAATATCTAAATAAATAGATTCAATAGCAATAATGGCAGCACTGCTTACGAAAAGAAAAAAAAGCAAAATAAGAAAGTTCTAACACTTGTGTTTTCTTCACCAGTAAAATTTATGGTTTTCTTCTTTTAATTCCGATTTTTTGGGCAACCGCCCACAATGGAAAAATAATTAAAATCAAAATTTGTAGGGGCTTGATGGGTTAACAAAATTTTTTGATTTTTCATCAAGCATAGTTAGTGTCACACATACAAAAAAATTTTCACTCATACTATATCCAATCTCAGCAAGCATTTTGACCGTGTCTACCCAGCATACCATATGCGCTCTAAATGAGCTCATAAAGACTCTTTTGTCGGAACGCTGACGCTCATAATGAGTTCATAAAATAATCATAAACAGTCATAAAACGCTCATATTTGAGTGGCTTTTTCCAATAAACTGGTCACTCATGAAAGAGCTCTAAATTTTATCCATAAAAGAGTATTTTATGACTCTTTTTATTTTTAATATTACATGCTGGATTTTCTTTTCTTAATTTATTTGAACGAAGTTCACTTATTATTAATTTGCTTTCTTTTAAGCTTGCTCTTTTCATTATTTTAATTATGTATTATTTTTATATTTATTATAAAAAAACTCACAATTTTGTCTTTACGCTTCCAAAAATATTCACTAATGAATCAATTTGTGTAACTTCTTTCTTCTGCTTAGCTGGAATTTACCGTTATCTGTCAGCGTGCAGAAATTACTCATAAAAAGCACATAAAATCTATCGTTTATGAGCTCAGAAATATGCGCGCAGAAACCAAGCATAAAACACTCATAAAATTTACCGTTTATGAGATCAGAAATTTACATGCAAGAAACACTCATAGAAAGTCATAAAATCGATCGTTTATGAGTTCAGAAATATGCACGCAGGAAACACTCACAGAAGCTCATAAAATCGCTCATATATTAGCTCATATATAAGAGCGCTCCGATAATGGTATGCTGGGTAATCTCCTTAATGCTTTTTTTTCACCACAAAGTGTCTTTGATAATTTCCTTACACTCATATCCACTTTTTCACTTCTTATATTTTATGTCTGCTCCTTTCAAGAGCTTTATAGTAAATGCTGTTTGCAGACATATATTATAAGAAACGACACAAAGAGAGTATTCTTTCTATTTTCTGTTCAAACATACTCTGTATTGAGTAATCTTCTTGTTTATTGAGCCACACGTTTTTGTAAGTAAAATAGTATAATGATAACAAACATTTCTTTCTTGTGCAACTTTTTAGTTTGTCAACAATATAATTTTCGGCAAAATAGGGACATTTTTCTTTCTTAAAGTAAAAGAAATAAAATAATTATAAAAAAATTTACAATTTTAAGGAAAATATAATTTAATATTTATGTTTAAGATTTATTTATTTTTTGTTTTACAATTTGCTTAGTGTTTTGCTTGCAACACTTTTAACAACTTTCAAAAACTGAAATATTTATATGGGAATTTTTGAATTAAACTTTTAAACATGCACATTCTTGTAACAAAAATTTCAGCTCTTGTAGTATTTTTGAATCTACTATAATGCATATTTAAGCAACAAGGACTATAAAATGTTCAAAATGTATTCATTTAAATGTTTAAGATAAGAATTTAGTGTTTTAACTGCAATAATGTTGTTCTCTGAACTATTTCAAATAGAATTAAACACATAATGATGATACTGACTATTTTAGTACCACGTTTTTTCTTTGCGTGTAATACTCGTATTGTTTTTAGAAGTTCATTGATCTATTTAAACTACATATGTATGTATGTATATTGACTGCATATGCTTGATCACCCAGCAAATATATTGCAAAATTCATAATTTATCGGTCATTATTAAAATAATTAAATTATATTTCAATGTATGTATGGATGCATGTTTGTGCATAGCACTGTGAACAAACATACATACATACAAACAAACAAGGAACCAAAAGAAAATTAAAAGAATGTACAGTGGACAAATAATTTTATATAATTACAAGTTCGTTAAATAATGACTTTATTAGGGGGTTACTAGATCTTTTACTTTTACATTTTCTAGCACTGAATAGTTTCACACATAAATTCACAATTGTATTTGAAAAGAAAATTTCAAAATATAAGTTTAAACAATACAACAAGGATTGTGAATTGAGCAATTGTGTTTTAGGTGGTCGAGATGAGCGCGTATCGCGGTTCTTGTCGTGACAATGCGAGGTGTTCGTGGCAGAAAATCTGATTTCATGCGCCTTCCGGATAGTGTCGTGTTGAGCGAAATCGACAATATATGTATATACATGAATTTCCAGTATAGAAAAAATTAAATATTTTGTATCGTCCAACACGCCTGCAAATTCTTTGATAGTGCATGAGCCTCTTACGCTTAATTTTCAGCTAATAATACAACTTAAATAGGTACCTATAGTTCCATGACTAGTGAGAGAGTATTCTCCCCTTCTGGATTAATCTTAAGCGAACGCCGCACAAGATTATTGGGAGCAAATCTTCATAAGTTACTGCTTTCTCCCCTTTTAATTGTAAATCAATTAATTAATAAATTAATTGCTCTAAAAAACATTGAATGAAAATTTTAATTAAACGATAGGTTCTTGCTTTATATTGAAAAACTTTCTCTATTTTTCTTTATTTCTTAGAGCTATATCGTGCAAGTCATAAGAATTCTGATTTAGTAATCAACCTTAATACAAATTTGGGTTGGATTGTGTAAAAGTTATCCTAACAAAGTTCTTTTCCAACATTTAGGCCATCAAAAGTAGTGAGATAAAATTTTTGACCAAGTTCTTGTTTGGCACAATATCCATCACTACAATCTGATGTGCCGAAATTTTTGATTGGAACTTGGACCTTCTGCTATATTTCTATTCATAATTACTGCGCTAGTTGAAAAGGGCTGAGTTAGATAAAATAATGGGTTAGAGTGCGGTGGGTGTAGGATTGTATTCCTTGAAAATGCACTATTGTGTTATTGCAAGGACCCAATAATGTATGAAATTTTGTTAGTATCATTTGAGTATAAATATGTAAAATATAACATAAATTTTAGTGGGAATGACCAAAGTTTCCAAAGTTTGCTTAGTCGCAATATTTTTGAAAATGCAAGATTATAGCCTTACGTAAGTGCAATGTGCATGCAAAGTTTCAATAGAGTAGCTTGTGTTTTAATTTTTTGGTTAATAACTTACCCAAGCCTATTTGTCTTCAAAATTTAAGCTCAATACCGTACATTAATTGTTAACAGATTTTTTGATTTAGCTACAGTGGAAATGTTTCATAATATTGATGGGTGAGTCAGTGAATATGTGTTAAAATATGCACTTTTTGCACCTCCATATCTCAGAGAGAGAAGCTTTCATTGTAAAACTTTCAAGCTTTTGATATGAGGCAGCATTTTTTATTTCCAATTATGGTTTAAATTTTAGAATTTTGTGATTGCGAGCAAAAAACTTACGTGGGCGCTTCGTGTATAGGCGCACTACCGTGCGCTAAGATAAAAAGAATCTGGATTACACAAATGAGTGATTTTCTAAAATTCGCTCAATATCTTATTATATATTTGTACTTAGTATCCATTTTACCAAGATATTGTAAATTAAAGATAGGTAATTCCCAAAATTCGAGCCCAATTGAAAGAAAACTCTGTATCCGAAATGTAAAAAATGGGCAATATACCGGATTTTCAGGTCAATATTTTCAAATTATGAATAAATTAAATGTGGAATTATCAAAGTGAATCAATAAATAGTACATGTATAAAGACTCCTCAACAAAAGAACAAAAGCAATTAAATAAGAAATACCGTGGCACATTTGCTTCATATAAGTCTTCAAGCTATTAGAAATGTTTGTTGGTTTTTTTTGGTAAGAACCATGTATATGCATTAAGTAACTCATAAGTAGGGTTCAACCCAAAAATTTTTAAAATTAGTTAAAAAACTACGTACATATGTATGCTTATGGTACGACTAATTGAACATTAATCTAGAGACTTTCAGGACTGACTCACCTTCTCTATTATTTTTCGCCTCATAGCTCCCCTTAACCACATCTGCAATATCAAATTCATAAAAGTTCAACAAGCACGAAAAAAATAACTAATTAACACACTCTTCTTACCGCAAAATATGATTCATATATAAGGAATTTATTTTTATTTAATATAAAATTACAAATTAATTTTTTCTCTCAAAGCCACGATATTTGTTGTAAATTTGAGATGGTAAATTTGGGCTTTCATTGCAAAACACGTTTTCAGCAAATTGAAGTACGCTGAATCAAAACAGTGAATTGTTTTTTGTATTCCATTTGAAAGAAAGTTTTATCAACTGACACGATACACAGTAGACCAACACAGAAGAACGCCGATGATGAAGGTTTAGTGGCCTTCGAAAACTGCTGGCTTGTTCCGTTCAACTATGTGTTTTCAGCAGATTTACAACTAATTTTGATGTTATTTATTCATTAATAATTATCCCATGTAATTTGGCTTAAAAAAACGATACGAACTTTAACCCGTTCAAATAAATCATAAGTATCCCTTTTTAAGCGAAATTACACTAAAGTTAGTTGTAAATATTATGACTAAGACATAATTGAACGGAACAACTAGCTCTTTTCGAAGGCCACTAAACTTTCATCACCATCAAACTTTTTCGAAAATTAGTTTATCCTATTCCGCTTTTCCAAAAATACTCATTTAAACTTATACTAAGTCCAGCATTGTAGTAACTAGCTCTGGGCAAGGTAGAGAAGAGTATTTCAAACCTATCATTTAGTGTCCAAGAAGTCTAATGAATCAATAATAAACAAGGTTCTATAAAAAATATGTTTAATATGCACATAAGACTAGAACTTGTTAAGAGAGTTTGGGGTGTTTTAAAAACAGCTGTTCAGATGCTAATGTTGCGAGAAAATAGTTAAATTTGTTTTATATATAATAAATAATCAGTCGTTAAGCAGCTCTGGGTCGGGAAACATCTCTCGCGTCATCGTAATTATTTCTTAAGTGCGGTCAGGCTTGTGTGTGTTGTTTGGCCTTCGAGAGTTTTTCGTCTCGCTCGCACTGGTTGACTGATCTGCCACGGATAACCGTATAATCTTGCGGTTTTTTGTGGAATTTCTTTAACAACCACGTTGCCTACTTCCTATGTGAAGGCATAGGTCGTGTACAGTCAGTCACAAAACCTTATAAAATACTGTTAATACCATCTTGGGCATATGGTCTACGTTACTCCGCCTACATTTGTGCAACACCATATTATGCAAATTTACTTTGCATTAATATGTTTAATAAATAAATAAATATAATAAATAATATTGTGGTTAACAATACAACAAAAATATCAAGTGACTAATACCAAGTCTTACCCTCTGTTTCTATAACACAGACGGTAGACTTAAAAATTTTCTAGATGAGTCGTCTGCCTAACTTGAAGAAACAATTAGCGTTAGAACTAAGACAATCAGTCACATGATTAAATTTCGTATCAGTTCTTTTCCCCAGAAAAGAAATTAAACATTTTTAGTTGTAAGATAAAAAGCTAAATAAAAATTAAACAACCCACAATCAGTATATACACACGTAAATATTTTGCTCATTTTTAATTTCAGAAACAAAACCAAGTAAAATTGTTGGAAAAATTTCATGACAAGTTGGTAGAATCTGTCGCTACCACTGCCAATGCCACTGAGGAAAACAAAGATGTTTTACAAAATTTGGATATCAAAGTAGAGCATGAACAAATTCACGAAAACATCCTATTACCTGATGAAAAGAAAGTCGATACCGCAATAAAAAAATTTTCGGAATGCAACAACTATTATGATGAGAACGAAACACATTTAATCTCAGATGATGAGGACGAGTTTAACGAAGGATCTGAAGATCAAGAATATCCTATAATCATAGGAAATTATGTGAGAGACTACCTTAGACATAACGATATGGTTGTAATATCCGATGACGATGAAGACAACGTCACCACGTGCCCAAGCTCACCCATTTCAATAGGAGAAAATACTAAAATAAATGAAGATTTCGAAAAAACACGAGTAGAAAACAATAAATACACAGACTTTAAGAAAATTGGAGGTACTAATACTACTAAAATGAAGTTAACAGTTATTATAAATTTCCAAAAGCAAATACATAAAATATATGTACATATGTATGTACATACTATGTACGTGTGGGGATTAACCAAATTACAATACCCGCTTGCGTATGTTTATGAATAAGTCACAATACTATACATATACTCCTCTGATTACACTAGTTGTTGTTCCTCAAGTTTTTTTTATAAAACTTGATTTTTTTCTCCTTTTTTCATGTTAACTCATTAAAGTTTGCTCAAAATTTATTTTAATCTTTTGGTTATTCAATGTGCACCATAGATAATAACAGAATTGAAGAAAGTGACTTATTAAAAAAGCTTAAATCAGTTGTTAGTTTGGCACTATTACATTGGGACAATTATAGTGGATTTCTAATTAAATTTTTATCAAAATAATCAAAAATAACAACAGAAAATTAATATTTTGTGAAATAAATAAGTAAACCGATCAATTCTTAACAAAATTTCCGCGCAAGTTTTTTTTTATTAATCATCCTTTGCTTGAAAACCAATATATCCCAATATATCCCAGTAAAAAAAGACCTTTCAAGGAAATCAAAAAGATTCTGAACTTGAGATGCAGAAATAGTACAAATTTGGATAATTTCTAATTATTTTTACATAGGATTGTCCTTGCAAGAACTTCTGTTTTTTGAAGTAGAAAAAAATAGTTCCTAAATAATTACTTCCAATTTTTTTACTCGCATTATCGTCACCTAAAATCCAAAAGTTTGAAAATGCACTTTTTATTTTTTAACAAAGGAAGCAAAAAACGTTACAAATTTAAGACTATTTGTTGTTGGCATATGTGAGTAACATTTTTAAGGAAGGATGTATTTTGGTTAATCACATCATAATCAATCAAACAATCTATTTTGATTTTTTTTATTGTTGCGGCCTTTTGGATTTTAGATGACAATATGTATATTTTTTTAAGTTGAATTTCAAAAATTTTTTTATGCATGCACACAAAAAAGGAACAAAACAAAATAGTATCAACAAACAAGGAAAATAACTGGCTTTTTTGCACCCAAGGAATTACTGACTGGAGGAACTTTTTCCCCAGAAATAAACTTCGATGGGATATTTATTATTGGGCTGAACATTTTTGACAAATTAAATGAAAGAATTTGTTGTGAATGTGAGAAAGATTATTACAGAATAAAAAATACCTCCCAAGGAAGCCAATAAGATGCTCAACTTCTTATCCTGAAGTACTGCAAATTTTTGATAATTTTTAATGATTTTTATATCGGGTTATCATTGCAAGAGGTTCTCCTTTTTGAATCATATTCAGTGAATCCAAAGTTATGTTCATAATGTTGAGTAAATCTAATTTTTCGTATGTTCTTTCTTTCTTTTCATAAATTTCTTTTAAATCAATGTATTTTTAATATAACTGCAATAACTGTCTGGTGATCATGCATTCATTTTTTGTGTCTCTCTTTCTATTTGTTTCTCTACATTCGGTGGAACCTGCTAGGCTGACCAAGTTCCTAGAATCTCACCAGCCCTAGATTATCCCTTAAATCCTCCATGCAGCGGGATCCAGATGATCCTAATATTAAACTGCTCAAGCATCTCGTGAATGATCTTAGAGGCTGTTGTTGTTCTTCGAAGCAAGGATTCTAGAGCCGTTAGAGCGGCTCAACTAGCAGTGCATATGTCAACTATAGTTGTTGAAACCACATTCATTCTCAAAAAAATCAAAAATAAAAGTGAACATAGTACGATACTATGTTCACATCTATGTTTTTAAACATGTTTAAGACGAATTTTCTAAAAACTGAACACAAATTATATTTGAGATGTTTAAAGTTGACGTTTTGTCAGAAATTCGAACATGTTTCTTATTTGAACTTAAGTCTAATCAAATCATAAATATAAAAACAAATGAAGTTCGAACACTAATAATAATGTAATATTTTTAAAGCAATTATTGTGTGTCGTATAATTTTTTACGTGCTGGCATTTAATCACAACACGAAGTTGTCCAGAGCTATCAAAAACGCACTGAAAGTACTCCATTTACGAGTTTATTGAAGTGTTTAAATTTAAAACACCTTATTTGAGATGTTTAACAAAACAAGTCAATGTATGGTAAAACATCTCATTCGCCGGGGCACAATGAATCCGTCATACGTCAAACTTCGCCTTTTTCAACTGACATTAACGCAACGACGGAGAAGGTTGGCACAATGAGTACTTTATTGACGGAAGCATTTGTAGGTTGGTTCTCCATTTTATTTATTAAATTCAACTTTTTTATTTATATCGTTTATTTATTTTGTTTAATTTTATTTTTGCTGCCACAAAACACAAACACATACCAAAAAATCATCCAATATCTGTCAAACTACTCAACGTATGCAAAAACTTAAAAGTTGAACAATTTTTGTACTTCGCGTTGACGGACACGTACTGGATGTAAAAGACTTCATAGGAAACCATGTATTTCAACTTAGCTGTCAGTTGAAAAAGTCGATGTTTAACATATGAGGGATTTATTGTGCCTGGTCCTTTGGGATCTTAAACACGAACGAGACGTTACTAAACTTTAACTTAGTATGAAACATGTTTAAAAACATAAGTGTGAACATAGTATTACCCAACAACAAAAAAACTTTTGATATAACAATCAGTTTTTGAAAGACAAAATATGGGAAAAGACTACAGCATGAAAATTTGGATATCTTACTTACAAAATATTTATGCTGCAGCCATAGTTTACCGCGCATTTATTGTTTACGAATACAATGTAACTAAAGTATTTACCATTATCGTGTGCTTTCCTAATTTTATTATATATTTTACTAATCCATACACACATTTTACTGATAACAGTAAAACTACGCTACCTAACATAACATTAAATGAACTCTTTATCTGAGTTACATTTTTTTTTGATGCATCTTGACTACAGATACTCGTATTATAGTTAAGGAAAAAGAAATATTCTCAAAATAGGTACACATGTACATATGTACATATGTTTGTATATTTAGGATTGGAAAACTACCATTTATGTACATATGGCTGTACATACATATGCACAATACATATGTAGTACGGACCTTAAACGACATGCTGTAGTGATGTTTTATTTATTGCCGGGAAAAAATTACAAATAACCATCAGAACTACTTGCCATAAAATGACTTACTTTTCTGATTACTAAATTTCATTACTCGCTTACAAATCACATTACCTAAAATTTAAAAAAAAAAATTAGGTACAATTTGCTAAATGAAAAGAATGATTTTTTAGATTAAGTATATTACGTGAACAAGTTGCCAAATAAAAATGTAAGTTGTTCTCAGGAATCGATTATTTTAGTCTCATGCCTTGTTAAAATCATTAAGTGGATAATCCAGTAGTGAAGAGCTTCCACCAAAAATGCTTAATTCCAAACTCGATTACCTTTTTTGAAATTTTTTGCTTTTTTTTTACATGGCAAGTAGTTCTGTTAGTAATGTGTAATTTTTTGCTGGGTTATTTACCAAATAATTTTTCACGTCTCGCCATTAATAACAACACGAAGTTGCCAGAACTATCAAAAAAGAGACTGAAAATACTTCATTTACGTGTTTTAGGAAGTGTTGAAATCTTAAACACCTTATACTATGTTCACACTTATGGTTTTAAACGTGTTTAACGCCTCATTCGTGTTTAAGATGTTTTACCATACATTGACTTGTTTTGTTAAACATCTTAAATGGCGGCAACTGAAAATTTTTTTCGTTAATAATAAACCAAATAAAATGCATTATCGTTTGTAAAATTTTACAAATACTATAATTTACTGACAAGACGTCAACCTTAAACATCTGAAATGTAATGTGAACAGTTGTGTTTAGTTTTTTAAAACACTTGGTGGTTCAGCTTGGTCTATATGCATTTCATTGTTGCTGTAACAAATCATCAGTAGACTTCAAGCACACATTTTGAATAGTTACAAACCTCTTATCTTATGCACAGACTTTCAAGAACTATTTGAGAATTCACAAATAATAATATTTTTGAAAATCACAAAAGAAAAATAAGATGATTTTATAACATACTTTGTAATATGACGCCGGCAGAGCAACCGTAATTTTTTCATTAACAGCAGCACCATGAGCATGCTCATGTGTTTTCAGTTTAGTAAAATGTATATAGGCAAACAAGAAAATTACTGAGAGTAGATTTCCCATGAACGTTGCTTGAGTATGCAGTGCAGTGCTCTAATACCAACACAAAGGGGCAGACGTTGATAATTTTATATTATGATGAATTAAACAAATATTTGAAAAATACTTGCCAAAAATAACTAACTTGCGTGTTGTTTAATTTGTTGGTCACAAATAATTGTTGTTCCGCCTTTTTTAAACGAAAATTGATTAATAAATAAACGTTAAATGCGCAGTAACACATAAAATGACAAGATGAACTTATCAGGCCATGAGGTCTGATGATTATATCATAATGCTACCATAATGTTAACAAATTGAGTCTATATGTGATGAATTTTCATCATAATATCATCAGGTGTGGATACTATGTTACGAACAAAAAGTCTTCGCGATATCGCTTGTTAATACTCATATATGTACGTGTGAACATCAAAAAAATTTTAAACAAGAATTTTTCGTGTTGAATTAAAAAAACTGAATGTGAAAAAATTTCTTGATATTAAAAAAAGTGATTATTTGTATTAAAATGATTAGAAATTTCACTTTAACCATTCTCGAGTTTTTGCCCGTTTAATTGCAAATATCGAAAAATACTGCACACCTGTATGCTTATTTTTTTTTAAGCAGCACTTATAAGTCCTCCGAATATATCAGATTTAGTTTCCCGGATATAAAGTTACCGATTTTGATATCTTTTGCCCCCCTCCCTTCGACTCCCTTCGACAGGTGAGGCCACATACAAAATTTCATGTCTCTCTCTAGTCGTTAATCACATTATATCTTACATATACATACATACATACATATCGATGTATGTATATACTCGTAGCATAAATGGAAGTTTTATATAATTTTAAGACGAACCATTTTTTATTTTCAAAACTCTTAATTATCTCAAGTCTAATTTCTTGTTTTGTTTTTTTTTTCTTAAAAAAAATATCTAGCAGTTATTATCCTATGCAAATGTTTTCAATGTTATTCGTTTAATATCCTTTTATCTTAAAGTACGATTTTAACCATTTTCTAAATGTTCTACTCTTATTTATTTCGTTGATCTTCACCATTTAACACTTCATTTATTAGACCTGTTTTACACATATATGCTCTTATGCAAAAACGATTGTTAAATAATAACGATTTTTAAAAATAATAACTTAGTTTGATTAATTTTAAATTATTTTATTTTTTAGAAAACATTTTACCTCAAACGGATTTACTTAAGGGTATACTTACACCGGACGTGTCACCCTGCGAATCTCTTACATCACAACATTACGATAAGAAATACACAATATGTGATGAAGATGTAAAAGATAGACGATCTCACACTACGGATGCGTCACGTTGCGAATCTCCTACTGCACAGCAGTATAATAAAGATGCTCAAGAAATACAAGTTTGTACACCAGATGTGTCACCTTGCGAATCTCTCACAGCAGAACAACACAATCGCATATATTATGCCTATAATGAAGGCATTCAAGAAAAACGAGCTCATTCACCGTACGTGTCACATAAAGAGTTCCTTAGAGCACAACAGTTTAACAACAACTCTGCTGCACAGAATGAAAGCGTTCCGGAAAAACGAGTTCCTACGCCAGGAAGATCATCTTACGAGAGTCTTACATCAATGCAGAAAGATAACACACATTCAGCATATACTAAACATGTTCAAGCAAAACGAATTGATGCACTAGATGTGTCCCCTTGCGGATCTCTTAGATCCCAACAATATGATAACACATATTGTGCAAAAAATGAAAGTGCTCAGGAACAACGAGTTCCTACACCGAACGCATCATTATGTGGAACCATTACACCACAGCAGTATAGCAAAAGATATACTGCATATAAAGAATATGTTCAAGAACATGGAGTGTCACCTTGCGAATCTCTTACAACACAACAGTATAATAGCAACTATTCTGTACAGAATGAGAGTGCTCAGGAACAACGAGTTCCTACACCGGGTGCATCGCTTTGTAAGAGTCTTACGTTTCAACAGAAAGATAACACACATTCTGCATATAATAAAGAAGCTCAAGACACTCTTACGTCTCAACATTCTACATATAACAAAGAAGCTCAAGAAAAACGAATTGATACACTGGATTTACCCGCCTACGGATCATTTGTAGCGCAACACTATAATAACACATATTGTAACCAAAATAAAAGTGACCAAGAACGACGAATTCCTACACCGAATGTATCATCTTTGAACTCTCTTACACCACAACAATACAACATAAGACATACTGTATATGGCAAAAATGCTCAAGAACAACGAGTGTCACCTTGCGGATCTCATACAACTCAACAGTATAATGCACAGAATGAAAGTACTCAGGGGCAACGAGTTCCTACACCGGGTGCATCACTTTGTGAGAGTCTTACGTCGCAACAGAAAGATAACCCACATTCTGGATATAATAAAAATGTTCAAGAAAAACGCATTGATACATTGGATATGTCACCTTGCGGATCTCTTATGGTACAAGACCATAATAAAAGATATTGTACACAAAACGAAAGAGCTCAAGAACAACGAGTTTCTATGCCGAATGTATCATCTTGCGAGTCTCTTATACCGCAATATTATAACAAAAGATATACTACTGCACACACAGAAAATGTTAAAGAACAACAAATGTCACAAAAGATCCCAACCCTTATAACACAGCAGTGCAGTAACAACTATTCTGCACAGAATACAGGTGCTCAAGAAAAACAAGCTCAGGTTTTACCTTACGAATCTGTTATACGAGATCATTTCAATAACAGATACGCTGCATATGCTGAAAATAATCAAGAACAAGGACTCCATACACCGCATAGTTTGCCTTGCGTATCTCGCACAGCACAACAAGACTATAATAAATATTCTGCATATAATGCAAATGCTCAAGAGCACACTTTCCATAGACCGCATGCGTCATCTAGCGAATATCTTATACCACAGCATTACAATAACACATCTACTGCAGCTCATACAAATCATGTTTCGCCTTGCGAATCTCTTCCAGCACAACAGTATAACAGTTATTTTGCATATAATGAAAATTCCCAAGAAAAGAAGAAGAGGGCTGCACGTTTCAGAGAATTCCAGTGCACAGTTTGTGGTAGACGAACGATCAGTAAAGAAACAATGGAAATTCACATGCAAAAATTTCATAAATCCGTACTACCTCAACTTGGAGTTAACCATAATATCCATAGGCATAATCATCAGATGCATCCATCTTTAAAAAATAAGAGTAATTTTTCATTGGAAAGTAATGGAAGCCAGAGGCTAGCAACTATTAATTGTAAAAGTTGCAAGAAAAAAACTAAAACTGTAAAAGCTATGGAGCGCCATCAAAAAATATATCATAGTTCTGCAACTCCTTTGTTAGTAACAGAATGCTCAATATGCAACACCCGCGTACTTAAAAAAAGACTGCAATCACACATGGAATCCCATTTTGCGGCGGGGTTCAATTGTTCTTACTGTGGCGTTGTCTGCAAGCAAAAACAAAGTTTAGATAGACATATCCGCTTATTACATGGAGACAAAAATACAAACTCAGTAGCCGCAAATATCCCACAGGTCACAAGGATTAACGTGGCCACTATGTCATATGAAGAACAACAATTTAGAAATTCAGAATACGCACAAACCTGGAGGTATCATATGAACTTCAATAATGTAATACCACCACAAAACCTGCAATCATAGTTATCATCAACTAAAGTGTTACATTAACGCAGAAGTATTATTTTGAAGGAAAAAGAAAATCTCAACAATAATTACAATTTAATTTATTTGTCAATGCAACATTTAAAGGTATTTGCATTGGGTACAAGTTTGTTTGCCCTTTTAGTCAATAATTTTTGTGTTCAATAAATCACCGAAGAAACAAACATACATATGTAAACCATGATATATGTATATATGTACATACTTGCTACACCCGGTATACTTTTCTACCCAGATCGTCTTTAAAATTTATCTCCATCGTCTTTTAAATTTCATTTATATCGATTTGAAAGTGCCGAAAGTCAAAAATTTTGTACATAGCCTATGTCTTCTTTTAAATGAAGGGATTCCTATGCTTTAAAGTTCATTAAAATCGATTTTTATGTTTCCTGTCTGTTTTTGAAATTTCACTTAAATCGTGTTGTGACTCGAACAATTTGTCTCCCCTACTCTCTCCTGGTTCTAGTCATTTTGTGACTTTAGGTGCAGACCTATCTATGTTCTGAATCTCATTAAAATCAGTTTGTTCTAAGTTTCATTAAAATCCGTTTTAATGTTTCGGAGTGGCAGAAATTTCCCCATATCGCCATCCGGGTCCTAGTCTGTTCATGCATATATAAGTTTTTATATGGAGATCTTTTTATGTACTAATTTTCATTAAAATCTGTTTGATGGTTTCGGAAGCAGAAATCCCGCCCTGTCGCCCTCCTGGTCCAACAATTAAAAATGAACATATCATATGTGACTTTTAATACGCAGATCTATCTATATTCTAAGTTTGATTAAAATTGGTCTGAATGTTTCGGAGAGACACAAATTTCCCCCTATCGCCCTCCTCGTCATAGTTTTGAAAATGAACCAATCATATGTAAATTTGTATATGCAGATCTTTTAATGTTCTTAATTTCATTTGTAAGTTTAGGAGGGGAGACATTTCTTCCTATCGCCCTCCTGGCCCTGTTTTTGAAAACATACAGAACCTGGGTAAATTTTTATATGCAGATCTATCTATGTACTGAATTTTATACAAATCGGTTTGAACGTATCGGAGCAGCAGGAATTTTTGCCCTATCACCCTCTTGATCCTAGTTTTGAAAATATACATAGCTTATGGGAGTTTTTAGGTGTAATTGTATCTATGTTCTAAATTTCATTAAAATCGGTTTGACATTTTCCGTAGCAGAAATCTCCCCTGTCGCTCTCCTGGTCCTACTTTTATAAAATGTTCATGCCATATGTGAATTTTTAGATGCAGATCTATGTTCTAAATTGCATTAAAATCGGTTTGAGCGTTTCGGAGGGGCAGAAATTTCCCCCTATCACTAGAGATGGGCTTAGACCTGGGTATTTACCCAACGCTGGGTATTTAGCCATTTATACCCACTTTCATACCCGGGTATTTATCTAATTTCGGGTAAATACTCATTTGAATAACAAATACTCGTCGTTACGTAGAGTAAAGGAAATGTGAACATTTTCGAATTTATTTTGAACATATTTTGTTTAAGTGTATTTTGTTTATACATTTCTTGATGCGTTTTGCTCAGATAAGGCAGTTTTGACTGCATCAAATACAACGATAGTTCTTAGTAAGAACCGGTAATCAGCGTGGTTATGGCAATTCAATTTAATGAGTCGGAGCGACTTTAATTATTTAGATCTTTTAGTGTTGTAAATTTCATTAAGATCGGTTTTACCGTTTAAGAGGGGAGAAATTTGCTCCTATCGCCCTCCTGGTCACAGTTTTGAGAACATACAGAGCTTATGTAAATTTTTATATGCAGGTCTATCTATGTTCTAAGTTTCATTAAAATCGGTTTGAACGTTTTTGAGCGGCAGAAATTTCCCCATATCGCCCTAGTTTTGAAAATGTACATAAGCTATGTGACTTCTAAGACACATCTATATATATATATATATATATATATGTGTATTCTAAATTTCACTAAAACCGTTTTGAACTTTTCAAAGATCCATGTGTGTTCTAAGTTTCATTTAAACCGGGTTCAACGTTTTGGAGGGACATAAGTTTTCCCCCTATCGCCCTAATGGTCATAGCTTTGTAAAATGTATATAGGATGTATGACTTTTTAGATGCATAGATATATATTCCTTCCTTATATCTCTTTTTGTACAACCCTGGTGGGTCTCAAGCCGAGGAGAGAATAGCATTCCAAGTGCTTCTGTCTTCTGCACTCTTCCTCCAATATCTGACGTTGAGGTTCATTAGGTATTGTTGGACCTGATCTTACCATCGGAACATCGGTTGTCCTCCTCTGCAGACATCTTCAAGATCATACTCGAAAATTGTTTTCACTGGAGCTTCTTCATACATACATTCAACATGTACTAGCCAGCGCAATCTTAATCGCTTAACAATGTCAATGTCGGCGAACATCTCATACAGTTTATGGTTCATACGATGCCGATAGTTTCCGTTTACACAAACCGGTCTATATATTTTACGAAGTATTTTTCTCTCAAAAACGCCAGGTACAGCCTCATCTGCTTGCGCAAGTACATATGCTCCTGCACCATACAGAAGCACTGGTAATATGAGTGTCTTACGCTATGCGAGAGAGGGCTATACTTCTAAACTGGCTGTTTAATCCAAAGCAGCACCTATTTGCGAGTATTACTCTTCTTCGTATTTCCAGGCTGATGTTATTGCTCTTATCAATGGACGACCCAAGGTACACAAATTCCTCTAACACATTAAAGTTATAGTTGCCGACGCCACAGTTTCACCTAATCTAGTAGATTTTCTGTTCGTTGAAACTATCACTTTCGTTTTGCTTTCATTAACTGCTAAGCCAATTTTCAAGGACTGCTTCTCAATGCCTGCAAAGTCAGGTGTTAAATCTCGCAATGTCCTACCTATGATATCAATATGATCAGCATGTGCGAGAAGCATGTTGTTCTTGGTGTAAATTGTGCCACTTTTATTAACTGCCGCATCGCGTATGATCTTTTCTAAGGCGATGTTGAAAATGTCGCACGACAAACAGTCACCATGGCTGAATCCACGTGTGGTGGCAAAAGATTCGCAAAGACTACTTCCGGTTGTCACTAGCGGCTTTATCAATTGTGGTATGACGTGCGGGTTACTGCTCTAAATGCACCAAAGTTCATCGCGATCGGATAAGCGGTTTAGCCGCGCATAAAAGACATACAGATCAAAATTCCTTTTTATGGTATGGTATGGTTTTAGTTTTCAGCGTGGTATTTCCAAAATTAATGTTATTTAATAGACCCAACTTGATTTTGAAAATACTTCTAACGTGCGCATATGTATACATACTTATGTAAGTATATGATAATCAGGAAATCTAATATAAGAATAATATATGTAGAGCTGGCGAACAAAACTAGACATGTCCTCAGTACATGATTTTTTTCCGTTTCTTTAAGTACACATCTATGATGTTAAGAAATATTTTCATTCAGAACTAGTTCGATCCTACCTTAAAAAATAAAGAAAACTAACTTTTCCTTGCTAGTCTCTATCTAAGTAGTTCAGTTATTTGCCTCTCCTGTAAAAAAGAGTTAACGGAACTAGTATGGTTTTGTTTGCCAGATCTACATATTATATTCTAGGATGTAGGCTCAATTTCACAAGCAATTAAAAGCTAACATCGGGTTAAAACTTGTTTTAATTTTTATTAAGTAAAATTTGTTTTGTTCTTGTTTATTATTATACATTTACAACCTCGAGGATCCTTGGGAATCCCAGCTGTTTAGTAGTTGAGTATACTTTCACTTTTTACTTTCTTAAAACTAGCTATTTATAATTAATAATTTACTGCAACATTTAAACATTATCATATTTCAATTTAATTATATTTATGCGACTAAGCATTCTTCATATTTTAATGTTTACTATACATAATTTTAATTTGATTAATATTTAATATTATAAAGCTTCTGACCCAATTGGTTTTTGCAACTTCGGCATTGCACAACTTGTCGATGCAAAGAATTTAGCAAGCAACCAAATAAATGAAGTGCTTACTACTGCGCTAGCAAATAAGTGGAATGCGCGGGTGCGAGGGTTGTTCAATTATCATTCACAACAAACTACATTATGCGCCGATTTTTAATGTAAAATTGTGTAGATACATTTTTTCATTATACATAAGGCTGTAAATTTCCTAATTATCTATTTAAATTTTAGCTTCAAATGTAGTCGTAGGAAGAAATCAAGAATAAGCTGAAAATAATAACAGTTTTTGTTCCTATGAACACCCCTATTAAGGTTTCTGTAATAGTGTATGATCAAATTCCTATTTGTTTCTCATTCAAATTAATAAACATAAATATTTTCATAAATGCAACTTGCAATACAACACTGTAATACGTAGTGTTCATAAATACAGCAGAGTTATTTTTGGGAATGGTGCAAGTTCATTATTGCAAGGCAATTCTTTTCAATGCGCAACATCTGTCAAATTTTGTGAATTGCTTTCATGAATGATTCTTTTGTGTTTGGTATGTTTTTTGTTAACACTGTTTGAATTTGTATTTATTTACATTTACAAAAGATTGCTGAATATTTATTTAAAAGTAATTTAATTTTACATAAGTTATATATAATGACATAACTTATGTTTTATTCAAACTTTATATAAATATTCAGAACAAATTTAAGTGTATATAAACTTATTAAGTAGCTATAGCTATAGCTGCTTAAAAATTAATTAGCTGTATGTTTCGAATAAAACGTACTTACAAGTAAAAAACTTTTACGTGTTTATAAATGCTTTAAATGGTCACTTCACTAATTGTCAAAGCAGTATTGCCATAAAGTATTGCTTTGCCTTGTAAATGAATTTCTTTGCAGTGTTGGACTTTAAACTGAATTTATGAAGTCAGCCTTTGTTATAATATACACATAAAATATATTTTATTCCATTTATTTTTGTTCTTTTTTACATACTATATATATTACATTAAAATTTTTGAATGTTTTTTGTTTAAATTTTATGTACTCTACTTGTTCTTCTTGTTATTAAATTTAACTTAATTTATTTTAATTTTTTTATATTAACTTTATTATCAAATATATTATCTAATTGCAAATTAATAATAATTAAAAAATAAATCCATATATGTATATACATATGTACATACTACATAGTATATGTATATGTATGTATATCATATAAAAATAAAGTGTAAGTTTTTTTGTTTGTTTGCCACTTTTTTGTTACGGAATAGCGTCCGTTCCGTCGAACCGTCATTTTTATTTTTTAGCTATCCGATTGACCCCTAAGAGTATACTGAAGCAATAATTGTGAAAACTACATTTTGTATGCACTGGGGGGCGACATGTGCTGATCAAGAATAGCAAGATTTTCAACACGTACGAAACACGCACGTGAAAAATTTTATTTGTTTTATTTCAGAACTTTAAGCTTAAGAGATAAGTGCACTATCAATAAGTTTGCTGGTGTTACGTACATACATATTTGATGATGTTTTTTAACTCGGAATTCATTCATTCATTCAGTTAGTAGTTATGGATTGTTGCTCCGGCGTCACTTAAAATTTGTGAAATTTTTAAACATTTTGCACTGAAATTTTACAATTTGGGTAATTACATTGGTATTTTACATTGTGTTTTCGCTGCAATTTGATGTTTTTGTTTACTTTAAAGGTAAGGTCACACTTGACAAACATTTGCCAAAAAACCGTAACCACTAATTACTAATGAGAAATCTTTTGATTCAGACACTTGCTTATTAAGTCCAATAGTTTCCAATATAATTGTATTCTATAACTTTGCCTATTTGTTATATATGAAACTAATTAACTTAAATGTAAAACTTATAAACACATTCTTTAGTTTAATGTAATTTATTTTTTTATTTGTTTCTAGATCTCTTCAATGAGAGCTCATAGAAAGTTCAAGTTGATATTTTTTCCTTTACCAAAAATGTATGTCTTATATACTACTTATGAGAATAACCTAGATTGCATATATGAGTGATTTACCAAAATGCACTCAATATCTTTCTTTTCTTTCCCCTATTCAATATACATTTTACCAGTCCATCATAAATTTTGGCTAGCGCCTAAAGTGTTTTTATACCCTTTACCAAAAAATGGTAAAAGGGTATATATAGGTTTGTCATTCCGTTTGTAATTTCTACAATATTAATAAGCGACACATAAAGTATATATATTCTGGATCCTTATGCATAGGGAAGACGAACAAGCGATGTCCGTCTGTCTGTACGTGAAATCGGTTTTCCCAAGCTCCCAGAAGAGCTAGAGACTTCGTTCTTAGAAATTTTCCGAAAAATTTTGCTATTGAAATTTAGCAAAATCGAGCAGACGGTTTCAGAGCTGGAAACCTCATACTCAATATTCCCATAGAAAATAACTACCGAAAACAAGTTTTCATTACTTTTTTATTAAATTAACTTATTTTATACTTCGGTATGAATAAAATTGGTATTTATAAATAAAAAAAAAATTTTAAAATTTAACAAAATAAAAAAAACGTTTCCAGGGTTGGAAAACTTTAACTTATTTCCTAATAATTAAACATATTTCATGTTTTAGGAAGAAGGCTATTTTCTCAGGAACGGTAAAAGCTACGGGTCTGAAATTTGGACAGTGTATGTAGAACTTTGGTCGCTACAACAACAAATACATATATAAAAGCTAAAAATTAAAGGGTGTTCCAAAATGAGTGACGAAAACTTTTAAAATCCCATGTAATATACATACAATTGTATTATGTATGTACATATGCATATTGACACTTGAAATTTGTAAAATTAGTGTATTTTTATATATGCTGCAACAATTAACACTAAAATTAAAAAAAATTTAAATTAAAGGGTGGTCCATCAGTTAATGCAATTTTGACTATGTAATTTTAACAAATTGCTATATCTTGGAAACCGTAAGAGCTAAACTGTTGAAATTTTCAAAAACAGTAAAACTAAAAAATCCAAAAATTATAAAATCGCCAAAAATTTAAAAAAAAATCGCCAAAGCGAAAAAAATCGCCAAAATAAAAATAAACGCTAAAATTAAATAAAAACGCCAAAAAACCGCAAAAATCGCCAAAACAAACAAAAAATGGTTATATGAACAAAAATCGTCAAAAATTAAAAAAAAAATCGCCTAAATGAAAAAAATCGCCACAATAAAAAAAATCGCCAAAACGAAAATAAATCGCCAAAATTAAAAAAAACGCCAAACACTAAAAAAATCGCCAAAACAAAAAAAAAATTGCCTATATGAAAAAAAATCGCCAAAAATTAAAAAAATCGTTTATATGAAAAAAAATCGTCAAAATCAAAAAAAAAAAAACGCCATAACGAAAAAAAATCGCCAAAATTAAAAAAACCCCAAAAACCGAAAAAATCGCCAAAACGAGAAAGTGTCAAAATGAAAAAAAATTCACACCATGACAAAAATCCGCAAAAATCGCCAAAACAAAAAAAAAAATGCTTATATAAACGAAAATCGCCAAAAATGAAAAAAAAAATCGCCTAAATGAAAAAAAATCGCCTAAATGAAAAAAAATCGCCAAAATCAAAAAAATCGCCAGAACGAAAATAAATCGCCAAAATTAAAAAAAAACCTCAAAAACCGAAAAAATCACCAAAACAAAAAAAAATTGCCTATATCAAAAAAAATCGCCAAAAATTAAAAAAATCGCTTGTATGAAAAAAAAATCAGCAAAATCAAAAAAATCGCCAAAACGAAAATAAATCGCCAAAATTAAAAAAAACGTCAAAAACCGAAAAAAATCGCCAAAACGAGAATAAATTGCCTATATGAAAAAAAATCGCCAAAAATGAAAAAAAATCGCCTAAATGAAAAAAAATCGCCACAATCAAAAAAATCGCCAAAACGAAAATAAATCGCCAAAATTAAAAAAAACGCCATGAACCGAAAAAAATCGCCAAAACAAAAAAAATTGCCTATATCAAAAAAAATCGCCAAAAATTAAAAAAATCGCTTGTATGAAAAAAAATCGGCAAAATCAAAAAAATCGTCAAAACGAAAATAAATCGCCAAAATTAAAAAAAAACGTCAAAAACCGAAAAAAATCGCCAAAACGAGAATAAATTGCCTATATGAAAAAAAATCGCCAAAAATTAAAAAAAAATCGCCTAAATGAAAAAAAATCGCCAAAATCAAAAAAATCGCCAAAACGAAAATAAATCGCCAAAATTAAAAAAACGCCATGAACCGAAAAAAATCGCCAAAACAAAAAAAATTGCCTATATGAAAAAAATCACCAAAATTAAAAAAAAAAACGCTAAACACTGAAAAAAATAGCCAAAACAAAAAAAAATTGCCTATATCGCCAAAACCAAAAAAAAATTGCCTATATGAAAAAAAAATCGGAAAAAGCACCAAATTAAACATAATGCCTAAAACCTGAAAATTGCACAAAAAGTATGAATTTTTTCACAAAATTAATATGTACCTACATACATATCTCTGTGCTTATGTATGTATCTCTATACTACATAAACGCACTTTGGTAAAGGGTATATAAGATTCGGCACAGCCGAATATAGCACTCTTACTTGTTTAATTTATATTTAAAATTTTCGTGCTAACCTAAATAGAAAAAAATGGAAAAACAGATAATTAATAGTGATACTTATTGTGATATATTGAACTCATGGGAGAGAAATATGAAGAACAACACTTGTTGAATGCAGTTAATTACCGAATGAATTTTTATTCTTCATTTTAGCTTAATATCTACTTATAATGTTAGATGGCATGCGAGAAGCGCTGCCAGATTATTTACTTATTATAGTCACTAAATTCAATTAACCCTTATGTATACAACATGCATCCCCTTTTTCTTTTGCTGAGATGCATGGCTTAAAGCTAATAATAATTAAAATTTGTTGTAACAATTAGTAAAAAAAACAATTGAAATAATAAAAACTATATTTATTGTCATTATATTAATCATGTATGATTACTCAATTGTGGGGGATATATTAGTCTATTATGATAAGTCAAACTTGAGTAATCTTTATGCTATCATTGATAAGCAAAAAACACTCAACGATTTGTTATATTCTTTTATTAGAGAGAGATGCAACATCATACGTACACAAAAGTTTCCATCACATTTTTCATTTTGGCCGTGATAAAGTGATAGAAACTTTGTTCTACGCAATGATGAATATATCCTGCCTGACTATCGATCAAATGAGCAGTCAGTTGACTGGAAGTGTTCTTGAAGGGTACTTATAATGTTAGATGACATGCGAGAAGCGCTGCCAGATTATTTACTTATTATAGTCACTAAATTCAGTTAACCCTTATGTATACAACAATTATATATGTATGTGTTTACCAAAGGTAAATCAATTGTATACACAACAATCATTTCTCATATTCCGTTGAATAGCAATTTTAAGTTAAATAGCTGATGTTAATAAGAATCTCTACCCAAGTAGATAGACTAGGGTGTTGATGAAGTGCGTGGCTGCACAGAAAAGTATCGGTATTTTCCCCAGCTAATAAAGTCTAAGTTTAGTTTTTCTTCTCTTCTTTAGAAACTCATATTAATTAATAAAAATATTTTTATTCAATAAGAATTGAAATTACTGAACTTAAGCCTGACTAAAAATTATTTCTGGGAAAATAAAATGTTATATGATTTATTTAAAACAATAAATTATTTTCCATGGTGGAGGGTTAAGTGTGCCACACACACAGAAAAAATTATTGTTGAAATTTTTTTAATTAAGTGATTGCTTAGAAAAAATAATACTTTTGATTAAAATTTTAATTGAATGTATGTTTATTTTAATTGACTTTGCTGCTCTAACAAAAAAGTGGTATCAACAGAGCTTAACTCAGAATACTCTGAAATGGGTAAAATTTTTTACATGTTAATTGTATGTAAATAATGTAACTTTTATTTTTATGTATGAAAATCGAGCTGTTTTTTGTAGTATGCCACATTGTTTTGAAAAAATATTTTCAATTAAAATACTCAATTAATCTTTTAATTGGTTTTGATATTTTATATGGGACAAAAAACAACTCAGCTTAACTTTTTTTGATTCTTAGTAATTTTGACATAAGTTGAATAAAAAATTAAATATGAAAATAAAAAAACAGAAATTCATTTTGTTCCCTTTTGTTGAGAAATAACAAAACAATTATAATAAAAAATGCAAGCTTATAGACCAAATGTGGATGGTAAAGTTAGTACATTGGCGGTATTAGGGGTTCGATGCAAAACGTCTTGCGTAAGTAGATATGGAAATCATCGAAGCTTTTCTTTAAAATCCAATCACAAAATATTCTGCATTTACACTTACGCAAGACCGGATGCGGCCATTGTACTTTTTTCCTCCATTCAAACTTCAAAAGCCATGCGATGCATCAGTTAGATTTTTGGTACAATACACAAATGTTTCCATTTTTGTAAATTTTTTATATGGAGATATATACATACATACATACATATGTATGTAGATAACATTTTTTATATTTTTAAAATTTTTTATATATTTTTTTACTCTTAGATTTTTTATATTTCAATTAATATTTTAACTGAATCTTTAAAAAATGTTAATAAGTTATTTAATTGAACCCTAAAAAGTATTTCAATTAATTTTTTAATTGAACCTTCAAAAATATTTCAATTAAATTTTAATTGAATCTTTAGAAAACCATCAATTAAGTTTTTAGTTAATGTAATATTTTTTTAATTGAAAAAACCAAAAAAAAATTCTCAATTAAAATGGATGAGTTAATATAATAATATAATAATCTTTGTTTTTTTAATTGAATCTTGTTTTTACTTTTTTCTGTGCACATAACAATGTACGGTATGTTCACAAAAATAATTATACATACTTTTTTATGTACATTAGAGTGACTCACCAAAAAAAGTGTTCGATGTACCCTCCTAAAAATTAACCTAGGACATTTCTAAGATGATCGGCTCCTGCTATGACCTCTTGTGAGCTGGACCATTTTGAAAAAGAGTCTATTTTTACATGCTTTGTCATTTTGAGCACCTGTTTCCTTACCAAGATATATAGAAAGTGGATATCATAAAAAGGTTTTTTAAGGCGCGTCCAACTGTATATCCAGTATGGATGAGGATTGGACTAATGAAAGAAATATAAAAGTAAAAGAAATATAAAAGACTTTTAAATATAATGTATCTTATAAATACAAATGTATAATTTCTTTTTATTTATTCTACCAAAAAACATATGTTAGTATATTTGTTCTTTACATACCCTCTAGTCAGCGTAGAACCATATGTATCTACGTCAACACTCTTTTTCTAGCGACAATTGCACTAGTTGAAATTTCAAAATTTTTCCTTTTATGCGCGAGTAGAGATACGTTAAAGACATCTGGTGACATTGTCAACGAACGCGTCAATAGTTTGTTTTCCTTCTAATTATGTTGTGCAATAATTTCGGTGACCATTCGTCCTTTTTTAAGAGGACAGTACTTTTCGAACACGATGTCTTTTTAAATTTGTTTTCCAAAAAAAGTGTTCTCTTTTTTAATAACTTGTCCTCAATTGTAGTTTTATTTTGATTAGCAATTTTTTTCTTTAACCTCCAAAATTATGTTTTATTTTTTCTAAACCCGACAATGTCAACAATATCAAAATGTCAATACAATAGAAATCATACTCATCCAAAACTGGTATTCCCTCACAACACTGGAAAAAGTACATATCGCACACTAAATCATAAACAGACACAATTCAAAAAGTCCTAGATGTTGAGGAGTGGCAAAAATCTGTTTATACTGTACAAATAGCGCAAAGAAGTTCAGGAAGACTGTGTTGCAAAATAAATTCTTCAAGTCATTGAAAATTCGTTTAGTGAACTGTTTTATGAAAAATCAAAACCATTTTGATAATTTTGAGTTGTGATTGTTTATGATTTAGTGTGCGAAAGTCGAATTACTTGTCAACTCAGTGAATGCGATATATCATACCCAAATAAGGCACATCCACCCGCAACTATAAAATAACATTACCCAACAAGGTTTAGGACTGGAGCATCCAAATATCTAGGGTAATTTAGTGCGCTGAACTCGAATCTGTAATTGGCTTTTCTCTATCACCTCAGGTTTTTGAGATAAAAAATGTTCTTATTCTTTTTAACATATAAGAATTAGTTTATTTAAAAGTGAGTTCTAACGGCAGAAATGCCTAGTTTACTGTGAGTTCTGAAGCTCTTAATGAAAACAATAGAAATAATAAATCTAATGAAAATATTTTTTTAACGGCAAAGCCAATTTTTCCTCAGCGATCAACTTCGCTTTGCCCAATGCCAAATAGTGATTCATTAACTTTACAGTTACCTAGTACTTCTTCATATAAGTCAGTAATATCATCCCCTTAAGGCTCGTGTTCATCCCTTAATAAAGTTATCACTACAGATAACAGTAGCTCAAAACCCAAGTTACAAGTCGTTCTGGGTTTGATAAAATTTATTCCAAGGATATTGAACATCTCGTGTGTGAAAAAATAAGAGCTAGAAGGGAGTGGCAACAGCACAGATCATCCCAACATAAACACAGACTTAAAGAATGTACTAAACGACTTCAAGAGTTGCTTGCATTTGAAAAAACTGCATCTCTTAAAAGTTATTTGGAAGGTCTTGATGTCACACCAACGTCTAATTACTCTTTGTGGCGCGCTGCAAGAAAGCTTAAAACACCCGTTGAGTTTAAGCCACCTCTGCACACATCTACTGGAGGTTGGGCAAGAAGCGATACGGAAAAATGTAAAATATTTGCTGAGCTCTTAAAATCCGTATTTACGCCAAACACGTGTAATGGTGTATCTGGTTTGCCGAGTGTAGTTGCTCTACCCCCTGGACAATTTAAGTTTAATATGCGTGATGTACGAAAAGTAATTGCTGAACTCAAGCCAAAGAAAGCTCCAGGTATTGATGGAATTAGTAACAAGATGCTGATGAACTTACGGCATATTGCAATCAGAATCCTGCTGTTTATTTTTAATGCCATATTACGAATGGAGTATTATCCACAGCACTGGAAGCTTGCCAAAGTTAAAATGATTCCAAAGCCAGGCAACGATCTTACCAAAGCTGAGTCATATAGGCCAATAAGTTTGCTGTCAACTATGTCAAAACTCTTCGAAAAGCTGCTCATGACAAAATTCTCCCCGATTTTAACTGATAGTGGGTGCATGATTGGTTCATGTTATATGAAGAACATTTGAAGAAAAGAAGTATTGTTCTACTCTCTTTATTGATGTTTCTCAGGCATTTGACAAAGTATGGCATGAATGCCTAGTTCTAAAATTAAAGACATACCTACCAGTAAACTTTCTAAAGCTATTGGAAAGTTATATTCTATCCCGGAAGTTCATTGTTGTGGAAGGAGACTTTATGAGTGTGCTCGAATTTATCTCCGCAGATGTGCCACAGGGGAGTATACTGGGCCCAGTTTTGTTTTTGGTATATACTTGTGATATGCCTGTTAGCACTAAAATCCATACATCTACATTTGACGATGATACAGCCTTCTTCAGCATGCACGAAAACCCTCACGAGGCATTCCGATATCTTCGGGAACATATTACCCAGCTGGAACTATGGTTAAAGTTATGGAGAATTAAAGTAAATGAACAGAAGTGTGCGCAGGTAACATTTACTCTACCAAAAGATACTTGTTCCCCCATTATAATTAATAATCAAATTGTTCCTCAACATTAAATACCTTGGTGTACACCTTGATCGATGGCTTACATGGAAACAGCATATTGATTGTAAGATAAAAAATACTAAATGAGGTGACCCAAATTGATAGTAAGAATGCCAAGGCCATTCTCGAACTTATGCTGAAATATCACGATGATCCCATAGAAGGAGGACATTGCGGAATATATAGAACAATAGAAAAAATTAAGAGATATTATTATTGGAAAAATATGTCAAAAGACCTATCTAAATACGTAAAATCATGTCATAATTGCTAAGCTTCCAAAGCAACAAAACACATAAAAAGTCCAATGATTATCACACAGACACCTGATAAGGCCTTTGATACGGTTTATGTGGATACAATTGGACCATTTCCAAAATCATTGAAAGAAAACGAATATGCGATCACACTAATACGTGATTTAACTAAGTATTTGGTAACAATACCGATTAGAGACAAAAGTGCCAAAACAATTGCTAAAGCAATTTTTGAATATTTCATACTCACCTATGGTCCGATGAAGACGTTCATTTCGGACATTGGAACAGAGTATAAGAATTCTATTTTAACAGAAATTTGTAACTTGATGAAAACTGAAAAACTAAACTCAACAGCTTACCACCATCAAACATTACGAACAGTGGAACGAAGCCATAGAACCTTTAACGAATACGTACGCTCTTACATTTCAGTAGACAAAACTGACTGGGACGAATGGTTAAAATACTTTACATATTGCTTTAATACAACACCTTCAACAGTTCATAATTACTGTCCTTATGAATTAGTTTTTTCAAAACTTCCGAATAAATTTCATCAATTCACTGAAGTGGATAGAATTTTTCCTTTATATAATATAGATGACTACGCCAAAGAAGCAAAATTTAGGTTAGAAATAGCATATAAGAGGGCCCAACAATTACTAGATAAGAATAAAATTAAGCAAAAAGAAAATTACGATAAGAATGTTAAGGACTACAATTTAAATATAGGAGATTTAGTTTTACTCAAGAATGAAGCAGGGCATAAGGTGGAGCCAAACTATAAAGGTTCATATGAAATTAAAAACATAAATATAAGAAATAATGTAACAATAGTAGATAAGAAAACTAATAAAGAACAAATAGTTCACAAAAATAGAATTAAGTTGTATCATAAGTAATAGAAACAAAAAAAAAGAGGAACAAATAAAATAAAAATAATAAATAAATAAATATTGATACTCCGGAGTATGCAATAAATAAAATAATAATACATACATTATACTTATAAAACTAAAATAAATTCTAATTCTTGTTTAAACATATTTGTAAAAGAATGTCCATGGAACTAACGTTATATGAACATTCTTGCGAAAAGTGGAGGTGTAGCAGTATCTAATTTAATGTTTGCATTACTTTCAACGTCTGCACGTACAATTAAAAGATTCTAATATTTCACTAATGTTGGACTCTTACAAGTAACAACTATTCAAGGCCAAGTACAAATGTGCATCGACGGCAAATTTAAGAAAGAGTTTTTTATTGTTGGCACCTGAACAGCCACACATACCTGCTGCACAAAAACACTCGCAATCGTGAGAATGAATTTGTTTTTTAAGACAAGCATCATATTACGGCCAGATTCCACACGAAAATATGTGCACTAATTTTAAGTAAATAATAGATTTAATTTCACTTTATTTTGTGCATACATGTTCGTATGTTTCAACATAAGTATGTCAATATGTAGGGTTAAGATTTATTCTCATAAGTAGTATATAAGCTATAGTAATTTAATTTTAATTTTAATCTGAAAATTACTGCGGCCTAGAGCTGCAACTAAATAAAAAAGCAATTTAAATAAACCTTCATGTTTATAAAACACCAAGTAAAAAAGGGTTTTGAGTTTGGAATGTAGAAGCTTTCATTCTCTTCAATCTTCAATCGTTTTTTCTTTGTCGTCAGGAAGTACCTCCGCCAATTCTAATGTGGATGAATTATTTTCTAGTTTTTTTTTTTTGTTAAAGAAAATTTTTCATCCCCAGCCCCTTCATTTACTTTATCCTCTAAGCTATTGTAGCGTTTGGGAAGATATAGCATTCCATCCTCAAGTTCTGCAATCACTATCTTTCCACATTTAGTCTTATGACGAAACATCATTATCACTTTATAAGGCCTTGATGGTTGTAATTCCTTCACAGATATATATGATTTTGCTTTCAGTTCATTAAAAGCCTCAACAACCTCAATGTTTGTAATGTTTTTCGAACTCATAGTTGACTACTGAAGGATTGCAATGAGTTAATGAATAGGAATGTTTTAGAAGCTGCGTTTTTATATAAATTTATTTGGAACACACTTAAAAATTTTTTAATCAGGAGAGTTTTGTTTTCTCAAAATAAATTTATGAACTGTTAATATTTTTATTCATATATTCATAATTACTCTTACTTAATTTCTACATAATAATAAAAAATGCTTCCTCTTCTGGTTTAAATAATTTATTTAAAATAATTACATTATATGCAAATATTATGTTTGCATATAATGCATATGCGTTGACGTATTCATTTAAACATACATACATATGCCAACTATGTTTATGTATAGTTATGTGCAGAAATAATATTAAATTCATTTAAGAGTCACAAAAATACACAACTACTATACAAGGTTTGTTAAAATAAAATCATTCCTTCAATTTTATACTTTCATCCCAAAATAAAACAAAATAATTCTCTATTCCCTTTTTCTTCTTACCAGCCAACAGCAATAAAAAAGCAAATTTATAGCATTTAAAAACAACAAATAAAGGCTTGTTAAAATAAAAATGTTCCTTAAATTTTCACATTTTTATCCCAAAATATAACAAAAGAATACTCTTTTCCCTTTTCTTCTTACCAGACAACAACAATAAAAAAGCAAATTTATAAACGTACTGATAACAGCAATTGTAAAATGATAGGCAAGCGATGCCTCAAACTAAAGACCGTGCTTATAATTATAAAAAACAAAAAATGTTTCTATTTACTATTTCAAGTTGGTTTAAGAGACAGAAATAGACATAATTTTTATTAAAGAGACAAACGGACAGACAAACATAAAGGCTCGCTAAACCAAAAGGCATCCCTAACATATTTCATCGCATCAAGTGTGCATAAAGTCTCGCTTAACAAAAAGCCATCCCTGAAGTATTTCATCGCATCAAGTGTGCAATGAAAATAAAAAAATCTATTCAACAACATTAAACATTTTCTTATGCACTTGCATTTCACACAAAAAAACAAAAATCATCCCAAAATTTTTTCATCTCAAATTTTCATCCCTAAATCATCCAAACTAAAAATCATCCAAAAAAAATCATCCCAAAAAGAAAAAATCTGTTCAACAACATTAAACATTTTCTTATGCACTTGCATTTCACACAAAAAAAATCATCCCAAAATTTTTTCATTTCAAAATTTTGATCCTTAAAATCATCCAAACTAAAAACCATCCCAAAAAAATCATCCCAAAAAGATGATTCTTTTCATTTCATTCCCCATTTCCCTACTCTTATTGTTATCCAATGGATTTCTAATTGTATAAAGGTGTAGAAAAATAATATAGATTCATATTGAATGTACATTTTTTGCTGGGTTTTGTATGGGTTTCTAAGCCTACTATGCTTATTTTTCTTTTGTGATTTTCAAAAATATTATTATTTGTGAATTCTCAAATAGTTCTTGAAAGTAGGTGCATAAGATAAGAGGTTTGTGACTATTCAAATTATGTGGTTGAAGTCTACTGATGATTTATTACAGCAACAATGAAATGCATATATGCCAAGCTGAACCAGCAGCAAATAAATTTCAAATTAAAATATAACTAAGACAATATGTCGAATAATAAATTTCTTAAATATAAAAAATTAAATTACACTTTGGAACAGTAAAAAATCCGCATGGTCCTGACAGTATAGGTTCGATAGTACTACCAAATGGAAGTAAATCCCAATATACAGTTTAGGGATTTTGATGACCAATTAATTTTTATGAATATCCAAAGATTCCGAAAAACAGTGAGCCTTAAAAAAATGGTGTTGTCATATTTTGTCCTAATTTCAAATAATTCAGACTTAGTGATAGCGCTTTTCTATATATGGAAATAATGTATTTAAGAGTGCACTAAATAAATCTCATTAATAAATTACTCCGAAAAAATTATTTCTTCATGCACTTTTTTTGCTAAAGTATTTTTTTAAATTTATTTTAGAATAACTAACAGGAAGTCCTAATTTTTTGCTAACAATATTTGGCAATATAATCTGAACGTATCCAGGCACCTAATAAGTCATATAAACAACTTTTTAAATCGAAAATTGTCGTTTTTCATAATAGTTTTACGCCAAATTTTTTGTTTTCGAAAATTGTATAATTCAAAATTTTCTGTTGAGTTTCGCTTTTTGCTTTATTCGTTCACTTTGACTGTGACTCTTTACAATATCAGAAGAACAGCAAAGTAATTACACAAATCAGAAGTTTTTAATCGCTGCTCCTAAAATACCTAACTAAAGTACGATCTGGTTTCGTAAATAAACTATCATATAAATAAAAAAAAATTGCATTGCACCGATAAATGAACGTTTAAAGTCAGAATTATATTCCAAATTTTTATTGATATGTACATATAAATCAGAAGTAATTCACAAAAATTATCAATTTCAAACTATTTAAAATGTTAATTTTTTTAAATCATGCTGCCCGGGCCTAACGGGCCTATACGTAAATCCAGCACTGATCTCTATACTACATATACGCATTTTGGTGAAGAGTATATATGTATTTATATTAAAATAATAAAAATTTCTGTGTGTATTTGGAAGTTAAAAGAGAAACTTTGTACAGGTATCAGAAAGCGATTGCTAAATAAAAACAAGTAAGAGTGCAATATTCGGCTGTGCCGAATACAATATACCATTTACCGAAGTAAGTATGTATATATGTAGTAGAGGGTGTTTTTTTAGAGGTATAGAACTTCGAATTGAAATAAAACACAAGAAAATCGTTTTAATGTCCATCAATTTGGCTTTATTGGAAGGATAATTTTATGCCATTAATGTTTAAATATGATTTCGGGCATGTGGCCGCCGCGGCTGGCTCGAATAAAGCCAATTCTACAGGTCCAATTTTCAACCACTTTTTCGAGCATATGGGGCCGTATGTTGGCAATAACGCCACGAATGTTGGCTTCCAAATCCCCTAACGTTTCTGGTTAGTTGGCGTAGACGAGCGACTTCACATATCCCCAAAGAAAATAATCCAATGGTGTCACATCACACGATCTTGGTGGCCAATTGACAGGTCCATTCCGCGAAATTATGCGCTCATCGAATGTTTCCTTCAATAAATCGATTGTGACGTGCACTGTGTGGCATGCAGCGCCATCTTGTTGGAACCAGATCTCATCCACATTCATGCCATCCAATTCGGGAACAAAGTAGTCGGTTATCATGCTCTATACCGGTCTCCGGTGGCGAATCGATTCATTCGGGTCTTCTTCAACACTTTGCTCTACAGCGGCAATTGTTTCTTCGGTGCGCACTATTCGACGTCTCTGCGGATGCGTATTATCACATAGAGTAAACGTAGTGCGAAAACGATCCATGGTTAACCGAATTAATTGCTCTGATGAACGATTATGTCGACCATAAAATGGACGGAGCTTGCGGTAAACTTCGCGAACTGAACCATTATTTTCGAAATAAATTTGCACGATTTGCAAGCGTTGTTCTTTTGTCAACCTGTTCATGATGAAATGGCAAACCAAACTAAATATTAATCACTTGACAGCTGACAAAATGGCCGCCAGTTAAAAAAGTGATGCCAACTTAAAGTTCCATACCTCAATAAAAAACACCCAATATAAAGATATATACATAAGTACATATATGCATATTTATTTTGTAAAAAAAAATATAGTTTTTTGTTATAGTGCAATTTTTAGTAAGTGACCTTTCGGTATTAGTAGTTAAATACTGCCGGTTCTATAACAATTAAAATTGTCAAATTTGGGTAATTAAATTAAAAATTTGGTAATATATGGGAAAATTTTAAAATAAGGTCAAAGGTGTGAAGTGAAGAGGGTACTCGATGGTTTGTAGATGTATATGTATGTGATGTATGGTTTTGTTCTGTGAGCATAAGTGGTTAGATGTCGGTCGATTGATGTACATACTCGTAGTTTATTATGTTGGCGCGCAAACTTGTATGTATGTTTTAGATTTTTTTTTTAACTTTGAACTGAATTATAATTTTGCTTTTTTTTGTTGTGAGAGCATAAGTATGAGATAAGGATAGTGTAATGTACATATTCGTAGTTTATTTTCGTTGGCACGTATGCTTTGTGCGTATGTTTTTGTTTTAATTTTGAATTGATTGATTGATTGATGATTGATTTTTGTTTGTTTGTCAAGTGGTTGCAGCATTTTTATATTTTCTTTTTAACTGGTGACCATGGAAGGTTCTTTTAGAAGGCCTTATGTATGCTTGTGGAAAATCTATGAATGTTTTTTGTTTTTGGTTCTATTTAGTTTGATTTTCCTGTTTCCTATGTTTAAAGAGTTTGAAGAGATGTATAAAATATGTAATTTATGAGCAACGAACTTACTTGAAGGTTGGAGAAATTAAAGTGTAAGATATTTAGGATTGTCAAAGGGAATTAGAGATGCGTGATCATGTATGTATATAAAAATGCAAGTGTGTAATGCCGAGTACACATCTGGCATTTCTTGTGTTATAATCATTTTTTAAAATGTGTGCAACGTCTTTCACGTTATGTTTTTTATAGAGAAAGCAATACCACAAAACAAGAAAAAATTTCAAAAATGATAAACGTTGGCACTAGTACACACTGTTGCTATGTTAAAAAATATCATAGTATGTACTCGGCATTTGTTTTTTTTTGTAATATTCTTTTTAGCTGATGGAGATGGAAGCGTATTAAAAAAAAGAAATTATGTATGCTGGTGATATATTAATGTTTTTGTTGTTCATTTTATTTAGTTTTATTTATTTTTTTTTTTTTTTTTTGCAAAGAGGTTGACATTTGTCACACAAACCATACACACTTATATACATACATACTTACTTACTACATACATATGTATGCATATGTAAATAAATTAATGAACAGCAGTTTTGTATGTACATACATAGTGGTTGATTTTTTAAGTTTTTATGAAAAACATTAATGGGATATAAATTGTCCATTTCGTATACAAAAAATTAAATGGACTATATACGTCGTCTATATTTCGTGCAAAGAATGTAATGAAATACACATCATCCATTTTATCGTCAATTTTTCAAATTTCTATGTAAAAATTTAATGAACTATAAATCGTCCATTTCATATGCAAAAAACTAAAAACACTATACATCGTCTATTTTTCTAATGAACCATAAATCGTCCATTTCATATGCAAAATACTAAAAACACTACACATCGTCTATTTTTCATGCGAAAAAAATTAAATGGGCTATAGATACAAAATATAACGGGCTATACATGGTTGATTTTTTAAATTTTTATGAAAAACATAAATGGGCTATAAATTGTCCATTTCGTATACAAAAACTTAAATGGACTATACACGTCCTCTATATTTCGTGCAAAGAATTTAATAAAATAAACATCATCCATTTTTTATGCAAAAAAAATTTTATGAACAAATTTAATGAACTATAAATCGTCCATTTCATATGCAAAAAACCAAAAACACTAAACATCGTCTATTTTTAATGCAAAAAAATTAAATGGACTATACATACAAAATTAAATGGGCTATACATGGTTGATTTTTCAAGTTTTTATGAAAAAATTTAATGAACTATAAATCGTCCATTTCATATGCAAATAACTAAAAACACTATTGTTAATTTAAAAATTTATTTAGAACACAAAAATATTATAAAGTTTTACAAATTATTAGAATGAAATTCAAAATGATACTACGATTATTTTTAAAACAGAATAACAAGTAGTTGTAAGAAAAATATGCACAGGTGGGAAAAGCAAATATAAATTATATGAAATATTATTTCCAACACTTCCCCTCAAACTGGCATATTTTTATAAATAATTATACATACATATATTGTAGTTAAATTTAATTGACTGAAGTCCGATACCTCTTAAAGTGCTTAGATTTCGTTCAATTTATGGTCTTAAGCAATCCGGACGTGCATGGAATACTACTCTTGATGCGGCTATTCGTGAAATTGGTTTCGTGCCTTGTAAGAACGAACCGTGCCTTTACCATGCGAATGATGGTGATAAATTTAATTTGATAGCAGTATACGTTGATGACATCATGATTGCCTGCAGTGATAAAAAATACTTAGAGGTAGTAAAACGCAAGATAGCTGAAAAGTTTAGAATTGTTGATGGTGGTGAAGTAAAGCATTTTTTGGGGATGGAAATAGAAAGAGAAGTCGAAACAGGTTCTATTGCAGTTGGTCATAAGCAGTATATTAAAAATATATTACAAGAATATGGTATGGCACATTACAGACCCATGTCAACGCCCTTAGATCCTGGATTTCAAATACAATCCAGCAGCACTGAATGTAAACAAGTTGACCCTAAAACCTATCAGTCATTAATAGGAGCACTTATGTATTTAGCGATTTCAACCTGGCCAGACATACTTCATTCTGTGGGGAAATTGGCGCAGAGAAATACAAATCCTCATATTGAACACTTGAAGGCTGCCGAACATATTTTAAGGTATCTTTCTGCAACATTGGATTTTAGATTGGTTTATTGTAAAACAGGTGAACCGCCAAAAGCATTTGTGGGTGCTGATTGGGCTAGTTGCAAGGAAGATCGCAAGTCTTATACTGGAATGGTATTTGTTATGGCAGGAAGTTCGATCAGTTGGGAAAGCAAAAACAACCCAATATTGCGTTAAGTAGTACTGATTCAGAATTCGTAGCCTTATCTACGGCAGCAAGAGAAGCAGCTTATTTAAAAAGATTGTTTAGTGAAATAAACTGCTTTCATGTCAATAAGCCAATATCTGTTTATGGAGATAACTTAAGCGCTCAGTATATAGCTAAAAATCCAGTTTTACACGGAAGAAGAAAGCACATTGATGTCAAATATTTACACGTGAGAGATGTCGTGAAGGCAAATGAGATAGAATTGCAGTATATTTCAACAGATGAAAATGTATCAGATGTACTAACCAAAAATCCAACGAAATCTAAGCACTTTAAGTTTTTAAGAGGTCTCGGACTTCAGTCAATTAAATTTAAGTGTTGGAAATAATATTTTCGTTTCTCATAAAACTGATTGCTTGGTAAACTTTTCTAGGTCTTCCTTTGGTACCCGTACGAATTACTTTTGGCCTACCTCTTCCTCTTGTAACTTCAACAAGAAATGCATTTTCATTCTCGCCATCACTGTCTGAGCTACAGGTTTAAACTCTTCGCCACTTTCTTTATCTCGCTGAATGTTATCAATATTGTAATCATCTTGTGTATTGTTGTCATCGTTTAATTTGGTATTTTCATCTTTTTGGGCTATAATTTCAGCAAAATTGTATGAGTCTGAGCTTCTGGACATATCCTCGCAAAATTTAACATCTCTTTTCTCAACAACATTTCTGGCGTCGACATCATATAACCTATATGATTTGGATGTTGTTGAATATCCGACAAATATGTAACTCTTACCCCTTGCTGCAAACTTTTTATGTTGAATCTTATCCAAAGCAACAGCTGGTTAACCAAAAACATGAAAGTGCTTAACGTTTGGTTTTCTTGAGTGCCACATTTCAAAAGACGTTTTTTCATGCAAAATTTTAGTTGTAGTTCTGTTGCGTATATAAACAGATGTGTTTACAGCCTCTGCCCACAAGGATTCATTTACGTTTGCGTGCAACATCATGCTTCTAGACATTTCAATAATTGTCCTGTTGGCACGTTCCGCAACACCGTTTTGCTGTGGCGTATACGGTACAGTCAATTGCCGTTGAATGCCACATTGTTCAAGAAAATTATCAAATTTTTTATTTACATACTCCGTGCCATTGTCGCTGCGAATGGCCTTAATTTTGTGTTCGGTCTGATTTTCTACAAAAGTCTTGAATATTTTAAATTTTTCAAACACTTCGCTTTTGTCTTTTATAAAATATACGAAAATCCAACGAGACATATCGTCAATAAAACTCACAAAATATCGCGAACCTCCAACTGATTGCGTATTCATTGGTCCGCAAACATCAGTATGAATTAATTCCAATAAATTCTTTCAAATTCATTTCATATGCAAGAAACTAAAAACACTATACATCGTTTTTTTTTTCATGCAATAAAATTAAATGGGCTATACATACAAAATATAATGGGCTATACATGGTTGATTTTTTAAATTTTTATGAAAAACATGAATGGGCTATAAATTGTCCATTTCGTTTACAAAAAATTAAATGGACAAAAAAAATGGCAAAAAAATTTTTAATGAAAAAAATTTAATGGACTATATATCGTCAATTTTTCAAATTTTTATGAAACAAGTAAGAGTTCTATATTCAAATGTGCCGAATCTTATATACCCTTTACCAAAGTGCGTTTATGTAGTATAGAGATACAAACATAAGCACAGAGATATGTAGGTACATATTAATTTTGTGAAAAAATTCATACTTTTTTCTTAGGTGCAATTTTTAGGTTTTTTATCTTTAATTTGGTGCTTTTTAAAAATTGCCGATTTATTTTATTTTTGGCGATTTTTTTCATATAGGCAATTTTTTTGGTTTTGGCGATTTTATTCGGTTTTTGGCGTTTTTTTTTATTTTGGCGATTTTTTCGTTCTGGCATTTTTTTTTGATTTTGACAATTTTTTTTCATTTAGGCGATTTTCTTACTTTTTATATATTTTATTTTTTTGTGACAATTTTTTTAGTTTTGACACTTTTTTTCTCGTTTTTGGCGATTTTTTTCGGTTTTTGGCGTTGTTTTTTTAATTTTGGAGACTTTTTTCCTTCTGGCAATTTTTTGATTTTGACAATTTATTTTCGTTTTGGCGATTTTTTTGATTATGGCGAATTTTTTTCATTTAGGCGATTTTTTTTAATTTTGGCGATTTTTTTCGTTTGGCGATTATTTTCATTTTGCCAATTTTTTTTAATATAAGCGTTTTTTTTAATTTTGGCGATTAATTTTCGTTTTTTCGATTTTTTTTTTTATTTTGGCGATTTTTTTTAGGTGATTTTTTTTGAATTTTTAGCGATTTTTGTTCATATAAGCACTTGTTTTGTTTTGGCGATTTTTGCGCATTTTTTTCATTGTGGGAATTTTTTTTGTTTTGACACTTTTTTCTCGTTTTGGCGATTTTTTTCGATTTTTGGCGTTTTTTTAATCTTGGCGATTTTTTTTCGTTTTAGCGAGTAGTAGAATGTATGCGCCCGAGCAATAAAAATTGTCAAATTTGGTTAATTAAAATCGAAATTTTGTAATTTATGGGCTAAAATTTACATATTAAGGTAATTACTGTCAATGGTGCGAAGTGACGAGGGTTATGGACGGTTTGTACGTAGAAAAGGGTTGTTTGATGTCGGCCGTCGATGTGTGTTTGTTTTAATTTTATGGTTTGATTTCCGTTCGCCGATGCGCATAGTTAATTATGTATGCACGTGGGGCTTGTTTGTACGTATTATGTTTTTTCGTTTGTTAAGCGGTGCGGAAGGGTACTTGAGAAAGAAATTGTGTGGAAATCAATGAATGTTTTTTGTTGTTGGTTTTATTTAGTTTGATTTTTATTTATTTTTTTTTCTATGTTTAAAGAGTTCAAAGACATGAATAAAATATATGGTTTGTGAGATAATCATGGTTTGATATCCGTTCGCCGATGCGCATAGTTAATTATGTATGCACGTGGGGCTTGTTTGTATGTAGTATGTTTTTTCGTTTGTTAAGCGGTTGCAGCAGGTTCATGATTTTATATTGTGTGTGCGTGTGTGCATAGTTTAGTTTTTTGTAATATTCTTTTGTTTGTACGTATTATGTTTTTTCGTTGTTAAGCGGTGCGGAAGGGTACTTGAGAAAGAAATTAAGTGGAAATCAATGAATGTTTTTTGTTGTTGGTTTTATTTAGTTTGATTTTTATTTATTTTTTTCCTATGTTTAAAGAGTTCGAAGACATGAATAAAATATATGGTTTGTGAGATAATCATGGTTTGATATCCGTTCGTCGATGTACATAGTTAATTATGTAGGTACGAACGATTTTATGTATGTTTTTGTTTTAATTTTAATTTTGAATGGAATTTTTTTTTGTTTGTTAAGCGGTTGAAGCAGGTTTATGATTTTAGAGTGTAAGTGCGTGTGTGCATAGAGAAAAATGTTGATTTTGTCTTTTTGCAATATTCTTTTTTTAGCTGGTGGTCATGGAAGATTATTTTAGAAAGAAATTATGTATGCTTGTGGGAAATCTATGAATGCTTTTTGTTGTTGGTTTTATTTAGTTTGATTTTTCTATTTCCTTATTTAAAGAGTTTGAAGAGGTAAACGAAGTATGTAATTTATGAACTTATTTGAAGGTTGGAAAAAATGAAGTGTAAGATATTTATGATTGTCAAAGGGAATTAGAGATGCGTGATCATGGGAGCCAACGTTATGCTCATACGTGTGTATGTTTTTACAATAACTTGAGCGTTGGCAGATGGGTAAGTAGTCGTATATGTATATGTGCAATGCCGAGTACAAATCTGACATTTTCTTGTGTTCTAATCATTTTTTAAAATGTGTGCAACGCCTTTCACATTATGTTTTTTTTTTTATATGGAATACAAAACGGAAATGATAAACGTTACCACTAGGGCACACTGTTGCGATGTCACAAAATATCATAGTGTGTACTTTTTGTTGTTTGTAATATTCGTTTTTTTAGCTGGGGACATGGAAGGGTATTTTAGAAAATAATTATGTATGCTGGTGAGATATCAATGTTTTGTTTTTGTTGTTGTTGTTGTTTGATTTTAATTTTTTTATGTGTAAAGAGTTTGAAGAAATGAATAAAATATCCAATTTATGCGTGTTGTATTTATTCATTCTTTTCACTTCTTTTGTAAAGAAATTGAAGTTTGTGATATTGAGGATTGTCAAAGATTGGTTGTTATTTTCACTGCTTGCTGACATTTGTCTCTGTCTCTTGTACATACCATATACATACAAATAAATGATTGAACAAAATTTTGAATATTTTTTAATCTACATATTTATTTTAAAGAAATATCGTAAATATATGTTGTAACAATGTAAGAATAGAAAATTAAAATAAATTGTTTAGTTTATTTCTTGATAAAGTAAATATGCACTTCTTAAGGCACAAACTCCATAACTGTGATTGCTGCAGTAAAAATATTCTGGATATTTAAGTTGTATATGCTTAAAGTTGATGCAGCCAATATCCTCGATGTTGAAAACTCTAATTTGCAGTAGTTTTTCAAACCATTTCTTCTTTTCCACACCCTTAACATAGATTGAATAATGTTTTAAATTGGATTTTAAAAATGTTAAAACACTTTTAAATGATATTGATACGTCATTCCAATTCAGATGATGAAAGTTTCTCGTTAGCCAATTCGCTTCTCTTTGTTTTGCTATTGATAATCTTTTGAAGTTAAACGGTGGTTTAATAATAAAATTTATGTGCTCCTTATTGTTAAAAACAATTGCTATTTCTTTTGCAATGAAGATGTTTGAATTAGACTTAAATCCTTGCATATCCATGAAAACTTTATCCCCAGTCATCTTATTTTATTATTTTTTATTTACATTATCTTACGAACTTGACCTTTTAAGGGTATGTATTCTATTATACGGTCGTGGATGAGTATACAAAAAGCTGATGTATCGGTAGGTATATTGGAGTCTGTTTCAATTTCAATTTTTATATCAACAGGATCGTTAGAGAGGGCTTCGTTTTGATGACTGACATCTACTACCACTATCGGCACACTATTTTTAAATTCTTGAGCAGTTAGAAGTGGTTGTGATTCCCTCATGTAGTAGCTTTGTTGAAACCGTAGATACATATCATATAGAATGGCATACCGATCAGTTTTAAATTTTATATTTAGATCATCTTAGTAGTCATTGGACGGAAAATATTACGCTAAGAACACCCAATGATATTGAATCGAACATTGCAAATCTTAACGAGAATATTAAACAAGCTTCTGAACATGCCACTACCTCCCATCCGTATACTGGGTTCAATAAAATTTATTCTACAGACGTTGAACATCTCGTACGTGAAAAAAGAAGAGCTAGAAGGGAATGGCAACAGCACAGATCACCTCAACACAAAATCAGATTTAAAGAGTGCACTAAACGACTCCAAGAGTTGCTTGCATCTGAAAAAACTGCATCTTTCAAAAATTATCTGGAAGGCCTTGATGTCACACCAGCATCTAATTACTCTTTGTGGCGCGCTGCTAAAAAGCTTAAAACACCCGTTGAGTTTAAGCCACCTCTGCGCACATCTACCGGAGGTTGGGCAAGAAGCGATACTGAAAAAGGTAACATATTTGCTGAGCATTTAAAATCCGTATTTACACCAAATACATGTACCGGTGTTGCTGATTTGCCGAGTGTAGTTGCTCTACCCCCACGACCCTTAAAATTTACGATGTGTGATGTACAAAAACTAATTGCCGAACTCAACCCGAAAAAAGCTCCCGGTATGGATGGAATTAGTAACCAGATGCTGATTAAGTTACCTCGTACTGCAATTAGAATCCTGTTATTCATTTTTAATGCCATTTTACGACTGGAGTATTATCCAGACTGCTGGAAGCTTGCCAAGGTTAAAATGATTCTAAATGCAGGTAAAGATCTTTCCAAGGCTGAGTCATATAGGCCAATAAGTTTACTGTCAATGTCAAAGCTTTTTGAAAAGCTACTCATGACAAAATTGTCTTCAATTTTAACTGATAATGGGTGCATCCCGGACCATCAATTTGGTTTTAGAAGCCAGCATAGCACCATTGAGCAAACGCATAGATTGGTTCAATTTATCAGAAAAACATTTGAGGAAAAGAAGTATTGTTCTGCCGTGTTTATTGATGTTTCTCAGGCATTTGATAAAGTGTGGCATGAAGGCCTGATTTTAAAATTGAAGACATATTTACCAATAAACATTCTAAATCTTTTGGAAAGTTACATTGTTGCACGAAAATTTACAGTTGTGGAAGGACACTTTATGAGTATGCCTGAAACTATCTCATCCGGTGTGCCACAGGGGAGTATACTGGGGCCATTTTTATATTTGATTTATACTTGTGATATGCCTGTGAGCAGTAGTATCCACACTTCTACATTTGCCGACGATACCGCCTGCCTTAGTATGCACGAAAACCCTGATGAGGCATCCCGAAAACTCCAGGAACACATTAGCCAGATGGAACTATGGTTAAACTTATGGAGAATTAAGGTAAATGAACAAAAGTGTGTCCATATAACATTTACCTTACGAAGAGATACTTGTTCCCCCATTCGGATTAATAATCAAGTTGTTCCTCAACATTCACATGTGAAATATCTTGGTATACACCTCGATCGACGGTTTACATGGAAACATCACATTGACTATAAGTTAACTCAAATGAAACTAAAATTAACTCAGGTACATTGGCTGATTGGCAGAAATTCAACACTCAGCCTAGACTGCAAACTTTTAATATACAAGTCGATTTTAAAGCCAATATGGTGTTACGGTATCCAGTTATGGGGCACTGCTTCAGCTTCCAATGTAGAGAGAATTCAACGAAGACAAAACAAAATTTTAAGGTTAATAACATCTGCTCCATGGTACATTAAGAATTCAAATATACATCGTGATTTAAATATGCCACTAGTGACTGAAGAAATTGCAAAATACGCAGGCAAATATCTAACTAAACTCGTGTCACATCCTAATCCGCTTGCTCGTAACATCTTGAACTTTACTGGACACATCCGCTTAAAAAAGAGAGATACAAGGGCTCTAATACTAAACACTCCGAATGAAGTTGCTTGAAAAAAAATTTTTTTTTTTTGCTTATCACCACTTATGTATTATTTACAACTATCACTTAGTTATGTCTGGCATTGGTCGGGCCTATTAATTATATGTTAGATTTAAGATTTGAATACTTATTGTTAGTTCATATATGAAGATACAATAAATAAAAAAAACATGCATTAAAAAAAAAATAAAATATTTAGATCATCATATGGGTACGATTCGGAATTTAAATGTACTTTTAAATTGTTTAAATTACAATGAACAAACTTATTTTCTTGTTGAAAAGCAATCAACACAAAACGGGGTCGTTCTCTATTTGCAGCCAATTTAACATTCCATATATAGCTAGTTCCTGTATTTAGTTGAGGATTAATGTGACAATCCCAACTGCGAAATGCCATTGGTATAGAAGCACCACTGTTAATAATTTTAATCATATTCAATTTGCTCAGATCGGATAATTGTACATGCGGAATTCTCCATGAGATGTTTGAGATACTAATTTTTGGTTTGTCAGTAGCAACAGTTGAGTATACGAGTTTTTCATCGCTCTTACTACGTAAGAGAACCAATTCATGTTTACCGCTGAGTATAATTTTATTATAGTCTTCAGCGAAACCTAAAAATAGTTTCAGTGGTACATAGAAATTAAAGTGTCCATTTGAAATATCCAAATCATCGAGTTTGTTCCATCCTGCATTGTAGAAGCCAACACTTTCTGTTGGTGATAAGGAAACAAAATTTTTTAGGCTGCTTGTAATCGCTAAATGTCTTGTATGATCAATTTCTGTGCCATTAAGTTCATATCGAATTTCGTCAAAGAGATGTGCCACAAAGTTATTTTTTAATTTTAGATTTAAAAACGGAGATATTTTGCTGTCATTATCATCTACAATACTTCCCTCAACATATATGTAGCTTTCGCTGGGTAGCACATATAAGTCTTGATTTTGTATTGAAATTCGAATCTCATCATTATTGTTGAAGGATTGTAGGTATGGTGTATATGTGTGATAGTCCTTTTTAATTATACTCTCGTCTGATTGAGGTTTTTCTAGAACATCTAGTATGTAATTCATTTCTTTGTCAACTTTAAATTGAGAGACTTCAAAATTTTTTTATTTTCTTGCGTCAAATATTTTTTGTGTAATGATCGCTTTAATTGTGGTTTGGTTTGCAATAGTGTTTTATGAGTGTATCCAATTTTATCCTTAGATTGCTTGACGTTGTATATTATCATTATTTGCTAGATCTCAAATGTATTCGTGTTGTAATTTCCTCTCCTCGAAAATTAATTAAATCACCGTTCTGATCAACTATGCGTAGAGTAAGGGAACTTATCTCTCGGCAGTTAACTGGCAAATAGATAAGATTTCGAGGAATCTCAACAATTTTATACCCTGGGGGGGACATTGATCGCAAATTCATGTAATGTGTGTGCTTGTGAGTTATTCGTATATGTGTTAACGACTATACTACATTCAACACGCAAGATATTCACGATGAAAATATTGACTGGTAGATCTGAGTAATGGTCTTGGTTAGGAGCTAGAATTTTCTTATTGAATCCAAAAAGTTTTTCAATTGTGTTATCTTTGTTAAAGTTAGAGCTATTTACTCTAACTTGCATTGTATTGTTATTAGCTTCTATATCAATTTTATTTTCCGGACAATATTGCTTATAGTGATGTTTAATATAATCAACTATATCATTCAATTCATAAGATCCTATTGGTATTTTAATTACATGTTCACCAATATGAAATATATTGTTATAATCATCTACATTGGGAATGCTATTATATGAATGAAAATCAGTTAGAGCACATTCATATTCACCATCCAAACGAATAGGAGGAAAGCAATTTGCAGATAAATCAGATGAGTTTGAGCTAAGAGTAAGTGTTATTGACATTATGGTTGTCTGATTACAAATAAGTGAAATTAAACAGAGCACTTTGTATAAAAAAGGAAGTTTATATTTTATTTAAATATATTAGATACAAATATAGACTTATATATACACTTAACTACAATATTTCATTTTTATTGATCCAAGAATTATGTTGATTGGAAAATCCTAACCATTTAACATATGCCTTCTCTCCTTTAGTTTTAAGAACTTTTTCAACTAGATATGTATTTGGATATGTAGTTTTTGAAAGTTCTTCATCATAGAACCCACCTTTGATAGGATTACCACGATAGTCTTCTAATATGTATGTGGCTGGATATGTATTTTGAACTATTTTAATCGTTAAAATTTCTGTGGTCCAATTTGGTGTATATCCTTTTTCAAAAACATGTTTATATTTACTTATGCGCACATGATCTCCCACATTGAACTTTGATAATTTGAAGAGTTTTAAGCGGTTATATACGGTGTTTAATAATTTTTTCTCATTTTTATAGTTAACTTGAATCGGTGACATTTTGATGGTGCGATGAATTTTCATATTATATGTATTAATCAAGTCTTTGTAAATGTCGAGCCAGTTATAAGACCCATTAAAGCTAAACTCTTTCCACATCATTCCTTTTAATTTTCTGTTAAATCGTTCTACTATTGATGCTTTCATTCTGCTATATGTTGTAGTGATTAATGTTGTATTTATTCATCAATTTTCCAAAGTGTTTATTGAAAAACTCTTTACCATCGTCTGTTTGCAAGTTTTTTGGTATTCGTCCCAGTTAAAAAATATTCTGCATAGCCTGGCTTGTTTCCAATGCAGTCTTTCTTTTCAAGGGTACTGCTCAAGCAAATTTTGAAAATGTATCAATTACGGTCAGCAAAAATCGATAATCTCTATTGTCTGTAGAATAGTTCCCCATTTCAACTAAATCAGCTTGCCAAAGATCATCTATTCCTTTCATAACAAGTCTTCGACGTGGAAAATGTTTTCGTGCTTGCTTATGTAGTTCATTTATTAAATTTATTGTTGAAGTCATTATTTAACGTATTTAGAATTTGACGGGATAAGTTGAGTTCAGTGCGAGTTCATTTAAGTACTGTTGACCATCATATTTCTTATATACCCATAGATTAACTCATTTATCTTTCTAATTTCTTTTTCAAAGAATAATTTCATACTTGAAATTGTTTCCCTAATTTCATTTAGTTTCTGACTTAAAATTAAATGGATTTCATCTCGTACCTCTTCAATTTGACTTTGCAGAAACAATTTATTAACAACGTCGTTTTCCTCCAAAGCTTTTGCCACATTTTTGATTCTTTTGTTTTGAACGTCAATGTTATTAGTTGTATCCATAACGAAGCCCAGCAGCTTAGAAATATTTTTCACAAAAACTATGCCACCTGTATCATTAAGATAGTGCCCAAACTTATCGATGGACATGATTTACGTAGATAAATATTATTCTATAATTTTTGCTTCATATAATTCTTCGATAATTGAGACAATTTCGTTATTGTGATTAGTATGACCTGCAGCTTGTGATGCTAGCAATAGCCTAAGGCGATCTACTAACTCATTAGGATCATCCCAGTATATATAGTTAGCTTTGTATGAGTTTAGTTTCATCATGATGAAGTTGATGAGTTCTTTTCACTTTCTTTCTTAAACAATTTACTGATAATATGCTTATATTTATATGCTCTCGTTCCTTTGATTTGTCCATCAGGTCTATAATCTTTTTTGTATGCATTTGTGCTCACTAAAATTTTCTTATATATATTTATTTCATGTTTATCATAATATTTTGGTGTTTTGTGAAACAGTAAAGAAAATAAACCTGGTGTAAAAGCCCATATGTGATTTCCAATCACTATTTTATCTTCAGTAAGTTTAATACTACTATTGCCAAACTTCCATTCATTATTAAAACCTTTATGTGGACCGTAGAGAGTATCTAATTCGTTTATGCTTTCCAAGACTGCTAGGTCAGTATAACTCTTATTATTATCTGAATTGTCTAGAGTTTCCGATTGAGAGTAAAAATCATCGTTGTCATCATCATCATCATCATCATCAGTATCAACATTATCAACCTTGTTTGCGTTTCGATTACTAAGTGAGATATTTTTATTGCATAACGTTTCTTTAACAAGTTTCTTTGGAGTACTTGTCTCTAACTTAACTGATTGTTCGTTGAATGGAAAATTTGAATTTTTATAAACTTTCGTTTTAAGTTCATCTCTTTCTGCCTTAATACTTCTTTTATTATTTTTAGAATTGTTTACAAATTCTGTTAATGGTTCTATTATTGGTTTAAATGTATCTTTGAATTGCTCATGTGTATCTGCTTCATCAACTTTTATACTACGAAATTTTTTCTTTAAAACATTTCTTGTCTTTATTAGCTCTTTTAAAACTTTTTCATCCATTTTCAACTATTAGACACCAGATCTGGTATCAGCTATCAGATCAGGTATCAGATCAGCTATCCGATCAGGTATCACTTATCAGATCAGGTATCAGATCAGCTATCAGATCAGGTATCAGGTATCAGATCAGGTATAAGATCAGCTATCAGATCAGGTATTGGGGGTATCAGATCAGGTATCAGCTATTAGATCTGGTAACAGATCAGCTTTCTGATCAGGTATGGTAAATACTTTAGGAAATAAGTAGATGTACTATGCGCAAGGCCAAATTAAGCACTAATGTTTTACTTTTATGTAGAGTAATTTATATCGTTATAAAATAGTCGAATTGCTTTCTATAGCGACCATTGTTTAAGTCATTATCTTTGCTTATCATCAAAAATCCATATTTATCCTTCCAACACTCTCGACAAATTTCATGAAACTTTTCATAACTCATATCGCTGACAACATGATCACTATAAACGTGCTTCATGTTTGTCTCATCTTGTTTAAACATTATAATCACATTTGCATTGTCTCTTATTAAGTGCTTGGGGATTCTCGTATAAGTTTGGCACAAGTAGAATGAATCAACATCCTTATGTCGTCCCATGCAAAAGTATGCTCGTATATTATTTTGCTTCTCGCATGCAACATCATCAAAGATCATAATAGAATTAGTTTTCGCTTCGTCAGGAGGAATAACTTTTTCATTATCTGTAAATGTGTAGTATCCCATCCCTTTAATTGGTGAAATTAATCGCTTTAAGTATTCATATTTTGGTTGATAAAGGGATTTTGAGTATAAATAGATGTTTTCAAACTTGAGTCCATTAGGACTTTCTACCAAGCTAATCATAACATTAGTCTTTCCACAATTTGATGGTCCAACTATTAGAGCACGAATAGAATTTGGTAAGAGAGAGCTATGTTTTATTTTAGATCTGATTTTCGTTGAAGCATCAATATTGCGAATCAGAATATTTTTATGTTGTTTTACTAATTGCATTCTCATAACTAATTGCATTTCATAAATGTTACTTTTATTATAGAAGAAAAAATAAAATAAAATGTTAATACATTATAACAAAACGTTTAGTTATAAAAAACCAGCCGTTGGAAATGGTTTATTGAATAGAGTAATTAACTCTCTGCCTGTTGAATTACACCTTCCTGGATATCAGTTTTGTGGACCCGGAACAAAATTACAAAAACGTTTAGATCGCGGTGACAAAGGAATTAATTTATTAGACGCTGCATGTAAAAATCACGATATTGCTTATTCCAAAACCAATGATTTAAATAGTAGACATCAAGCTGATAAAATTCTTGAAAATAAAGCTTGGGAACGAGTTCTTGCAAAAGATAGCAGTCTTGCAGAAAAATCGTTTGCGTATATGGTTACTAACGCAATGAAAGCCAAAAGAAAACTTGGTATGGGATTGAAGAAGGTTGCAAAAAAAAGTGAACAAAATGGAAAAAAGATGTTCAGTACATCAATTAAAAATGCAACAAAAGTACTGAAGAAGGAAAAACCTCAAGACATTAACTCTGCAATTAGGATTGCACGTAAGGTTATCAACAAGTCGTTAAGGGGAAAGAAATCGCAAGTTGTAATACCACGCATAATTAATGTTCCAAAGATTGGTGGCTTCTTACCTTTGGTACCTATTTTTACTGCTCTGAGTGCAATTGGTAGTCTTTCTACTGGCGGAGCATCTATAGCAAAAGCAATAAATGCTGCAAAAAATGCCAAACAACAACTTGATGAAGCAACTAGACATAATAAAACAATGGAAGCAGTAGCAATGGGGAAAGGTTTTTACCTTAAACCATATAAGAAAGGATATGGATTGGTTTGTCAAGAAAAACAAAAAACCAAATTTTTTCGTAATGCTACCCAATAAACCCCTATCTGATGTTGATTTGAGAAACTTTTCAACAAACATTCCATACTTTAGAGGAGTTTTCATGTGGGATACACTACCAAAACGATCGAGAAAAAGAGAATGCGGAATCATTAATTTGGATTTATCAAGAGGACCTGGAACCCATTGGGTAGCATATTATAAAAACAATGAACATAAAGAATATTTCGACAGTTTTGGAAATTTACAACCTCCATTAGAATTAGTTAAATATCTAGGCAAAAATATAAAATATAATTACAATCAATATCAAGATTATAATTCATTTAAATGTGGACATTTATGTCTTCAATTTCTTTACAAAATAAGTGAAAAGAATAAATAAATAACACACACACACACAAAAAATTTTTTAAATTTTTGCTGTTTTATTAATAAAAAAAGTTTATAAAATATAGTTTCTACATATTATTCCCACTGTGGGTATTGAGTATTTGTTAGAAATATACTTATTTCAGCAGCAGTGTCCAATTTTAGGGAATTTTCTCCTTGCTTACATATGCAATATATCCCAGATGCTAGTTCTATTATGTCATCAACCGATAGTGTGTTGTAACGATTTGGTAAGAACATTATGTTATTTTCCAGTTCAATTTGGATTGTGGTGCCGTATTTACTTGTCACCCGTTTAGCATTTTTTACTGTATATTTAGTTGTGTCCTTTAGCTCTTTTATATGGATTAATGTTTTCTTGTTTAAATTGTTGAACTTTGTTATCAAATTTGTTGGATTCATTGTCAAAAAATGTTAATTAATTAATTAAATTTAATTTTTAAATATATATTTTTTTTCTTCTTCTCTTTTTGACAGATTGCTCAATCTGCTTTTGTAAACTGACGTATTAAATATTTCTACCAATCTTTAAATAGGTAAAAAAAAATTCTTAAAAGAAAGACCAGTAACGTAGCTATCTCTTTTTCTCATATTGTAATTATATTTTACGTAAATTTTTTGTTTTGTCACTGACAGAATTGTAGTGAAAGAGATAGTTACATATTTTGACGTTCTAAGGTGTAACTGAAACAAAAAATTTCAAAACAAAAGATCATAGAGATAGTTATATTCATGTGCTAAAGTGTAACTGAAACAAAAAATTACAAAACAAAATATTAGAGAGATAGTTATATTAATGTGCTAAGGTGTAACTGAAACAAAAAAATTTCAAAAGAACTCACAATTTTTTGTAAAATGTTAATTTCACAAGAATATTTTACTACAGGGTGGCCCAGAAAGACCGAAGTGGTGTGAATTCCTTATAACTTTTTATTTAAGACATATTTTTTTAATTTTTTGTTTTTTAAATACAGTAAATTTATAGGGAATATTTTTAGATTAGTTATTAAAAATTGTATCCCGCAAGTGGTGGCCATTTTCTGCTTCGCACAAATGTGCTCTTTCCATTTCCATTATTCATAACTTATTTATGAGTGACGAAGCCCATTTCCAATTAAATGGGTTTGTTAACAAGCAAAACTTTAGGATATGGGCTAAGGAAAACCCGAGAGTACTTCATCAACGACAATTACACCCAGTTAAGTGTACTGTTTGGTGCGGTGTTTCTTCAGAAAGGATCATTGGTCCATATTTTTTGGAAAATGAAAGAGATGTCGCCATTTCCATCAATGGTGATCGATATCGGGCCATGTTGGAAAATTTTGTAAGGCCAGCCGTGGAATACCATCCGCAAATATGGTTCCAACAGGATGGAGCCACAGCGCACACTCCGAGGGCCACAATGGCTATTTTACGCGACATCTTTGGGGAAAGAATAAATTCGCGTAGAAGCAATTTTAATTGGCCTCCGCGTTCCCCGGATTTAACCGCTCCAGACTGTTTCCTTTGGAGTTATTTAAAAGGGAAAGTTTATGTTAATAAGCCCAGGACTATTGAGGAATTAAAAACCAATATTCCAGACGAAATTAACAACATAACACCGGAAGTTTTACGAAAGGTCATGGAAAATGTGTTGAAAAGAGATCATTTGTGCGATGCAGAAAATGGCCTCTACTTGAGGAATATCATTTTTAACAACTAATCTAAAAATATTCCCTATAAATTTACTGTATTTAAAAAACAAAAAATTAAAAAAATATGTCTTAAATAAAAAGTTATAAGGAATTTACACCACTTCGGTCTTTCTGGGCCACCCTGTATAAATAAGAATGTAAACCTTTCAAGAGTACTAATATAAAAATAGCATTCAAGAAAAAAGTAATCTTTAAAAAAAGAAAATTAAAATAAAAATAAAAAAAATTAGTCAAGTACGTGAGCGGTTATTTGAATTCCTCCATTCCTTTGAGGACTTATTACTATATGAGCATAAGGAAAGCATAAATTTTTTTATTTCAATGCTGACGGAAAATGAGGACTATGGAGTTATAGAGCAGGAGGACTCTGAAAGTGGACATTTTGCCAGCTGCCCTTGGTATAGTGAAGGCTGTGAAGAAGGCCCAGACACATGTCGGTGTACCATGTTTCACATTAGGAAAAAATAATTTTTAAAATTATAGATACGTATAAAAATTTAAGTCAAAAAATTAATGAATAAATATAAAATATATATGTATATGTGTGTGTATGCTTTTGATTTCTTATTTATTTTAATATAAATATGTATATATAGAGATTAATAGAGCGAAAAAACTATTAGTTTAAATATTATTTTCATTGAGGATGGATAAACGTACTTTAAAAAATATATTTCACAACAATCAAGAACGAAAACCTCAAATATATGATTTGGTTTTTGAGTTTGAATACTTGCTCAATTGGAAATTGAAGACTTCATGTGGATTTTCAACAGCTTTTGGCTTTAAGCCAATGATATGGTTGAATTATAAAAATAAGCAATTCATTGGACTGGATCGGGAAGAGTGGTTACATCTCATGTGTTATAAGGAGTATATTCATGATATGCTTAATCGTCGGGATTTTTTAAACTCTATAAATATAATTGATAATGAAAGTGAGAGAGATGTTGAATATAAGTTTCAATATAAAAGAGGTGTTTGTTTTTTAGTCATCATACAAGAAAACTTTAAAATAAAAATTGATGCTGACACTTGGAGATCACTCACTCAAATTCGAGTATTTTTTACATCAATTTTATGTTGGAACAACATTCTGAGAAAACAAATCCTTCATTTCTATCATGAATATTATATACCAACCTGCTCCGCTTTAAACAAAACAAAACTTCAAATCAATGAAATACAAGGAATACACGAAAGGGATGTAAATATTGAATTAACACGACTTTGTTATGAGATTGGAGAAAAATACAACACAAGATTGTAACAGATGTGAAAATTCATAAATTTTATTTAAGGATGGATAATAAATAAAAAAACTGTACACAAAAATATTTGTTTTTAATGTTTTTTGTTTTTATTTATTTTTTATTTTCATACCCAGTGAAAAAAATGGAAGTCATTCTAGCGGAAGTACATTTTCATTGCTTCCAAAAAATAGATATTTTTAATTTGCCGAGAGTGAGCAAAAAACCATGTAGAAGCTTATTTTAGTCACACAAAACCTTGTAACTCCTCCATAGTGTTAGGAATTACTCAGCAGAATTTAAAAAAAATTAATTTTTTTTAAGAAATTTATTAATTATTTTTAGTCTAAAATTTAAAACTTATTTCCTTAAATTTACATGAAAACACTGTTTCGGACTTAAATTCGTATAAAAAGAAACGAATTGTTAAAAAAGGCAACTATTTACCCTTTTTCCTTGATGAAAATATTATCATGGAACACAAAAAAGGGAATTTTTCTTAATATCGCTTCCAATTCAGTGACCAGGCATCGAAAAAGAGAACTTCTTGCAATGACAACCCTACGTAAAAATCATTAGATCGGATCGAAATTTGCACTACTTCCGCATCGTCAACTCTACATTTTCATGACTTTTTTGGAGTCTCTTTTTTTACTGGGTATTAGTGTATTATTTATCTAAAAAAAACTAAATAACTAGACAATATTTATTAAATAAAAAATAATTTACAATAGACACAAAGATTTTTACTTAAAACTAAATAATTATAATTAGAGAAATAAATTACAGAAGCTTTAATTTGTATACATATTTTACTCATCTTCTTGAAGTTTTTCTATTTCTAATAATAACATATCAAGTTCATAATCAGGATTTGTTTCGTCAATTTCAATATGATGCCATGCATATGTGTGTATACCATCACTTTTGACTTTTCTCTTGTCATCTTGATAACTTAATATTACTTTATGTATTTGCATAGTATATAATTCATGCAACTTAGACTTAAAAGTGAGCATATTATCATAAACATTTGATCTGTTAAATAAACAATCTCTATACGAACTTAGGCTATACTTATCTAAAACACATTTTTTTACTCCTTTAGATTTTTTAATTTCATTTCCATTTTAGTACATTTTAGACCGTAGTCCCACGAATTCTTCCATAATCATCCCACAATTCTCATCTTTCATCATACCCAGAACTTTTTTGTTTACGAGTGGAATCCCGTAATCATTTGTTTCTGGATAGTCAGAAGTGTCAAATTCATGTTCTATATAATTTTTAATGTCTGCGTAAAAGTCTTCAGTTTGTATTGTGTATATGAATGAGTCAGTATCCATGTAATTTAATTTCAATTTTGACTTGAATTTAGGTTGCATGTATCTATAATGAAAATTATATATCTTCCATTTAGAAAGTTTTAGCACACAAAATCCTAATCCTAAAATCCTAATTATAACCTGTCTTCACTCGATTCATTTGAATCGCTACCATATCTTCTGAAAATATTGCTAAGCTATGAAAATTTGATTTAGATATCCAATTTTGAGCACCCAAGCGGTTTCGGTTTAATGTAGTCCAACTGGTAACAATCCTCACATCTTTCCTTTTGTCCACATTCTCCATGGTTTTCCCATATACTGCGTTGTTGAGCAATTTAAAAAAATTGTTTTCAAAGTTATTTCTAGCTTCGGCTCTGTATTTAGTATTAAGATCTATATAATCTTTCAACCATGGAGACTGCTTAAAAGTTAGAACTCTATGTATTTTTTTCAAAATCAAACCGTTTTCTAGACATTGTTTAAGTACTCTGTAATGAATTATATAAGAATGTTTTGGCGAAAAATCAGTTATTAGTTTTTTATATTTTGATGCTCCAATTTCCTTGTTTTCGGCACAGAAAGGAAGATCGTTATGCATGTTATGTAAATAAGAAGGATATTCTAAATCAACCTCATATACATAACCATCATTTGAATTATCATCTATTAACTGCGGATTAATATTTAGTTCTTCGCCTTTTAACCATCTGAATCCTCCATAAGGAAGATGTTCAGACATGGCCCAACCATAAAGATTGTTTGCATCTAAATACATAAGAAATGCGGAAGGTTTATTTTTATCAAAAGTGTCTAAATACTTATTATTTGCCTTGGAGTATCTTTTACAACATTGGACTATTCCACCTCGTATCCCTTTTTTAAAGAAATTGTACATGTCGATATCAGTTATTAGCTCTAATTCAATGTTTGTATGCTTAAGCATAGCATCCCAAGATACCCCCGGGGCAGTATAGTATTGACAGGGGTCCAAGCTATAAATTTTTTTACAGACATTTCTAAAATTTTCAAAAATATCCGTTAGGAGCAGCACATCTGTTTTCAAATACAATTCCATATAATCTTTCAAAGTTTTGCAGTTAAAAATTGTCTAGACTTCATTCGCATGCGCATAGTCTTCAATAGAACATTCTTTGTTATTAAGTTTATTAAAGAAATATTTTCTAGGTGGAAGTTGTGTTTCATTAAGTTTTTCAAATGAATCAAGATAATCATAGGGAAAAATTCCTTTCCTCCTTATGAGATTAAATTCTTGGCTTGTTTGAAATTGTGCTCTAATAGTATGAAATTCGTTGACGGTAAAATTATTTGCCAACGATTCCAAACTATCGGCCATAAAACGCATTGTATCAAGAAACCTAAGTTCAAGATCTGTACCATCACTCATATTAATAAATTGAGATTAACTCTTCATTTAACGGAAGGACTTTTATATTTGTCGCAACCTTACTTAATTCTTTCACAAAAAGATAAGAATCATAGGATGAATAGTTATGAAAATAAATTGGAATAAACTTGGGTACTTGATAACTTAGGTTGCATCTGTCTTGCGCAGCACCTCGATATTTACCGCTTATATGACAATGATCTCTCACACGATCATTATTTAAGTTATTGTCCACATATGTGACAAGTTATCGCATTGTAAAATGTTACATTTTCTTCATCTGTCAAGTTCTCCATTTCAATTGTTTTTGTGAGATAATTGTTATATATATCTTGACAATCTTGATTCAAAAATGTAACAAATTTTTCAGAAGCATCTTTACCCGTATAAATTCTCAGCTTATCCAATTTATTGTCATGCTTACACTTAATAAAATAGCTGAATGCGCAGGGTACATGTGACTGATTTAATTTAGTTTTACTACTTACACTAAAGTCTATCTGTTGCAAAACACATTCAAAATCGGCGTATACAACAAAAGGGACGTCAATTTTTCTATGGTGACTCTTGAACCGCAGTATGGAGTCTTCTGCCTTTGGCATTGTGGTAACTATTTTACCACATTCCATTTTATGTTTCTCCATAATATTTTCAAGATGGGTGTATTGCAGACAACTGTTGCAAAATAAGAGTCGTTCGCAATGTGTCGTTGTTTGCCTTTTTAGTAGTCTGTAAGACATCAAACACGCGTATTGTATTATTTAATTTTAAATACTTTCCAATATATTACTTACTTTGAAATATCTTTTATAAAAATATAGTGATGCCCATCCACGTTTTCCAATAGCAATAAGTTAACATGCTTGGTCTTCTCATTTTGGGTTATATAAAATGGTCCAATTAGTTCATCACTCTCGTCGTCATATCCAAACACATTCACACTAACATCATTCTGTCCCTCAAATACCTTAATATATTTTAGTGACATCGGAAATGTCAGATTTGAAAAATCAATTGTAGTTCCATCTTGAAGCGAAATTATATTAGCAGTAATATCTTCAATGTTATATGAAGAGCATCGATTCGGAAAATTGATAGCCGAGGTACTCATTGCCGCAATTAAGGCCCACTTAAAACAGTAATTATCACTTTTTTCAATGCAAGCACCACGACTAGCAAGCTTCTGCGGGGTGCTAATCCAATGAGCTCCTTTTACCAAAGAAGATTTATTAATATTTATTTCAGCTCGAACTATGCGAACAAGAGTCCATCCGGAATCTCTTTCCTGAAACTCAGATATTTTATTTTGAATTTCTCTGACCTGCTTACAGAAAAATTCATTCACGTCATCTGCTCTAGTCAACAAGCTCATTTTTGCTGTATGTACTATTATTATTATTTCTAATTCTTCGCCCACAATTTTTAAATATTCTGCAACTATACTTATATTAAACTTCAATATAGTATGTTGCTTCAAATGGTACTCAAGCCTCTCTATACAAGTTGATTCATTTTCGACAACAAAATCTTCAAAGAGAAGTTGATCCTTTTTATTTTGTATTCCATAAGAAATAATATTATTTTTAAATGCTCTTCTGATCTCATAATTTTTCATACACTCTCCATCAATGTTGATATTATTTGTTGAGCTACTTCCTAAATCCTGTAAACCTTGCTGATGTTGTTGTTGTTGTTGTTGTTGATGTTCATAAGTATTTGTGTACCATTGCATGGAGGTAGAGGGTTGTTGCCAATACATTTGTTTTTGTTGTTGTTGTAGTTGATATTGCAATTGTTGGTCAGTATTTGGGTACCATTGCATGGCCGTAGGATATGGTTGCTGTTGTTGAGGATAGTGATATTGTTGTTGTTGTTGATGATATTGATATTGTTGTTGTTGTTGAGGATATTGATATTGTTGCTGTTGTTGAGGATATATATATTGGTCCTCAACACCATTATTTTGGATGTGATCCAAAAAGCATTTTTTGTATTTATATACCTTTTTACACACATTGCACTCATAAGCTAAAGAATTCATTTTCTTTTTTTTTTTAATTTAGTTTATACAATATTATTATATATAAATATATATTTAATATTATTATATTTAATATTTTTTATTCAAAAGTCACTTTGATTATTTACGTATTAACAGCGAAATTATTGAGGATTTGACACTTGTAGAGACAATGATTTACTTGCTGCTAGAATAGAAAACTTCTCAATTTATACAAGTTACGATTAAGTCATATGCACAATGTAAAAGTCAATAGACAGAGACAAATGTCAGCAAGCAGTGAAAATAACAACCAATCTTTGACAATCCTCAATATCACAAACTTCAATTTCTTTACAAAAGAAGTGAAAAGAATAAATAAATACAACACGCATAAATTGTATATTTTATTCATTTCACATAAAAAAATTAAAATCAAACAACAACAACAACAAAAACAAAACATTGATATCTCACCAGCATACATAATTACTTTCTAAAATACCCTTCCATGTCCCCAGCTAAAAAAACGGATATTACAAACAACAAAAAGTAATGCCGAGTGCACACTATGATATTTTGTGACATCGCAACAGTGTGCCCTAGTGGTAACGTTTATCATTTCCGTTTTGTATTCCATATAAAAAAAAACATAATGTGAAAGGCGTTGCACACATTTTAAAAAATGATTAGAACACAAGAAAATGCCAGATTTGTACTCGGCATTGCACATATACGTATACGACTACTTACCCATCTGCCAACGCTCAAGTTATTGTAAAAACATACACACGTATGAGCATAACGTTGGCTCCCATGATCACGCATCTCTAATTCCCTTTGGCAATCATAAATATCTTACACTTCATTTTTTCCAACCTTCAAATAAGTTAATAAATTACATACTTCGTTTACCTCTTCAAACTCTTTAAATAAGGAAATAGAAAAATCAAACTAAATAAAACCAACAACAAAAAACATTCATAGATTTCCCACAAGCATACATAATTTCTTTCTAAAATAATCTTCCATGACCACCAGCTAAAAAAAGAATATTGCAAAAAGACAAAAGCAACATTTTTCTCTATGCACACACGCACTTACACTCTAAAATCATAAACCTGCTTCAACCGCTTAACAAACAAAAAAAAATTCCATTCAAAATTAAAATTAAAACAAAAACATACAAACAAGCCCCACGTACATACATAATTAACTATGCGCATCGGCGAACGGATATCAAACCATGATTATCTCACAAACCATATATTTTATTCATGTCTTCGAACTCTTTAAACATAGGAAAAAAATAAATAAAAATCAAACTAAATAAAACCAACAACAAAAAACATTCATTGATTTCCACAAAATTTCTTTCTCAAGTACCCTTCCGCACCGCTTAACAAACGAAAAAACATACTACGTACAAACAAGCCCCACGTGCATACATAATTAACTATGCGCATCGGCGAACGGATATCAAACCATAAAATTAAAACAAACACACATCGACGGCCGCCATCAAACTACCCTTTTCTACGTACAAACCGTCCATAACCCTCGTCGCTTCGCACCATTGACAGTAATTACCTTAATATGTAAATTTTAGCCCATAAATTACAAAATTTCGATTTTAATTACCCAAATTTAACAATTTCTATTGCTCGGGCGCATACATTCTACTACTACTTTGGCGATTTTTTTGATTTTGCCGATTTTTTTCATATAAGCGATTTTTTTAATTTTTGGCGATTTTTTTTCATATAAGCAATTTTTTTTTGCTTAGGCGACTTTTTTCGGTTTTTGGGGTTTTTTTTAATTTTTGCGATTTATTTTCGTCTTGGCGATTTTTTTGATTTTGGCGATTTTTTTTTCATTTAGGCGATTTTTGCCTTTTTTGGCGTTTTTTTGTCATGGTGGAAATTTATTTTTAGTTTTGACACGTTTTTCTCGTTTTGGCGATTTTTTTCGTTTTTTGGCGTTTTTTTTAATTTTAGCATTTTTTTTATTTAGGCGATTTTTTTGGCGTTTTTTTTAATTTTGGCAATTTTTTTTTTATTTTCCCAGCTAAAAAAATTTGTATGAAGCATATATGATATCCCATATATGGTTCGGATCCGAAAAATGAGGGTATATGGGCATATATGATTATATATATTGATACATTTTCATACATGTATGTGTAAATTCCTTCCACAGTATGGAAAGTTCGTATTCATACACTCTTGATTCACAAAAGCTCACTGCTGTGCAATAAATTAAATTTTTTTTAGACTTGAGAGAGAGGATGTATTTAATGAAACATTTGTTTGGACAAATAATTCAAAATGAAATACAAGTCATTTCATTCATCATAAGGTTAATCAATTATTTAAAAAAACACATAAATCATATTCGTACATAACATTTAGCTTAAGAAATCATATTAAAAACCAATGCAATTAATAATAGAAGAAAAAATAATCCCTCTAACAATAGTTTTCAATACAGTAATATGAACTTTGTTTCTTATCTAGAGAATTTTGTTATTTTCTATAAAATTAATGACTGGATTATCATTTTGATTATTTGATATATTAAATGGGGCCACACTGTATAAAATCATACAAGAATGGTTTTTTTTAACAAAAAGTTTTTCTTTTTTAAACGTTGAGGGTACGCATATAAACTTTGCATAGCGTATGTATTTTCTAATGTATTTCCAATTCAGCAGCGATAAAATTCCAATTGCAAAAACTATCTTATGTGACATATCATGTAAGCATACATTCTTATATGGCTCCATATATAAAATCTTATATTTATATATGGATTCCCATATGAAGAGCTTCATAATTAAATTTTCATATATGACCTCATATGTTATAATACATTTCATATATTAGTCCATATATTAGTTCATATATAATAGTTTTGCCATGTATAATCCCATATATTTCCATACATGAATTCATACATATTCATATATAGGTATATACATTCATATATTAAAAATATATGGACCATATATAATTTTTTTAGCTGGGTTGGTGATTTTTTTTTCATTTAAACGATTTTTTTTTAATTTTTGGCGATTTTTGTTCATATAAGGAGTTTTTTTTGGCGATTTTTCCGGTTTTTGGCGTTTTTTTGTCATTGTGGAAATTTATTTTTAGTTTTGACACGTTTTTCTCGTTTTGGCGATTTTTTCGGTTTTTGGCGTTTTTTTTTAATTTCAGCGTTTATTTTCATTTTGGCGAATTTTTTCGTTTTGGCGATTTTTTTAAATTTTTGGCGATTTTTAAATTTTTGGATTTTTTAGTTGACCGTTTTTGAAAATTTCAAGAGTTTAACTCTTACAGTTTCCAAGACATTGCAATTTGTCAAAATTACATAGTCAAAATTTCATTAACTGATGGACCACCCTTTAATTTAATTTTTTTTAATTTTAGTGTTAATTTTGGTAGTCTATATAAAAATACACTAATTTTACAAATTTCAAGTTTCAATATACATATGTATATACAATTGTATGTATATTACATGAGATTTTAAAAGTTTTCATCACTCATTTTTGGACACCCTTTAATTTTTAGCTTTTATATATTTGTTGTTGTAGCGACCAAAGTTCTACATACACTGTCCAAATTTCAGACCCGTTGCTCTTACCGGTCCTGAGAAAATAGCCTTCTTCCTAAAACATGAAATATGTTTAATTATTAGGAAAAAAGTTAAAGTTTTCCAACCCTGGAAACGTTTTTTTATTTTGTTAAATTTTAAAATTTTTCTATAATTATAAATACCAATTTTATTCATACCGAAGTATAAAATAAGTTAATTTAATAAAAAAGTAATAAAAACTTGTTTTCGGTAGTTATTTTCTATGGGAAAATAGAGTATGATTTTTCCAGCTCTGAAACCGTCTGCTCGATTTTGCTGATTTTCAATAGCAAAATTTTTCGGAAAATTTCTGACACACCAGTCCAAGAACGAAGTCTCTAGCTCTTCTGGGAGCTTGGGAAAACTGATTTCACGTACTGACAGACGGACAGACGGACATCGCTTGTTCGTCTTCCTATGAATAAGGATCCAGAATATATATACTTTATGTGTCGCTTATTAATATTGTAGAAATTACAAACGGAATGACAAACCTATATATACTCTTTTACCATTTTTTGGTAAAGGGTATACAAATTTAATGAACTATAAATCGTCCATTTCATCTGCAAGAAACTAAAAACACTATACATCGTCTATTTTTCATGCAAAAAAAATAAATGGGCTATACATACAAAATTAAATGGGCTATACATGGTTGATTTTTTAAATTTTTATAAAAAATATGAATGGGCTATAAACTGTCCATTTCGTATACAAAAAATTAAATGGACTATATACGTCCTCTATATTTCGTGCAAAGAATTTAATGAAATATACATCATCCATTTTTTATGCAAAAAAAATTTTTTATGAAAAAAATATAATCGTCAATTTTTCAAATTTTTATGAAAAAATTTAATGAACTATAAATCGTCCATTTCATATGCAAGAAACTAAAAACACTATACATCGTCTATTTTTCATGCAAAAAAATTAAATGGGCTATACATACAAAATATAATGGTTGATTGTTGATTTTTGATTTTTTAAATTTTTATGAAAAACATTAATGGGCTATAAATTATCCATTTCGTATACAAAAAATTAAATGGACTATATACGTCGTCTATATTTCGTGCAAAGAATTTAATAAAATATACATCATCCATTTTTTATGCAAAAAAATTTTTTATGAAAAAAATTTAATGGACTATACATCATAAATTTTTAAAACTTTTATGAAAAAAATTTAATGATACATCGTCAATTTTTCACATTTTTATGAAAAAATTTAATGAACTATAAATCATACATTTCATATGCAAAAAACTAAAAACACTATACATCGTCTATTTTTCATGCAAAAAAAAATTAAATGGGCTATACATACAAAATATAATGGGCTATACATGGTTGATTTTTTAAATTTTTATGAAAAACATGAATGGGCTATAAATTATCCATTTCGTATACAAAAAATTAAATGGACTATATACGTCGTCTATATTTCGCGCAAAGAATTTAATGAAATATACATCATCCATTTTTTATGCAAAAAAATTTTTTATGAAAAAATTTAATTTTAATTTTAAAATTTTTATGAAAAAATTTAATGAACTATAAATCGTCCATTTCATATGCAAAAAAACTAAAAACCCTATACATCGTCGATTTTTCATGCAAAAAAATTAAATGGGCTATACATACAAAATAGAATATATGGTTGATTTCTTAAATTTTTATGAAAAACATTAATGGGCTATAAGTTATCCATTTCGTATACAAAAACTTAAATGGGCTATATACATCCTCTATATTTCGTGCAAAGAATTTAATGAAATATACATCATCCATTTTTTATGCAAAAAAATTTTTTATGAAAAAAATTTAATGGACAATGAACAGCAGTTTTGTATATGGTTTTAATCTACATATTTATTTTAAAGGGCATAGATTCATATGTTGAGCCCGGAGAAGTAAAATGTGCACTTCTAGACCGAGGATATAATAGAATGACATACAATTGAAAAAAATAAAACCCATCCAATTTATAGCGTAAAGTTTCTGTTACACCGAAAAATCACAGTTGAAGAGCCACGTAAACGTTCAGGTCCTGTACAGTGCCATAATTGCCAAGAATATGGCCATACAAAAATTTACTGCAATTTACCTACAGTTTGTGTTATCTGCGGTGAATTGCATGGTACTGCTAGCTGCACTAAGCCAAAAGATCAAGCAGAAAAAAATGTAGTAATTGTGGAGGTAATCACAGCGCTAACTATAGAGGATGCCCTGTTTATTCTTTTGTTAAACAGACTATGAGTCAAAACCATAAGTTAGCTCCAGCCCAACCATTAAACGCGTACTTTGCCTCTTTTGCTCAAGTGAGTCAACCAGTTACTTCACGTGTATCGTATGCCGATGCCGCTAAGGCTAGTTGTAGTCCTTCACAAAATGTTTCACCGCAAAATAATTCAGGCTTTAACTTTAGTCGCCTTGAAGCTACTTTTGAGAATCTGGTGCTAACTATAAACAACTTTACAACAAATATGACTAGCATGATGCAAGAAATGCTGCGAATGCAGAATACACTGCTTCAAGCATTAGTTAACAAACCATGAACATGTTAAAAATATGTTTCTGGAACGCAAACGGCATTCGCCAGCATAAAAATTAACTTGAGCACTTCCTCATGAAAAAAATATTGATATAATGTTGGTCTCTGAGACTCATTTGACTTCAAGGAGCTTATTTAAAATAAATGGTTACACTCTATAAAATTCAAAGGACCCGAGGGGGAGAGCATGCGGTGGGTCAGCAATTCTAATTAAGTCAAGACGCAAACACTATGTCCTTGATAACATTTGTGAAGAACATCTACAAGCAACAAATATTTGTGTCGAAAATTTTGTTACAAATTTCGTGATATCTTCAATTTACTCCCCTCCCAGATTCGCAATTACTGAGGATCAATTCGAGGAATTCTACAAATCTCTTGGCCCTTGTTTTGTAGGAGCTGTGGACTACAATGCAAAACATACGTTCTGGGTTTCGCGTCTTATTACACCTAGACGTCGGGCATTGCTCAACACAATTTCAAAAATGGGCTTGGACGTCATTTCAAGTGGGGAGCCAACTCACTGGCCTACGGACATACAAAAAATTCCGGATGTTATAGATTTTGGAGTCATGAAAAATATCCTCCGATTGTTACAATTTGTAGCCCACTAAGAAGTGACTTCCCTGTCCCATACGTAAAAATGATCAACCGTGTTAATTGGCTAGGGTTCAAAAAATACCTCAGTAGCCATTGTACGGAAAATATTAACCTAAGAACACCAGGTGATATTGAATCTAACATTGAAAATCTTAACGAAAATATTAAACAGGCTGCTGAACATGCTACTACTTCCCATCCGCAGACTGGGTTTAACAGAATTTATTCTACAGACATTGAACGTCTTTTACGTGAAAAAAGGACAGCTAGAAGGGAATGGCAACAGCACAGATCACCCGAAAATAAAATTAGATTTAAAGAGTGCACTAGACGACTCCAAGAGCTGCAGGCATATGAAAAAACTGTATGCCTTAAAAATTATCTGGAAAATCTTGATGCCACACCTGCATCTAATTACTCCTTGTGGCGAGCTGCTAGAAAGCTTAAAACACCCGTTAAATATAGACCACCTCTGCGCACTTCTACTGGAGGTTGGGCCAGAAGCGATACAGGAAAAGGTAACATATTTGTTAAGCATTTAAAATCCGTATTTACCCCAAACACATGTACTGGTGTTGTTGATTTATCGAGTGTAGTTGCGCTACCCCCTCGACCCATAAAATTTAAGACGCGTGATGTTCAGAAACTAATTGCTGAACTCAACCCGAAGAAAGCTCCAGGTATTGATGGAATCAGTAACAATATGCTGATAAATTTACTCCATATTGCAATTAGAATCCTGTTATTTATTTTTAACGCCATTTTACGACTGGAGTATTGTCCACAAAGTTGGAAGCTTCCGAAGGTCAAAATGATTCAAAAGCCGGGCAAAGACCTAACCAAGGCTGAGTCATACAGGCCAATAAGTCTGCTATCAACAATGTCAAAACTCTTCGAAAAGCTGCTCATGACAAAATTGTCCCCAATTTTAACAGAAAATATGTGCATACCAGACCATCAATTTGGTTTTAGAAGTCAGCATAGCACCATTGAACAAACTCACAGATTGGTGCAATTTATAAGAAGAACTTTTGAAGAAAAAATGTATTGTTCTGCCCTGCTTGTTGACGTTTCTCAGGCATTTGATAAAGTGTGGCATGAAGGCCTAATTTTAAAATTAAAATCATATTTACCAATAAATTTTATGGATCTATTAGAAAGCTATATAACTACCCGAAAGTTTACGATTGTGGAAGGAGAATCCATGAGTCTGCTCCAATCTATGTCATCCGGTGTGCCACAGGGAAGCATACTGGGACTAGTTTTGTATTTGATTTATACTTGTGATATGCTTTTGAGCAGCAATATCCATACATCTACGTTTGCCGATGATACAGTCTGCCTTAGTATGCACAAAAACCCGCACGAGGCTTCCCGATATCTTCAAGAACATATTACACAGTTGGAAATCTGGTTGAACTTATGGAGAATTAAAGTCAATGAACAAAAGTGTGTCCATACAACGTTTACCCTAAGAAGAGATACTTGTTCCCCCATTCGAATCAACAACCAAAATATTATTCAACATTCCCAAGTGAAATACCTTGGTATACACCTTGATCGAAGGCTTACATGGAAACATCATATTGACTTTAAGCTAACTCAGATGAAACTTAAGTTATCTCAAATTCATTGGTTGATTGGCAGAAATTCAACACTTAGTCTGGACTGCAAACTTTTAATATACAAGTCGCTTTTCAAGCCAATATGGTGTAACGGTATCCAGTTATGGAGCACTGCTTCAGCCTGCAATGTAGAGAGAATTCAACGAAGACAAAACAAAATTTTAAGGTTAATAACATCTGCTCCGTGGTACATTAAGAATTCAAATTTGCATCGTGACTTAAAAATGCCACTAGTGACTGAAGAAATTGCAGGATACGCAGGCAAATACTTAACAAAAGTCGAGTCACATCCTAATCCGCTTGCTCGTAATATTTTGAACTTTACTGGACACATCCGCCTAAAAAAGAGGGACACAAGGGCTATTTTACTCAACACTCTAGATGGGAATGCTTGAAAATACATTTAATTTTCCTTTTTGATTATCACTACTTTGTATTATTTAAACTATCACTAAGTTTTGGCCGACACTGGTCGGGCTAAATAATTATATTTTCGCTGTAAGATTTGAATACTTATTGTTAGTTCATATTTGAAGATACAATAAATAAATATATGTATTAAAAAAAAAAATATAATATGTTCTCATGTATATGAACCCCCTAATACTTGTGTGTGGGTGGTGCAACTTGTTTGTCGCTGGTGTTTATTTATTTATTTGTTTAAGAAATATATTTGTATGTATGTATGTATGTATGTATATTTCAATGTATGTATATCTGTATGTATGTATGTGTATTTGTATGTATGACTGAGGATGCTTGTGCGTAAAATATTTTGTAGAATAATACATTTAAATTTTGCAACGTAATCATTTTCTTTGTCTACGATTATTTTAAAGCAGCAAAGTTTCAATTAAGTACAATCATCAGCAGAGAAACAAAAAAAAGTAAAAATTTGCAAGTAAGCAATAAAGTTAACTCTCCTCCTCCCCACTTCCTTCTCTTTCATTTATGTAGTTTGTATTTGAAATAATAAAACACTTGTACATTCTTTTATTTTGTATTCATTTATTGTTTAAAATTTTTTTAAATTTTATAATAATACATACATATGTAAATTCATATTTTAAGAAGTAAAAAAGTTCATTTAGAGCAAGACTTTTCTTTTGTTAGTAAAATAGCATTTTTTAATGCGCAAACACCAAAATTATGATAACTACAATAAACATATTCTGGATACTTGATTTCCATTTGTTTAAAGTTGATGCAGCCTATATCCTCAACGTTAGAAATTTTTCGGTGTAACATTTTTTCCAACCATCGTCTTTTTTCTTCACCTTTTACATAAATTGTTGAACATCTTGCGTTGGCTTTTAAAAAATTGCAAACGCTTTGAAATGAAACTGATCCAGCAGTCCAGTTTAGGTGATGATAGTTTTTTGTTAGCCACTTTGCTTCTCTTTGCTTTTTTATTGATAACCATTTAAAATCAAATGGGGATTTTATAATGAAATGGTTATATTCATAATTGTTGAAAACAATCGCTACTTCTTTTGCGATGAAATCATTTGAATTACTCTTGAAACCTTGTACGTCTATAAAAATTATGTTGTTATCCATATTACTCAATTTATAAGACTTTTCGAACTTGTCCTTTGATAGGTATATATTCTATTATACGATCATGAATAATAATGCAGTATGCTGTTGTCTTTGCTGCAATATTAGTTGCTGTTTAAAATTCTATTTTTATATCAATCGGTCCATTATTGAGTGATTCATTCTGATGACTGACATCTACTACAATAATAGGAGCTTTTGTCTTAAACTCTGGTGCAGTTAGAAGCGGTTGAGATTCTTTCATATAATAGCTTTGTTGAAATCTTAAATACATATCATATAGAATTGCATATCGTTCATTGTTGAACTTTATGTTAAGATCATCATATGGATATGAGACTGAATTTAAATGTACTTCTAAATTAGTCAAATCACAATGAACAAACTTATTTTCTTGTTGAAAAGCAATCAATACAAAACGTGGGCGTTGTCTATTTGCAGCCAGTTTAACATTCCAAATATGGCTAATTCCTATGTTTAATTGTGGATTAATATGACAATCCCAACTGCGAAATGCCATAGGTATAGAAGCACCATTATTAATAATTTTTATCATATTCAATTTGCTAAAGTCCGATAATTGTACATGTGTGATTCTCCATGAGATGAGTGAAATTGTAAGTTTAGCTTTTTCAGTAGAAACACTCGAGCGCACAAGATCTTCATCGTTCTTATTGCGCAAGAGTATCAATTCATGTTTTCCATTTAGTATAACTTTGTTGTAGTCTTCAGCGAATCCTAGAAGCATTTTTAGAGGTACATAGAAATTGAAAAATCCATTCACAAGAGTGACATCGTCAATTTTGTTCCATCCAGCATTTTGCATCACGTTGCTTTCAGTTGGTGACATAGAAACCAAATTTTTTATGGTGCTTGTGACTCCTAAATATCTTGTATGATCAATTTCAATTCCATTCAGCTCATAGCGAATTTCATGAAACAGATATGTTGTTATTGTTTTTTAATATAAAGTTCTCCGAAGATGATGAAGATTTGGTTTTATTATCATCGACAACAAACCCCTCCACATAAATGTAGCTCTCACTGGGTAGCACGTATAAATCTTGATTTTGTATTGAAATTCTAATTTCATCATCATTGTTTTAAGATTGTAAGTGTGGTACATATGTGTGGTAGTGCTTTTTGATTATATTCTCATCAGACAAGGGTTTATCTAAGACATCTATTATTGAACTCATTTTGTCTTCAATTTAAAATTCAAAGACTTTATAAAATTTTTATTTGATATTGTTAGAGCTTTTTGTTGAGCTGGTCGCTTTAATGTTGTTGTTATTGTTCTTGCTGCTATATTTTTCAATGTATTTGTGGTGTATATTATCATTATTTAGTTGACCTTATATGTATTCGTATTGTAATTTCCTCTCCTCGGAAATTAATTAAATCACCGTGTTGATCAAGGGCGCGCAGCGCTAGTGAGCTTACCTCTCACAGGTAAATAGATGAGATTTCTTGGAACCTCATCTATTTTATAGCATGGAGGCACATTTATCGGAAATTCATGAAGTGTATGCGATTTGGAGTTATTCATATATGTGTTAATACCGATACTACTTTCAATTCGCAAGAGATTCACTTTAAAAATATTAACTGACAGATCTGAGTAATAATATTTGTTTGGTTTTAGGATTTTGCTATTGAATCCTAAAAGTTTTCCAATTGTGTTGTCTTTATTAAAATATACAGGATCCTTGGAACTATTAACTTTATTTTGCATTGTGTTGTTATTGGCTTCAATAAAAATCTTATGTGCTGGACAAAGTCGTTTGTATTGCTCTTCTATAAAATAAACTATATCGTTTAATTCGTAAGATCCAATTGGTATTTCAATTTTATGTTCTCCTATATGGAACATATTGTTGTAAGTGTCTACATTTGGAATACTGTTGTATGAATGAAAATCAGTTAGAGCACACTCATATGCACCATGTAATTCAATATGAGGAAAGTAACTAGCAGATAATTCTGATGAGTTAGAGCTCAGAGTAAGTGTTATTAACATTATAACAGACTGATGGCAATTAAATAAAGTTTAGTACACAGTATGGTTTATAAACATAATTTACATATTTATTTAATTTTCTTATTTTAAAATTAACATTAGTTTCTTAATATTAATGATATTATTGTCCTTGATATGATGTTGTTGGTGATTTAGTTTTTCTTCCAACTATAATATTTCATCTTTACTTATCCAAGAATTGTGTTGATCTGAAAATCCTAGCCATTTAACATATACTTCCTTCGCATTAGTTTTGAGAATCTTTTCAACTAGATATGTATTTGGAAATCTAGTTTTTGAAAGTTCATCAGTATAGAATCCACCTTTTATAGGATTACCAAGATAAATCTTCTAATATGCATGTTGCAGGATTTGTATTTTGAACTCTGGTCATTGTAAATTTTTCTTTTGTCCAATTTGGACTGTAACCTTTTTCAAAGATATGCTTATATTTGCTTATGCGAACATGATCTCCTACATTAAATTTCGACATTTTATACATCTTCAAATGACTGTATACTGTACTAAGCAGCTTTTGCTCATTTGTTGAGTTGACTTTAATAGGAGACATTTTAATTGTGCGATGAAATTTTTTATTGTATGCATTAACTAAATCTTTGTGTATATCAATCCACTTATATGAACCATTTTAGCTAAATTCTGTCCACATCATTCCTTTCAATGTTCTATAAAATCGTTTTACTATTAATGCTTTCATACTGCTATATGTTGAGTAGTGATTAATGTCGTTTTTATGAATTAATTTTTCAAAGTTTTGTCGTACTCGCCCCAATTCAAAAATATCTGCCATTGCCTTGGTTGTTTCGAGTGCAGTTTTTGTTTTTAGTGGTACTGCCCATGCAAATTTTGAAAATGTGTCGATTACAGTCAACAAAAATCGATAATGTTTATTTTCTTTAGAATAGTTCCCCATTTCAACGAAATCAGCTTGCCAAAGATCATCAATTCCTTTCATTACAACTCTGCGACGCACAAAATGTTTTCGTGCTTGCTTATGGAGTTCGTTTACTAAATTTCTTTTTGAAGACATTAAGTTGTTTTTACAGATTTTTTGGAGAGTGTTGTGATCTACTTGAAGGACTTTCAGCTATTGATACAAACATGTAATTTTCCAATCTATAAATTTTCTCATTAAGCTGTTCAATTTGTTCTTCAAAGGATGATTTAATTTCTTGAATATCTTCTTCAATTTTATAATTTTCTTCTATCTCTAATTTTATTTCACGTTTTAGTTCTTCGATTTGCATTTGAAGATCTTCTTGAATTACAGTATTGTCTGCCTTAAAGTATGTTAATAATTTCTCTTCTAGTTTTTCGATTTGAGTTTGCAGAAACAATTTATTGATAACATCGTTTTCCTCCATAGCTTCTGCCACATTTTTGATCCTTTTGTTTTGGACATCAATGTTGTTGTTCGTATCCACAAATAACCCCAACAGTTTAGGTGCATTTTTCAAAGAAATTATGTTGCAAGTATCGTTTAAATAGTGTCCAAATTTATCAACAGACATGCTTTATATACTTTATTAAAGTTAAAGTATTATATTCGCTTCACGGAGCTCTTCAATAATTGATAGAATCTCGTTATTGTGATTAGTATGACCTGCACCTTGTGATGCGAGCAGTAGTCGAAGTCGATCTACTAACTCATTTGGATCATCCCAGTATATATAGTTGGGTTTATGAATATTAAATTCCATCATTCCATCATTCCATCACCTAAATAGCTACCTTTTGGCTTAGATCCTGTTGATTCGGGTAAATTCTTCTGGTTTTTCTCGTTTATATTTATATCCTCTAGTACCCTTTATTTGACCATCAGTTGTATAGTCTCTTCTATATGCATTAGTAGTAATTAAAATCTTTTTATAGATTTCGAGTTCAAATTTATCATAATTTTTTGGTATTTTATCAAACATTAGAGAAAATAGCCCTGGTGTTAGAGCCCATATTTGACCACCAACTTGTATTTTATCTTCATTAAGTTTGAGCTTACTATCACCAAATTTACATTCATTATTGAAATCTTTATGTGGACCATAGTTTGTATCTAGTTCATTTCTTCCTTCCAAGACTGATAAGTCAGTATAAGTATCTTCTGTATTGGAAGTGTGTGAGTAAAAATCATCATCATCATCATCGTCATCATTATTTACAGTATTAGCATTATTTAAGGAGATGGTATTATCAAATATTGTTCCTTTTGCTAGTTTCTGTGGTGTACTTGACTCTATCTTGACTGATGTTTTTTCAGGCTTAAGACTTGTATTATTTTCAACTTCTGTCTTCATTTTACTTTCTTCTTTCATGGGAATTCTTTTAATTTTTTTAGAACTTGAATTCTTTGAGTGGTTCTGTTATAGGTTTAAATGTATCTCTTAGTTGTTCATGTGTATCTATTTCACCAGTTTTTATACTACGAAGCTTTTTCTTTAAGACATTTCTTGTCAACACCAATTGTTTTAAAATTTTCTCATCCATGTTTAATAATAGTAAATAACAGGATTCAGCTATTAGATCAGGTATCAGCCTTTTAGGACCTGGTCTGGTTATCAGATCAGCTTTTCAGGAGCTGGTCTGGTTTTCAGATCAGCTTTTCAGGAGCTGGTCTGGTTTTCAGATCAGCTTTTTAGGACCTGGTCTGGTTTTCAGATCAGCTATTTAGCACCTGGTCTGGTTATCAGATCAGCTTTTTAGGACCTGGTCTGGTTTTCAGATCAGCTTTTCAGGACCTGGTCTGGTTATCAGATCAGCTTTTCAGGACCTGGTCTGGTTATCAGATCAGCTTTTAAGCACCTGGTCTGGTTTTCAGATCAGTTTATCAGGTAGCAGCTCAGCTTATAGCAAATAGATGTATGAAGTTTAAAGTTAGATTAATAACTAAAGTGAATGTTTATGAAGAGTATTTTATATAGTTATGAAATAGTCAAAATGCTTTCTGTAGCGACCATTATTTAATTAATTATCTTTGGTTATCACCAAAAATCCATATTTATCCTTTCAGCACTCTCGACAAATTTCTTGGAACTTTTCATAACTCATATCGCTACCAACATGATCCCTATAAACATGCTTGATATTTGTTTCACCTTGCTTAAACATTATAATAACATTTGCATTGTCTCTTATTAAATGCTTGGGAATTCTAGTATAAGTTTGACACAAGTAGAATGAATCAACATCCCTATGTCGCCCCATACAAAAATATGTACGTATACTATTCTGCTTTTCACATGCAACATAATCAAATATCATAATTGAATTAGTTTTAGCTTCGTCAGGTGGAATAACTGATTCATTATCTGTAAATGTATAATATCCCATTCCTTTAATTGGTGAAATTAGTTTCTTTAGATATTCATATTTGGGCTGATATAAAGATTTTGAGTATAAATAGATGTTTTCAAACTTGAGTCCATTAGGACTTTCTAGTAAGCCAATCAAACCATTAGTCTTTCCACAATTTGATGGTCCCACTATTAGAGCACGAATAGAATTTGGTAAGAGGGGGCTGTGCTTTATTTTTGAAGTAATGTTTGATGATTCATCAATATTACGAACTAAAATATTTTTATGTTGTTTCACTAACTGCATTTTTGTAACTAAATGCATTTCATAATTGTTACCTCTTATTATAGAAAAAATTAGATAATATGGTTATACGATATCAGAAAACGTTTAGTCATAAAAACACCTTCGTTGGAGGAGGTATAGTAGATAAAATAAATAAACGCTCTACCTGTTGAACTTCATCTTCCTGGATATCAGTACTGTGGACCTGGAACAAAACTACAAAAACGTTTAAATCGAGGTGACAAAGGAATTAATTTATTGGACTCTGCTTGTAAAAATCACGATATTGCGTATTCAAAAAATAAGGATTTAAGTACTAGACATAAAGCTGATAAAATACTAGAAAATTCAGCTTGGAATCGAGTTTTATCAAAAGATAGTAGTCTTGCTGAAAAATCATTTGCATATATGGTTACTAACGCAATGAAAGCCAAAATAAAATTTGGTATGGGTGTGGAAAAAAGAAAAATGTTAGAAAGAACAAGCTAAATGATAAAGAACTGTTTAGAACATCAATTAGAGCTGCAACAAAAATACTAAAGAAGGAAAAGCCATTAGATATTAACTCAGCTATTAAAATTGCACGAAAAACTATCAACAAATCATTAAAAGGAAGAAAATCTCAAATTATAGTACCACGTGTAATACGTGTCCCAAAAATTGGTGGATTTTTGCCTCTAATACCGATTTTAACTGCTCTGGGTGCAATTGGTAGTCTAACAACTGGAGGTGCTGCCATAGCTAAAGCTGTAAATGCAACAAAGAATGCCAAAAATCAACTAGATGAAGCAACTAGACATAATAGAGCGATGGAATCTATAGCAGTTGGCAAAGGACTTTACTTAAAACCATATAAAAAAGGTTATGGTTTAGTTCACATAGAGGAATCAAAAAAAATCTTAGAGATGCTGCTCAACAGACCACTATCTGATGTGGACCTAAACCGTTTCTCTATAAATATTCCATATTTTAGAGGAGTCTTTATGTTGAATACTCTACCAACACGAACAAAGAAAACTGAATGTCGAATAATCAACTTAGCTGTATCAACAGGACCTGGTACACATTGGGTAGCATATTATAAAAACAACAATGCAAAAGAATATTTCGATAGCTTTGGAAACTTACAACCTCCTTCAGAAGTAGTCAAATATCTTGGTACAAATGTAAAATACAACTATAACCAACATCAGAATTTTAATACATTTACCTGTGGTCACTTATGCCTTAAATTTCTTTATGAAATAACTGAAAATATTAAATAAAAACACAAACATTTATATCTTACAAAACTCTTTAATGTCTTTGGGTCTTATACAAAAAACTTAACATCGCTTTGCAAAGCAATGTTAAGTAAAGTTGTATTCAAAAAAAATTATTATATTAAATTTCTAAAGTAGGTCCTCACGTTTTTTAAGACTACTTTAAGTTGATATTTTCAAAATATGTATTTTGTACTCCAAATATATTTGTTAATATTGCACATATTCATTCATGTTAAATTTGAAAATGAAGCTAGAAGTGTTAGCTCTTAGCTTAGATTTACTATTTCTGTCATGTAATGGAAAACATCATCAAATTATCCAACTGATTCAAAATACATGGTAAAATCCATAAAAAAGGTGTTAAAATAAATACAATTGCACAAATATGTTTTAGTGATGTTCATACAATCAAAACAAATCGAAAAGAGCTCGATATTCAAATACTCATTTCATTCGAATAAACCAAATTGTGATAATTCTTCTTTGTTCCTCATATTTTTTTACGTATACTTCATAGAAATGTTTATATAATATCCTAACGTGTCAGAAGGTCATATTGTTTAAATTAGGTTGCTTTACTTCAAGAAAATAAAAATGTATTTAATAAAATAAAAAAAATTTGAATACCCGAATGAAATTGTATTCGATTTTGTACATCTTAAGCTGTGAAGTGGTTGTTGAACACGGTGGTGTTACCAGTATTTATTATTAAATAACAAAATAATTAAAGTTGTGTTTTGCATACAATTTCTTAACAAAGCAATATTAGCCTTAAAGTGCTTGTCAACTAATATGAACTTTAAAGCTAAAGTAAAATATTTTTTTGCATAAGGGGGTTTTTATTTATAATTTAAAATACATAGTTAATATATTTTATTGCCAAATAGGAAATTGGGAATTTTGAATTAGAAATTCACTCAGCTCACTCTCAACGATTAGATTTTCTTCACATTCTCTGCTTAAGCAATAAGATCCACTGGATAGATTTTTAATATCGTCATCTGTTAAAATATTATACCGTTAAGGCAGGAACATTATATGTTTATTCATTTCAACTTTTAGTGTTGGTCCATGTTTAGTTGTTACACGTAACACATTTCTAATAGTATATTTCTTTGATGATTCAAGCTCCTTTATGTGGATTAAAGTTTTAATATATTTTCTGATAATTAAAAAATTTTAGTGAATGTATTATAAATTATAAAAAAAATGCTGATTACCACAAAAAAAAATCTGTAAAAATGTTTTGCTGTTTTATTAATATATTTGACTGAAAATATTTTGAGTTTCATTCAATTAACTATTTTCTCTAATGCCATAATAATTTAACCAGAAATAAATTGTTTTTTAGTTAAATTTTTAAAAATTGTTATTAGAATCTACAAATTTCTTTGTAAGTCCGCATTCACACAAAATATTTATTGATTCAATGAATTTGGTTACTGAAAAAGAAATCTAGTAATCGAACTCCATAAGCAAGCACGAAAACATTTTGTGCGTCGCAGAGTTGTAATGAAAGGAATTGATGATCTTTGGCAAGCTGATTTAGTTGAAATTGGGAACTATTCTAAAGAAAAAAAAAATTATCAATTTTTGACACATTTTCAAAATTTGCATGGGCAGTACCACTAAAAACAAAAACTGCACTTGAAACAACCAAGGCAATGGCAGATATTTTTGAATTGGGGCGAGTACCAAAAAACTTACAAACGGATGATGGTAAAGAATTTTTCAACAAAAACTTTGAAAAATTAATGCATAAATACAACATTAATCACTACTCAACATATAGCAAGCTGAAAGCATCAATAGTAGAACGATTTAGTAGAACATTGAAAGGAATGATGTGGAAAGAATTTAGCTATAATGGTTCATATAAGTGGATTGATATACACAAAGATTTAGTTAATGCATACAATAAAAAATTTCATCGCACAATTAAAATGTCTCCTATTAAAGTCAACTCAACAAATGAACAAAAACTGCTTAATACTGTATCTGTCATTTGAAGATGTATAAAATGTCGAAATTTAATGTAGGAGATCATGTTCGCATAAGCAAATATAAGCATATCTTTGAAAAAGGTTATACTCCAAATTGGACCACAGAAATATTCACAATTACCAAAGTTCAAAATACAAATCCTGCAACATACATATTAGAAGATTATCTTGGTAATCCTATTAAAGATGGATTCTATACTGATGAACTTTCAAAAACTAGATTTCCAAATACATATCTAGTTGAAAAGATTCTCAAAACTAATGCGAAGGAAGTATATGTTAAATGGCTAGGATTTTCAGATCAACACAATTCTTGGATAAGTAAAGATGAAATATTATAGTTGGAAGAAAAACTAAATCACCAACAACATCATATCAAGAACAATAACATCATTAATATTAAGAAACTAATGTTAATTTTAAAATAAGAAAATTAAATAAATATGTAAATTATGTTTATAAACCATACTGTGTACTAAACTTTATTTAATTGCCATCAGTCTGTTATAATGTTAATAACACTTACTCTGAGCTCTAACTCATCAGAATTATCTGCTAGTTACTTTCCTCATATTGAATTACATGGTGCATATGAGTGTGCTCTAACTGATTTTCATTCATACAACAGTATTCCAAATGTAGACACTTACAACAATATGTTCCATATAGGAGAACATAAAATTTAAATAACAATTGGATCTTACGAATTAAATGATATATTTGATTTCATAGAAGAGCAATACAAACGACTTTGTCGAGCAAATAAGATTTTTATTGAAGTCAATAACAACACAATGCAAGTTAAAGTTAATAGTTCCAAGGATCCTGTATATTTTAATAAAGACAACACAATTGGAAAACTTTTAGGATTCAATAGCAAAATCCTAAAACCAAACAAATATTATTACTCAGATCTGTCAGTTAATATTTTTAAAGTGAATCTCTTGCGAATTGAAAGTAGTATCGGTATTAACACATATGTATATGAATAACTCCAAATCGCATACACTTCATGAATTTCCGATAAATGTGCCTAAAGGGTATAAAATAGATGAGGTTCCAAGAAATCTCATCTATTTACCTGTGAACACCAGAGAGTTAAGTTCACTAGTGCTGCGCGTTCTTGATCAACACGGTGATTTAATTAATTTCCGAGGAGAGGAAATTACAATACGAATTTAAGGTCAACTAAATAATGCTTATATACAACACAAATACATTAAAAAATATAGCAGCAAGAACAATAACAACAACATTAATCATCAGTTCTCGTGGTACCTTCATAGCGAACAGTCGATTAGCGGAGTTTTTTCTTACATACAAACAAACAAAAAATTATACAAAAAATTATTCGTAGTACATATTATTCGTAATAGGTACATACTGACTTTAATAAATAAGCTTTATTGCTTTGATAATATTTTTTACATAGTGGAAATAACAAAAACAAAAAAAAACCGAAAACAAAAAAAACACAAACAGTGACATTGAGGAATACTCTATAGGAGTAATTTAAAAACAAATAAACAATCATAAATTACAAAAACAAAAAAAAAACCGTAAGCAAAAAAACACAAAAAGTGCCCTTGAGGAATACTCTATATGAGTGCCTCAAATACAAAAAATTATGAAGTGAGTTCTAACGGCAGAAACGCCTATTTTACTGTGAGTTCTGAAGCTCTTAATGAAAAAAATAAAAATAATAAATCTAATGAAAGTGTTTTTTTAACGGCAAAACCAATTTTTCGTCAGCGATCAACTTCGCTTTGTCCAATGCCAAATAGTGATTCATTAACATTACAGTTGCCTAGTACTTCTTCATATAATACCTGATTTACATTAAGCATTTTTTTCATGCAATTAGTTGCATGAAATTTTTTTATTTTTCGATAGGAGGCTTAGAAGAGAAACTTATATCAAAAGATTTGCCAAAAATGCATCAGAGATTCATTCTACGTCCTTTTTTATATAACGTTCTCTTTTATATCGCTGTAATTAGAAAATAGAAAAAGTTGCGTGCAACAAAATTCATGAAATTTCATGAAAAAATGCTTAATGTAAATCAGGTATATGTCAGTAATATCATCCCCTTCAGGCTCGTATTCGTCACTTAACAAAGTTATTACTACAGATAACAGTATTTCAAAACCCAAGGTGCAAGTCGGTATGGACAGATATATAACCGTGGTAAAGCGTGGGCGAAGCCTGAATTCTTCAAAAATTTCATCCGCTCTAAAGATGTCTAGAGATAACAGCGCATCCTCAACTAATTGCCAAAACCGTTTTAAAATTTTGCAAGATGAGAACGACAAACCCGATGTATCCTCGAATAAAACATCCAAGCCGCCACCAATCTACTTGAGAGAGAAAAATTCAAATGCCCTTATTAAAAAATTAATTTCGGTCATTGGTGAAAATAAATTCCACATTGTCCCAATAAAACGTGGCAACATCGATGAAACGAAAATTCAAATTTATGATAAAAAGGATTTCCGCAAAATGGTTTCTGAATTTGAAACAAATAAAACAAGCTTCTACACATACCAGCTTAAGAGCGCTAAAGGCCTGCAAATCGTACTGAAGGGCATAGATTCTTATGTTGTCCCTGAAGAAATAAAAGATGCACTTGTCCTCCAGGGATTTAAGGTAAAGAATGTATCAAACATATTTAACAAAGAAAAAGTACCCCAACCCCTATTTCGTGTTGAACTGGAGCCAAATGATATACAGTTGAAAAAAAACGAGACTCATCCTATTTATAGCCTTAAATACCTTTTATACAGAAAAATCACAGTTGAAGAGCCACATAAGCGTGTAGGTCCCGTGCAGTGTCATAATTGCCAAGAATATGGCCATACAAAAGCTTACTGCAATTTACCTACAGTGTGTGTTATCTGCGGTGAATTGCACGGTACTGCTAGTTGTACCAAACCAAAAGATCAAGCGGAAAAAAATGCAGTAATTGTGGAGGTAATCACACCGCTAACTACAGAGGATGTCCTGTGTACTCTTTCGTCAAGCAGGCTATGGTGCAAAAACCTAAATTAGCTCCAGCTCAACCATTAAACGCGTACTCCGCCATTTTTGCTCCAGTGAGCCAACCAGTTACTTCACGTGTATCGTATGCCGATGCTGCTAAGGCTAGTTCTATTCCCACACCAAATGTTTCACCGCCAAATAATTCAACGAATGCAAATTCAAGCTTTAACTTTAGTCGCCTTGAAGCTACTATTGAGAATCTGGTGCTAACTATAAACAACTTTACAACAAATATGACTACCATGATGCAAGAAATGTTGAGAATGCAGAATACTCTGCTTCAAGCATTAATTAACAAGCCATGAACACGTTAAAAATATGTTTCTGGAACGCAAACGGCATTCGCCAACATAAAAATGAACTTGAGCACTTCCTTACGGAAAAAAATATTGATATAATGTTGGTCTCTGAGACTCATTTGACTTCTAGAAGCCTCTTTAAAATGAATGGCTACACTTTATATGACACAAAGGACCCTAGAGGGAGAGCATGCGGTGGATCAGCAATTCTAATAAAGTCAAGACTCAAGCACTATATTCTTGACAACATTTGTGAAGAACATCTACAAGCAACAAATATCTGCATTGAAAATTTTTGTAGAAATTTCGTGATATCTTCAATTTACTCTCCTCCCAGATTTTCAATCACTGAGGACCAATACGAGAAGTTCTACAAATCTCTTGGACCTTGTTTCGTTGCAGCTGGCGACTACAATGCTAAGCATACGTTCTGGGGTTCGCGTCTTATTACGCCTAGAGGTAGGGCGTTGTTCAACACAATTTCAAAAATGGGTTTGGATGTTATTTCAAGTGGGGAGCCTACTTACTGGCCTACTGACGTGAGAAAAATTCCGGATGTTATAGATTTCGGCGTCATAAAAAGTATTTCTAGGGAATTAATTCACGTTGAAGCTTCCCTAGATCTGTCGTCTGATCACTCTCCCACGATCGTTACAATCTGTAGTCCACTGAGAAGCGCTTTACCTCACCCATATGTCAAGATGATAAACCGTGTTAATTGGCTGGGATTCAAAAAATATCTTAGTAGTCATTGCACGGAAAATATTACGCTAAGAACACCCAATGATATTGAATCGAACATTGCAAATCTTAACGAGAATATTAAACAAGCTTCTGAACATGCCACTACCTCCCATCCGTATACTGGGTTCAATAAAATTTATTCTACAGACGTTGAACATCTCGTACGTGAAAAAAGAAGAGCTAGAAGGGAATGGCAACAGCATAGATCACCTCAACACAAAATCAGATTTAAAGAGTGCACTAAACGACTCCAAGAGTTGCTTGCATCTGAAAAAACTGCATCTTTCAAAAATTATTTGGAAGGCCTTGATGTCACACCAGCATCTAATTACTCTTTGTGGCGCGCTGCTAAAAAGCTTAAAACACCCGTTGAGTTTAAGCCACCTCTGCGCACATCTACCGGAGGTTGGGCAAGAAGCGATACTGAAAAAGGTAACATATTTGCTGAGCATTTAAAATCCGTATTTACACCAAATACATGTACCGGTGTTGCTGATTTGCCGAGTGTAGTTGCTCTACCCCCACGACCCTTAAAATTTACGATGTGTGATGTACAAAAACTAATTGCCGAACTCAACCCGAAAAAAGCTCCCGGTATGGATGGAATTAGTAACCAGATGCTGATTAAGTTACCTCGTACTGCAATTAAAATCCTGTTATTCATTTTTAATGCCATTTTACGACTGGAGTATTATCCAGACTGCTGGAAGCTTGCCAAGGTTAAAATGATTCCAAAGCCAGGTAAAGATCTTACCAAGGCTGAGTCATATAGGCCAATAAGTTTACTGTCAACAATGTCAAAGCTTTTTGAAAAGCTCCTCATGGCAAAATTGTCTTCAATTTTAACTGATAATGGGTGCATCCCGGACCATCAATTTGGTTTTAGAAGCCAGCATAGCACCATTGAGCAAACGCATAGATTGGTTCAATTTATCAGAAAAACATTTGAGGAAAAGAAGTATTGTTCTGCCGTGTTTATTGATGTTTCTCAGGCATTTGATAAAGTGTGGCATGAAGGCCTGATTTTGAAATTGAAGACATACTTACCAATAAACATTCTAAATCTTTTGGAAAGTTACATTGTTGCACGAAAATTTACAGTTGTGGAAGGACACTTTATGAGTATGCCTGAAACTATCTCATCCGGTGTGCCACAGGGGAGTATACTGGGGCCATTTTTATATTTGATTTATACTTGTGATATGCCTGTGAGCAGTAGTATCCACACTTCTACATTTGCCGACGATACCGCCTGCCTTAGTATGCACGAAAACCCTGATGAGGCATCCCGAAAACTCCAGGAACACATTAGCGAGATGAAACTATGGTTAAACTTATGGAGAATTAAGGTAAATGAACAAAAGTGTGTCCATATAACATTTACCTTACGAAGAGATACTTGTTCCCCCATTCGGATTAATAATCAAATTGTTCCTCAACATTCACATACGAAATATCTTGGTATACACCTCGATCGACGGCTTACATGGAAACATCACATTGACTATAAGTTAACTCAAATGAAACTAAAATTAACTCAGGTACATTGGCTGATTGGCAGAAATTCAACACTCAGCCTAGACTGCAAACTTTTAATATACAAGTCGCTTTTAAAGCCAATATGGTGTTACGGTATCCAGTTATGGGGCACTGCTTCTGCTTCCAATGTAGAGAGAATTCAACGAAGACAAAACAAAATTTTAAGGTTAATAACATCTGCTCCATGGTACATTAAGAATTCAAATATACATCGTGATTTAAATATGCCACTAGTGACTGAAGAAATTGCAAAATACGCAGGCAAATATCTAACTAAACTCGTGTCACATCCTAATCCGCTTGCTCGTAACATCTTGAACTTTACTGGACACATCCGCTTAAAAAAGAGAGATACAAGGGCTCTAATACTAAACACTCCGAATGAAGTTGCTTGAAAAACAATTTTTTTTTTTTGCTTATCACCACTTATGTATTATTTACAACTATCACTTAGTTATGTCTGGCATTGGTCGGGCCTATTAATTATATGTTAGATTTAAGATTTGAATACTTATTGTTAGTTCATATATGAAGATACAATAAATAAAAAACATGCATTAAAAAAAAAAAAAAAAAAGTCTTTCAATTTTAAATTGAAGACAAAATGAGTTCAATAATAGATGTCTTAGATAAACCCTTGTCTGATGAGAATATAATCAAAAAGGACTACCACACTTACAATCTTACAACAATAATGATGAAATTAGAATTTCAACACAAAATCAAGATTTGTACGTGCTACACAGTGAGAGCAACATTTATGTAGAGGGGTTCGTTGCCGAGTATAATAAGACCAAATCTTCATCATCTTCGGAGAACTTTATATTAAAAAACAACAACAACATATCTGTTTGATGAAATTCGCTATGAGCTCAATGGAATTGAAATTGATCATACAAGATATTTAGGAGTCACAAGCACCATAAAAAATTTGGTTTCTATGTCACCAACTGAAAGCAACGTGATGCAAAATGCTGGATGGAACAAAATTGACGATGTCACTCTTGTGAATGGATTTTTCAATTTCTATGTACCTCTAAAAATGCTTCTAGGATTCGCTGAAGACTACAACAAAGTTATACTAAATGGAAAACATGAATTAATACTCTTGCGCAATAAGAACGATGAAAATCTTGTGCGCTCGAGTGTTTCTACTGAAAAAGCTAAACTTACAATTTCGGACTTTAGCAAATTGAATATGATAAAAATTATTAATAATGGTGCTTCTATACCTATGGCATTTCGCAGTTGGGATTGTCATATTAATCCACAATTAAACATAGGAATTAGCCATATTTGGAATGTTAAACTGGCTGCAAATAGACAACGCCCACGTTTTGTATTGATTGCTTTTCAACAAGAAAATAAGTTTGTTCATTGTGATTTGACTAATTTAAAAGTACATTTAAATTCAGTCTCATATACATATGATGATCTTACCGTAAAGTTCAACAATGAACGATATGCAATTCTATATGATATGTATTTAAGATTTCAACAAAGCTATTATATGAAAGAATCTCAACCGCTTCTAACTGCACCAGAGTTTAAGACAAAAGCTCCTATTATTGTAGTAGATGTCAGTCATCAGAATGAATCACTCAATAATGGACCAATTGATATAAAAATAGAATTTTAAACAGCAACTAATATTGCAGCAAAGACAACAGCATACTGCATTCTTATTCATGATCGTATAATAGAATATATACCTATCAAAGGACAAGTTCGAAAAGTCTTATAAATTGAGTAATATGGATAACAACATAATTTTTATAGACGTACAAGGTTTCAAGAGTAATTCAAATGATTTCATCGCAAAAGAAGTAGCGATTGTTTTCAACAATTATGAATATAACCATTTCATTATAAAATCTCTATTTGATTTGATGGTTATCAATAAATAAATTCAGTGAAGTGCGACTTTGACCCGCGCACGAAGGGTTCCGTACGGGCACGAGATATGTTATTCTATACGAACAATATAAACTATAGTTTTGGCATTTTTTTCGTTTTTGGATTTTTTCGGTTTTAAGCGTTTTTTTTTAATATGGGGGTTTTTTGAATTTGTTGGCGCTGTCTGAGTTTTGGCACTTTTTTCACGTTTTGGCAATTTTTTTTTTGGTTTTTGAAGTTTTTTTAGTTTTGGCAATTTTTATTATTTTGGCGTTTTTTTTATTTTGGCGATTTTTTATTTTTGCGATTTTTTTTTAATTTTGCCGTTTTTTTTCACATAGGTGATTTTTTTGGTTTTGGCGATTTTTTTAGTTTTTGCACTTTTTTTTCGTTTTGAGAATTTTTTTTCTGTTTTTTGCGTTTATTATAAATTTTGGCGATTTTTTTTAAATTTGGCGATTTTTTCTTAATCTTGGCGTTTTTTTTCACATAAACAATTATTTTGGTTTTGGCGCATTTTTCGCGTTATGCCGATTTTTTTCGGTTTTTGGGCGTTTTTTCATATTGGCGATTTTTTCATTTAAACGGTTTTTTTTGAATTTGGCGATTTATTTTAGTGCTAGATTTTTTTTAATTTTGTCGATTTTTTTCGATTTGGCGATTTTTTTTAAATTTTTGGCGATTTTTTTCAGGTTTTGGCGATTTTGTTCGGTTTGGCGATCTTATAATTTTCGGATTTTTTAGTTTTACCGTTTTTGAAAATTTCAAGAGTTTACCTCTTACAGTTTGCAAGATATAGCAAGTTGTCAAAACTACATAGTCAAAACTGAATTAACTGATGGACCACCCTTTAATTTAAATTTTTTAATATGTTAATGTTTATTGTTGTAGTCTATATAAAAATACACCAATACATACGATTGTATGTATATTACATGGGATTTTAATATTTTTCGTCGCTCGTTTTGGAGCACCCTTCTAATTCTCTTGTATTTGTTGTTGTAGTGGCCAAGGTTCTACACACTCTATCCAAATTTCAGGTCCGTAGCTCTTACGGTTCCTGAGGAAATACCGTGTGACGGAAAGACCGACAGACGGACAGACGGACAGCGTAGCGAAAACAATAGGGTTCCTTTTTTCACCTTTGGTGTACAGAACCCTAAAAAGCAAAGTGGCTAACAAAAACCTATCATCACCTAAACTGGACTGTTGGATCAGTTTCATTTCAAAGCGTTTGCAATTTTTTAAATGCTAACGCAAGATGTTCAAAAATTTATGTAAAAGGTGAAGAAAAAAGACGATGGTTGGAAAAAATTTTACACCGAAAATTTTCTAACGTTGAGGATATATTCTGCATCAACTTTAAACAAATGGAAATCAAGTATCCAGAATATCTTTATTGTAGTTATCATAATTTTGGTGTTTTCTCATTAAAAAATGCTATTTTACTAACAAAAGAAATGTCTTGCTCTAAATGAACTTTTTTACTTCTTAAAATATGAATTTACATATGTATGTATGTATTATTATAAAATTTAAAAAAATTTTAAACAATAAATGAATACAAAATAAAAGAATTTACAAGTGTTTTCTTATTTCAAATACAAACTACATAAATGAAAGAGAAGGAAGTGGGGAGGAGGAGAGTTAACTTTATTGCTTACTTGCAAATTTTTACTTTTTTTGTTTCTCTGCTGATGATTGTACTTAATTGAAACTTTGCTGCTTTAAAATAGTCGTAGACAAAGAAAATGATTACGTTGCAAAATATAAATGTATTTTACAAAATATTTTACGCACAAGCATCCTCAGTCATACATACAAATACACATACATACACACACATATACATACATACATACATTCAAATATACATACATACATACATACATACAATTATATTTTTTAAACAAATAAATAAATACCAGCGACAAAGAAGCTGGATCATCCACACACAAGTATTAGGGTGTTCATATACAAGAGAACATTTTATACATAAATAAAATAATTAAATAAATTGTTTATTAATTTATTTAATTATTTTATTTATAAACAATTCATTAGCGTGAGGAAATCATACACACATTCTCCCTATTCATATGAGATTCGCTTATGACCAAATCTATTTTCTCTGATATTACTGATATAGTATTACGATAACAAATTTCTATAGTCTGGCAATATTAACAATTTTCCCTTTGGTACTAGAAAATAATAATCATTTTTTGCCGTCGGCATTTGAAAAAAATAATCATGTATTGCCGTCGGCATTTGAAAAAAATAATCATGTATTGCCGTTGGCATTAGGAAAAATAATTATGTATTGCCGTAGGCATTAGGAAAAATTATCATGCATTACCGTAGGCATTAGGAAAAATTAATAATCACTGTTTCACCATTGGTATTTAGAAAAATCATTTTCATGATTTTCCCGTCGGCATATACACTCATAAAAACCCTCAAAAAAATTACCCGTTATTACAATTAATGTAACCCAAAAAAATTATCCGTTCCCACAAAGTTAATGTAAACAAACAAAAAAAATCACCCGTTCCCACAAAGTTAATGTAAACAAAAAACTCCTTATGTAAACAAAAATTTGGACGAACCTATTGAACCACCCTCGCAGGTTTCAAATTTCACAAATTTCCAAGAATTTAACAATTTTTAAATTTTAATTACCCAAATTTAACAATTTCAGCCATAATTTAACAATTTCAGCCAACAATTTTGCAAGTTTAATTGGGGCAGGATGAACAGTTCATTTCTGCTAAGAATGCAATTAGTTAAACAACATAAAAATATTGTGATTCACAATATTGATGCTTCAACGAACATCAGATCTAAAATAAAACATAGCTCTCTCTTACCAAATTCTATTCGTCTTCTAATAGTTGCACCATCAAATGGTGGAAAGACTAATGTTATGATTAGCTTGCTAGAAAGTCCTAATGGACTCAAGTTTGAAAACATCTATTTATACTCAAAACCCCTTTATCAACCAAAATATGAATACTTAAAGCGATTAACTTCACCAATTAAAGGGATGGGATACTACACATTTACAGATAATGAAAAAGTTATTCCTCCTGACGAAGCGAAAACTAATTATATTATGATCTTTGATGATGTTGCATGCGAGAAGCAAAATAATATACGAGCATATTTTTGCATGGGACGACGTAAGGATGTTGATTCATTTTATTGGTGTCAAACTTATACGAGAATTCTCAAACACTTAATAAGAGACAATGCAAATGTGATTTTAATGTTTAAATAAGATGAGACAAACATGAAGCACGTTTATACTGATCATGTTGCCAGCGACATGAGTTAAGACAAGTTTCATAAAACTTTCCGAGAGTGTTGGAAGGATAAATATGGATTTTTGATGATAAGCAAAGATAATGATTTAAAAAATGGTCGATATAGACAGCAATTCGACTATACTCTTCATAAAATTAAAACATTAGTATTTAATTTGGCCTTGCGCATAGTATATCTACTTATTTCCTAAAGTATTTACCATACCTGATCTGAAAGCTGATCTCTTACCTGATCTAACAGCTAATATCTGATTTGATAGCTGATCTGATACCCCAATACCTGATCTGATAGCTGATCTTATACCTGATCTAATAGCTGATACCTGATCTGATACATAATACCTCATCGTATACCTGATCTGATACCTGATACCTGATCTGATAGCTGATCTAATAAGTCATCAGTTAAGTAATACCTGATCTGATAGCTGATACCTGATCTGCTGCCTAATAGTTTAAAATGGATAAAAAAAGTTTTAAAAGAGCTAATAAAGACAAGAAATTCTTTAAAGAAAAAATTTCGTAGTATAAAAGTTGATGAAGCAGATACACATGAGCAATTCAAAGATACATTTAAACTAATAATAGAACCATTAACAGAATTTGTGAACAATTCTAAAAATAATAAAAGAAGTATTAAAGCAGAAAGAGATGAATTTAAAACGAAAGTTTATAAAATTCAAAATTTCCATTCAACGAACAATCAGTTAAGTTAGAGACAAGTACTCCAAAGAAACTTGTTGAAGAAACGTTATGCAATAAAAATATCTCACTTAGTAATCGAAACGCAAATAAGGCTGAAAATGTTGATACTGATGATGATGATGACAACGATGATTTTTACTCTCAATCGGAAACTTTAGACAATTCAGATAATAATAAGAGTTACACTGACCTAGCACTCTTGGAAAGCAGAAACGAATTAGATACTCTATACGGCCCACATAAAGATTTTAATAATGAATGGAAGTTTGGCAATAGTAGTATTAAACTCACTGAAGATAAAATAGCGATTGGAAATCAAATTTCACACCAGGTTAATTTTTTTTACTGTTTCACAAAACACCAAAATATTATGATAAACATGAATTACATATCTATAAAAAAAATTTAGTAAGCACAAATGCATACAAAAGAGAATATAGACCTGATGGACAAATCAAAGGAACGAGAGCTTATAAATATAAGCATATTATCAGTAAATTGTTTAAGAAAGAAAGTGAAAAGAACTCATCAACTTCAACATCACTACATGCAATAAAAAGTCCTTACAAGGGTAAGGGTTTGATGAAACTAAACCCATACAAACCTAACTATATATAATGGGATAATCCTAATGAGTTAGTAGATCGCCTCAAGCTATTGCTAGCAACACAAGCTGTCATAGTCATACTAATCACAACAACGAAAATGTCTCAATTATCGAAGAAGCAAAAATTAAAGAATAAGATTTATCTACATAAATCATGTCCATCGACAAGTTTGGACACTATCTTTATGATACAGGTGGCACAGTTTTTGTGAAAAATGTTCCTAAGCTGCTGGGCTTCGTTATGAATACAACTAATAACATTGACGTTCAAAACAAAAGAATCAAAAATGTGGCAAAAGCTTTGGAGGAAAACGACGTTGTTAATAAATTGTTTCTGCAAAGTCAAATTGAAGAGGTACGAGATGAAATCCATTTAATTTTAAGTCAGAAACTAAATGAAATTAGGGAAACAATTTCAAGTATGAAATTATTCTTTGAAAAAGAAATTAGAAAGATAAATGAGTTATTCTATGGGTATATAAGAAATATGATGGTCAACAGTACTTAAATGAACTCGCACTGAACTCAACTTATCCCGTCAAATTCTAAATACGTTAAATAATGACTTCAACAATAAATTTAATAAATGAACTACATAAGCAATCACGAAAACATTTTCCACGTCGAAGAGTTGTTATGAAAGGAATAGATGATCTTTGGCAAGCTGATTTAGTTGAAATGGGGAACTATTCTACAGGCAATAGAGATTATCGATTTTTGCTGACTGTAATTGATACATTTTCAAAATTTGCTTGCGCAGTACCCTTGAAAAGGAAGACTGCATTGGAAACAAGCCAGGCTATGCAGAATATTTTTCAACTGGGACGAATACCAAAAAACTTGCAAACAGACGACGGTAAAGAGTTTTTCAATAAACACTTTGGAAAATTGATGAATAAATACAACATTAATCACTACTCAACATATAGCAGAATGAAAGCATCAATAGTAGAACGATTTAACAGAACATTAAAAGAAATGATGTGGAAAGAGTTTAGCTTTAATGGGTCTTATAACTGGCTCGACATTTACAAAGACTTGATTAAAACATATAATAGAAAAATTCATCGTACCATCAAAATGTCACCGATTCAAGTTAACTATAAATGTGAGAAAAAATAATTAAACACGGTATATAATCGCTTAAAACTATTCAAATTATCAAAGTTCAATGTGGGAGATCATGTGCGGAAAAGTAAATATAAACATGTTTTTGAAAAAGGATATACTCCAAATTGGACCACAGAAATTTTTACGATTAAAAGATTTCTGTTGGCGCGCAAAGTTGTATGTATGTTTTAGATTTTTGTTTTAACCAAAGGTGTGAAGTGACGAGGGTACTCGATGGTTTGTAGATGTCAATCGGTTGATGTACATACTCGTAGTTTATTATGTTGGCGCGCAAACTTGTATGTATGTTTTAGTTTTTTGTTTTAACTTCATAAAGGTGTGAAGTGACGAGGGTACTCGATGGTTTGTAGATGTCGGTCGGTTGATGTACATATTTGTAGTTTATTATGTTGGCGCGCAAACTTGTATGTATGTCTTACATTTTTGTTTTAATTTTGAACTGAATTGTAATTTTGTTTGTTTTGTTGTGGGAGCATAAGTGTGAGATAAGGATTGTTTGATGTACATATTCGTATTTTATTTTCGTTGGCGCGCATGCTTTGTACGTATTTTTTTTTTTTTGTTTTAATTTTGAATTGAAGTGTGATTTTTGTTTGTTTGTCAAGTGGTTGCAGCATTTTTTTTATTTTCTTTTTAGCTGGTGATTATAGAAGGTTATTTCAGAAGACCTTATGTATGCTTGTGGGAAATCTATGAATGTTTTTTGTTGTTGGTTCTATTTAGTTTGATTTTCCTATTTCCTATGTTTAAAGAGTTTGAAGAGTTGAATAAAATATGTAATTTATGAGCAACGAACTTACTTGAAGGTTGGAGAAATTGAAGTGCAAGATATTTAGGATTTTCAAAGGGAAATAGAGATGCGTGATCATAGTAGCCAACGTTATGCTAATGTATGTGGATTTGTGTATGTTTTTACAATAACTTGAGCGTTGGCAGATGGGTAAGTAGTCGTATATGTATATAAAAAAAGCGAGTGTGTAATGCCGAGTACACATCTGGCATTTCTTGTGTTATAATAATTTTTTAAAATGTGTACAACGTCTTTCACGTTATGTTTTTTATAGGGAAAGCAATTACACACAACAACAAAAAATTTCAAAAATGACAAACGTTGGCACTAGTACACACTGTTGCGATGTTAAAAGCTATCATGGTATGTACTCGGCATTTGTTTTTTTTTTTTGTAATATTCTTTTTTGCTGATGGAGATGGAAGGGTATTTATAAAAAGAAATTATGTATGCTGGTGATATATTAATGTTTTTGTTATTGGTTTTATTTAGTTTTATTTATTTTTTGTTTTTTTGTGCAAAGAGGCTGACATTTGTCAAACAAACCATAAACACTTACATATACATACATACCTACTTACTACATTCATATGTATGTATATGTAAATAAATTAATGAACAGCAGTTTTGTATTATTATTACATATTTACTTTAAAGAAATATCGTAAATATATGTATGTTGTAACAATGTAACAATAGAACGTAATTCGTATAAATTGAGACGTTCTCTAATCTAGCAGCAAGTACAGCATTGTATCTAGCAAGTGTATCATCGTATAAAATCTTAAAAAATATACATATATTATCAATACATTCTATAAATTATTAAAATGGATTCGGTATATAAATGTAATATCTGCAATAAGGTATACAAATACCAAAAGTGTTTCTTGGATCATATCCAAAATCATGATGTTGAGGACCAATATATATATCCTTAACATCAGAAACAATATTGATATCCTCAACAACAACAGCAACAATATCAATATCCTCAACAACAACAACAATTACAAATGTATTGGGAGCAAACTCCTGTAATAAAATTTAATGTGAGAATATGTAGAAATTGTGGGAGAGGAATTGGAGTTCAATATTATTCATCATAGAGCTAAAATGAATTTGTTGACCAGAGGAGATGAAATATATGAAGTATTTTCTAACCAAATTTCAGAAATTCAAAATAAAATGTCTGAATTCCAAGAGAAGGACTCTGGTTGGACTTTGATACGCATGGTCCGAGCAGAGCCAAGTATTAATAAGGGTTCCTTACTTGACAGGTATGATTGGCACTGACTAAAAAATTTCTTTTAAAAAAGTGGGCAGGAATACCTCATAAAAATAAAATATTTAAATTTGCGCCGGATAGCTGAAATTTGATACGCCAGTAGGTCAATACAAGCAAACAGAACTAGAAAAATCTTAAAAGCCAAATATTTAAACCAGGAGTGGCACTGGCTAATATTGTACTGAAGCTTTTAACTTAAAATTTAACTTAAAACTATCGTCTTAAAAAGAGGACGACTATCTAGAAATTATATGATGCTCTTACGGTTACAAATTTATAGAATGCACAGCACATAACAAAGATAAGTGTTGTGCCAAATCAGAACTTGTTCAAAATTTTTATCTTACTACTTTTAATGGCCGATATTTTGGAAAGGAACTTGGCCTTTTTCCACATTTATGTTTTTATGAGGATAAAAATTACACTTTAAACAAACAAAAACAATTATCCATAAATTTGTTCATCTTATCAACTGCACTAAAGAAAATAGACAAAGAAAATAAACAGACATGAAGATTGAGTATAATAAAAATATTATTGATACAAATCTTTAACATGTTTAAGATTTTTCTACACAAGGCGTACATTTACGTTTTCTTGTATCCTTTTTTAAAAATTACTGATCCTTTTTCTTGGGAAAGCTATGAAATAGTAGAGGTAATAAAAATAGACAGATAGATAGAGAAGACAGACAATCATAAAAATTACATTTTAAACAAAAAAATAAAAATGTATTCTTAAATTTGTTCATCTTATGAACTGTACTAAGAAAATAAACAGGCATAAAGATCGAGTATAAAAAAATTATTGACACAGATGTTTAACATGTTTTAAAAATTTTCTATATATAACATGCATTTGCGCACTGCAAATGCCTGGTTTGTTTTCTTGTAACCTTTTTAAAAATTACTGATCTTTTTTCTTGGAAAACCTTTAAAATATGTGTAATAAAAATAATAAAATAATAAATATTATAATATACACAGTTCTATCCATAACAATACAACTGAACAATGCACACAGAAACACATTGCAATTGTTCAATGTATCAGCACACGTAATATAATACAATTTCCTAAATATTGAAAAAAATTCCCCTCAACAAAATTTTCATTTAAAATTAGCATCCCTTTTACATTGATCCTTATGGGGAGACAGTGGTACTAGTGTTGTTAATTACATGGGCGTAGCCAGGTAGGGGCAGGGGCGCACCTGCTTCTCCTACGGTTTCCAAAATAAAGTAAAAATTTCCAAAAAAAACAAACATATATTTATAAAACCTTCTACCGTTACGTTATGTTTATTTTATACCCATAACAGTACCAAAGTGTGAAAATATATATCGCACTCAGTCAACAAGAGGTATTAAGAGGTATTAAGTCAAAATATTTTAATTTTCACTTTTTGTAAGAAATAAACTAACAACATCAATATCTATCTACTGTAAAAATTTCAATGTATTTTGACCACACTTTTGTTGATAAAATTTGTTTTACTTTATAATTTTAATTCGAAATGTGAGCAATTCTATGATAAAATTGCTCAGAAATTACGCCACTACCCGGCACTAGCACATTTTCGGCCGGCGTTAATTTTTTTTGCCGCAAGAGGGGCTTAAACTCCTGCCAAACAAAAATAGACAATGACAGACATTTATTTTATCTTATTAACAAGATTATATAACCATTTATTTGTGATTTTTTCCTTACCTGATAGTTCTGAATATTTAAAAGGAGGTTGGATGAGATTTTTTTTAATAACATGTATTATATATATTATTGTATTTATTTATTGTATCTTCAAATATGAACTAACAATAAGTATTCAAATCTTAAATCTAAAATATAATTATTAGGACCGACCACTTTCGGATATAAACTTAGTGATAATACATAAGTAGTGATAATCAAAAAAGAAAAAAAAGTATTTGCAAGAAATCCCATCTGGAGTGTTGAGTATGTGTCCAGTAAAGTTCAAAATATTACGACCAAGCAGATTAGGATATGACTCGAGTTTTGTTAAATATTTGCCTGCGTATTTTGCAATTGAGAAACGGCTTGATTTTTAAATCAACTCCAGAAACGCTAATTTCATCTGGAAATTTTCTTATATAATATTATCTCAGCGAAGTAAAAATACAATTTGATTTTTCAACTCCATCATAACTCTTACTCCATATAGTGTTAGCCTTCTATCACATCTTACTATTCTCATTGATTCATTAAAAGGAAAAAAAATTTTTTTTCATATTTTTTTCCCAGTCCATTAAGTATTTTTAAAGTATTCTGCATTTTATATATGTTTTATTTTTGAAGATTACATCAAATAATAGATTTTTATTTAACAAATTTTATAATAAGAATGATGAATTTCATTATCTAAATCGCTATTTATACTAAAAGTTATAGATGAAGACATACATAGGAGTACAGTTAAAATATCTGATGATATATTAATGACCTTGAATCAACATCTGGTATATATATGAATCCTAATAACATATTAATGACCTTGAATCAACATCAACTTTAACTTTTAGAACTAAAAACAAGTGATAACACATTTGAATACCACATCCGGTGTATAAAACATTTTTTTAGCGTTGAAACAAAACAACTGATAAGAATATATTTAGTGCTCTTAAAAAAAATGTGTTTGAATTTCACAATTACAGCTAACGCGTAAAAACAACTGATAACTTATTTTAAAACCACATCCGGTGTATAAAACATTTTTTGTTTGTCCGTTGAAACAAAACAACTGATAAGAATATATTTAAAGCTCTTTAAAAAAATGTGGTTGAATTTCACTACAACAGCTAACGTTAAAATTTAAATATAAATAGAACGTTCAAAAAATAAATGTTTATCATTCTTGAAAAGAAAATCTAAGCTAACTAACACTATTCAACAACAAGAAAAAATAAATATATAATGGCCGGTTGTATTTGCACATTTTGCGGAAAAGTTTATAATTTAAATGCATCGTTAAAGCGTCATATCGTCACATCACGAAGGACTTTCATCATCATCATTAAAGTGTGCAACATGTAACATCCAATTTACGAACCGTAAAGAGTTCGTAACGCATTCTCATTTAATAGAACACGTTGAACATGTAAATTAAAATAAATTCAGTGAAGTGTGACTTTGACCCGCGCGCAAAGGGTTCCGTGTATACACTAGATATGTAATTCAATACGAACTTTAACCTATATAAAATATATTTTTGACCTTTTTTCCGTTTTTGGGTTTGTTTTCGGTTTTGCGCTATTTCAGTTATGGCGATTTTTTTAAGTTTTGGCGCTTTTTTAGTTTTGACACTTTTTTTCTTGTTTGGCAACTTTTATATCGGTGAATTTTTTTAGTTTTGGCGTTTTTTTGTCGTTTTTGGAATTTTCTTCGGTTTTTGGTTTATTTTAATTTTGGCATTTTTTTTTTATTTTGGCGATTTTTTTTAATTTTTGCAAATTTTTTTTTCATATATGCGATTATTTTATTTATGTCAATTTTTTCGGTTTTTGTCATTTTTTCATTTTGGCGGTTTTTTTCATTTAGCCGCTTTTCTTAGTTTTGACACGTTTTTCTCGTTTTAGTGATTTTTTTCGGTTTTGGCGTTTTTTCATATTGGCGATTTTTTTCATTTGGTGATTTATTTTAGTGTTAGAAATTGTTTTTTAATTTGAGCGATTATCTTCATTTTTGTCGATTTTTTTTAATTATTAGCGATTTTTTCGGTTTTTGATTTTATAACTTTGGGATTTTTTTAGTTTTACTTTTTTTAAACATTTTAAGACTTTGCCTCTTACGGTTTCCAAGATACAGCAAGTTGTCAAAATTACATAGTCAAAATTGCATTAACTGATAGAAGAACACCCTCTAATTTAAATTTTTTTTAATTTTATTGTTAATTGTTGTAGTCTGTATAAAAATACACTAATTTTGCAAATTTTATGTGTCAATATACATACATATGTACATGTACTTTACATGTCTGCACTGCCGGCCTTTGGCCGGGCTTAAGGATTTTCTCCACCATCGTATTTTCCGACACGGCGTAGCCTTATAAGGATTTTGTGCATTGCAAAGTTTTCCTGCCTAATAAAGATTTAGCCTAATAAAGATTTTCTGCCTTGCAAAGTTTTCCTGTATAATAACTTTTTTTTTTAATATTTTCTCCATTATGGTGTTTCCCTACACGGCGTATCTAATAAAGATTTTCTGTATTGCAAAATTTTCTTGCCCAATAACGTTTTCTTGCACGGTCGAGCAAGTCTGCATTTTACCATTTCATGCAACATGTTCTCAAAAGCTTTAAAATTATACCAATATTTGTCGTATTCGTGACTATTCATGAAGAGCAATTAGGTTGAGTTTGCAAACGGTTATATGAATAACCTAAGTGAAAGTCGTCTGATAAAAAAATGTTGCATGTTGTTTGTAAAAAAAATTGGGTGATTGTTCATCGACTTTGGGCGACTCAACATTTTGAAATATTTTGGTATTTGTACATAATGAATAATTGCCAAATTTCCGCAAATGTTAAAAAACCCAAAAAAAATTTTGGGCGAATATTCATTCCAAATTCGATTGATTGTACGTTGTGAACAAACATCCAACAACTTCGGGCGATTATTCATTTTACACTTTTGGGTTTTTCTTAATTTTTTTGGGCGATCGGGCAAATATGTGCAATAAAAATAGTCAGATAGACAGAGGAGACAAACAATGATAAAATTTAATTTGAAACAAAAAAATAAAAATTCAAACCCAAAATGTGCAATAAGAAAAGATTTACATATCAATTGTTCTAAATACTAGACATATGTTTAACATATGTCAAGATTTCTTTATGTACGACGCACATTTTGGTAGTGTATAGACAGTATACATATGACATATGCATGATCCTCACCAAACAGTCATAGCAACATGATATTCATAAAAAACAGTAATATATAAAAGTATGTAAACAAATTGAACTAACTTGAAGTTAACATATTCTTGAGATAGGTCACTAACGATTTTAGTCATAAACGCTGGAATTTCGGTAACATAATATTCTTATAATTTTCTGTCAACGCTCGCTATTGCTAAATAGTTTGAACTATGCTGACGTGAATAAATTGTTACTAAACCGAAATGGCGCTGCACTTCAAATGTATGAAAACACATACTCAGCCTGGTACAATGTATATTTAATATAATGTATTCGAAATGTATGAATGTATGTATGTATATTAGACTAAGTAAAAATAAGAAAAAGCTAAATTCTAACTGTTAATATATAAGCTGAAGAAATTGTTAAATAAAATATCAATATACTTTGATCACTGAAAAAGTCCTTGTGTATTTTATTGTTGTTGTATTACATGGTGAACCTTCCCTTTCATTGATAAGGAATAGACAGCACTATTGCTTATCTTTTTAAATGAAAGGACCTCAATATAAACACCTGCCTAGAGAGTTTATGCTGAGCAGGGATTATCTATATACTATGCATTTTTTTATTATTTTTTATTTAAATCCTTGGAGGAACTTCTTGAGGACATAGAAGAAGCAGAAGAACGCTGGAAGCGATTACAGAAGGAAGCTGCCTCGCAGAACCAGAAGTCCAAAATCTTCAACTTCGATAAGAAGTTACGATATAATAAAAGCCAAAAAAGAGCTACAGATTCAAAATTTTGCGGTGTAAAGAATTCAGTATGGAAGAAAAAATAGACTAGTTAGCAGGTATATGGAAGATGTTAGGTGGTATGCAAAGAACTACTACCAAGAACGATATCTTATTCCTCCCAAGAATAGAAGAGGAAAAAATGCTACTGTTGAGAATTAAAATTTAAAATTTAATAGCTTTACACCTTTTTACAGCTGCACAGAAAAAAGTAAAAACAAGATTCAATTAAAAAAACAAAGATTCAGTTAAAAAATTAATTAGTTTTCAACCAATCCAAGAAATTGTAGTGTTAACTCATCCATTTTAATTGAAAATTTTTTTGGTTTTTTTAATTAAAAAAATATTACATTCACTAAAAATTTAATTGATGGTTTTCTAAAGATTCAATTAAAATTTAATTGAAATATTTTTGAAGATTCAATTAAAAAATTAATTGAAATACTTTTTAGGATTCAATTAAATAACTTATTAAATTTTTTTAAAGATTCAGTTAAAATATTAATTGAAATATAAAAAATCTAAGAGTATAAAAATATAAAAAATTTTAAAAATATAAAAAATGTTATGTACATACATATGTATGTATGTATGTATATATCTCCATATAAAAAATTTACAAAAATGGAAACATTTGTGTATTGTACCAAAAACCTAACTGATGCATCGCATGGCTTTTGAAGTTTGAATGGAGGAAAAAAGTACAATGGCCGTATCCGGTCTTGCGTAAGTGTAAATGCAGAATATTTTATGATTGGAGTTTAAAGAAAGGCTTCGATGATTTCCATATCTACTTACGAAAAACGTTTTGCATCGAACCCCTAATACCGCCAATGTACTAACTTTACCATCCACATTTGGTCTATAAGGTTGCACTTTTTATCATAATTGTCTTGTTATTTCTCAACAAAAGGGAACAAAATGAATTTCTGTTTTTTTATTTTCATATTTAATTTTTTATTCAACTTATGTCAAAATTACTAAGAATCAAAAAAAAAATTAAGCTGAGTAGTTTTTTCTCCCATATAAAATATCAAAACCAATTAAAAGATTAATTGAGTATTTTAATTGAAAATATTTTTTTAAAACAATGTGCCATAATACAAAAAACAGCTCGATTTTCATACATAAAAACAAAAGTTACATTATTTACATACAATTAACATGTAAAAATTGTTACCCATTTCAGAGTATTCTGAGTTAAGCTCTGTTGATAGCACTTTTTTGTTAGAGCAGCAAAGTCAATTAAAATAAACATACATTCAATTAAAATTTTAATCAAAAGTATTATTTTTTCTAAGCAATCACTTAATTAAAAAAAATTTAACAATAATTTTTTCTGTGTGGTAACAACAAAATAAACATATCCTAACCAAAATTTTTTAGAAATTTATCTGCAATAAACTTTTTTTAACAAAACAAAATTTTAATGTACATCTTAATTTAAAAAAAACTTCATATATAAAAAAATGCTTAACTTAAAGATGTTATACAAAATATTTTACAAGTCTATTTAACTTAACAGTGACCCACCTAAGAACTATTGGCTTATAAAAATTTAAGCTACAAACTGAATTACAAACATATAATAATATCAAATTGCAAAAATAGAAATAAAAAAGTAATAATAAAGTCAATTTAAGATATATAAATATTAAAAAAAATGCTAAAAAAATTTAAAAAATTTTTTAATTCTGTAATATTAACTAAATTGTATAAAAAAAGAAAAAAAACTCAATTTGAAATTATGAAAACAAATTGAATTCATGTAACGATAAATAAAAACTATGGAGTTGCATTAAAACTAATCTCTAAACGATTAATAGAATTCAAGTAAGAATAAAAATAACAACTAATATTTAATACATAGAATGCATAGAATATTATAAGATTAAATGATTTATACAAATTGGTTACAATATTTTGGAAATTTTACAGAAGAAATTGAACAAATTAATCGAAAAAGCAATAACACTGATAGTTATACTAGGATACAAATTATTAGACCTTACATATATGGTAGAAAGTTTATTTTCATTACATTCAAATAAAATTCCAAGTTCAAAATTAACAAGAATAGTTCAAAAGAGTATAAAACAACACTAACGCGGATGCATTGTCGATGATACAATTGGACTCAGATACATTAAAAGAAATGAATCCTAATAAAATTATGAAAGTGTGAAAAAAATCGCGGGTGATAATAAGAAACATGAATAAAAAGAAGATATAAAATGAAGAAACGAAAAAAAGGGAAATACAGAAAAAATTAAAAGCACAAAAGTACACTTAAGAAAAATAAAAATGGTAATACAAGTCCTAATGAGCCTGATATAAAACTTGCAATAAAAGAAGAAAATAAAAGTTGTAAACGATTCTTTTCTAAATGAAATGCGCATCAGATGTAGTGATAATCCTCATTATCTAGATAATATATTAGAGAAATTACCTTTTGCTTTAGGCAGAACGAGTTATGTAAGATTCGTAATAGAAAAAGGTGCCAAAATATTTAAGAAAATAAGTATAAAAAGTTTAAAGAAAAGTTAGACATGTGCAAAGAAAATGATGATAAAATAATGTTATGTAGTAATCCTCAAAGAATAACAGATGAGAACAGGGAAAATAAATTATTTAAATTGTATCACAGCACACCATGCGGATGACATTTCGGAGTTAGAAAAACTTTAATCAAATTGAAACAAAAATGCATATGGAAAAATATCTACAAAATGGTAAAAAATTACGTCTTAGAGTGTGATCTATGTCCGAGAAACAAACAAATAAGACACACTAAGGAACCGTTTTATAATTTTTCCACTATAGTTATAGGCACAGTTCGTCTTTTACGACTTTCTGGAAACTTTCGATATATATTAACAATGCAATGTGAGCTAACTAAATACATAATAGCTGCAACAATGGAAACAAAGGAAGCCAAATCAATCGCAAAATGTTTGACAGAAAATTTAATCACGAAACTTTCAACACTAATGGTTATTCATAACCATAATAATTTAACAAATTTCTTAAAATGTTGAATCTCCTAGTCTTTAATTTAATGCAAGGCAGAAAATCTTTATTAGAAATGCGTCGTGTCGGGACACGGCACAAAGTTTTCCTGTATAATAACGTTTTTCTGCACTGCCGGCCTTCGGCCGGGCTTAAGGATTTTCTCCACCATGGTGTTTCCAGTCACGACGCAGCCTAATAAAAATGTTCTGCCTTTCAAAGTTTTCCTGTCTTATAACGAATTTGTGCACTTCCTGCCTTTGACCGGTCTTAAAGATTTTGTCCACCGTGGTGTTTCCCGACACGGCGTATTCTAATAAAGATTTTCTGTCTAGAAAAGTTTTCCTGTATAATAACGATTTTCGCGATTATTCCTGAAGAGCAATTAGGTTGAATTTGCAAGTGAAAGTCGCCTGATAAAAAAATTTTTCATCGTCCAAAAATTTTTGTAAAAAAAAAATGCGTGATTATTCATCGACTTTGGGTGACTCAACATTTTTAGATATTTGGGTATTTGTTCATAATGAATAAATGCCAAATTTCCGCAAAATGTTAAAAAACCCAAAAAAAATTCTGGGCGAATATTCATTCCAAATTCGGGTGATTGTACGTAATGAACAAACACCCAAAGACTTCGGGCGATTATGCATTTTACACTTTTGTGTTTTTTTTAATTTTTTTTGGCGATGGGGCACTGGTTTTTTGGTATTTCTTCACAACGACTAATCACCCAAAAATTTTGACCGTTCCTTCATTTAGCTGTCTCGTGCGATTTGCACTTTGGCAGTTATTCATAGGTATATAATTGGCACCCATTATGAATATTTTTGGCTCAAGTAAAATCTTCTAAAACAGAAATGAGAATTGTTTTAAAATGCTATTTAAAAATGTTCAATCTCCTAGTTTTTAATTTTTTGCAAGGCAGAAAATCTATATTAGAATGCTGCGCCGTGTCGGGAAACATCATGGTGGAGAAAATCCTTAAGCCCGCCCGAAGGCCGGCAGTGCAGAAAATCGTTATTAGACAGGAAAACTTTTCTAGACAGAAAATCTTTATTAGGCTGCGCCATGTCGGGAAACACGATGGTAAAGAAAATCCTTAAGCCCAGCCAAGGGCCGTTAGAACAAAAAAAAAAAAACATTGTTAGACAGGAAGACTTTTCTAGACAGAAAAATCTTTACTATGCTGCGCCGTGTCGGGAAATACCATGGTGGAGAAAATCCTTAAGCCGTGTTAATATTTTCGGAGATGCAATTGGTAGCTTATACACAATTTTGGCAGCTTCTTTTGGTGGGGTCTTCGCTAAAATTAATTTGAATGAATCCTTGATTTTATTTTCCAAATACGTATTTATAAACGCTTCTTGTTTAATCCTTTTGCTTCTGCATCGAACGTTATCATAATCCTTACTTGGCCGATCAAACCTCTTTCTATGTACATACATGTAACAAATCCTTATTTCTATTGACATTTAGAAATTTATTTATTACACTCACAAATTTTTTTTTTCAAATAATTTTAAAAATTTTTAATTTCAATCGGTGTTTGCCGATAAATTATATTTAGTAGTTATTATGTACAACATATGGTCAACCTTGTCCGACCGAGTAGTCCCATCAGTAAGGTTTTCCCATATCAATTTGCAGAGCGATTTATTTTTAATTGTTATTTCCATGATATCTATAACTGAAACAACAACATTGAACCCATCGCAACTTAAATGAATAGGTATGTATTTTACAAGCAACGGATACAAAAGCGATACAAATATTAGGTAAAACCATACCCATAATAGGGGTGTGCGCATACGTGGCTTTGCCCTTGTAGGTATATATACTAACTGTGTATATTAATTTGTACATGTTTGAGCCAAATAAAAGTAATTAATAACAAAACAAAATATTTAATATACCTTCAAGAGGTCATAAAAATGTGCGTTTGTTTGAATAGCAGAAAAAACACGTAAATTTGCACCTGAGTGCTATATTTGTGTATATATTTTCAGACTGATATAATAACAACTGTATAAATATTATATACCGTTAAATAGACAAACATGTCTACTATTGTAATAACATAGAAAAAATTAAGAAACATTTGAAATAAAGAAAATAAGATCAATAATTTGGACAAAATTAAAAAATGTAGAATATTAAAATTTTTAATCAAAATTGGATTTTGAATATTTCAAAAAGTATTAAAGGTAGGAGAATAGTTTTTTTTATTTTATATATTAATTTAAAATTTTATATTACTTTTTTCTTATTGGGAAAAATTGTGTTAGAAAAATTTTAGCATTTTTAGAAAATCTCCTCTCCTGCCTACATTTATGTGTAGGATGTCAAGAGTTTCTTACAGGTTACTTATAACAAGTTTATTCATAATAATAATAAACAAAAAAATTTTCAAACACGATCGTGCAATTTTTTTGCCACATCCGAAAATCGGATTTTTTGAAAAAAATTGCTAGTTTTCGACCAATGCTGCATGCAGGGTGCAGCAACAAAAATCTCCAAAATTTATTTCACAGCCTTTCTTAATGTCTCCTTTTTCAGAAACAATCAAAGTTTTTATCAAATACTAAATAATTTTTTAAAATATTCCAAAAAAATTAAGAATACTTTTTTCACAAAATATACAAAATTTTCTCATAATTTTTAAAAATCCAAATTGCAAAATTATTCCTTGCTACAATTTTTGAGATATCAAAAAGTTTTTATTTTGTATGAATTGTAATGAAGTTTTCTTTAAAAAACAATAAAACAAACTGATTTTTGCCAAGTAATAAAGAAGTTATGTACTAACGATTAAAATAAGTCAGGGCCAAAAATTAAAAAATAAATTTTTCAAGTCAAATAACTTGGAAACTGAAAGAGATAAAATGATACTCTAAGCAAGTTTTATTTTTATTTCTTAACGTAAACTGTTCTGCTGAAAATATTATTGAAATCGGTCCCTATTTACAAAAGTTACAAGCTCCGAAAGAATTTCGATACCCGCACTTTTCCTCCTTGAGGCTCTTTGGAGCTACCCTGTCTTAAAATAGGGTGCCGCAAAATATGCTTTCTAAAATAATAATATTTTTGAAAATCACAAAAGAAAAATAAGCATAGTGGGGTTAGAAACTTTTGTGATTTTCAAAAATATTATTATTTGTGAATTTTAAAATAGTTCTTGAAAGTCTTTGCATAAGATGAGAGGTTTGTGACTATTCAGAATGTGTGGTTGAAGTCTACTGATGATTTGTTACAGCAACAATGCAATGCATATAGACCAAGCTGAACCACCAGCAAATTAATTACAAATTAAAATATAATTATGACAATATGTCGAATAATAAATTTCTTAATAGTATATTTCCTTTTTTTGAGTGTGGTTGTCATATGCAAAAATTGTCAAATCTGTAGTTATGCGTTGCCAAACTCAACGTATTTGTCTGCATATATTTTATTACATATTTTTTCTTCAAAATCAAGCGCGTATAGTGTTGCCCATATAAATGGTTCTCTTATAATGACGCCATTGTCAGATGCGTGAACTTCGCACATCTGACAATATTAAAATGTCTAACCAATATCTGGTAATAATTTTACGATGTGTTCACACGATTGTAAGATGTCTGACAATTTGTTGTCAGCTGCTAGTCTTGCAATGAACTGACAATGCTTTTTCTGGCAACGACGTCTGACAAAAATTGTCAGTTCACAAAGTTGTTAGAAATTTTGAGCACATTTTATTGGCAATATTGTAATATCTGACAAACGTCTGTACATAGCTTTAATCTAAACAGTGTTGCTATCTTTAGGAAGATAAATAAATTCAGTAAATTGCGACTTTGATACGCACACGAAGGGTTCTGTACGGGCACTAGATATGTAATACTCTACGAACCTTAGCTTATATAATATATAGTTTTGGCGTTTTTTTGGGTTTTGGCGATTTTTGGCGTTTTTTTTTCGATTTGGTGATTTATTTTTTTTTTAATTTTTTCGTTTTTGTGATTTTTTTCGGTTTTCGCCGTTTTTTGTTTTGGCAATTGTTTTCTATTTTGTAGATTTTTTCGTTTTTTGGCGATTTATTTTAGTTTTAATGATTTTTTAAGTTTGGACCTTTTTCCTTTTTTGCGATTTGTTTTGGGTCTTTGACGATTTTTTTGGCTCAGAATTTAAAATACAAATCTAAGGCCTTTAACTGAAGCGATTTTATTGAAATTCGGCATATATGTTGCAATAATGCAAGGCTATTAATTTACGTTAAAAAAAGTGGGCGTTAACATGCCCATAAATTTTAAGATAACTATTTCATATACATTTGAATATACTACATATTTATACATTTATTACTATCCGTTTCCAACGAAACTCGACAAGAAAGAAGCCTTGAGATTAAAAAAGTGGGCGGTATCACGCCCATTAGAAAATATAATTCAAATTTGCACTAGTTAGCTGAAATTTGATGAGGAAGTAGCTATAGATTAGGAACTAGCTAAAAAAAATCTGAAAACCTGAAAATTACCGCCGTCCAAAAAGCTCAGAATTAAAAAAAAAATCCAATGCGCTTCACTCAAGCGATTTTATTGTTATTTGGGTTACATGTTGCAATAATACAAGGTTATAAATGTTCTTTAAACAAAATGGGAGTTAAAACCCCACAAAATTTGCCCTCCTATTTCATGTATGTACTTCGGATCAGCACATTTTGATATGTATTCATTATTATACGTTCCCAACGAAACTCAACAGGAGAGATAAACAATCGCCAAAGAAAATCTTAAGTTTCAAAAAGTGGGCTTATCACGCAAATAGGAAAAAAAATTTAAATTTTCTCTAATGAGGTGAAATTTGATAGACAAGTAGGTCTAAGCTAGAAACTAATAAGAAAAATCTTAAGGCCAGGAAAATATTGCCATAAGGGCGGGGCTACGCCCATTAAGTTTATAACTAAAACGTGCAATTTAAATTGTTGGCGTAAGCAGTTTTATTGAAATTTGGCATACATGTTTTAATAATGAAAGGCTATAAATTTTCCTTTAGCGTTAACATGACAATAAAATTTAAGTCTCTTCTTTCATGAACTTCGGATCAGCAGATTTATATTACTTATGTAGATATTATTGTCCGTTTCCTTCGAAACTTGACACGTATGATTGGCACTGACTAAAAAAACTTTTCTTTTAAACAAGTGGGCAGGAATACGACATAAAAATAAAATAGTTCAATTTGCGCTAGAGAGTTAAAATTTGATACGCCAGTAGGTCAAGATGAGAAATCAACTAGAAAAATCTAAGAAGCCAAATATTTAAACCAGGAGTGGCAGGGGCTACGCCTTTTTTATTATACATACATATGTATGTATATTTTCTCAATTTAACTAATATTATCTAAATGCCAAACGTAATACAGAAAAGTCAAACATAAATTAACACCGAGTTTGACGTTTTATGTTCGCAATAATTGTCTACGAAAAACTGTTGACAATTATTGCGGCAATTATTGCAAGTACTGGCAATAAGCAGTCTCCATTGGCAATATCAATAATTTGCCATTTGCTGCGATATATGTGTTAATACATTTATTGCACGTCCAGATGGGGGTTATAGAAATTTGTGCTTTTTAAAATTTTCAAATTTAATTTAATGACGATCATTAAAATTTATGTAGTTTTTATTAACATTAAAGTACACCAACAGGAGTATGAAGTTCTTTTTCATATCAATTTTTTCATGTTTTATTTTGAATATCGTTACATCACTAATACATATGAACATAATATATGTAGGTAATAGTGGCCTGCGTAAGCAGTCTTGAAATGTAAGTACGTCATGTTTTTTAAATGTATTCTCGCGGCATGCATTATACTAAGCAAATAATAAATGCAGTCGTACTATAAACGAAGCACGATGGATGTATTGGTGTACGTGTATATGACTGTTAACAAGAGATGTCGCCAAGACGTCTTGTTTATAACAAACATTGAATAGAAGTACTGTTGATACATGTATGCTTGTTATTTTGCATATTGTACGTTTGGATGTGTGTGTAAGATTTAGATGGTAAGCTATTATGCTTTTGTTTAAGAGAGGTTTTGTAAAGCAAGCGCACATAACTCACGTAAATGCATGTGTGCGTTTGTATGTCTGCAGAAAAATAAGAGAGCATACACAAATTATGAAGGTATGTATGTATGTAAATGCATGACGATTGTTTACGCACCAATGAGAGAAAAAAGCACAAACACCACAAGTTTTTCAGTCACGAACTATTTTCTTCTTTACTCTTATACCTGCAATAAGTTAAGCAAATGTATTGCCGACAACGTTGGTTAGCGTTTGTTTCAGAAGATTTCCCTGTAGTAAAGCATTTGAAATTGCCCTCATGACTTAAAAGTTCTTGTAAGACGTCTTGCGCAGATGTTTAATAGGTAACACGTATGATCAATTAGATAAATAAATGAAAAAAACATACGAATTTTTGTATGAAATTAGTAATTTTTTTCTGCTATGTAACATTTTCCAAGACCCCCTCCCCCCTTCATGACAAATTGTAACAAAACTCGAACCCCCCCCCCCCCTCTCTAAAGCATTACGTAATATACGGACAGCCCCTAAGCGAAGGACGATGGATGTATACGTTTGGTATAGGTATATGAGTGTCAAGAAGCGATGTCCCCATAACTTCTTGTTCATAACAAACACTCAAAAGAAGAACTGTTGATGTGTGTATGCTTGTTATTTTGCATATAGTACGTTTGAATTACCTATTATGTGTTAAAGGGAGGTTTTTTTAGAGCAAGCGCACACAACTAATGTCAATGCATGTGTGCGATTGTATGTGCGCGGAAAAATAAAAGAGCATACACACAACTTATGTAGGTATACGCGGTCATGCATAGAAAGACGCACAAGCATCACAAATTTTTTAGTCACGAACTATTTTCTTCTTTACTCCTATACCGGCAATAAGTTAAACAATTGTATTGCCAGCAGTGTCGTTTAGCGTTTGTTTAAGAACATTTCGCTGTAGTGAAACATTTGAAAAATCCCTCATGTATTAAAAGTTCTTGTAAAAGGTCTTGTGCAGGTCTTAAATACGTACATACAAACATATTTTCATTTGTACTTTGTGGTCCCATTGAGGTAGTTTACACGAGAACAATTTTTAAGCCGCAAAATTTTTGTTCTTTTCCAAATTACACGAGCCTAATTAATCTGGCATAATATGTATACGTATACACAGCTTTCTGTGTGTTAGTGTTTTACTTATTAATTGGAAGTTTGGTTTTCGTTATAAACGTATCGGAACATACTTGCAGGAAAAATGGTAATAAATGAGCAATTGTTTATTATTGGCAATATTTACTAAAAACAATAAAAACGAAATAATTGTTTTCATTATCTTATATGAAATAATTCGAAAATGTATTCATATTTCTAAATAGGTACATCATCCAGAAGAACTTTTTGTAACTTTTTTTTAAAGAATTAAATAAAATCTCGTTCATTTTATTTTCATACAGCCTTATTTATAAAACTTATTAAGGCTTTAAAAAGGTTTTTTAAAACAAATTTGCATACAAAATTTTCTTACAAAGTCTATAAAGCCTTAATAATTTTTATAAATAAGACTGATATAATTTATTTAACACGAAAAAACAATAAATTCACTTATTATTTTTAAAGTTAGTTGACGTGACCAACCCCCCTTCTTCTTTTAAATTCATGTTTCCACGACGATGGCCAACTAAAGACTAAATACGCTCTGTAAAATAAAAACCACCGAACCTGTGGTTTCGCAAGTGTGTATGTATTGGTTTTGTGCTGCTAATGCGGGGTTGAAGCTGGTTAAAAAATTATGCCAACCAAAAAAACCACTCTCTTCACCGAATTTGCCAACAAACAGGCATGTTGTGCCAGCATAATTAATCCCGTGTAAACTACCTCATTCGCAGTATGCTTTTAGTAAGTAAAAGGTAAAAATTAATATTTTTGAAGAAAAATTTTTAAAATGAAATTCGTAATCAGCTTAAAACAAACTTTAATCACTTTTTTAATTCTGATTAACTTTTTCGCCATCTGCTTTTTAATTCAACACTAAAAATTATTTCTTTTAATTTTTTAAAACTAACTTGTATATTTCACTAAGAGCCAAAATTACAAGCATAAGTTAATTATTAGAAAACTAAAATGATAACTATTGTTTAACTAATACTTCATATTGAATTATTGCTGAAATTGGTTCGGAAAAACTGTTACAGCTAAATACAAAGAATATGCTTGAAAATATATGTGTGCAATGTGTATAAAAATTTTTACAATGCAACAATACTAAAAAAGTGTACAACGAATCAGCTGTTTGAGATTTGAGACTTGGCGGTTAACTAAGGGTAAACAAAGAGCTGTGAATCAAATATTATTGGTTAAGCTATTACTATTAGTTAACTAATGACTGTAAATTTTGGGCCTAAGTGTACATTTTCTGTTGTTTATTTTTATTATTGTGCTAAGATTTTTATAGGCATACTACATTTGTCTCTTTCTAGCCGATTGCGTGTTCCTTTGCGGCACTATATAAACCGAACGCGTGGATTGATTTTGATAACTCTTACGTTAATAGATTTGTCTTAATCCAGGGAGTGTCTCTAAGGATATGTTAGTTATCAAAATTGAATATGGCGGCCAACAGACGCAATTTTGTAAATAGTAAAAATATATAATGTTGGCAAACTATATTAAAATGGGTATCATTCGATAGGTATTTTAAAATCATCTTTAAGACTGTTCATTTCGAAGGACCATTTAGGATATTTAACTGTTCAAAGTTGGTCTCAGTCGGGTTTTTGACTTTTCTGTATAAATACTTGTTAAAAGTATGCAAATCGTCATAATCATAACCTTGTAATTGAAATGTTTTGCATGTGTAAGTAGAAAAGTGTCGAAAAAAAATAAATATGGTGTAAAAATGCAGACATAAACACAGAAAAAAATACCAATGTAAAATCAACATGCCAAAAGGTTAATTCAAATTCATTAAAATCACATTAAATTTACTATGTTGTTTGAGTGTGTTGGTGGTTATTTGCTTTGTTCATAGCTGCAATACACTTTGTGCTTAGTTGTTGTTGTTGTTTTTGTATTGTTGTTGTTTTTTTGTTTGTAAACAGCCAATAAACTGCTGCTGGCTGGTAGGCAGTGTGTTAGTCTTGTATTCGGAGGATCACTGGTTCGAATCCTGGAGTCAAGTTAAAGTTTATTTTTATTATTTTTTTAATTAAAAGTTTTCAAGCCAAAGCATTTTGTTCTTTTTTTTAACTAAACTAAAACTTTTCAAATAAATGATAAGAAATAATGTTCAATTATAATTTAATTCAAGATGGTTTATATTTAGTGTATACCTTAAGAATATTTAAAGTTGTTGTGGCTGCAGGGGTAAGCACGTTGACTACCACGCGATGAGTTCCGAGTTCAAATCTTGGCAGGGCAAGCCAATAATTTATATGTATATTAAAAAAATTTTCTGATGTCAATGTCAACTACAAGTAAGTTAAAGAATTAGTAAAATACAATTACTACATTAAATTAAATTCATGTTGATCTAATTTGAAGTAACTTTGATTCAACATGATTCTTAATTTTGATTTTGACAGTACTTAAATGTTAATTCAACGTGAAATAAAGTTATTTCAAAGGAAAAATTTATTTGGACAATTACTATACATCATGTTAAATTAACATGAAACACACATGAAGCAAAATCATTACCAAAAAATGTAAAATTAACCCTATTTTTAACGATTCTACACTGTTTGTTTTCTGTGTATCCTCTTTCTAAATCCGTTTATAAATTGCAAACCGGTATTTAACTTACTTAGAGGTTGATAAGTGCATACGTGTACGAAATTCGGTTTTTTATCCGTATCTCGAGATTTTGGGGGTGTATGGAATATTTCAAATACAGATTATTGTGTGCTCGGTAATACATAACAGAAAAAATAACACATCCCAGGTATTTATCTATATAATTATTTTACGTGTATAATAATAAATGTCCTGTAGTGAATAAAATAACAACTTATATACTTATATCATTACGTGAAAGTACTTTTTGTAGTACTTTCCAGTTAATAATGAAATATATATAGAGAAAACTTTATTGATCGTGAAAATTAGCTTTGAAACAATAATATAACTGGTTTACTATAATTTTTATTACAAAATTTAAGTATTTTCTCATATTCTCTAATATACATACATATATACATACATACGAGTATTCACGTTGTTCTTCGTAAAATTATAATTTTTAACGATCCAAAAAAGGTACAAGTGTTATAATTTTGTTACAAAATTATATATATTTTTATTAGATAAAATTACCAATTAACTTTAGAATAATCTTAGGCAAAAAGTAATCTAAAAAATTTTGCGCTTTTGTAAGCAAAACAACCCATTACATTTTGAATACTTTTCGGCAATATGTAATCTATTAACTTTTGGATGTTTGCAGGCAAAAAATATAGGGTACCATATACTTTTTGAACTTCACAAACATAAATAATGTAAGTACTTACGACTGGAGAGTACATACACTTTTTTGCATTCTAGCAAGCAACCTTTTTTGCTGGGTAGTGTTAATGATGTAGAACAATTCTATATTTATAATGTGTAAAATATTTATACAAATGTTTTCTGCACTAATTTCTTAAAAGGTACAATTTTTTATCTAAGCTAAATTGCATGCACAATAGTTCAACAACTTTAAACTAATTTTCTGTTAAAGCAGTTGGTTTGACTAATACAATAAAGGGGTGATATATAGTATTCATATGCTGCTTACTTCCGTTGTGAAATTTTAAGCTAATCAAAAATTTTTAATTCGTCAAAACGCTTAAGAGTGTATTTTAAAGTGTTAGTAGTTCTCGTGTTGGAGGAAAACATGAGTTTTACTTTTTTGGTTGCAAAGTCTTTGTCGGCAAAAGCTTCAATGCTGTTGTCTTGTGAATCTTCCTTTGTCATGGCGACCATGGGCAGAAATGCGTAAGACGAAAAGAATCCATATAATTCGCGGGAGTGTATCTCTCTTTTTATATCATCAAATGAAGGAATAGAATTATAGTGCATATCTTTTAAGGATTGATTGAAAGTTTCATAGTATGATTCAATTAAAAAGTTGCGGCGATTTAGCAATACGTCTAGTTGTACGCTGCTGTTTAAAAAAAAATTTATATCGCAGCCAGGACTTCCAAAGAAACTATTTTGAAAATCGACCTATGGAAGAAATATATTCGGAAATTGTTGGTTTAATTATTTTGGTAAGTCAATGACTTACAAACAGGATATCTTGAGGTGTTTCTGGCTCTTCTTCGGCGTATTTAAATAAGAAATTATTTACCCATAAATCACCGTGATTTAATACTGTAACTTCACCAGGTATTTCTTTAGCGGTTTTTACCAAGTTTTCAATTAAATTATCGCAATGTCTATGTAGTTTTTCGGATATCGTCTCATAACCATCCCAGGTTTTTACTAAGTCCGCCAATGTTCTCAATAATAATGTCATAAAGTCTATAAATCTCTTATTAGATCGAATATAGTTTTCATCTAACATTCCAGTTCGAAAATGTTCTTGTACGCTAGAATCCTTGGAAAGTATTAAATCAATACAAAAAATTTATTTAAAAAAGTTAACTTACCTTTTTAATCAAAATCATTGATGATGCATGAAATTTGGCCAATTTTTTTAGTGTAACAATACAGTGGTCTTCGTTTAAGCCATTTTGCCGACTAGCTAATTTGTATCCATACTGCGCTAAATCATCAAAAATAATCGTTTGCATTGGCTGCCTTGTTGTATAGAAGCACCTTAAATAAAATACGAGTACATTCAAAAACTATTAATTTTTTCATACAAAACAATAAAACAATGTACCAGACAAACTGAGCAGTACCTCGAAAAACTCTCAAATGTCATATAAAAAGAAATGTTTTTTTTTAACTGATAGTTACATTCAGAGACTAAACCTTAACCTTCATATGCAAGAAAAATAACGTGTGCTCGAAGTGTACATTAAAATAAAATTTCCACAGAAAATTCGGTTTTAGCGTACACTTCACACCCCAGCTAAAAAAATTATATATGGTCCATATATTTTTAATATATGAATGTATATAACTATATATGAATATGTATGAATTCATGTATGGAAATATATGGGATTATACATGGCAAAACTATTATATGTGAACTAATATATGGACTAATATATGAAATGTATTATAACATATGAGCTCATATATGAACATTTAATTATAAAGCTCTTCATATGTGGATCCATATATAAATATAAGATTTTATATATGGAGCCATATAAGAATGTATACATACATGATATCTCACATAAGATCGTTTTTGCAATCAAAAAAAGATTGGAATTTTATCACTGCTGAATTGGAAATCCATTGGAAAATACATACGGTATGCAAAGTTTATATGCGTACCCTCAACGTTTAAAAGAGAAAAACTTTTTGTTACAAAAAAACCATTCTTGTATGATTTTATACATTGTGGCCCCTTTTAATATATCAAATAATCAAAAGGATAATCCAGTCATTAATTTTATAGAAAATAACAAAATTCTCTAGATAAAAAGCAAAGTTCATATTACTGTATTGAAAACTATTGTTAGACGGATTATTTTTTCTTTTATAATTAATTGCATTAGTTTTTAATCTGATTTCTTAAGCCAAATGTTATGTACGAATATGATGAATATGAATATGACTTTTAGTTCGTTTTGAATTATTTGTCCAAACAAATGTTTCATTAAATACAACCTCTCTCTCAAGTCTAAAAAAATTAATTTTAGTAATTTAATTTATTGCACAGCAGTGCGCTTTTGTGAATCAATAGTGTATGCATATGAACTTTGCATACTGTGGAGGGAATTTACACGTACATGTATGGAAATGTATGAATATATATAATCATATATGCCCATATACCCTCATTTTTGGGATCCGAACCATATATGGGATATCATATATGCTCCATACATATTTTTTTAGCTGGGACGTTATATTTTTCCATATAGCGGTAAATGCTCGTATACACCCCAAATCTGTAGTTTAAAGTAAATTAAAGCTTGTCTGAAACTTTATATGATGCAGTTTTATTTGTCTTCACTGATGAGTTATATATGTAACAAAGAATTTTGAATTAAGTTCAAACATAACGGTAATGTTTTTGCAATAATACAATAAAATTGGATGGACAAAACTTTAAATAAAGGTTGAGATACTTTATAATGAAATAATAACATACAGTAGAATCTCACAAATTCGAACCGTCCACAAGTTAGAACCGACGATTTTAATATATTGTACGCTTTGGAAATGTGTGGTTTTTTCTTACTTCCACTAGAAAATATTTTTTTCTATGACTTTGAACTAAAGGCTGGAACAGAATAGTAGCTGTAGTACGATAGCGCTGCAAGATGTCAAAAGTTAAAAACTGTTGTTTTAAAGGGAAGTGAACAGAGCGCGTAGTTAGGGTAGTCGTTGCAGTGGAAGTTGAAGCGATAAATTCGAAATGTTGAACATATATTAGTGACTTTTGTATATTTCCAGCTTCCTGACAGTTTTGCCGATTTTTAAACAATATTAAACTTCGTTATTATCCCGCTGTTAGTAAGTTTTTAGAAAATGGTCATCATTTTCGCCATATTTTTGCATTCCTCACAGTCTTACAGATTTTGAATTAATATTATGGCTTATTTAAAATTTTGCAATTTTTCACGATTTTTTTAAAAGTTTGCGAAAAAATTACTTTTGCATGTTTTCAGATATTCCTCCTTATTCTGGTTGGCGTATTTCAACTTCGATTACGAGGATTTTGTAATAGATTAAGGGCCAAATTTGCAGTTTTTATTTAATTATTACTAAACTAAAATGATAACTATTGTTTAACTAATACTTCATATTCACAGTGCATTGTTTAAGTTAAGTTTTTAATATGATCAAAGAATGGTAATCCTGTCAAACAATTAAGTTTCACTATTGGCTGCTCTGCTATAACATATGGTTTTTGTTATATTATTTCTTAAAAATGTATGAAACAGTGCTTGCTCGTCTAACTTTACCGTGCAAGATATTGAATTAGTACTTAATATAGTTCAGAAAAATCAAAATATAATAGAGAATAAAATAAAAAGAATGTGTTACCGTTGAATACAGAGATAAGTATGTTAGAAAATTATATAAAACTTTTCAGACTACATCAATGCTAATAAAGTTTACAACGAGTCAGCTGTTGTCTAAATATTTCTTAACCAGTAAAATTTAGCGGTTTAACTAATAGTAAACCAAGAGCTGTGAATCAAATATTATTGGTAAAACTATTGCTATTAGTTAACTAATGACTGTAAATTTGGGCCTAAGGAACACTTCAAACGATTTTGTTCAATATAATTAAATTGTCGTAGTAGAAGTCGAAATAATCCAACCACGAGAAGGCAAAATATTGTAATTTTGTATATAACAAAACTTAGGAAAATATTTTTATAAAAAAAATAATGTACTAGATTAGGTAGGATTGAAAAATAGTTTTTGTACAAAAATTGTCTTTAAAAATACAAACTTTTAAAGAGAAAACAAAACTCAAGTGGAGGAAGTGTTCAAATAAACGTTGATACTACAAATTCGAAAAATTAGCATTATTAACGAGCAAGAATTATAAATCACATTTCTGTCTTTCGTAATAGACATCATGTTGAATCATTTGATCTCCCACAACACAACAATGTGTATAGTTAAAGGCCTCCCTGTGAGTGTACTCGAAATCCCGCTTAGTGCATTTGTTAAAAATTTTTCATCTTTAGATAATTAAATATTTTTCACTACGCACACCTTTGTTAACCCAAGATATGAAATTATTTTTTTTTTTTAATTTCACGACACATTTTGGATTTACCTGAAAGTGGGCAACAGAGCCATAATATACTATATGCAGGTACTGGTGTAACAAACGTAGGGTATTAAAAACTTTTAATTACTACTGCTGTATGACTAAAATGTATGGTTGCGAAAAACAATGAACTGTCTGCCCTTAATCAAATAACTAACTTACTTTGCTCCAAACTTGGAACCGTCTTCAGTCAATAGTTCTAATTTACCCAAAACATTTAAGTAAAATATCTTCTCTTTTATAAATACAGACAGATCTTCTAAAAATGTTGTCGCTGGTGTAATCGCTATGCTTTTAACGATCAATGACATATTCTCATCATACTGACATTTCCCTCTTCGGTATACTGCTTTGACCCGATAAATTTGGCTACAATAATTTTCACCGCCGCCATTTGACTCGGCCAATGTAATTTCGGTTATTTCTATATGCTTTTCGTGTAATCCATCCTCTAGAGCAGTTTTAAAAAAATCCTTGTTTAAGTAAGCGGGTAGCTCGGTATTGTTATATAAAATCATGATGAGCAGTTACTTTTTTATAATATTGGTTATTGTGTTAGATGTATTTAATTTGTTTATTTTTCCGCGAAACGTTTGACGTAGTAAAATTATACTTAATAAATAAATTTGTTTTGTTTTCGTATTGGGTTTTATATAAAACTGTATTGCTCTATATTTGTCTTTCTCCATTTTTATTTCTTGAAGTAGAGATGGGCGCGTGCCGTATTTTTTCGTGAGATGAAAATGCACGACTCAACACGAAGTATTCGTGCGTTGTCGGGTCTTATCGTATTGAGCAAAATTTACACGAAAAAACGAGAAATGATATTAGGTGTACAATGCGTTACATTACATTAAGGGTGTTTAATGAAGTAGTTAGCACGTTGACTATAAAACCAAAAGTACTGGTTCCCTGTATCCAACAGTCATTAAATATGAACACAACACGTATTTTGTGTGTACATTAGTGCCCCTTTGTGTCAATTGTTCTAGTTACTGGTCACTGAAGCACCCTGCTCTGATCTGATAACCGATGAAATTAGTACTAACCACAGCTTCAAAAAGACATTGAATACACTTCCTTTTAATACCAGAGGTGCCGCAACACTGCATTATTAAAAACGTGCAAAAACAGAGTTGTAAACAGAATAAAGCTTTTCTCTGTCTTTTGCTTCACCCCATGTCTTCTCTATCTCTATCCCTTTCCTAAGGAAGGTAACACCTTCTAACAGTAGTAGGCATTCATTGCCTGTCAAAAAAAAACGATACGTAAGCATGAATTTTCAGTAAAGAAATTATATATGTATGTATATATTTGTTTTTTTTTTATAAGCAAAATTACATGTGATAATTACTTATAAAAAAATAATACCAAAGTTAATTTTAAATATTCTGACAAACACGTAGTATTACAGAACAACTAGCTGTGTTCGAAGGTCACTACACTTGAACCATCAGCGTACTCTTGTGTTTGGTCCACTGTGTGGTGGCAGTTGATGTAGTTTTCTGCTTTATGTACTCAGCTTTTATTGCAAATGAAATATGTGAATTGTTTTTATTAATTTTTCACAACAGTCTTGTTATTGTCGTTTATTCTTTAATAATGTTTATCTCAGCCGAACTCAGCTAGACTTGAATTTTTATAAAATTGTTATCAGAATTTACAAAATTATTTGTACCCAATAAAAAAAGAGACTCCAAAAAATCATGAAAATGTGGAGTTTGCGATCTCGAAGTAGTGAAAATTTCGATCCGATCTAATGATTTTTACATAGGGTTGTCATTGCAAGAAGTTCTCTTTTTCGATGCTTGGTCACTGAAATGGAAGCGATATTAAGAAAAATTCACTTTTTTGTGTTCTATAATAATATGTTTATCTAAAAAAAATGGTAAATAGTCGCTTTTTTAACAATTCGTTTCTTTTTATACGAATTTAAGCCCGAAACAGTGTTTTAAGCAAATAACTTTTAAATTTTAGACTAAAAATAGTTCATAAATTTCTTTAAAAAAAACTAATTTTTTTTTTTAATTCGGGTGAGTATTTTCTAACACTATGGAGGAGTTACAAGGTTTTGTGTGACTAAAGTCAGCTTCTAGGTGGCTTTTTACTCACTCTCGGCAAATTAAATATATCGATTTTTTAGAAGCAATGAAAATGTAGTTCCACTAGAATGACTTCCATTTTTTTCACTGGGTAGGACCGTATTCATACAAAACATGTACTGATACAATGAATTTGGTTACTGAAAATGAAATTTAGTTTTTTCTGTGTATATCAGTGCATACCAAATTTTTTCTTGAATCTGAGCCAAAACTACCGCACCTCATCAACTCTGAAGATCTCAATGACTTAATAAGAGACTTATAGCTAATAAATCACTGAATGTTTAAAATAGTTTAAGTTAATTTTCACACAAAATTTAAATTGATTTAAATATACTTTAATTTTGTTAGTGGCTAATTAAAGTTAAAATCAAATTACGTTGAAAGTATGGTAGCTCTACAATATTTCCAAATATTATGGAAAGCTTTCCATAATAAATAATAATGAACAGCTGTTCAATAGAAATATGAAAGTTGATTTATCAATTTGCAGAAAAGTGAAATATCAAAAAAAAAACATTTTATGATACAAAAAGAGCATCAGAGTGCATTTTTCTATTTATATATTTTATTAAATGAAAATATGTGTTACATTTGTTGTATATTTTCGAAAATTAAACGAAATTTATTTTAATACGACCACATGATGTTTATGTACATGAATTCAAAAAATACACACATGCACAAAGCATATGGTATGTTTGTAAAACTTAAACAAATCTTAAATGCACAATGTTGGCTATTTATTAATTTTTCATTTCATTAAATATTCTGGTGAAAAACAAAATTTTGTGTTTAAATCAGATTTAAAAATAAAATACATATAATCATTGACTGATTTATTTGCTCTTAAATCTATCAAAAAGTAAAGCAGACTTATTAGCATCATGGTTAAAACAATGGAATCTACTTAATTCTGATGTATGAATATCCCATCAAAGAGAACGTCATAAAGAATTTACTTGTTTCTTTAGTAAGGAAGATGGACTCTGTTTTTGTCACAACGTGGAAGGTTAGTTTGAAGAAATTATAATTCCATGTCATACTACTGAATGGCGCTTTCTTATTGATAGCTAAACAAAAAGTCTAGAAGCTGTTCTACTACACAACCGGAACAAATTTGCTTCTTTTCATTGGTACATTCCATACATCTTAAATACAATTATGACAGTATTAAAATTATATTAACTGAAATTAAATATATGGAATACAAGTGGGAAGTTATTGGAGACTCCAAGAAGGTGTGTGTGGTGGCCGGAATACTAAATAATTCTGTTATCTTTGTTAGAGAATGCAATAGTAAATGGGAGGCAATAATCGATCCTGAAATTGGGTCTGATTAAACAATTTGTAAATACTCTTAATCATGAGTCCAAAGCCTTCACATATTTGAATAGTTTTTTTTTTTCAAAGAATTAGAAGCAAAAATTAAAGCAGTAGGCCCTCAAATAAAAAAAAATTCATTGTAATATTTTCCCCGACTTACTTAGCAGTGAGAAGAAAAAAGCTTGGAACAGTTTTAAGGCAATAGCTCATGGTTTTCTTGGAAAACATAGAGCTGAAAATTGTAACGAGCTGATCACTGAAATGATTAAGAATTTTTCCATAATCGGATGTAGAATGTCTCTAAATATGCACCTGTTACATTCTTATTTGGATCAATTAAAAGATAATATGGGAGCTTGTTCTTGTTCGTAACAAGCAATCAAAAGAAGTAATGTTGATGCGTGTATGCTTCCGGTGACCATTCATCCTTTTACATTTTTTTTTAAGTGTAATTTTTTTTAATCAATTGTCCTGAAATGTCTTTTTATTTTGATTAATAATTTTTTTCTTTAAACTGCAAAATTATAGGTTTTATTTTATTAAAACCCGAAAATGTCAACATCAATAGAATTGAAATTACTAGTACTGAAAAAAGTACATATCGCACACTAAATCATAAACAGTCAAAATTCAAAAAATCGTAGATGTTGAGGAGTGGCAAAAACTGTTTGTAATGTAGAAATGACGAAAGTATGAAACACAAAAACAGGCATAATGATATTTTATATTATTCAGGAAGACTGTGTTGTAATAGAAAATTTTCAATTCATTGGAAATTGGTTCAGTAAACTGTTTTATGAAAAAACAGAACAATCTTGATATATGTATTTGAGTTGAGACTGTTTATGATTTAGTGTGCGATATATTCAATTTGTTCAATCTGTTATTTCATACCCAAACAAGACATATCAATCAGGTACCCGCAATTCTAAAATAATTATCACAACAACAAAAACGACTTGAATTTTTTTGGTATAAATTAACATCAGACTTTTCAATACAGGTTAAAATGATCAAATTGTATGTACGTTTCTTGCAGGAAATATCGAACACCATACAAGACTAAATATAACCCAAATAAAAGCCTATTTTTATGATTATGCTCACACAATCCATATTTGACATTTGGCTTGGTTTACATACATCAGTCTTCTGACTTAGTCAGCTTATTAACCCTAGACGCACTTTCTTCGTCGATTTGACGAACATCGTTTACTCTTTCTCATTTAATTTCTTTGTTACTCATTGCTGTGTGCTCATTTTTCTTATAGCTCTAGCCATTACCAAGCTGCTGAAGTGTCCACAAGTGCAGTTTCGTCAGATGTGTGTAAGTATGTAAGTTTGTGCTCGTCAAATCGACGATTGATCTCTGTGCCTCTTGCACTAAATGACTGAAAAATGCAACCAAACTAAGTTTATTTTTTAGTTTTAATTGTCAGTTTTAAGATTTTAGCAAATGCCTGAAATAATTTTTCATTTACATACTGCCTTTTGTGATATTTTTTACTACTTTAAAAAAGGAAAAAAAATAAACTTGAAGTTAATTTTTTTGTTTATTAGTTTTAAGTTGCATTGCAATAAGCAAACTTTATGGTTAACTAAATTGTTTTTCCAATAAAACCAAAATTTTATGTTTTTTTTAATTGGAAGCGTTTGGGCCATGAAGCCCATGGACTCATCTATTGATATTTAACATTAGCTTGTCATTGAAACTCTACCACTAGACTGTAGCACTGCTGAGTAAGTAGTTCTTTAGGGACCACATGGAGACATTGTCACCAAAGATTCACTAGTAAATTTCAGGGGCTCTAGTCTACAACATCTATATTTCCTCGCTCGATGTAAAATAGTAATGATTTACTAGTCACAGTGTCAATAGTGTGTACTTCTTACTAGGCGTACCCAGCCAATGTTATCACGTATTGACATATAACATAGGGTTGTCATTGAAAATCCACCAGTAGACTTTAACACCCTTCTTTTGCGACCATATGTAGACATTTGAACCAAAGATTCACTAATACATTTAAGTGACCTTCGTCTACAATTTTATAAGGGTTGGGACAACAAACTTAAACACATACATACTAGTGACCTGCACAAGACCATTTATAATACATTTCAGGACATGCGAGATTTTTCAAAGGCTTTACTAAAGCGAAATATTCTAAAACAAACGCTAAACAACACTGTTGGCAAGACATTTTTTTCAGTTGTTTGTCTTGCCAACACAGTTGTTTAGCGTTTGTTTTAGAATATTTCGTTGTAGTAAAGGTTTTTAAAAATCTCTCATATCTTGAAAGGTCTTATAAATGGTCTTGTGCAGGTCACTAATACATACATATCGAGCCTTGAGCGCAACATTATCGTAAGCGACATCCGGTCAATTTTTTTTTTATTTGAGAAATTAAGATTTCATGACATAGCTAAAAATTCGAAATTGTCAAAATATTAAAATTTATTATAGTTTCAAAAATACGGCGGCTGATATTTTACAGTAAGTAGATGTTTACATTAAAAAAAACAAAAATTATCGTAAGCGACACATATTTATTGGAATATTTTATTTATTAGAGAAATTTAAATTAATATATATTCACCTAAAGCAGAAGTGTTAACGATTTTATTAGTGAATAAGAATTCAAATAAAAATTAACTTGCACTGTGTAGTGTAGGCACTCAAAAAATTTTGATTTTTTGACATATTTCCTCATTTTTGGTAGTAATACATATACGATAATATCAAGTAACTACTTGCATGTGGCAACGGGGGTTATCAAGCGAAAATAATTGTTTTAAAAATTTAATCAACGCTAGTTTTATATAACCGTTTTCCTTATATGTGACCTTCTCCGAGAAAACGGACCTAGTATGTGAAAATTAAGTGTTGAGAAAAACGCATTTAAAAAATAACAATTTAATGTTTTTCTCAGTTTTATCGATTTTCCCAAGTTCCCGTGTTTTGACAAACTATGTCCCTTTTCTCGGAGAGGTTCACATACACGAAATATTTCAAAATAAATAACATTTATAATTTTTTCCCAATTTCTTTTTCTATTAGATAAAAACAAAAACAAAAAAAAAACTGTAAGCAACAAAATTTTTTAATTTCATCCATTAATATGAAAAAAGTGCTAAATATGAAAATACCAAATTCTTTTTGCTCCCAATCACTGGCCAGAACCAAACTATCACAAACTGCATTAAAACATTTTCAATTTGGAAATAATAAAAGAAAACGCTCTCCTGTAAAGTTTGGTTATTGTCGCTTACGATAATGTTGCACTCAATGCTCGATATGTATGTAATTTTTTAATATTATTGTATAATATAATAAAAAAGAAAACAAACTATTGACGCGTTCGTTGACAATGTCACCAGAAATACACTTGAACTGTTGTCTCTAACGTATCTCTACTCGCGCAAAGTTGTCGACATTTCAACTAGTACAATTGTTGCTAGAAAAAGAGTGTTGTGTATACACGTAAGACGTATATGCGCCAATGCGTATGAAGAAGAAAGTATCATAAATTCTTCCGTCAGGAATTATTTTCTTCTTTACTCCTATAGCTGTAATAACTGAAACAAATGTCTTGCCAACAGTGTTGTTAAGCATTTATTTTAGAAGATTTCGCTTAAAGCATTTGAAAAATCCCGCATGTCTTGAAAGTTCTTGTAAATGGTCTTACGCAGTGGTCTAGTATGTATAACCCGAGCGCAGAAATGTTGTTGACCGGTGTTATCACATATAATTTGGCTTACAAAGCGAATATTTGGCATCGTCAAACAAGCGATATCAGTTAATTTATTGATCGCATATCGTGATAAAGTAACTGTTTTTCCAAAAAAAATATGTATGTATGTATGTATGAATGTGAATAAAAGTGCTGTTCCATCTGTAACTAGGGGCCGGGGGGTATAACTATTAAGGTATCAGAAGCTCTTAATTCAGTATGATGTTCGATGGACTGAACACATTTTTCAAGTCTTAAAGAAGCATTCAATTCAAGTGCCTAGGACAGCTACGTCCAAACACACATACATAAATAGCTTTGAAAGCTCTTAAATTCGTTCTTGTTTCTTTGCAAAGTAAGAGCAAGCATTGATGTCTGTTGTTGGGATGTTGTACTCTCGTCGGTGTGAAAGCACAAAAACCTATTTGTAAAAGTTTGCACATTGTGCATATGGGTTGGACGTAGCTGGCCTAGGATTTTTGAAACAGTACAAGCGATACTTCACCACATCTGTCATACTTACTAGTTATACCACTTTCATCCGACAACTCTCATGTATGAGCCGACGCCTCAAAGTCTATTTTTAAGCTGCTCGACCGCAAACAGGGAACTTTTTCCTGAATTCCGGACATCTTTACAAACAACATTTGCTTCATTCAGAGCACATCCTTTTGTGGTGGGTTGGCCAATAAATCGCACTGTGCATTACAGAGAGAATTCCTTTTTTAGCCTTACTGTTCGTATGTGGCACAAACTACCTGTGGATGCCTTTCCTGTCACTTCCAAAGGGAAAAAGTTCAAATCGAATGTCCTCAGACACTATTCCCTCTATCCTCCTCACATAACCTATTTAACTAGTTCTAGCACAATGCATTACATTACTAGAATTCATGCCTTGGTGCTAGTCGTATTATATAAAAAACAAATTGAATAGAACATGCATACATACACACATATATACCGAACGAAAAGTTAAATTAAACATAAATAAATTTAAAAATATAATTTTCCTTGCTATTTAATTTGATATCGTGTGTGTTGTGTCTGTGTTTTGTTATGAAAATTTTTCACGTACGTGTTGGACAGCTGGGTATTCGTATTCGGGTCGAATCGTGTTGGAAAAATTCTACACGCGCCCATCTCTAGTTTGAAGTATTGGTTTAGCCCATATTTTATAGTTTTCACTCATATAAATTTATTTCTTATCGCAGAACTTTCCATCTCACCTGTCTGATGACTTTCGCGATATCTTGCCAACTACTTATCACAGTTGTGTCAGTTTCATACATACAAACATGAGCACTTAAAATACCTTACTTTTATCTTACGAAGTCCTTAGAGATAATATATCTTTGTTTGCTTTTAATTACTATTATTTTCAATTATCTCTACATTTTTCTTTTTAATTACTGTCTGGCTATCAGCGGACATTGATTAAGAAATGTAGAGCTTTTAATGTCATACTTAATATTTCTGAATTTTTTTCAAGTTTTCACGTACAAATATAGACTTTTAAGGATTTAAGGCGTAAAGATAATAACAACAAATATAATTATGCAGGTTTGGTTAGGCTGGCAGGCTGTGTGTTTTGGGTCCAATTAATGGGTCTCTTTGTATCACCTGAGAGTAGAAAAAACATAGTGCAAGCATGCTGATGGGGAAGTAACAGATAGTGAGAGCAAAAGCTTCATTAATTTTTCCGCTATAATATTTTCGTTGCAGCGCCTCTGGTGTTAAGTAGATGTATTTCTTTAAGATGCAGCCATTTCATTTCATAATTTTGGTATGAGTGGTTCTGACCAGTCATTTATAAGTAGTGTGAAAATTGAAACTATTTCCTTAAAATGCACAAAATTATAATCACTAGGCAAAATATAAAATTCAAAACTAAAAAATATGCAGAAAATATCTAAAAACTTTGCGTAAGTAAATCTTTCTCAAGTAATTTTGAATTCGCCGTAAATATTACCAGTATATTATCAAAGTTGTTCCCAAATTATTTTTGGATATTCTCACTTTAAGTGAACTTAAAATGATTAATTGGGCTCAATTAAGCAGAGATTTTTTTTTAATTTTAGGGCCGAACCCATGATGCGACAAGTCGAACGTTGTCGATATCGCATCGGTGCGCCTCAGAAGCTATGTACGAATTAGTCATAGACTCACGCGTTGATTTTGCCAATAATAAGGCCTTGCTATTGTTTTTGTCATTATTTTATGTGCTTTTATTAGATACTCGTATGTACAAATGTAATGATTTGTAACGCTTGAGTCACGCGTGATTGTAGTTGCATTTGTATATAATAATGTTAAAAAGTAACGTTTGAGAGTTTGGCTAACTCTCTTAGGCTTGTTAAGAAATCTATTTTTGGATAATTCGAATCTGAATTCATTCATTATAAGGCAATTCATCAGGAGCGTTCGTGTATTTAAAAAAATCATGACTGGTTTGTTTTATTGGTTAAGCATCGTTTATATGCATTTGGTTCCTGCCTTGGTATTAATTAAATAAAAAAATTAATGTTTTTTAATTAATTAATAATTACTCATATAACCGTAATATTAGGGTGGGACTTACAATGTATTTTAAGAGCTATCCACATCATATTTAGTGCGTCTCACAACTGCAGTTATTATATTCTTGACAACATTTGTGAAGAACATCAAAAAGCAACGAATATTTGCGTTAAAATTTTTTTAAAAACATTGTGATATCATTAATTTACTCCCCTCCCAGATTCGCAATAACTGAGGATCAATACGAGGATTTCTACAAATCGCTTGGACTTTGTTTTGTAGCAGCTGGCGACTATAATGCTAAGCATACGTTCTAGGGTTCGCGTATTATCGCACCGATAGATCGAGCGTTGTTTAACACAATTTCAAAAATGAGATTGAACGTGCTTTCGAGTGGGTAGCCCACTTACTGGCCTACTGATATACAAAAACTTCCGGATGTTATAAGTCTTGGCTTCATGAAAAATATCTATAGGGATCAAAGGCTATTTTGAAGGTCTCGATTAGAGTTTGCAGGTAACCGCAAATTTTCATAATAGTGATTTCGATTAAATGATATGCGATTAATCACGATTGTCGGTTAACCGCAATTAAGCAAAAAATATACTTATAATTTTTATGAAAACCAAAATAATTGACATCATGAGTTTTAGTCAAACTGCATCGGTTAAGCCAAAGATATTTAATTATTTTGTCTTGAGTTTGCGTTTTAATTTAATTTTTATATTAAATTGTATTTTTATGTTGAGAAAATTTTTATTGCAAATTAAAGTTCGTAAATCAAAACTTGTGAGTATCAAAATAAAAACGAGTTGTGGGAAATCAATCTTTTGATAGAAAGCTTTTTCAAGAACAAAGTATGATTCTACTTTCTTAGTTTTTTTATTTTATATTTAATTTGTATATTTCTCGAATCCATTGCTGGATGTCCACACCTAAGGAATTTATATCATGATGAATGAACAAGTTTATGTATAAAACAGTATTTTCATCCGGCTTTTTTATATGAAGTTGTTCATTCATCATAATATTAATCCATCAGGTGCGGAAGCCCACTTATAAATATACACACTTTTTTTAATGTTTCTATGTTTTTGTAATAATGCGAGGTCCCACGATAAGAAAACCTTCCAACAGAATGAAAAATATTTATATCAATCGTAGTGCAAATAAAAAAAATTTATTAAGTAAGTGCTTATTTTTAATTTAATTTTTTATTTTTCCTTTTAACACTTTTATTGTTACTCAACGAGCAACTAATTGTATAAAAGTGTAGGAAAATCAAAAAGATGCTTATCGAATATAAATTATTTCTTTTGTTTGAGCCTAGTTGATTCTATTGTAATTTTAAAAAATCCTATGTCCAGACTTGAGACTTTTCAAAAGTATGATTGAAGTCTACTGATGATTTGAATGAATGCAGGCTTATATACATGGTAAAGTCCTGCATGGAACCACTTACAAGAACATGAGAGCGATTTTTCAAATGTTTAACTAAAGCGAATATAGTATAGGAATAAAGAAAAAAATACTTCGTGACGGATGCTTGTGATGTTTGCTTCTTCATACGCATGGGCGCGTATACAAACGTCATATACATATGTATATCAATGTCGGGCGTTTCTAACAATTAGACACGACACGGGCGAATTCAGGCGAATTAAACCATATAAATAATCTGATAGAGATAGCAACATTGGAGAATTTTTATATATTTCTCTCTATAGCCTGGTACTCTGTTCACAATTTCGTGCGAAATGCTGTCAAACTACATATAAAATTGTTTGCTATGAAATATTTGCTAAATAAATTCGCAAAAGTAGTACTCTGTTCTTGTTGTGAAAAACACGTAAAGTCATGTCTTTCCATGGAAAATTAGTCTGGCATCATTTTAGTTTAGCTGCGAAACAATATGAGCAGTGCTTTTTTCGCACGGAATTTTAACAATGTTGCATATTTTCAAGTAAAAAAACCAAGAAACTTATAAAAAAAACACGAGTTGGGCTACATTTAGTATATGTCAAAATTTTCACGCGAAATAATCAAGGTTTTTCGCAACTTCGAGCAGAGTATCAGGTTTTAACGCACAAAGTATACGGTTTAGACATTTGTAAAATTTAGTGTTTACAAAAAATAAAATTTCTTAGCAGGATTTGGCGCAAAGTGGAGAAAAAGTGTTATTGCGCCAAAATCCTAGCCAAAGTTGGTAATTTGTGGATAAAATTCGATAAACTATTTTATCCACATATTACCAACAGTTAGAAAAGTGAAAAAAACCAATAAAAATAATGAAAAAAAATATCAATTTACTGCGGGCGTTATACAGCAAACGTAGAAATGTAAGTATTTATTTGTAACTTTTTTAGTTATTTACAGTAGTTTTTAATAAAATATACTTATTTTTCAGGAGCCACAGATGTACCATGGGTTGTCGTCCAGGATATAAACTACATTTGCTACCGAAGCAGCCAACTAGGTAAGTAATTTATGTGATTACTAAGTGCAACCAGTGTGAAAATTGTGTTTGGAATTTTGTACATTGGGAAGAACAATATAGTTCTTGTTCAAAGTTCAAATATGCTAGTTAAAATATCGTGGAGAGAAGATGTGTTAGGGTCAATTGGATCTCAGATATTCTAGGTTTGTGCTCCTTTTTACATATATTTGACGCAAATAAGGAGTTTTTATATGAGTAATGTGTACACTAATGTGGATTTTGTACATTGGAAGGAACAATGACGTTACTGTTCCATGTGCTATAACATAGATTACTAAGTGGTGATGAAAAAAAGAGTTCGGATCAATTGGATCCAAAATAAGCTCGCTTTGTATTCTTTTTTACAAATAATTCAAGCAAATAAGACTAGTATGTACAGATAAAGTGAAGTGTATGTGTGGAATCTTCTAAATTGGAAGGGACAATGATGTTCTTGTCCAATGTACAATGCCACAGGTTAACAGTCGTATAAAAATGTAGTGTTCTGTTCCTTTTGGGTATTTTAAAAGTTCTTAAGAAAAATAAGTGATATGTGTCCACGTAAAGTGAATCGTTTATGTGGAATTTTGTACATTGGAGGGAACATTGATGTTCTTGTCCAATGTACAAATACGTTTGTTAACAAATCGCTCAAAAAAAGTATTCGGATCAATTGGAATCAAAATGTGAATGTCTAATGTGTACATACATATAAAGTGAATTGAAAGGGTGGAATTTTGTACATTGGAAAGAAAGATGATGGTTATATCCAATGTACAATACCACAAGAAAATAAGTCGTTCTGTGTCCTATTGTACAAGTACTTGATACGAAAATGAAATAACTTTTCAATAAATGATAAGCCCTACACCTACAGAATATTTTTCAAGAGAATATTGAAGAATTTTTGTTTTATAACTAAATATACAATTTTAATAATACAACATTTTTTTATTTAACTTTTATTTACATATGTGAACATCAACAAGAAACCCAAGAAGAATCTGAAAAAACAGCTGTTCCAAAACTTTATTCGATCCCTAAAAATCTAAACTGAAAGGATAAGAAATTTATTTAAGAAGGAAGAATTTTCGCAAAGAAAACAACTTTAGGCTTTGATGGCATAAGCAAATGAATATATATTTCTTTGAATGAAATGTTTAATTGTAAATATTAAAAATCAAAGTTATTTAAAAGATTTTAATTAATTATATTAGAAAATATTCTAATTTTGTTTTTCAGTTTACAAATTTTGGAATTTGTTTTTGTTTACATATGCAGAGTTATTTTTATAATAATTTAAGATGATTTACAAATATAAATACATTTATACATATACTAAAAAACATTATAAATAAAAAACAATTTCAAAATTGGGGTGAGTTTAATATATTTTTCTAGACAAGTTGCTTTCTTGTATGGTAAAATTGCACTTAGATTGGTTACTATAATTCTGTTGTATTTTGAGTTTATACTCTTTTGTTGAAAAACTATTTACAAATTGTATTGAAATTTGAACAGAAGCTCAAAATAACACATTAAAATAAAGCAAAACGTTTAAAAAAATTTAACTTTAAAAAATATTAGTGGATTTTAAGATGAATTTTCTTATGGTTTGCTTGGTAACATAGATAAATGTTGAAAACATTTTGATGTTTTAAATTAAAAAAAAAAACAACAGCCTTATTTAAAAATGTCATTAAGGCTTTATAAAGGCTTACTTCAAGTTTATAGAAGACAAGTAAAAATTCTCGTCTATTTATATTTAAAACAAACACAAAGCACTCGAAACTTGTTTTTGTTTACAATATAAATAGACCGGCGAGAATTTTTACTTGTCTTCTATAAACTGGCAGTTAGTAAGTCAAATTGTGTAAGAAGATTTGTTTTTAAAACCATTTATAAAACCTTACTAGTTTTATATATAAGGCTGTTAGTTTTTTAAATTTTTAAACATCAAAATGTTATTAAATAAATAAATGTTTTAAGTGTTCTCATTTTATTAAGTAAACAAATAAGCTTCCAGAAGTATCACTGGCGGAAGCACCAAATATGCTCGTGTAATTTCTAAAATACCCAAGGAATTTCATTTTCAAATCCATTTCCATGTCACCATTGGAGGAAGTATTCGCATTGGCCACATTGTTGGCTATGTTGATGATGTCAGCAGTATTTGTTTCTAGCGTTATTAATATTTTTCGTTTATTTTCGATAGTTTTAAGTAAAGATTTGGCTTCCGATTTACGCTGGAGTAGAAAGTTTTAATTATAGTATTTTATTTTCAAAGTCATTGTATTTAACTAACATTATCCGAATCTAAGCAGTTTTATGTATGCATAATGTGATGCCCGAACATATTCTTCTTTTCCTTCATAATAACTTACGAGGGTACAGGAAGCCATGATATAAGCTTTGTTTATCAGCCGCTGCAATACATAATGTAGCACTTAACATCCAGCTCTTAGGCTCCAAATTTTTCATGCAGATTGGCCATAATAATATTTACTGTAACATTTTATGACATTTTAAAATATACCTAGTTTTTCATAGGCCTCTCTTAAAATGAAAATAATTTAAGAAAACATGATATGTGTATCTAATATGGATTGAATCAATATTTAAAACTTACCTACAGCTTTTCTATAGCTTTGTATCGCAGCATTCGTGTTTTCCAGCTATATAAATTCATGACACATTAAAGTCCAAGCCGTCAGATATTTGGGATTTAGTTTCAAGATTCTTTGAAATGGTCATAAAGGGATCACATCCACATAAGAACCCCATAGGTGCTGAACGTATCGATTGTACCAGTACCTCCTGAGCAGCTTGATTAAGATCAACTGCTTTCTATACTACACCAAACAAATACATGCCACAGCCATCCAAACGTTCCCGAGAGTATTCAGCTTTTACAGTTGCCAACAAATCTTCCAAATCTTTTACATGGCCCGAATCACTAAGATTCGGCTGGTCTGTAGTTGAGTCCAATCTACGCTTTTCCAAGCCCATATAAGTATGTAGAGATGCTGAAATCTAGGCACTGGCGATTCGGAATTACGCACCAAATACGCCGCCTGGTCGTACATCAAAATAACATTTGCACCAAAATTAATTGTCTTATTCCACTTTGTTTATGCCTTGTAATGTTACCTAGCTGAAATTTTTCACTAATTGCATCTATGTCTATGTACATATATCACACATGGTTCCATTTCAGGCGGCCATTTGTCATTTTTCAGCAGACCGCGTTTTTGGCATTAAATAATGCCGCGACGTACATAATTCGCGTTTAACATAAAATAGTCATGTTCACTTTTCGCAGCCTGAACTAATTCCAGCTAGTTTTCTTTTTCCAATTTTAGCTTTTTTATTACACAAAATTTATAAATTTAACAAGCTACCATATACTAACAATTCGCGTTTTTTATAAAAACAAACAATTCCAGAGCGATGCATTGGAAGATATCATTGATAACACGTAATAAGAATATGTTTATTACCGATTACATCAACATTTTTGTATTGTATTTAAAGCGCATTAAGTCTAAAAAAATATATTTAAATTAAATTTATTTTGTGGCAATGAAAACTCATGGAATTGTTTTTGCAAATATTTTAACATTTTCACATTATTTAGGTTGCAATTTACAATCACTAGTTGAGGAACACCACTGGCCTTTAATTTAACAATTTAAACACTAAAATCATTGCTCTTTTATGCAAATATTTATATTTTATTAGAAATACGTCTAAAATAAATCAGTTTTGGATAATTTAATTTTGTACTTTTTCACAATCATATGTTCACAAATGCTATGTATAGCCATTGCTTTTTATACAGGCAAAAAGCCTATTTTTTCTCTCCCTTCAAATATTTATACATCAGCTGATATGACGATTTTGCTTAACTCAGAAGTGAAGTGAAGGTTCATATTCTGTGTCGTCGATGAGACGGCGATGAATGCACATCAGGAGGATGCTTACATATTTTTTTTATATTTTTTTCAAGAATATTTGTCCAGCAAACATACGTGTTTCATTTCAAATTGGTAATGATAAGCAAAAACAAAAAAACAAATTTGCAATTTATTAATTTTTCTCTTATAACGTATTCTACTAATTGAACTAATTTTGTACTACGGTTAGTTTTACAAATTAGTCTGTGCAAAATCTTATCGAAAATATTTTTAATATTTCCGAATGTGAAAATGATTTTCCGTGCCGAAAAAAACTCGTATCAATGCTTATTAAGTTTGATGCATTTGGTGAATTTACTCCGTTATGCTACACCAAACAATCATTCTTTTGTTTGTTTTTTTCTTAAATGGAAAACATAACAAATTATTGCCCTATCTTTTTCAATTGGCTGTTTACTTAGAAAAACTTTTATTTTCAATTAATATTTTAGCTCAATGGATTTTTGTTTTAAGATAAAAAATATGTCCAATTATGTATAAATATATAATGCATCATGTTTCAAACACTTGGCTTTGTGTTTGGTGGGTTGTCTCAACCTCAACACATACAAAATTTACTAATACATTGACAATGCCCACCATGATGTGTGTATGATCTTTTATTTTTCTGCGTACATACATACAAACTCAAACATGTATTGACATTAGTTGTGTGCGCTTGCTTAAAAAAGCTCTCTTAAACACATATTAGCCCACCATCTACATCTTACCAACACACTCAAACCTACAATATGCATAATAACAAGCGTATACCCATCAACACTACTTCTTTTGATTGTTTGTTATACTGAAGGAAATGTCACTAGTAAATCAGTAATGATTTACTATTGACTTTGTCGCCGGTACTACTGACTAATTATACCCCACACAATGGTTTTTGCTATAGACAGTTAACATATGCGTGCCACAGATTGTCTCTAGTAAATTTTAGTAATTCTAGCATACACTTTTGATAATGAAATTGAATATTTTGTTCACATTTTGGTATTTTATTAAATAAATTTATAAAAAATCTAATTTATGCATAAAAAACATACAATAACAGGGACTAAATCATACATTCGTTCAGCATATTATCAGCAAGTAGGCTTTTTGTTTGTCATTTCTATAAATACATATATGAATATATTAATCAAAAATTTTATGTTTCGCTGAATTAGTAAAGTCAAACACTTACGTATGGAGATGAAAGTGCGACAAATCTTTAACTGATGGCACAAAATCTTCCACAGGATAAAACCAACATTTTCATAATTGGCACCTTTACTTAAAATTGTATAATTTTCACATTTTATATTTTGTATACAATATGGATTGTTATTTTATTTGTTTTCTGAAACTTCTTTTTGTGTATGTTTTTTAATTATTGTTCAATACGTTTATATTAAACTTATTTTTATAAACACTTTAAACTTATTTTTATAAACACTTAAATTTGCTGAACGCTACTTTTATTTTCAACAAACCAATAAAACGTAAACAAGAAGCAGAATTTTGTGTATCTAAAAAAATTTTATCTACGCATTAAAACAATATTAATAGACACTCCGTTGACAATGTCACCAAAATAGTCGACAAAAGTGGTGACTTGGGGACTCTTAAGCCCACGTTTCTTTCACGGTATGAACAAAAAATATTCGCGACATCGCGTGTTAACACTCATACTCATACACGAACACCAATGCATATTTTTATTTATTCCAAAGGTAATACTCATTATAAGAAAAATTACAAAGAAATTTGTTGTTAAAAATTTTCGTTATTAGAAGTGCCAAATTGTTTCGAAATTGACCTATTTATGTTATAAATATCAAATGTAAGGCCCTTTTTCTCAAATTCCAAGGCTTAAATAAAAAAAATTTGATTTTACCTTAAGATATTATATGTTTTTAAAAATTTTCCAAAATATTACCTCTTCCCGGCGAAAGATAAGAAAATTAGAGCAGAAAAACCAAAAAAAACCCCATATTTAGGATTTTATGAAATAAATTTAGGAATTGTGGGGAACTCAAAAAAAATTCTATGTGGTTTTACTTTTTATGTATTTATTGCATAATTTTCCACCGAAGTGAGAATTTTCAGCCGAAAATATGGATAATTGCGAATTTTCCTTGCATTCCTTTGTGTAAGACCTCTGTCTTTTCGGAAAACTCTTTATATGTTGCAAGCAGATACAGGTAATTAGAAAAAAATTGGTACAAATCTATTTTTATAGGAAAATTAATACTTATTTATTTTTTTTTATTGTTGCTTGTAGCTGTATTAATTGAATAAATTTTGAAAAATACCTAAGAAAATACTCGTAATTATACTTGTACACTAGGGTGTCTCAAAAAAAATTTTTTGGAGCTTAAGTATTGTTCAAATGTAATTGAACATAATTTTAAGATTCTTTTAGTTCATAGAAATAAAAATAAGTTTCGTTCTAAGTGCTAAGTCTAAATTACGATTTACAAATATAATTTCGTTTAGGTTTTATTTTATCAGTCTATACACATCTTATTTGTTTAGGCTACATACATTTTATGATACACATTATATGCACACATGCTTAAGCATAGTTTTATCTCCACCAATTTCTTGTGTTACTTAAACTAATGATCAAACTAATGTATGTTTTGTATTTACTTAGGCTAGTTATAAATATTCAAGAGATCAAATAGTTTTATCTCTACCAATTTTAGAACTGTAATATTTTATTCTTGTGTATGTTTTGTATTTACTTAGGCTAGTTATAAAATTTCAAAAATAATATGAAAATAACCCTGAAAAATATATGAAAGCAATTAGATAAGAAATGAGTCTATATTAGATTTAAGATTTTCATCGTTAGTATTTAAGCAGAAATATTTTAAAAATAAAACAGTGTCTTACAAACATTCAACCTGTTAAATAGTTTAATTTAACATTTGATCCGGTTCGAAGGACCGATCCACCAAGAAATTGGTGGAGATAAAACTATGCTTAAGCATGTGTGCATATAATGTGTATCATAAAATGTATGTAGCCTAAACAAATAAGATGTGTATAGACTGATAAAATAAAACCTAAACGAAACGAATTTGTAAACCGTAATTTAGACTTAGCACTTAGAACGAAACTTATTTTTATTTCTATGAACTAAAAGAATCTTAAAATTATGTTCAATTACATTTGAACAAGCATAATTTGAAACCTTATAGAGCCAAGTATTTTTGAGATTTTTCGGAAAAGTTTTAGAGGTCGCACAAGCCGAATTTTTGCAAAAAAAAATGAGTTTTTGCCAAAAAAAAATCTTTATTTTTCCATAAATTTTGTATATAACGCCTTATACCTTTTACAATTTTTATAAAAATTAAAAAACTAATGATGTATGTCCTAAAAAACAGTAAAATATGACTTCAGTTTTTTTTCCTTATTGCATATAAAAAACATATGTAAATATTCATAATACGTATTTTTGCTATTTATTAATATTTAAATATTAAAAAAATTATGTAAAAAAATTTTAAATATACATGTATTATATAATCTTTTTTCAATTCATATTTTGTAAATATTTAGTACCATGATAAAATATTTTAGACTAATACTAATGTTGTTAAAATTTTTCCAAAAAAAATATTTTAAGAATTTTTCCAGATTCAAAATGTTATGTAAAAGTATTAAAAATATTTATTATCTTTTACAAAAACCATTACAAAATTGTATATGTTAAAAAACTTTTAAACACTTTTTTTCATTTATGAACAAATATTGTAGACTTACACCTATTTTGTTTTTATACCAATACTTTCCAAAACTTGTTAAAAAAATTATATGACACACATTGTTATTTATAACTATAAAAAATTTTTTTTGATTGAAAAGAAAAAAGAAAAAAGACGAAAACTAATTATCAAAATATGAAAACAAGAATAATCCTGAAGAAGTTAACCAAAGGTTAACGAAATATAGATATAAAAATAAAAATATAAAGAAATTTATGAAATTTACTGACCTAAAGCTTAAAAAAATAGTTTCATTGAACATATATAAAAGGTCGAAAAATTAGATAAAAAATTTATTTATTTAGTTGTATGTAAATTGAAAACTTTTTAGTGCATATTTTGAGTTTTTCATGTCATATTTTAGGCGCTTAAAATACCTTTTTTTATACATATTTTAAATTTAATTCCACTAGAATGAATTTTTAATCAGGAATAATTTTTAATCGGGCTTAAGTTCAGTATTTTTCAATTCTTATTGAATGAAAATATTTTATTAATTAACTAGCTGACCCCGGTCCGCGTTGCTGGCCCTAAGCAAACATTACAACAACAATATTAAAATTGGATTTTGCCCACGAAAAAACCAAATATTGTGCCATCTGTCGTACGAACTTCAAACTACACAGAAACACTCCTCATGCCTTATAAAGCATGTATATAAAGTTTGGCCAAATCGGTTCAGTAGTTCTTGAGTTACGGTGCAAAAACACAAAAAAACTAAAAATTGCGCCATCTGTCGGACGAATTACAAACTACACAGAAACACTACTCACGGCCCATAGAGAATATATATAAAAACACGCGCCGGTCCTTTACAAATATTTTGTGGGGTGGAAGGCGAAAATCTGTTGGGGCATTGAAGAGTTCAGCTATAACAAATAAACGTTTTTTTGATGTGAATTCCCAAAGAAGAGAAGAAAAATAAACTAGACTTTATTAGCTGGCGGAATGCCGATATTTTTCTGTGCAGCCACGCACTTCATCAGCACCCATGTCTATCTATTTGGGTAGAGATTGCAATTAACATCAACTATTTAACGTATTTAAAAACCCATATTAATTAATAAAAAATATTTCATTCAATAAGAATTGAAAAATACTGAACTTAAGCCCGATTAAGAAATTTCTCATATTCATGTTTTCTCTACTATTAAATTTTATATTTTGAATTACAACCAAAAATCTGAATATCATGACCACATCCGCAACAATGGAAATCCCATATAACATATTTGACTCTTAGAAATTAACTTAATGTGCATATGTAACTTGAAACTAAATACTTACCATGACACTTATTCGCAATGTATTCTGCTCATTCAGCAAATTCCCACATTAAATGAAGTATAAACAATAACGAAATTATTTATTTCATATCGCTCCTTTATTGTAATAAAAGGCATAACTCAAAAAAAGCTACTTTAGCGGAAAATAAGTTTTAATTTTTTAATTTACATACAACTCAATGAAGATAAAAAAATATTTATTTATTTTCACACAATATTAAATATGATATCATGCTTTTTTTTTTAATTATTAACTCTAGAGATATGTCTATGTGGCAATAAAGGAGTGAGATGTATACAAATAAATTTTGTATAAGTTCTATCGTGTTAAGCTCGCCTAATTCACAAACTTCGACACTTGAAATTGTAAATGTGTGCTATTTGAAACACTTTGAATTAATAGTGGATGAAAGGGTTTCTCGTTTAGTTTGCACTGTACTAATTGTGTAATAAAATCTTTGTAGCTTTTCTAAAAAGCTGCCTTCCTGTTGACATAATCACCCCTATCGTGAATAACAAGTGGAATTTTGGTTAATGTGAAATTACCATTAATCTAGAAGGGAAAAATGATATCGTGAATCTCTCGTGCAATTTTTTCCCGCTATCTGTCCTAGTGAATGTAAGAAAGGAAAGAAGATTTGTAAAGCCTAAAAATAATTGAAAATCCAAACAAAGCTATGTAAGTTTAATTACAAATAAATAAAAAATTTTAGGTTCCAAATAATAATATTTTCACTTTTAAGTTGTGTTTTTAAATGTTCTAGTTGCAGGGAAAAAAACTATTTAGTATGCCACCACTATGCGCGGCCATTAAATTTTGTGTGTGTGTTGTCATTAGAACAAAAATTGTCCGAATATTCGAACAACTTTTTATCATTTTTGTTCGAACGAACAAAAATTTTCAATTTAGAATAAAATATTATTCGAATCATATTTGTCAAATATTCGAATATCCGAAAAATTTTATTAAAACTACTTTGTATAAAAGGGATTTTACATTTCATAACTTTTAAATTTTTTAACAATAGAATGTTAAGTAATCAAATTACTCCAAATTATAAATACTTGCAAAATGTAAATAACGTTCAACTATGTGTTGTCAGAATATTTACAACTAACTTTGATGTTATTTGTTCATTAATAATTACCACAAGTAGTTTGGCTTAAAATAGCGATACGAACTTTAGCCCGTTCAAATAAAGCACGAATATAGAAACAAATAAAGTTCGAAAAAAAAAATAAAAATTAATTTAAAAAATAGCCATGCCGATAGTAACTTTTGTATTGCAAAATAAAGTTTGAGTTTTCCAGCTCTGAAACCGTCAGCTCGATTTTGCTGATTGTTAATAACAAGACCAATACCGGGGTCTCTAGCTTTTCTGGGAGCTTCGATTTCACGTACAGACAAACGGACTTGGGTTGTTCGTTTTCCCTATGTATAAGGATCCAGAATATATGTACATACATATATTTTATGGGTCGCTTATTAGTATTGTGGAAATTACAAACGGAATATATATACCCTTTTACCATTTTTTGTGTTTAAATACCAATACTTTTTAACTAATTTCATTTCTGTTATTAACCCCCGACCAAAAGGAGACACACGTCTGTGTAGCTCCCAAGCGGCTTGACCGATTTTAACTTGTTTTTTTCGTTAATTTGGCCTTCCAGTATATACTTGAAGAAAATCAATCTAGTCGATTAGAAGTTATTACAATTTTTCCATATACTAATTTACTCTTTTCTTTTTCCCGATTCTCTTACTTCTATAATATTAATGGAACTGGAGTTCTTAACTTATGCTACTCGGTCGGAGGTTTTAAATAATATTTTTTATTAATTAATATTTTAAAGTTTCTTATTGAAATTATTTGTTTTTCTTTGTAATGAGCTATTTTTCGTTTCTTAATAAAAAAAATTAAACTAATACACAGATGTGTGTCGTTTTTTTTCAAACTTTTTTGAGATAATTCCAAAAATTTTTTTTATTCTTTGTTCATTCAAACAAATGATCAAAATTATCAAAAAAAAATTATGAAATTTTATTTGAAAACATATACAAGACGAATAATTAACAACACTAGTGTGAACCAAAAAGTTTCATACTCCGTGAAAAAACATATTGCAGGGAATTATTGTTAACAATCGTGAACTTTACTTACTAATCTTGTACTAAGAATAATTTTTTATAATTTTTAATATTTAATTCGATGGAAAATATTAGAAGTATATGTTAAGTAATTCAGTTCGCCTGCGAAAAAAGGGAAACGAAAAAAAATTATTCGACCAAAGATATATATTAGTGTCCTGCACAAGACCATTTAAAAGAACTTTCAAGAAATGAAAGATTTTTAAAATGCTTTACTACAGCGAAATATTCTAAAACAAACGCTAACCAACACTGTTGTGAAGGACTTTAATATATATGACTTACACCACTTTCATAATTAAGGGCACAGAATATTTTTAAATGAAACTGGTCCAGCACTCCCGCTTAGTCGATGATAGTTTTTTTTTTGTTAGCCGGTTTGCTTCTTTTAACTTTATTTTATTTTTTATTGATGAACATTTAAAATCAAGAGGGAGTTTTATATTGAAATCATTATTTTCATAATTGTTGAAAACAATCGCTACTTCGTTTGCGATGAAATCATTTGAATTACTTTTGAAACCTTACTCGTCTATAAAGTTTATATTTATTTTCCATATTGATTAATTTATAAGACTATCTATTATATGATCATGAATAAGAATGCAGTAAGCTGATGTCTTTGTTTGCTATTTCAAATAAAATTTTTATTCAATTGGCCTGCTATTGAATAAAAGGAGATTTTATCTTAAACTCTGATGTAGTTAGAAGCGCTTGAGATTCTTTCACATAATAGCTTTGTTGGAATCTTAGATACATTCATACATATGTATGTATGTATAATATAGAATTGTGAGACGTTTATTCTAAAATTTTATGTTAAGATCATCGTATGGATATTACATGAATTTAAATAAACAAACTTATTTTTTTCTTGAATATCGATCAACAGAAAAAAAGTAGTTTTCTGAGAATTTCAATCTACTCTCTCGACGGTTCCTGTAGTATACAGGAACCACGTATACTGCACTAATTAAGTTATTATGAATTATTTAAATTTTAAAAATTTAATTGTCCAAATTGTGTTACTTGATTCTGATACTATGTTTACATTAATAGCATATATGTATGATTATTTTATGAAGGGTGATCGTCTATGGATTTTATTTGATATTCCAGATGATATGATTTTTTTCTCTTATTTTATTAAAGTTCAGCATATTGTATTCATATTTTTGATATCTTTAATTGAATTTTGCTTTGTGTGTCTGTTTGACAGACTGTCAGTAACTCTTTATTTATACAGTCAAATATCGATAGTTCGTAGTCGCAAGGGACCATTGCCATTTCTTACGAATTATAGGGGTTTTCGATTTAACGGGGCTTCGATTTAACGGGGTTATAATAAAATAAATACGAATTAACGGGGGTTTTCAATTTATTTAATAAAACGATAAAAATCATTTTTCTTTATTATTCATTAAGCTATGTACAGACGATTGTAAGATCTTACAATATTCTCAGATCTGGCAATGTGCTGAAAATGTACTGGCAATCCAAAATATTCCTTGTCAGTTCACACTGTTTTTAGAAAATTACAATTGCAATTACAATTATAGATTTGACAATTTATTGCCAGACCACCGCAATAAATTGTCAAATCTGTTGTTATGCGTTGCCAGACTCAAAGCATTTGTTATAAATTGTTAAATATAAATCGTTTATGGTTGTGTTAAAAGTAAAAAGTGAAAATATAAATTATTATGGACTATAAAGAATCAATTACAATGATTTTGTCTGTTTATATTTTATTAAAAAATTTTTCTTTAAAATCAAGGGTGTGCAGTGTTGCCCATAGAAAGAATTCTCTTACAATGACGCCATTGTCAGATGCATAAGCTTTGCACATCTGACAATATTAAAACGTCTGACAAATATCTGGCAATAATTTTACAATATGTTTACACGATTCTAAGAAGTCTGACAATTTGTTGTCAGTTGGTAGTCTTGCAATGGACTGACAATGGTATTTGTGGCAACGACGTCTGACAAAAATTGCCAGTTCACACGGTTGTGAGAAATTTTGAGCACATATTACGGGCAATATTGTGAGATCTGACAACCGTCTGTACATAGCTTTAGCAAACTGATCTCAAGAAAATAAACACACACACGCGCAAAGCAAATACCCACACAAAAAAATAAAAATTACGGCAAACCAAAAATCATTCTTCCCATGTTTCTGTTGTTTTTATTACGAATTATAAGTGGTAGTTTGCAAACAATTACGATTTATAACAGGTAAAGCAGATTTTTTTTTTGTTTTTTTTTTTAATTACGAATTAGCGAGGGGAACAAAATGTATGGACATTTTACGAATTTAAGAGATTTTTTCAAGGGACCGACAGTTTATTACGAATTATCGGGAATTAAGATTTATCGTGGTACGAATTATCGGGATTTGACTTTATTTTCCTTCTAATGTGTTTGAGTTTACTACTTGAAATGGAGAACATTTAAATAATTTTTAAATGTATACATATGTATGAGTTTTACCCAACGGTGTTATGGTGACTAAGTGTCCCGTTGTAATATGAATCTTATCACATTTAAACATACTTGCCAGTTTGGTTCTCATGCAATGTGAATCTTATAATAAACAATTGTAATATGAATCTTATCATACTTACCAATTCGGTTCATGCAATATGAATCTTATAATAAACAATTGTAATATGAATCTTATCTTATTCGCACATACTTACTAATTTAACTAATGTAATCTGAATCTTTAATAATTGATTTAAGAGAAAGAACATTATTTTTAACATTCGTTGATTCATAGTTTTAAGAGAAATTTTTATGATCGTGAGTAATCGTTGATAGCAAACAGTGTTGCCAAAACGGTGGCAACGCTATATATGACTGTATTTTGTTGTCATTAGCGGCAAGTCTATTTAAAAAACCACCAGGGGGAATTTTAGCGGAAAAATTTCTTAGTTGACGGATTTTCAGCGTTTTTCTGAAACTTATAAAGAAAGATATTGAATCAAAATAAAGTATTTTTAACGCAGCTATGCGACACATAACCTGTAATTTGTGTTGAGTTTTTTTCCATATTAACACGTACAGCGAAAAGAAACTAACGTCACTTTTTTTGCAAATAAAAAATTTTCATATTGTGGTCGTGTAGTATAATGTGAAAGAAAGAGAAAGAGGTTGAAAATAAAAATATATGTATGTATATACATACATACGAGTATAAAAGGGAAGGGAAGTGAATAAAATTTAAATCGAGATTAAAATTGTATTACAAACAAATTTAATCATTCTTTACGTATTAAAAAAAAATAGTAAAAAAAATCTTTAGACAAACGAAAAACAAACCGAAAACTGGGTGATTGGACAAGTGAGTATGAGGAATATCAACCAAAATCTCTCAAAACAATAACTTTTTCTGAATAATTTGTTTTTGATTAGATTTTTTTTATTGAAATTTGCATTCGAAATTAAACTTCAAGCCAATGTGTGTTGAGCCACAGAGTTTATTTTATCAACACTATTTTTTAACTTCAGATAATAAGAAAATCAGGAAATTTTAATAATATTTTAAAAATACTTCAAGCAAAATGGCAAGATATTATTCCACACGTGTAGAATAATTAAGGTCTATCGAAAATGGAAAAGATAGAAAAGAAAATGTTGGAAAGATGGAATAGTCCCTTGGATTCTAATTTTTCCCGATTTGATGTTCTTATATGGAAAATCTGCAAGAAATAAAATACCTACTTAAATAGTAGGCTGAGTTTGCTTAAAAATATTGGGGAACTATGAGATTCCGACATACACAAATCTATGCATATGTATACATGTTTTATAAAATTTATCCATTTTTTTTCCAATAAACCATAAAAAAGGCATATGTTGGTTATAAAAAATTCAGCGGTTATATTAGCGTTTATTTTTATTAAGCTGGCGGTTTTTAGCGGATTTTCAGGGTCTATATGGTGGGAAATGCCTACAACATTTTGGCAACACTGATCGCAAAAATGCAACCAACGATTCCCAGTGAAAAAAAATGGAAGTCATTCTAGCGGAAGTACATTTTCATTGCTTCCAAAAAATCGATATTTTTAATTTGCCGAGAGTGAGCAAAAAGCCATGTAGAAGCTTATTTTAGTCACACAAAACCTTGTAACTCCTCCATAGTGTTAGAAAATACTCACCAGAATTTTAAAAAAATTAATTTTTTTAAAGAAATTTATGAATTATTTTTAGTCTAAAATTTAAAAGTTATTTGCTTAAATTTGCATGAAAACACTGTTTCGGGCTTAAATTCGTATAAAAAGAAACGAATAGTTAAAAAAGGCAACTATTTACCCTTTTTCCTAGATGAAAATATTATCATAGAACACAAAAAACGGAATTTTTCTTAATATCGCTTCCAATTCAGTGACCAGGCATCGAAAAATAGAACTTTTTGCAATGACAACCCTATGTAAAAATCATTAGATCGGATCGAAATTTGCACTACTTCCGCATCGTAAACTCTACATTTTCATGACTTTTTTAGAGTCTCTATTTTTACTGGGTTGCTTCAATTAAAATATAAAACCACAATGTTAGTTTAGAATTTAAGCATTATTTTTGACTTTAATAAACGAAGACGTTCACGTTTTTAAAATTTATGCACATAGAAATTACTTCATATATAAGGAAATATTTACATGTTTAATAATCAACAATTCTATAAAATCGGTCTCAAATGACACAGTTACCTCCAACAGCAATTCACCGTCGGTGTTTTTATAAAGTATCAGAAACATTAGAATATCTATCTATGTATGTTTGGGAGAATTTTTACATCAAGTGTTTTTAGATGAGGTTTGCTGGTTGACCCCTTCAAGTTATTCTTGTTAACGTAGGCTGGTTTGTATCGCATTCATGAATGCAGATGTAATGATTTTTCACTTAAAAAAGGTCCTCATCACCATAAATCATACCTTTATGCAACACATTCATGAGTAGAATTGATCCATTGCTTTTTGCGAATTTATGTTTAACCTTATGATCACCTTGTAAAAGCTTTATACAAACAAAAAAAAAAGCTGGACATTTTTAAATAAAATTTTCACGAAAGAATAGTGTTATAAAAAAAATGTTATTAAAAGATATATGTTTGCATTGTTTTTTAAATTTTTTATATGTATAATACACTATTATTATAGCAAAATATAACTAAACTTAAATTTGTTCAGTTCATTTATCCATATAAATAATCAAAATAATAATAGCAGAAAATAATAAGTGCGTCTAACGTTAAAATTCAAAAGGGTTTATCTTTAAAACGAAAACGAGCATTACGGAAAAATAAAAAGTGGTTTTGTAGGAAATGTATCTACCTTTTGTGTTCGTCTATCTAGAACAGATTGTATAACCAGATTTGTGTTGTTAGAGAAACCCGTTTTGACCTTCGATATTTTTGATAACTAAGGAATTATCTTATTGTTTATTAATTTTTTTATATCTTTGTTTAAAGTAATAAGAAAATAGGCAAAAAAATATTTCCTTAGCTAATAAAAAATTGAAGGTAAAAAATTAAAAGGACTGAAAAGCTTGTGATCAACTAAATTAGTACTAAAAATATATAATTATTTAATAAAAAAAAATATAAAATAAAAAAAAATTATAAACCGGTATCTTAAAAATATATTAAAATAATTAGATTTTTCAGTTCGTCCATCGTAGCATATTTATTGCTTATATTTATAATCTGTTATAGAATAGATGAAAGTATAAACTAGATAAATTGTCTACAAAACAATTTATTTTTTAGTAGAGTTCGATTTAGTTTTAAAGATATGCCTTTTTGAATTTAAACGTTAGGTGTCCATACTATTTCCTGCTGATATTATTTTAATCGTAGCTGTACGTATCTATCTATATAATTAATAGGCGAACATGTTTTTTGTAATCCCTTTTACGCTGGTACTACTGCACCGATTTTAAAAAAATTTATATGGTTTTAAAGGGTTTTCACTACAGATGTGCAGAATATATATTTTATTGAAATCCGTTTAGTATTTTGGGAGCTATAAGCGTTTAAAGTTGCTACTACTACACCCACACATATTACACACGCATTTATTCACTACAAGCAAAGTGATACGAAAATGATTCGAAATCGTATTGCTTGGAAGAAAAATATTATTGCGGCAACAATCATATTCGTATTGCGGAAGTTTCCCCCTTCGGGAGAGTTTGTGCGGCCAGGGCGATACTTAGAAGAAATACGAATGCAATACTTCTAGAAGATAAAACTGTGATATTGCTAGATAATCATCTAATAGAATTATTTATGAAATTGCGAGTTTATCTTCAGGAAGATAAATTATTTATAACGATAGATTACATCCTAAGGTACAATTTTGCTAAAATTATATGAAGGAAGAAAAATATAGGATTGTAAAGTCACCCCTGATTATTACTGCCATTAATTTAAATTTAAATCAATTTTTATGGTCTACTAAAATCACAGGAATCATCATATGTTTAATATAAAAAGGAATATCCTGACATAATGTTTTGAAAATTTTCTGATTGTTTTTATTTAAAATTAATTATTTTTTTATCTTCTAGTTAAAAACATATTGATATGATAAATTTATTGCGCATGTGATAAAACACCAGGCTGAAAAAATGCAATATTTTAATAACACAAAATACCATGTTAAAGGAAAAAATAAATTGTCAATACATTTTGAAATGTTCATTCAAAAAGTTTCACCAGAATGAAAATATTTTAATATTAAAGAAGTATTGCTTTGATGATTTTCTTCTAAATGATAAAAATAAGATATTGTATTTTTATCTTCTGGGTAAGATATCTTCCAAATGTTTGTAGGGTTAGCTTACAAGTAAACAAGAAACAAAACATGAGATTGTGTGTGTGTTTGAAGTATTCCTCTTGATCTAAATTTTTTTTTCTTATTTGTTACTGTATCAAAGCCATAATACTTAAAGGAAGAGAATTCAATAAATTGAATTAGCTTAGTTGAAGGGATTTCGTTTGTGATTTTAATTTCATGTATTATTTAATTATGCATATGTACATATGTAACTATGTGGTTGGCTGTGTTTTAATGAATTTTTTATGACGTTTAGATAAATTTTCTTTGACTTTTAATAAAATGATTTACATTTAGATTCTAGAATACGGACGATTGTGTCGTCCGTTGGTATATCTAGTTAAAATAAAATAACGAAGAAAGTCATACTAAAAAGACACAAACCAAACAAAAAAAAACGATTTGATTTGTCTGTACATTGCACTATAGGATAATTTTCCCTTTTTTTGCCAAAATTAATTACAGCCAAACGGCTGCACCGAATTGAACAATTTTTTGGATTTTCCTTTTGATGAACAGAAGAAGTTTTTCATGCACTTAGAAAAAACGTAAGTAAATTTAACTAAAAAATTAGCAAATAATTAGTTCTAAGAAGGGGTTACGGGTTATAGGTTTCCGCATCCGCATCATTTATTTAGATCTTTGATAGATAATCTGGTTTTCTAAACTGGCTTTTTTATAAAAAAAATTTTCGAGTGTACACCACCTTTCGAATATAACAGTAGAAATTAATTTGACCAATTTAATGAAGTAACAAACAAAGTCATGTTTAATAAAGAATTTAGTCAACAATTTGATTTTCGAGTTCGAAACCGTCAACTAAATGTAAAATACATGTGTTCAAAATGCCACAACTCTCCATTTTTTCGTCTTTGCTTTCGGGATTTTCTTCGTCTGTTTGAGAATTTTGTACAAAACTTTGCTCCTGATCTCAGTAGTTCGATCACTTCTGGTGGAAGCTTAAATTTCTTCTAATGATTGATGCGTTTGTTCAACGAAATGCTGGAAATGAGTGGATCTGATGTATCCAATGCTCGATTAAAAACATACGTCAAGTTATTTACACGACTACTTTTTCGAGCATGAAACAATCTATCAGTTTTATATATTTTATAGCGCGATTCAGAGGCATCCTCACCAAAGCATCCAACTGGAAGCACAGTGGCATCAACAATTTGCCGTGAATGTACAAGAACCTTATGTACAATTGGAGTACTGACAGCCTTTTTTAAAACCACTGCTAAATCAAATTGGTTACATTTGCAGCAAGAACTAGGGATTCCACTTCATTATTATGATCTTTAGAGATTTCTTTGCAAAATTCAAATGTTTACTTCTGGACAAAAAATCTGTTGAAATTTCCTATAGTGCAGAGCTTTTCAACCTTTTTGGTTCGCGTACCATGAAACTCACAACCAACAATTCGCGTATCACCAAAAAAATTTCATGTGTATAAACAAATATGGGCTCGATAAATAACTAAACAATTTTAAAATATTTAATCCATTTCATTTATTTAAAAAGAAATTCAAATTATTAAAAACATTAAAAGAATAAATAAAATAAATAAAATTAAATACATAAAAATTACGAGATCTTGGCGATTTCAGTACTTTATTATTCAACTAATAAACAACATAACAAATTAATTATTCAAAGGCAATAAAAACATAACAAGACTGTATATCTAATTAATTTATATATGTATGTGAGAATTTAATGATGAGTATGTCATTGCATTTTTGATATTAGAGACTTTATATCTGGTTCAATGTTTGTTAACTTTAATCTTATATTTGGCTCCAAATTCAATGTTGTTCGGTATTTATTTTTGATTGCCACCATTGATGAAAACCCTGTTTCACATAAATATGTGGAGGTTAAGAGTAACAAAAATTTAACTGCAACGACCATTTACGTACATAGGCATGTATGTATATAACATGCGAATATCTGTGCATATGGATCGTTCTACAACAGAAATGTTCGGTATAATAAAAATTTAAATTCATAAAAAATAAGTAAGTATACTTTTAGGATCAATCATAAACAAATACAACATAAGAAAAAATTTACTGTTAAATAGTTTTCCAAAGGCTCCTTTGACACGATTGGCTTTATTAAGCTATGTACAGACGGTTGTCAGATCTTACAATATTGCCAGTAAAATGTGCTCAAAATTTCTTACAACCGTTTGAACTGCCAAATTTTGTCAGATGTCGTTGCCAGAAAAAGCATTGTCAGTCCATTGAAAGACTAGCAGCTGACAACTAATTGTCAGACATCTTACAATCGTGTGAACACATTGTAAAATTATTGCAAGATATTTGTCAGCCATTTTAATATTGTCAGATGTGCAAAGTTTATGCATCTGACAATGGCGTCATTGTAAGAGAATTATTTCTATGGGCAACACTGCATACGGTTTTTTTTAAAGAAAACATTTATAATAAAATATATGCACACAAAATCATTGCAATTGCTTCTTTATGGTCCATAATAATTTATACTTTCACTTGATACATTTAAAACAAACACAAACGGTTGATATTTATCAATTTCTAACATATGCTTTGAGTCTGGCAACGCATAACAGCAGATCTGACAATTTGTGCATATGACAACCGTGTGAACTGACAATTTTTCGACTCTCGATTTTGTCAGATGAATTTATTGCCATACAACCGTCTGGCAATAAATTGTAAGATTTTCTTACAACCGTGTGAACTGACAAGGAATATTGAACTGGCAATTTTCGATTGCCAGTACATTGTCAGCACATTGACAGATCTGACAATATTGTAAGATCTGACAATTGTCTGTACATAACTTTAAGATTGTATAGAACGTGACTATTAAATTTCCTTAGTTTATTAAAATTGACCCCAGTTAGGACAAAACTACTTCTGTATAAAGTTAGTATTAGACCAATTCTTCTCTATGCATTTCCAATATGGTTCAGCATATCAAAGACAATTATGAGGAAAATGGAAATTTTCGAACGGCATGTTGTGCGAAAGTGCATAGAAAGGGATTACCAATACTTAAACAAAAGATTTTCAAATAAATTTATTTATAATAATGCCAAATTAACGCCATTATCTCAGTATGCTTTTGAGCTGCTGAAAGGTTTTGTTGAAAAATTGTACTGCTTTGAAGGCAACGTTATTCAAAATATTTTATCTACTGAGCAAGATTTCAGTTGGTCAAATACGCAATACATTTCTTGCATTGGGATTTTGCAAGAGGATTTCAATGGTTTTGTTGGTCAAAACTTTTATTTAAATAGTACTCCCGGTATTCACAGAGGGTAATTTAATTTGTACACATTATTATTTTGTTTTTTTTTTTTTTTTTTTTTTTAAATAAATACAACTTTACTCGAATGACAAGTGCCGGGAGCAAACACTGTTTTACCTATGTTAATTTTATTTTAAAACTTAACAATTTTCATTTAATTTTTATAGGCACAAAGCACGATACAAAGTTATGTTATTAAAATAATTCTTTATAGTTTTAAGTTTTCACAAAATGTATGTTGGAACAACTCTGTAATATGAAAAAAATGAAGTCTCAATAAAACTAACTAACAAAATACAACATTGGTTAGTTTATGAAAAAAAAAATTCTCAAATTTTCGAAGATTTATAGTACCACCTGGTAAACTTTCGCGTACCCCAAGTGGTACGCGTACCAGAGGTTAAATAGCCCTGCTATAGTGCATTGATGTAAAAAATTATAAAAAAAAATAATAAAAATTTTTTTCTGAAACATGTATGTATTTTGAGGTTTGAAGAAAACTTTGAAAATCTTTGCAAGATTCCTCTAAGTAAGTTCTTATTAATATTTCCGCTCTAATAAGATCGAAAGACATTCGATTTCTTTCTTTTTTATATAAATTGCTTAAGATACTAAAAACTCTTTCACAAAATACGTTACTAAATGGTATTCAAAGGACGAAAAATACAACTTTTCGTAAAATTTCTAATTCATTGCTTTCAATTTTGATTAAAAAGTAGGACCATGTTGAAAACAAACACAAAGCAATAAAAATATGATTTTCAATATAAAGAGACAGCAAAGAATTTTTACATGGCTTCTATGAACTGGCAGTTAGTATATTGGGGCACATTTTCATAATTAAATATCTTTCGCATTTTTGGGGTCATATTTCATTTGGGATTTAGGGCAAGTTTTAATTTTTTTGGAGTGTTATTTCATACAAAATTTTGGGTTCTTATTTCATAATGCAAGATAACCCTAAGTTGGGGGTCATTTTGACCTTTGAGGCCTTATTTCCTGGAGTCTTATTTCGCACCGCCAAACATGACGTGTTGCTGAATATAACACTGTTTTATAGTTTATTTTGGACGCTTAAGTTTTCACAATATTTCATACTAACAAGTTTAGAAAATTCCAGTACATTAAGTAAATTCTCTTTCCTATGACCTATCATTTCTAATGAATCCTTCAAAAAAAAGAACAACTAAAACCAAAACAAACTAGATTTTTTCTTATTAATTTTTTTTCATTCTGTTATTTTTTTTAATTAAATTTTTTATTTTTTTTTTTACAAAATTTTTTGAAAATACTTTTTTTTTGCTTATCACTACTTATGTATTATTTACAACTATCACTTAAGCTATGTACACACGGTTGTCAGATCTTACAATATTGCCTGTAAAATGCGCTCAAAATTTCTTACAACCGTGTGAACTGACAAATTTTGTTAGATGTCGTTGCCAGAAAAAGCATTGTCAGTCCATTGCAAGACTAGCAGCTGACAACAAATTGTCAGACATCTTACAATCGTACATTTTAAAATTATTGCCAGATATTGTCAGATGCACTCGTCCTCCAGGGATTTAAGGTAAAGAATGTATCTAACATAATGAACAGAGAAAAGGTACCCCAACCCCTATTTCGTGTTGAACTGGAGCCGAATGATATACAGTTGAAAAAAAAACGAGACTCATCCTATTTATAGTTTAAAATACCTTTTATACAGAAAAATCACAGTTGAAGAGCCACATAAGCGTGCAGGTCCCGTGCAATGTCATAATTGTCAAGAATATGACCATACAAAAGCTTACTGCAATATACCTACAGTGTGTGTTATCTGCGGTGAATTGCACGGTACTGCAAGTTGTAACAAACCAAAAGATCAAGCGGAAAAAATGCAGTAATTGTGGAGGCAATCACACGGCTAACTACAGAGGATGTCCTGTGTACTCTTTCGTCAAGCAGGCTATGGTGCAAAAACCTAAATTAGCTCCAGCTCAACCATTAAACGCGTACTCCGCCATTTTTGCTCAAGTGAGCCAACCAGTGACTTCACGTGTATCGTATGCTGATGCTGCTAAGGATAGTTCTATTCCCACACAAAATGTTTCACCGCCAAAATAATTCAACGAATGCAAATTCCAGCTTTAACTTTAGTCGCCTGGAAGCTACTATTGAGAATCTGGTGGTAACTATAAACAACTTTACAACAAATATGACTACCATGATGCAAGAAATGCTGAGAATGCAGAATACTCTGCTTCAAGCATTAATTAACAAGCCATGAACACGTTAAAAATATGTTTCTGGAACGCAAACGGCATTCGCCAACATAAAAATGAACTTGAGCACTTCCTTACGGAAAAAAATATTGATATAATGTTGGTCTCTGAGACTCATTTGACTTCTAGAAGTATCTTTAAAATGAATGGCTACACTTTGTGTCATACAAAGGACCCTAGAGGGAGAGCATGAGGTGGATCAGCAATTCTAATAAAGTCAAGACTCAAGCACTATATTCTTGACAACATTTGTGAAGAACATCTACAAGCAACAAATATCTGCATTGAAAATTTTTGTACAAATTTCGTGATATCTTCAATTTACTCCCCTCCCAGATTTTCAATTACTGAGGACCGAAACGAGAAATTCTACAAATCTCTTGGATCTTGTTTCGTAGCAGCTGGCGACTACAATGCTAAGCATACGTTCTGGGGTTCGCGTCTTATTACGCCTAGAGGTAGGGCGTTGTTCAACACAATTTCAAAAATGGGCTTGGATGTTATTTCGAGTGGGGAGCCTACTTACTGGCCTACTGACGTACGAAAAATTCCGTATGTTATAGATTTCGGCGTCATAAAAAGTATTTCTAGGGAATTAATTCAAACTGCAAAAACTGGATTTGAAAAAGGTAACATATTTGCTGAGCATTTAAAATCCGTATTTACACCAAATACATGTACCGGTGTTGATGATTTGCCGAGTGTAGTTGCTCTACCCCCTCGACCCTTAAAATTTACGATGTGTGATGTACAAAAACTAATTGCCGAACTCAACCCAAAAAAAGCTCCCGGTATGGATGGAATTAGTAACCAGATGCTGATTAAGTTACCTCGTATTGCAATTAGAATCCTGTTATCCATTTTTAATGCCATTTTACGACTGGAGTATTATCCAGACTGCTGGAAGCTTGCCAAGGTTAAAATGATTCCAAAGCCAGGTAAAGATCTTACCAAGGCTGAGTCATATAGGCCAATAAGTTTACTGTCAACAATGTCAAAGCTTTTTGAAAAGCTACTCATGACAAAATTGTCTTCAATTTTAACTGATAATGGGTGCATCTCGGACCATCAATTTGGTTTTAGAAGCCAACATAGCACCATTGAGCAAACGCATAGATTGGTTCAATTTATCAGAAAAACATTTGAGGAAAAGAAGTATTGTTCTGCCCTGTTTATTGATGATTCTCAGGCATTTGATAAAGTGTGGCATGAAGGCCTGATTTTGAAACTGAAGACATACTTACCAATAAACATTCTAAATCTTTTGGAAAGTTACATTCTTGCACGAAAATTTACAGTGGTGGAAGGACACTTTATGAGTATGCCTGAAACTATCTCATCCGGTGTGCCACATGGGAGTATACTGGGGCCATTTTTATATTTGATTTATACTTGTGATATGCCTGTGAGCAGTAGTATCCACACTTCTACATTTGCCGACGATACCGCCTGCCTTAGTATGCACGAAAACCCTGATGAGGCATCCCGAAAACTCCAGGAACACATTAGCCAGATGGAACTATGGTTAAACTTATGGAGAATTAAGGTAAATGAACAAAAGTGTGTCCATATAACATTTACTTTACGAAGAGATACTTGTTCCCCCATTCGGATTAATAATCAAGTTGTTCCTCAACATTCACATGTGAAATATCTTGGTATACACCTCGATCGACGGCTTACATGGAAACATCACATTGACTATAAGTTAACTCAAATGAAACTAAAATTAACTCAGGTACATTGGCTGATTGGCAGAAATTCAACACTCAGCCTAGACTGCAAACTTTTAATATACAAGTCGGTGTTACGGTATCCAGTTATGGGGCACTGCTTCAGCTTCCAACGTAGAGAGAATTCAACGAAGACAAAACAAAATTTTAAGGTTAATAACATCTGCTCCATGGTACATTAAGAATTCAAATATACATCGTGATTTAAAAATGCCACTAGTGACTGAAGAAATTGCAAGATACGCAGGCAAATACTTAACAAAACTCGAGTCACATCCTAATCCGCTTGCTCGTAATATTTTGAACTTTACTGGACACATCCGCTTAAAAAAGAGAGATACAAGGGCTCTAATACTAAACACTCCGAATGAAGTTGCTTGAAAAATTTTTTTTGCTTATCACTACTTATGTATTATTTACAACTATAACTTAGTTATGTCTGACATTGGTCGGGCCTATTAATTATATGTTAGATTTAAGATTTGAATACTTATTGTTAGTTCATATATGAAGATACAATAAATAAAAAAAACATGCATAAAAAAAAAATTTTTTTGTAATAAGCATCTATTACATCTTCTACTATTACTTTCCGCAAGTAGTAGACGGTGCAACGGTAGATATCACCTCCTTTTTTACAAGTTGAGATGGACCAAGGACAGCAAGAAAAATGTGCTACATCTTCATCCTCGTGCTCCACTACCCCAAACAGTTCGTTTTCCTCCAACATATTCACAAAGAACGTTAACATCTCTTTGTGCTCGCACATCATTTTTCCTCCAAAATCTCTGATTAATTTTGCTAATTTTCGTCCTTATTGAAGTGATTTTTAATTGGATGACAATTTGTGAGTGAATAGACTTCTTTTTTTTTTTGAAGAGCTTACTAGTATTTTTTAAAATGTATCTTAGAGGTGGTGCTAGTGAAACAGTAGATTCAATATTGCAAGTTTATCGAAAATAATATTATGCGGCTGGTAGTTTGATGTATCAATATTTTTGTTTATATTCATTATCGGTTTTTCGTTTGGATTTATTATTGTTTCGCATTTTAAATTTAAATTTGTTGTCGTTTATGTTTTAATGTTTCTGAAATTAATAATAAATTTTAAAAAAGAAAAATTTTAAGTATAAGTACGTACCTGTTACTTGCTTGCTGTTGTTGTTATTGATGACATTTTCTTCTGTAGAAGCTATTATTTGGCTTTTGGCACTTTAATTACAATTTGACAGTTGTGTAAATAGCTCTGTATATATAATGGTTGGCTCTTTATTTATTGCGGTTTTGAAAAAATGTTTGTTATCCTCCATATTAATCTAAAAATGTATTAATGGGACAAAAATATGGTTTGATTCGGTCTTAAAATAACACCATTTTACCGGCAACTTCTTTAATTCGTGTCTGATTGGTCGCATTCATAAAACGTAACAGTTGCGCAACCGTTGAGTGTTTGTCTTAGAAACGCATAGTTGAGTATCTCCGCTCCACTCAACAGTTGAGTAATTTTCCATCATACAATTTGTTCGCTACCTATAGTCAAGACGTTGTGCTCAGCCTGAACAGCTGGTCAAATAGAGCAATTTCTTTTATATGCTTTGTTAGGTGGCAGCAACAGATATGTGTTAAGTTTTAAATTACAAATGCGATGAAGTAACGAAATAAAGATATACAATTACATTATATACATCAAGCCGTTTTTAAGAAGTAGCTGTTGGGGCCAACAGTTGTTAGCAGTTTCACAACTGTTGAGCTCAACAGCTACGTCTTATGAATGAATATTCCGATTAATGTTGAATTAATTGGATAAATGAAAAAGGGTAGAAGACCAAGAACTAACTTGCTATGTAATATATAGCAACATCTGGTTTAATTTTTCTTTTTGACAATAAAATATATTTCATGCTGTTCCCCTTTTATAAAATAAAAAGCGTTAGGACCATTTAATTCGAAACATACATTTTTAAAAACAATTGTATTTTTGGAAACATTTGAATGACAATACGAATAGTTTTTTTTTTGAACATTTAATATATTATTCTATAAAGTTGAGCCATTACTATTTTTAACAGGTGTTTTCAGCTTTCTCAAATAATTTTCAAATGGAAATGCACTAATAGTTTCGAAAGAACCAAATGTTATTGCTTGCTGGCTAAGGTGCGTCAAACAATGAAAATTAAATGTTACCATTGTATGTGTATATAATGATGGGACTTGAGAAACAAAATCATTGCAATATTCATCATGCACCCAGTGAAAAAAAATGGAAGTCATTCTAGCGGAAGTACATTTTCATTGCTTCCAAAAAATCGATATTTTTAATTTGCCGAGAGTGAGCAAAAAACCATGTAGAATCTTATTTTAGGCACACAAAACCTTGTAACTCCTCCATAGTGTTAGAAAATACTCACCAGAATTAAAAAAAAATTATTTTTTTTAAGAAATTTATGAACTATTTTTAGTCTAAAATTTAAAAGTTATTTGCTTAAATTTACATGAAAACACTGTTTCGGGCTTAAATTCGTATAAAACGAAACGAATTGTTAAAAAGGGCAACTATTTACCATTTTTCCTAGATGAAAATATTATCATAAAACACAAAAAAGGGAATTTTTCTTAATATCGCTTCCAATTCAGTGACCAGGCATCGAAAAAGAGAACTTCTTGCAATGACAAGCCTATGTAAAAATCATTAGATCCGATCGAAATTTGCACTACTTCCGCATCGTAAACTCTACCTACATTTTCATGACTTTTTTGGAGTCTCTTTTTTTACTGGGCAGTAAAAGGCGAATACCTATGCTAAGAGCATGAAATGGTTATATCTTACTTCGTCTAAAATGTTTTTAAGAACTATTTGTCCAGTATATAACAAAAATGCCCGAAGGTCAGTTGCTTTAAATCTTTTAAGATCATCAATCATAAACTCCTTAGGAATAACGCTTTTTAGCAATAACAATTTAGAACTAATTTCACTAATTTGAGAACGAAAATATGTGTAATTTTACTCTTGTTAATGCCACTAATAGAATTTTCATAACCCCAAGACAATCAACGTGCATGTAATCGAGGAGAAACAGTTTCACCATCTCAATTACACATTTTTCTATAATTAAATGGCTCTGTATATTGTGGTGTTCAGGATGTAAATGTTTTCTATAATCGTTGTCGGTGCGAGCACGATTTTCAGATTTATGTGTAGTTTCCATAATGCAGGCAGGCGACTGTCTAGAAAATTTTTATAGGAATCACTCGAAAATTTGAGTGCATTTCATATATTTTTTCTGAGCAAGTCGCTTGCTTGTCTTGTGGAAACTATACATTAGTAAAATTTATCCGCCTCTGGAAACTGTCTCCTTTTTGGACACATTGATTGCAACTATAAAAACCAGAATGATTCCTTAAGTTTAGAAAAAATGCTCGGGCTGGAGCATCATAAATAAACGCTCATATATGAATTCTAAATATGTACATTTCCTTGAAAAACCATTCCATTTGATGTTAAAGACTCCATCTCCTCCACGAATTCTACAAAATATGTGTTTATATTACTTATAGAAACCCACATAAATACCGACTACAAATACGGGCTTTGTGCCATTGACGTTCACAGAAAAACTAAATTTCATTTAATAACAGTAACCAAGTTCATTGAATCAGTAAATGTTTTGTATAAATACGGTCCTAAAAATAATTTTGTAAATTCTGATAACAATTTTATAAAAATTCAAATCTAGCTGAGTTCGGCTGAGATAATTTGTTGTTTAAGTGTGTTGGTGTTTATCTTGCTTGTCGATATGTCCAACATGCTGCTGTGCTATTGTTGTTGTTTATATTGGCCCTGTCGGAGAATGTGTGGTTGACTACAAAAATATTTAACTTATAGTTAACTTTTCTTAGACTGACTAAGAGCTAACTGCAATGTCATCCAGAACAAACCCAAAATTAATTCTTAAGTTGAGTGCGTAATCGAATTTGATGAGAGCCAGCAAATTTATTCTCAGCTACTTTGAAACTCATTTCAGTTTCATGTTAACATTTTGCTGTTGTTATTTTAGATAGTAGCTTAGCCGAGTGGTAGCGCGTTAAGTACTCCAACTGTGATGATACATGTTCGAACCCCAGAAATTTTTTTACTTTACTGACTACAAGGTGGTTTAAAAAAGTAAACTTTAAGTTAGCTGAAAGTAATTCAGAGTGAGCGAATTGACTACCGCCTAGGACATCACAATGTTAAAGTAGTCAGTTAATTACATTGCGAAGTAATCCAAGTGCCAGTCAGTACTAGTTGCGAAATAGTTAGCTTAAAGTTAGTTTAAAGTTAGCCAAATTTCCGACAGTTGACTGATAGTGTTATATACATGTAATTGCCGAAAAGTAGCCGACAAACCACAAATAAAATTTGAACAAACAATTTACTGGATCAATAAAAAGTATTTACTGAAACTAAATTTTGATTCAAACAAACATTTATTTGCGCGTAATTTTTTTCTGTGTTGACTAAAATTGGCCACGCTTGTTGGCGCGAGCTTATAAATAGTGATAGACCGTCAGCGGTAATAGGTGTGTTCTTTTACTTTTGCGGTAAAATGCAGTAAATGAGTACTCGCTAAAAAATTTTAAAATTTAAATTTATTAAAGAAACAGCTGAGTTAAAAACCCTCGATAAACCCAGAAAAAATGTAATATCTTCCAAGCGGCTGGACCGATTTTTTTCAAACATAGCTTAGAACACTCTCTATTAAGTCACCTTTATTAAACTAAATCAAAATCGGTCCAGCCATTTGTACTCGTACAGACACACAATACAAACTTATAACACCCTTTTTTTGGTCGGGGATAAATAAATGTTGTAATTTATTTCATGTAATATTCTTAATTAATTTCTTTTTGATTTCCTTGTTTTGTTATTGGTTAAATTAATAAAAATTACATGAATATTTGTTAATGTTACTGATTACCTTAAAAGCAAATGCAATACTAAGTAACCAGATTCTTTACAGTTTTACAAGTCTGAGTAAATAGAATAATTTGCAAAACAAAAGGATTAATAAAATGAATTAAAAAATATCAGTATTTTGCCATGTTTATCTAAATTATTAGAAGTTATTTTGAAAAATCAACTAATGAAACACCTAAATTCAAAAAATCTCCTCGATAATTGTTTGTATGGATTTCGAAGTAGTTGTAGCATATCTTCTCTGATATTAAGCTTAACTAAAACCATTCGTAATAATTCCAATAACAATAAAATAACTACTTTAATATCAGTTGACCTTAGCAAGGCTTTTGACATAGTCAATATTATTAATAGTGTAATGGTGTATTAATTAAAAACTCTATTACCAGTTCAGTTTATCTAGATTTGCATGCAAATTGTTGTACTCCTATCTAACAGGCAAAAACTAGTACGTTAGTAATGGTAGCTATAAGTCTTCGATTTTACCTTGTACCAGTGGTGTACCACAGGGTTCGATCCTTGGACCACTTCTAATTCTAATATATATGAATGACTTCATTCACCATATTGGTTCAACACAATACAAGAGTTTTCTTTTCGCTTACGACAAAAATTTAGTATTCACCGGTGAAAAACAATTTCTCTTATGCCATGAGGCAACTATTAATTATATATTGGCATTACTTTCAAATTAATTTCCATCCTGCTAAAACTGAGGCATTAGCAATAGGATCAAGAAATTGTAATTATACATCTCTTAAAGTTATTTTTGATAGAGTCTGTGTGAGTAGTTAGATACCGCCGGTTCTATGACAAATAAAATTGTCAAATTTGGCAATTAAAGTCAAAAATTTTGTAATTTATGGGAAAATTTTAAAATAAGGTCAAAGGTGTGAAGTGACGAGGGAACTCAATGGTTTGTAGATGTATATGTATGTGATGTTTTGTTTTGTTGTGTGAGCATAAGTGGGAGATAAGAATGGTTAGATGTCGGTCGTTTGATGTACATACTCGTAGTTTATTATGTTGGCGCGCAAAGTTGTATGTATGTTTTAGATTTTTATTTTAACTTCACAAAGGTGTGAAGTGACGAGGGTACTCGATGGTTTGTAGATGTCGGTCGGTTGATGTACATACTCGTAGTTTATTATGTTGGCGCGCAAACTTGTATGTATGTTTTAGATTTTTGTTTTAACTTCACAAAGGTGTGAAGGGACGAGGGTACTCCATGGTTTGTTGATGTCGGTCGGTTGATGTTCATACTCGTAGTTTATTATGTTGGCGCGCAAAGTTGTATGTATGTTTTAGATTTTTGTTTTAACCAAAGGTGTGAAGTGACGAGGGTACTCGATGGTTTGTAGATGTCGGTCGGTTGATGTTCATACTCGTAGTTTATTATGTTGGCGCGCGAACTTGTATGTATGTAGAGTTTTGTTTTAATTTTGAACTGAATTGTAATTTGTTTGTTTTGTTGTGGGAGCATAAGTGTGAGATAAAGATAGTTTGATGTACATATTCGTAGTTTATTTTCGTTGGCACGCATGCTTTGTACGTATATTTTTGTTTTAATTTTGAATTGAAGTGTAATTTTTTTTGTTTGTCAAGTGGTTGCAGCATTTTTTTATTTTCTTTTTAGGTGGTGATTATAGAAGGTTATTTTAGAAGACCTTATGTATGCTTGTGGGAAGTCTATGAATGTTTTTTGTTTGTTGTTGGTTCTATTTAGTTTGATTTTCCTATTTCCTATGTTTAAAGAGTTTGAAGAGATGAATAAAATATGTAATTTATAAGCAACGAACTTACTTGAAGGTTGGAGAAATTGAAGTGTAAGATATTTAGGATTGTCAAAGGGAATTAGAGATGCGTGATCTTGGGAGTTAACGTTATGCTCATGCATGTGTATTTGTGTATGTTTTTACAATAACTTGAGCGTTGGCAGATGGGTAAGTAGTCGTATATGTATATAAAAAAAGCGAGTGTGTAATGCCGAGTACACATCTGGCATTTCTTGTGTTATAATCATTTTTTAAAATGTGTGCAACGTCTTTCACGTTATGTTTTTTTTAAAGGGAAAGCAATACCACACCACAAGAAAAAATTTAAAAAATGACAAACGTTGGCACTAGTACACACTGTTGCGATGTTAAAAAATATCATAGTATGTACTCGGCACTTGTTTTTATACCCTTTACCAAAAAATGGTAAAAGGGTATATATAGGTTTGTCATTCCGTTTGTAATTTCTACAATATTAATAAGCGACACATAAAGTATATATATTCTGGATCGTTATGCATAGGGAAGACGAACAAGCGATGTCCGTCTGTCCGTCTGTCTGTACGTGAAATCGGTTTTCCCAAGCTCCCAGAAGAGCTAGAAACTTCGTTCTTGGACTGGTGTGTCAGAAATTTTCCGAAAAATTCTATTGAAAATCAGCAAAATCGAGCAGACGGTTTCAGAGCTGGAAAACTCAAACTCTATTTTCCCATAGAAAATAACTACCGAAAACTAGTTTTCATTACTTTTTTATTAAATTAACTTATTTTATACTTCGGTATGAACAAAATTAGTATTTATTATTAAAAAAAAATTAAAATTTAACAAATTAAAAACACGTTTCCAGGGTTGGAAAACTTTAACTTTTTTCTAATAATTAAACATATTTCATGTTTTAGGAAGAAGGCTATTTTCTCAGGAACGGTAAAAGCTACAGGTCTGAAATTTGGACAGTGTATGTAGAACTTTGGTCGCTACAACAACAAATATATAAAAGCTAAAAATTATAGGGTGTTCCAAAATGATTGACGAAAACTTTTAAAGTCCCATGTAATATACATACAAATGTATTATGTATGTACATATGCATATTGACACTTGAAATTTGTAAAATTAGTGTATTTTTATATAGCCTACAACAATTAACACTGAAATTAAAAAAAATTTAAATTAAAGGGTGGTCCATTTTGACTATGTAATTTTAACAAATTGCTATATCTTGGAAACCGTAAGAGCTAAACTGTTCAAATTTTCAAAAACGGTAAAACTAAAAAATCCAAAAATTATAAAATCGCCAAAAATTTAAAAAAAATCGCCAAAACGAAAAAATCCGCAAAATGAAAATAAACGCTAAAATTAAAAAAAAAAAACGCCAAACACCGAAAAAATCGCCAAAACGAGAAAAACGTGTCAAAACTAAAAATAAATTTCCACAATTACAAAAAAACGCCAAAAACCGCAAAAATCGCCAAAACAAAAAAAATGCTTATATGAACAAAAATCGCCAAAAATTAAAAAAAAAATCGCCTAAATGAAAAAAAATCGCCAAAATAAAAAAATCGCCAAAACGAAAATAAAACGCAAAAATTAAAAAAAAACGCCAAACACTGAAACAAATCGCTAAAGCAAACAAATAGCCTAAATCAAAAAAATCGCCAAAACGAAAATAAATCGCCAAAATTAAAAAAAAAAACACCAAAAACCGAAAAAAATCGCCAAAACACAAAAAAATTGCCTATATGAAAAAAATCGCCTAAATGAAAAAAAATCGCCAAAATTAAAAAAACGCCAAACACTGAAAAAAATCGCCAAAACGAGAAAAACGTGTCAAAACTAAAAATAAATTTCCACAATTACGCCAAAACAAAAAAAAATGCTTATATGAACAAAAATCGCCAAAAATTAAAAAAAAAATCGCCTAAATGAAAAAAAATCGCCAAAATAAAAAAAATCGCCAAAACGAAAATAAAACGCCAAAATTAAAAAAACGCCAAACAGTGAAACAAATCGCTAAAACAAAAAAAAATTGCCTATGTGAAAAAAAACCGAAAAAAATCGCCAAAACGAGAAAAAAGTGTCAAAACAAAAAAAAATCCCCACATGAAAAAAATCCGCAAAAATCGCCAAAACAAAAAAAATGCTTATATGAACAAAAATCGCCAAAAATGAAAAAAAATGGCCTAAATTAAAACAAATCGCCTAAATCAAAAAAATCGCCGAAACGAAAATAAATCGCCAAAAACCGAAAAAAATCGCCAAAACACAAAAAAATTGCGTATATGAAAAAAAATCGCCTAAATGAAAAAAAACGCCAAAATTAAAAAAAAAAAAGCCAAACACTGAAAAAAATCGCCAAAACAAAAAAAAATTGCCTATATGAAAAAAAAATCGCCAAAATTAAAAAAACGCCAAAAACCGAAAAAAAATCGCCAAAACGAGGAAAAAGTGTCAAAACTAAAAAAATTGCCAAAAAGAAATAAAAACGCCAAAAACCGAAAAAATCGCCATAACAAAAAAAAATTGCCTATATGAAAAAAAATCGCCAAAAACTAAACAAATCGCCTAAATGAAAAAAATTGTCAAAATCCAAAAAATTTCCAAAAGAAAAGAAGTCGCCAAAATTAAAAAACGCCAAAAACCGAAAAAAATCGTCAAACGAGAAAAAAAGTGTCAAAACTAAAAAAATTGCCACAAAAAAATAAAACATAAAAACTAAAAAAATCGCCTAAATAAAAAAAATCGTCAAAATCAAAAAAATCGCCAGAACGAAAAAATCGTCAAAATTAAAAAAAAACGCCAAAAAGCGAAAAAATCGCCAAAACCAAAAAAATTGCCTATATGAAAAAAAATCGGAAAAAGCCCCAAATTAAACATAATGCTATGTTAAGTTTTAAAAATTTTTTTTAATTCTAAATAACAATTTTATTCATACCAAAGTATAAAATAAGTTAATTTAATAAAAAAGTAATAAAAACTTGTTTTCGGTAGTTATTTTCTATGGGTAAATTGAGTTTGAGTTTTCCAGCTCTGAAACCGTCTGCTCGATTTTGCTGATTTTCAATAGCAAAATTTTTCGGAAAATTTCTGACACACCAGTCCAAGAACGAAGTCTCTAGCTCTTCTGGGAGCTTGGAAAAACCGATTTCACGTACAGACAGACGGACATCGCTTTTTTGTCTTCCCTATGCATAAGGATCCAGAATATATATACTTTATGTGTCGCTTATTAATATTATAGAAATTACAAACGGAATGACAAACCTATATATACCCTTTTACCATTTTTTGGTAAAGGGTATAAATAAATCGCCAAAATTTAAAAAGCACCAAATTAAACATAATGTCAAAAACCTAAAAATTGCACAAAAAGTATGAATTTTTTCACAAAATTAATATGTAACTACATATCTCTGTGCTTATGTATGTATCTCTATACTACATAAACGCACTTTGGTAAAGGGTATATAAGATTCGGCACAGCCGAATATAGCACTCTTACTTGTTTTTTTGTAATATTCTTTTTAACTGATGGAGATGGAAGGGTATTTATAAAAAGAAATTATATATGCTGGTGAGATATTAATGTTTTTGTTGTTGGTTTTATTTAGTTTTAATATTTTTTGTTTTTTTGTGCAAAGACGCTGACATTTGACAAACAAACCATACACACTTATATACATACATACTTACTTACTACATACATATGTATGTATATGTAAATAAATTAATGAACAGCAGTTTTGTATATTGGGATTTAATGTGGTGTGTAACATTCAAAATATTACTTACCAATAAAGCTATTCCAGTCTTAGCATACGAGCTATCCTTATTATGTTGAAATATATTGTAACCAGTTACATCTAATAGGTGCAGTGATGGTATTTTGGTGCGTTTCGGGTATTTTTTGGTGCTTTTTGCCTCTTCATAAACGCGAAATTTTGGTTAATACCCTTTTTTAAAAAGCGGGTATTTACAGTGCTTTTTAACAATTTCTCACAGTGCTTTTGGTGCTTTTTTGTGAAATAAAAATATTTTTATTTTACAAACCTAATGTACTTTTAAGAGCTAATAGCAGCATCTTTTTACTGAGCCTTCTTAAATTATTTTTAATGACAATAACGGAAACTATGTTAAAAACAATTTAGAAAACGTTTCATAATTGGGATTAAAAAATTAAAATACTTCTTGCAAAATAGAAATCGGAAGTACCACATAATTCTCTGCATAATAATTTATTGATAGTAGATCAATTGACAGCATGAGGTTGTCAGTTGTTTTAGACAACGGGTAGCCAAGTCCCAATTTTTTGGTATCGTATTGACGTGCTGTCAATGTTGGCAACTGGAATAAGTGTGAATATCGCAAAAACAAAAACTTTTAAGTTACTTAAGGAAAAAAGTGATGCTTTTAATGCTTTTGTATGCTTAAAATATTTTTCAGTAACATAGGTACATACATATGTATCTTAATCTAAGCCTAAGCTTCACCTACCAAATAACTAACACCGATCATATAACTACTAACATTTTGAGAAATTAATAAGGGTTTTCATGAGAACTTTTAAAATTGTCATTTGTGCTATTGGGGAAATATATTTCATGAAGCCCCTTTGATTTTTTAAGGCAATTTGAATGAAATGTCAAAAAAAAATAATTTAATAAAAATAACACAAGAAAATTTCAAGCAGTTTTTAATTTCATATATTTCATATATGTATTAAATATTTTGAGGCAAAAACTTGAAATTATATTATGATGTTTACACTCCAAACTCTCCTTTTTTAAGTGGCTTAATGTATTAAAATTAAAAAAAATGTTGTGCTTCTTTACCCTATTTTTCTTATTTTTTTGCTCTTTTTACCCTTTTCGCAACAGCTCATTGTGCGTTTGCTCTTCGTAGAGATACCAACACTGAATAGGTGTTAGTTTTTCTTTATTATATGGGTTTCTTGTAATTCTATTATGTTTGGTGTGTGTTTAGCGACGAGTAATTCTAATACGTATTTGTTGTTAAAGAAAACTTGAATATTCCACTGGAGAATGGAAATTTTAAGTTCATGATCCATTTTTAAAATTTATATTTATTTTTTGTCGCTTTTCTTAGAATTTTTTTTCTGAATGTGTCTGGGGAAATAATAACGTTTAGTTCGGGATAATTATTAAATAATTGCGAAGTAGTTGTTGTTTCAAAATTTTGACTCATATGAATAGGTCTTGGTGGGGTTGTTAGAAGTAATCCTTCGTTGATGTCTTGTATGATGATTTCTTCTGTTAGGTTTTTATCAATCAATATTCATATTTGAGCCAATTTTATTGTTAAACAAATCGTCGTCGCTAAGGCATGTGTATTCTTCGTTATTGTTTGTTTGCTTGGTAATTTCTATTGTTGTTGTATCACGTACATATAAAATTTATTTATTTGACATATTGTCAGAAGTGTAAATACAATGCGTATATAGACATGCTAAACCACCAGCAAATAAATTTCAATCACGTACATATATATGTACAAACCATCGGTAACCCTCGTCACTTCACACCATTGACAACAAAACAAAACATCATCATCACGTACATATCTATGTACAAACCATCGATAACCCTCGTCACTTCACACCATTGACTTTAATTACCCAAATTTTCCCATAAATTACAAAATTTCGATTTTAATTACCAAAATTTTACAATTTTAATGGCTCTGGCACGCAGATTCTTATACTACTACCATAGACTAACAACTAGACACGACACGGGCGAATTCAAGCGAATTCAACCGTATAAATAATCTGATAGAGATAGGAACATTGGAGAATTTTTCTATATTTCTCTCTATCGCACAAAGTATACGGTTTTGACATTTGTAAAATTTAGTGTTTACAAAAAATAAAATTTCTTGGCAGGATTTGGTGCAAAGTGGAGAAAAAGTGTAATTGCGCCAAAATCCTAGTCAAAGTTGGTAATTTGTGGATAAAATTCGATAGACTATTTTATCCACATATTAGCAACAGTGTGAAAAGTGAAAAAAAACCAATACAAATAATGAAAAAACATCAATTTACAGCAGGCGTCACACAGCAATTGTGAAAATGTAAGTATTTATTTATAACATTTTTAGTTATTTACAGTAGTTTTTAATAAAATATACTTCTTTTTCAGGAGCCACAGATGTACCATGGGTTGTCCTCCAGGAGAAACTACATTTGTTCCCGAAGCAGCCAAATAGGTAAGTAATTTATGCGATTACTAAGTGCAAACAGAGTGAAAATTGTGTTTGGAATTTTGTACATTGGGAAGAACAATAGAGTTATTGTCCATTGGAAGGGACAATGACGTTCCTGTCCAATGTGCTATAACATAGGTTACTAAGTGGTGACGAAAAAAAGAGTTCGGATCAATTGGATCCCAGATTTTCTCGTTTTGTGTTCTTTTTACAAATAATTCACGCAAATAAGACTATTGTGTACAAATAAAGTGAAGTGTCTGTGTGGAATCTTATACATTGGAATGGACAATGATGTTCTTGTCCAATGTACAATGCTACAGGGTAACAGTCGTATAAAAATGTAGTGTTCGGATCTATTGGATTCCAAGTTTTCTGTTCCTTTTCGGTTTTTTAAAAGTTCTTAACAAAAATGAGTAATGTGTGTCCACGCAAAGTGAATTGTTTTTGTGGTATTTTGTACATTGGAAGGAACATAGATGTTCTTGTCTAATGTACAAATACGTTTGTTAACAAATCGCTTAAAAAAAGTAGTCGGATCAATTGGAATCAAAATGTGAATGACAAATGTGTACATACATATAAAGTGAATTGAAAGGGTGGAATTTTGTACATTGGAAAGAACGATGAACAGTACCACAAGTAAATAAGTCGTTCTGTGTCCTATTGTACATGTACTTCATACGAAAAAGGAATAACTTTTCAATAAATGAAAAGTCCTACAGCTACAGAATATTTTTCAAGAGAATATTGAAGAATTTTTGTTTTATAACTAAATATGTATACAATTTTAATAATACAACATTTTTTTATTTTACTTTTATTTACATATGTGAACATCAACAAGAAACCCAAGAGGAATCTAAAAGAAATAGCTGTTCCAAAACTTTATTCGATCCCTAAAAATCTAAACTGAAAGGATAAGAAATTTATTTAAGAAGGAAGAATTTTCGCAAAGAAAACAACTTTAGGCTTTGATGGCATAAGCAAATGAATATATATTTCTTTGAATGAAATGTTTAATTGTAAATATTAAAAATCAAAGTTATTTAAAAGATTTTAATTAATTATATTAGAAAATATTCTAATTTTGTTTTTCAGTTTACAAATTTTGGAATTTGTGTTTGTTTACATATGCAGAGTTATTTTTATAATAATTTAAGATGATTTACAAATATAAGTTTATTTATACATATAAAAAAATAAATAAAAATAAAAAACAATTTCAAAATTGGGGTGAGTTTAATAAATTTGTTTAGACAAGTCGCTTTCTTTTATGGTAAAACTGCACTTAGATTGGTTACTTAAATTTTCATCTGCCTCTTTGTTTTATTAAGGTTTTATTAAAAAAATTCGTATGAAAATCTGTTTTTTAAACATTTTTTGTTTTTATAAATTTGGTTAAGCATACCTTCTTACTATTTTTTGTATTTAAGTTTTTATGCAACGGGAATCTTAAGCTTATGTGTCGATATTTAAATTCATTAGTACATACATATATTATTCACATTATTCTCGATTTCTTTTCATTGTTGGATAAGTTGTGTGTTAGCAGCATTTCTTCCTAGCGTTGTCAATACTTTACGTTTATTTTTAGTTTTAAGTAAAGATTTGGCTTCTTATTTACGCTAGAACAGAAAGTTTTAATTATAGTATTTTATTTTCAAAATTATTGTGATTTCACTTACTTCATCCGACTCTAAACACTTGGATACATAATGCGATGCCCGATGATATTCTTCTTTGCCTTCATAATAACTCGCGAGGGTACATGAAGCCATGATATAAACTCTGGTTATGAGCCGCTGCTCTTTCATCGCTGCAATACATAATGTTTTTCATAGGTCTCTCCTAAAATGAGAATAATTCAGGCATGTATAAACAAATTATGTGTAGCTAATATGGATTGAATCAACATTTAAAACTTACCTACAGCTTTTCTATTCCTTTGTATAGCAGCATTCGTGTTTTCCAGCTTTCATTGCACATTAAAGTTCAAGCCGCCAGGTATTTGGGATTTAGTTTTAGGGCTCTTTCAAAGCATGTAATGCCCATAAAACGACCACATCCGCCGCCACGCCGCCCGGTCGTATTCCCGTACATCAAAATAACATTTGGTCAAAAAATAATTGTCACATACCACTTTGTTTATGCCTTGTAATGTTGCCTCGTTGAAATTTTTCACTTTTTGCATCGATGTCTATGTATATTGCACATGGTTCCATTTCAGCCAGCCAATTGGCATTTTGGATCAGACCGCGTTTTTGCCATTGGACAATGCCGCGACGTATGTACATAATTCGCGATTAACATCCTCCAAAGGCACATTAAAATAGTCATATTCACTTTTCGCAGTCCGAAGTAATTCCAGCTAGTTTTCTTTTTCCAATTTTAGTTTTTTTGTTACACAAAATTGATAAATTTAACAAGCGACCATGTACTAACAATTCGTGTTTTTTATGAAAACAACCAATTCCAGAGCGATGCATTGGAAGATATCATTGAGAACACGTAATACGAATATGTTTATTACCGATTACATCAACATTTACTGCATTTAAAGCGCATTAAGTCTAAAAAGTATATTTAAATTAAATTTATTTTGTGACAATGAAAACTTATGGAATTGCTTTTGCAAATATTTTAACATTTTCACATTATTTAGGTCGCAATTTACATTCACTAGTTGAAGAACACTACCGGCCTTTAATTAAATAAATTAAACACAAAAATCACTGCTCTTTTATGCAAATATTTATATTTTATTCAAAATAAGTCTAAAATAATTCACTTTTGGAAAATTTAATTTTGCACTTTTTCACAATCATATGGTCACAAATGCTATGTATGGCTATTGCTTTTTATACATGCAAAAAGCCTATTTTTTCTCTCCCTTCAAATATTTATACATCAGCTGATACGACGATTTCGCTTAACTCATAAGTGAGGATTCTGGTTAATATTCTGTGACTACTACTCAATGCTGTCAGCTTTAAATTTAATAGACTAAGAATAGCAGATTCCCTGTGATGAACTTACTTTTAAATGTAGAAATGAAATTTCTAAAAAGTAGTATATTTATATGTATGTATGTAAGTATGTTAAGAAAAAATTTTTGAAGTATAAATACTGTAATTGTGACTTATCTGCACAATCAACTTTGCACGACTTTTTGTGCAGATCAGTCAAAAATGCTGTTATCTTAAATGCACTTACCTGCCTAAATGTGCAGGTATACAATTTTTGACTTCAGTTTTGTAAATTTACGTTGTTGGATATTTATGTAACCACATTTTTCTAGTGTCTGCAGCTAATTTAAATTTTTTATATGAGATTAATATAAAAATATGTCAAATGCGTAGGTATACAAAGTGCACTTAAAGAAGGATTTTGAACAATAATTACAGAAAAAATATATTTTGTGCAGTTAAGTCAATGTGCAGCTAACATTGATTTTATGTATGAAAATATTTTAAAATTAGGTATTATTAGGCAGGTATAGAAAGTGCACTTAAGAACGAATTTGTATAGGATTTTAAAGAAAAGTCACAGAAATTTATAATTTTAGGCAGTTAAGTCCAAAGTGCACTTAAACAAAAGGCAGCTAAATAAAAACTACTGTAATTTTATTTAAAATATATGAAATATGGTGGCAAGATCAAACGAATGGAAGTAGAATAAAAACCAAAAATATCTTAACTTTAACTTAAATACTTTTCAGTGTACATGAAAACATGTAAATTATAATCATGTATAATGCAACCGTATATGTTATGAGATATGATAAAAATGGTTTCTGCAATAAGCTTTTTGTTCTGTTTCAATTGTTTTTGATGTGTAAACATCTATATGTTAGGGGCTAAAAATCTTTTTCGCAATACCATCACAAATTTTGAGTAAGATGCATACCGCGTTATGAAATCGGTGTTAGCTATGTATGAGTGTATTAGTGTAAATATTATGATTATGATTATACGAACAAGAAGTACAAATAAACTTAACAGCTACACAGAAATACAGTCAACCGAATTTTATAGCATACCTTCAGGAGTTAATTTTAATAGAAATTGCTTGTGAAGTATAATAGTGTTGCCAGTGGGGATAATTTTGTTAAAAAGTAAAAAAATATAAAATAAGTAAAATATATATAATATTTTCAATTATACATAGGGCCTCATAAGGCCATTCCAATAGAAGATAAAAATATATAATAAGAATAAAAAAACAAGTAAGAGTGCTATGTATATTCGACTGTATCGATTTTTATATACCCTTACCAAAGTACGTTTTGTTATAGTGCAATTCTTCGTAAGTGACTTCTCGATATTTTTCGACTACAGACTTTGATTTAAATATTTTATTTTCGATATTAGCAATAGTTGATAATTTTATTCTTCACCTTGTACACCGAAAGAATTTTGCTTCATAGATCCAATGAAACAATTACATTAAAAATTTTTCACAAATCTAATGATAATTTCACAAATCCAAGGAAAATTTCATGAATATTGTGAAACAATTTCATTGGAATTGCTTGATATTCTGGTTTCGTTAGAATATTTTATTGGATTTCTGACAACAATATTTTCTAATTATTATATTTAAGTTATTTCATTCTTTTCATGAAATTATTTTATTGCTTCGATGAAGTTATAGCACTGCATTAATTACACTGTTAAATAAATTTGACGAAGTTTTCAATAAAATAATTTTAACGAAACTGATTTCATTAATCCAACGAAGCGTGACGTTGGTTGACTTTTAATGAATTTTTCATTAGAATAATGTTGAAATTCATAGATTTTCTACCGAAAATTCTTTCAGTGTATATAAGAAATGAGTTACATTCACCCTTATTCCATTTGCCAACATCGACGTCACGTCAATACAATACCTAAAAACTTGGGCTTTTTACTCGCTCTCGAGATGTTCAAAAATCGTGCTATACGATGAATCAAAACAATTCACATATTCCATTTGCAAAAAAGTTTCGTATATAAGGCAAAAATCTACATCAAGTGATACCACACACAGTGGACAAAACACAGAAGAACGCTGACGATGAAGGTTTCGTGGCCTTCGAAAACAGCTAGCTGTTCTGTTCAACTATGTGTTGTTGTCAGAATATTTACAACTAACTTTGATGTTATTTGTGCATTAATAATTATCACATGTAATTTGGCTTACAAGGCGATACGAACTTTAGCCTGTTCAATTCATAAAATATAGAAACAAATGAATTTCGAACAATAATAATTAAATTAACTAAATGATTATTATTTTTCTAATTTTTAATTCCAAACTATTCCGTTCTAAGACATGAAGTATATTTAATTTGTAAGCAAAAAAATTTATTGACCTAGTTACTTTCATATACAAAAAAAAAATTTCCAATCCTGCAATCATTCTATTACATTTTTCCCACTCCTTATACATATCTAGTTCTTTAAAAAATATATAAAATATGTCTAGCCAACAAAGAAAAAAGGAAATAAGGAAAAAACTAGTTTTGTTTAGTTATTTTAATATTAAAAAAGCTAAAATTTTGTAGCTCTGGAGCTGTGGTTTTTATTTTTCTACTTTTCTATACCAAACTTTTCTTTCCATGACATAAAATATATCTAGTTTATAAAAAAAAGAAAAAAAAATAATTAGCCCTTCTAACTTTTGTTATCATAAAAAATTTAAGTTTCTTATCCCTCGAATCATCCTTTTATATTTTTCTGATTTCTTACACGAATGTATTTCTTTAAGAATATATGTTAAATTTATATAGAAAAATAAAAAATTAGTTTTAGTAGGTTACTTTTATATAACAAAAAAGTTAAAGTTTTCTAACCCTGGAAACGTCTTCTTAATTCTATTATTTTTTTAATTCGAAATACCAAATTTATTCGTACTGAAGTATAAAATAAGTTTATTTAATAAAAAAAAATAAAAATTAGTTTGACTTCGTTACTTTTACATTTCATAAAAAGTGTAAGTTTCCCAACCCTGGAATCATCCTTTTTGATTTTTCTGATTTCTTACACCAATCTATTTCTTTTAGGAGTATAAGATGTGTTTAATTTAGAGAGAAAAAGGAAAAATTTGTTTAAGTAATTTACTTTTGTATAAGAAAAAAGTTAAAGTTTTCCAACCCTTTTTAATTTTTTTTTAATTTGAAATACCAATTTTATCCATACTGAGGTATAAAATAAATTTATTTAATAAAAATAAATAAAAATTAGTTTTCGATAGTTACTTTTATATGGTAAAATAAGTTTAAGTTTTCCAGGTCTAAAACTGTCTGCTCGATTTTTCTGATTTTCAATACCAATCTAAGTTTGACAATTTCTGATACACCAGTTCAAGACCGAAGTCTCTAGCTTTTCTGGGAGCTTTGGAAAACCCATTTCACGTACATAAGGACCCAGAATATATATACTTTAGGTATGGCATATTCATATTGTGGAAATTGCACACGGAATGACAAACCTATATACACCCTTTTCCATTTTTGTTAAAGGGTATGAAAATTAATAAGACGTTTCCAGGGTTGGAAAACTTTAACTTTTTTGTTATGTAAAAGTAACCTACTAAAACTAATTTTTTATTTTTCTATATAAATTTAACATATCTTATATTCTTAAAAGAAATAAATTGGTGTAAGATGGGAAACTTACACTTTTTATGATAATAAAAGTTAGAAGGCCTAATTATTTTTTCTTTTTTATATACATAAATTGGATATATTTTATATTATGGAAAGAAAAATTTGGTATAGAAGAGTAGAAAAATATAAACCACAGCTGCAGAGCTGAAAAATTTGAGCTTGTTTTATATTATATTATAAAATTTGGACTAGGTATCAAGAGAAATAAATCTCGTAGCCGAAAAAACAAAAGAAAAAAGTATGTGATCGAAAACTGTTCACTGTTCATCTATTGTAAAAAACACACTGAAAGTTTTACAAAATGAGGAAACTGACAATATAAGAGATATAAGAGAGCTGTTAAAATTGCAAAAGAAAGCGGTCAATTTAAATTTTAAAAGGAAGAAGAGAATGAATATTAATATACCAAGAGTTATACCTATACCTAAAACTGGTGAATTTCTTCCTTTAATTCCAATTTTAACAGCACTATCCGCACTTGGAGGTTCGGCTACAGGCGGAGCAGCTATTGCTAAAGCTGTTAATAGTATTAAAAATGGAAAAGAACAACTAGCTGAAGCTACTGGTCACAATAGATATATGGAATCAATGGCCATGGGAAAAGGTTTATATCTTATACCATACAAATCTGGATACGGTCTTTATTACAACCCAGCTCCAAAAAACTCTTATATAATCTGCCTAATCGACCACTGACGGACTTGGATTTGTATAAATATTGCAGTCAACTCAAATATTTCAGAGGCGTTTTTATGCGATGATTATGATTTACCTCAAAAGCCATTAGCAGAGGAATGTTGTATTTGTTAATTTAGATAATTTAAGTAGTCCTGGAACTCATTGGGTAGCATATTAAAAAACCATAATGACAAGAAGTATTTTGATAGTCTTGGAAACTTGCAACCGCCACTTGAAATTATCAATTACTTCAATACAATTATAAACAAAAACAAAAATTTAATACAATTAATTGTGGTCATTTATGTTTAAAATTTTTATTTAAATATAATTTGAAATAAAAACAATACTCGTTTTAATTTTTAGAAATATGTTTATATTAATTTCTCAAGAATGCGAAGAAATGTGCTTTACATTGGGATTATTATTTTTAGATAATCACATCATGTTTATTAACGCAAAGGTTTTTAGGTTGAGTACGTTGTACCACAATGCTTATCATTTTTAAGTAAAAATTATTTTTAATTTTTATTATGTCCGGTCCTGCACACAAAAAAGTAATATAAATGATTTTGTAATATTCATTAAAATATTTGTAGTATCAATTAAAAAATTAATTAAATCTTCACCTATAAACAGTTTGATAATATCAATTAAGTTTTTCTACTCAAATTGATTAATACAATTAAAAATTTAATTAATACAATTAAATTCTTAATTGAAAATATTAATTGGTGAATACTTTTTTCTGTGTGTAAAAAGTCTTAAAGTAGAAAATTAAAATCCACTGATTATATGAATTGTGTGTACGAATTAGAAATTTGAACTTATTTCCTAACCACAACGCTAATCAATTTTAAATAAAAACAGTTTTTAATTTTTATTATGTCCGGTCCGGTAAAAAGTCTTAAACTAAAAAAATTAAAAATAACTGATTATATGAATTGTGCGTACGAATTAGAAATTTAATCTTATTTTTTTACTACAACTCATCAACAAATTTTAAATTTTTATTATGTACGGTCCGTAAATATTGCGTCAGAATTAGAAATACGAATTTTAACAAAATGTTTTGTGTTAAGCATAAATTGCGTAAGAATTAGAAATGTATTTTTTTCGGTGTTGGGTTATCAAAAAAAAATTGTTTTAACGAAAAATGATTTTTTACATCACAGCGTGCTTATCAGTACATTCTATAAATTTTAATATTTTATAATTTCGTAAAGCGCAGTCAAAATGCATGACACAAGCATTATATACATACATACGTGTGCATGAAGAACTCAGCATACACGTGCATGCATTGCACAATAAAGTAATAGCTTCGTGTTACAAGCTAATTGCAACGCAATTGTCAAACTAAATGTATCTTTTAGAAGTTGGGATATGTATTACTATTCTTCACTTCCAGAAACCACTACTATATTATGGAATGTTTAGCTTGCTAGTGAAAATGAAAGACCACGTTTCCTGCCTTAAGCGGTTCACAACAATGATAATAACACATTTCAAAATTGTGATTCAACAAATATAAAGGTAAATCTAAACTCTGACGTAGAGCAGTATCTATCTAAACTTGAAATTTGATCGAAATATTAGATGTAACACATCCAAATGAGACTGTTAAAACTTATCGCAAACTCAATATTTATTGTTTTGAATATAGCGATGAAATGGGTGACGATATACTTCCTTATGAAAGCAATTATCAAGAGAAATCAAGTCGTATACTTAGTCGGGGTATAAATGATATATATACAAGAACAATTAAAGTTAAAGATTATTCACAAAAATTACATATGAGTAGGGAAATGATTTTCATGTAAATACATGTTTTCTATTGTTGGTCGTAGATCAACGTAAATATAATATCTTTGCAAATCAACAAATTTGTGACAAAATGGCATCGATTTGTTAGTGCATATTTTTGCATATTTTATAATTAATACATATTTTTGCATATTTCATCATAAATGTATATTTTTAATAAAGTTTTTAGTTTTTTTATGCTATAAATCTAATTTTGGTTTATTTACTAGTTGTAAATTAGTGATGTAACGAATGTCAGCTTTTGATATTCGAGAATACGAATAGGAATGTTATATGTGAAATATGTAGACATTAAATTGGGGTTCTATTTACGCCTGCAATATGAAATATTAAAAAATTCGACAATTCGAATACGAATATTCGTGCATCACTCTTGTAAAGTATATAATAGCTGCAGTTTTTACGACTGTGTAAGAACAAAAAAGGAGAAAACGAGAAAAATTTACGATCCTTTTTTTGTGATATGAATCGATATTCAAAAACAATGTAGGAATCAAAGTTCAATATCTTGGCTTAAGTTAAGAATATCAAAACCATTGAAATTTAAAGAAAGAAATAAGATCATTTTATAATGGCCATTTTAAACCGCCTTAATTTCATGTGGATATAAGGTGCTTTTGAAATCTTCTTTGCGTGTTTCAGCCTTTAATGAAAAATATCCAGTGATACGATACGGATACATTCGACAGTAATTAGATGGGGGACGTGGCAGAAGGCTGTAGGATACTATATTTCTATCAATAAAATTAAAGAAATTTTTGTCAAAAAACGTTCCACCATTTGCAACAAACAAACAACGCGTTCTTCAAGCAAGTAGGTTAAAATAAAATTTTCATTCAACAACTGGTGTTAACGTTCACTTGAAGCACACGTTATTTTTTGCATATGGGGCAAGTTTTTTTACTTTAAAATTTCTTAATAGAAACATAGTATCCGACAGCCTTCTGCCTAAATTGATATTTGTATTGCTTTCTTGTTCGCACTATATCTCATTTAGAGGCTTCCGTTACTTTAATACCTCAAGTTGAATTAATTGAAGATGCGGTAAAAAATAAATTAAAATATATGCAACAAATTGTATCAATATAGTTCTACCAACGAAAGCTTAAAAACTGAATATTCCACAAACAAAATAGCAGCATTTAAATGCGTACCAATAACTTAATTTTTATTACATAAAATTTTTTTCAGAAAAACCCGTCAAAGATTTACCTTTGACAATTTAAAAAAAACATTTATTCATTAATGTACGTAAATAAAAATTCGACTGAACTTTACTAATATTTTTTATTCCATATGATTTGACAAAATATTTGTTAAAAAAGCATTGAAGCTGAGCTTTTTCTTTTTTTAAGTTTCTAATGTTCTTAAATGTTGAAAAAAAAATTGATAAATTCATATTTTATTAGTTTTAAATACAAATTTTCATATTTTTAGTGCATATTTTATGTACATAAAGCGTGATTTTAAATGCATAAAAATCCTTTCCCTACATATGAGTATTCAGTAATTAACAATATGCTACTAAAAGAAATATATAATTTCTTAAAAAAATTCTCCAACATAATTTCCAGTGAACATAAACATGAACTTGTTAACATTCAATCACATTTTGAGCATAGAAACAACATGAAAATAAATAAAAATAAATTTTGGTGCACATTATGAGGATTGTTTTTGGTCTAAAGAAACTACTAGATGTGGACTTGATACCTGTCGCTGTGTGAACTATAAAAGGAAAAATTTCGAATTGCAAGAAGTAGAAAGAAAAATAATAAATTTCTATAGTTTATCTAAATGTAAAAATTGTATCTTTTATAAAGTTTAATAATAAATAATACACATATTTTTATTTACTCAAGATTTAATTGTAAAATAAAATTTTTAATACAAATGTATATTATATTTTTGTGTTTATTTCATTGACAAGGGTAAATATTTTAATTATACTCATCTGTCCAGCATTTCGATATCGAACTTTATAGAAAACACTGCACCAGAATTAATATGGTTTTATAGTTTGTTTGATTTTTGTATAAGCATACATAATGTAGGGTGGCGGCATGAGCACCTTTTATTATGAAAAAAGTGGTGCAGAAACCCCATAAACATACTACTAAAATGTAGCCAAAAATATCGCAAAGTAGTTCAAATATCGCCAAGCAAATTTCAATTTCAAAATGTTCATCGCCAAAACCAAATTTTGATCGCTACGTTTGGCGAGATATTGCCATATCTGACAACACTGCTAGAGACCTGCTTGAGTAATAGCAAAACAGAAAAGTCGACTAAATTAAGTAACAACCGAAAAAGTGAATTTTAAAATTAAAGTTCTTCTGCGGTGCTTTTTCAGTGCCAGAGTGAACCTTTAAGCCAATAAAAGTTGAAAAATGTATTGATTTGTATTAAATGAGAGTTCAAAATCTTTATTTTATGTGCAAAGAAGACATTTTAACCAAACAATGAAAGTCTATTTCAAGTCCGTAGCCCTAACTTTAGATATATTTGATATGTAATCGACTGAACTTTAAATAATTTTGGGTACTCAGTAGAATCGCGCGAAATTGACCCTTGTATTGGTATGTAGTAATATTATTGAAAAAAATCAATTTTATTTCATTTCTAATTCCTACTTTTGTAAGCAAATGTACGGGTTTTTCCCCTCTGCTGTCCTCTTTTTATAAATTACTTGAAAGCAACCCTAACTATCTCTTCTCCGATCACTCTCCCTATATCGTTACAATCTGTAATCCACTAAGAAGTGATTAAGTACCAGTAAGAAGTGATAAGTACTTTGTGCTACTACCTCCCATACGCAGACTGTGTTTAATAAAATTTATTCTACGTCTCATTATCTTGTTTTTTTATTATTTTGTGCAAGTTCGGACTAATGAAAGTAAAACAAAATTTACTCTCTGAATGTAATGAAATCATCCAAAATTGCTGGAACTCAAAAAACTATGATTACACGTCTTGAAATACTAATGTTGCTTACTTTTAAAATTAAAAAGTTTATCAGAAAAACAAAAATTTTCATCATTGGCAACAGCCAGATGTACTTAAAAATCAATTTTTTTAAGCCAAAACCTTCCATTTTGCTTTTTAATATATTTTTAAATAAAATTTTTCTTATTTGCAAATTTTCTGAATAGCTTTTCAGTTTCGTACTCATGTATACAAAAAACAGCTGATTATTTAATTCTTGTCCAAACCTACCCAAAAGAAAAATTTCGTTCAAGTTTGTACAGGAAATGAAAAAAAAATTACTTTCTCATTTGGTTGCACAACATTTTTATCTGGAACGCTTTTGGTTAATTTTTGTTCAAGTTCGGAGTGTTTCGCTCTGCGTCTGAAACAGGCCTAATAAACATACTACACTTGTCCCTTTCTCGCCGAACCTGTATCACAGCTGATTTCAGCTTTTTCCTTCACTCATTTTCTTCAACTGTGTGCTTAGTGCATGGTATCATATAAACTAAATTGGGCATTACTATCCCATCTCTCATTTTGCTAAGTTAATTAATATTTTTAATCATGTGTGCCACAGAAACCATGTCGGTTTTGCTGATTGTAATTTTTGCAAACCAATGTTGGTTTCATTTGGTGTCATGAAACCAAGTTGGTTTTGCTAATTTCGAATGTAACTAAAACCAATTATCGAATCAGATGTTGCTCACATTTGCTTATTTGTTTACAAATTTTAATTTTATTTGTTTTGCAAAAAATAGAAAACAAATATCGTTTTCATTAAAATATCAATAAAATTAATTATATTTCATTACATAATAAAAAATAAAGAATAAGTGATCATTAATAAATTAAAGTGACATCATCAGTTGTAGCATTTTTGTTATTAGAAGAGTGCTTAGAAAAAGTGATGAGAAAGTCCGAGGGATTGCATCACTGCTGGCCACCCAGAGAAATGTATTCACCTATGTATGTATATTTACTTATTTATATAAGAAACCGATTGCAGTTCGGCACTCTAGTGGCACGGGCTAGCTACCTGAGCTGTCCAAGGAAGTGTACGTATATTTTATTTTGCGCTTATGCCCAGTGAAAAAAATGGAAGTCATTCTAGCGGAAGTACATTTTCATTGCTTCCAAAAAATCGATATTTTTAATTTGCTGAGAGTGAGCAAAAAACCATGTAGAAGCTTATTTTAGGCACACAAAACCTTGTAACTCCTCCATAGTGTTAGAAAATACTCACCAGAATTAAAAAACAATTATTTTTTCGGGCTTAAATTCGTATAAAAAGAAACGAATTGTTAAAAAAGGCAACTATTTACCATTTTTCCTAGATGAAAATATTATCATAGAACACAAAAAAGGGAATTTTTCTTAATATCGCTTCCAATTCAGTGACCAGGCATCGAAAACGAGAACTTCTTGCAATAACAACCCTATGTAAAAATCATTAGATCGGATCGAAATTTTCACTAGTTCCGCATCGCAAACTCTACATTTTCATGACTTTTTTGGAGTCTCTTTTTTTACTGGGTGTATGTTAAAAGCTGCTTTGTAGATTTGAAGCGAAGAATTTGCATTTGCTATGGTACCGATAGTCTAAAATATTCCGGTTTTGAAACAAATGGCTTCGTTGCGTCTTTTATCGGAAGGATCTTACCAAATATCAGCCGGTAACTATATAAGTCGTCTATATAGAAGCATAGTGAAAATTTTAGGTAATGTGCTCAACTTTATGGATCGGTTCATTTATCAATATTGGATCCGATTGGAAACGCACATTAATTATAAATGCAGATCAAGGGACTATTCTTACAATACATAAGTACATACATACATACATATGTATATGATTTCTTCTACAGTTAGTTGCAAGGAGTATTATAGTATGCCATAAAATATGTGAAAATATTTCATTTATTATAGCAAACATAAGTAAATTTACTTAAATTTTTACAAAAAAATAAAAATACGCCAAAATGAAAACTGACAGCTATTAGCTGCTTGGTTTATTTCCAATAACAAAACCGATAACATTGGTTTCTATGACAACTAAAACCGACATCAATTCCATTCGAACATAAAAATGACAACATTGGTTTTCATGACACCAAAGCATTTTTTCGTATCGTTTTCAAAACCAATTCTGATAGCATTGGTTTCTGTGACAACCCTGAATTTTTGCCAAAAGCCGTGGAAATTAAGAAACCGCTGTTTCCGGTTTTAAGCTATTAAAACCGGTCGGTTTCAGTTCGGTTTTAAAAGTATGCATGTATATAAATAGGTATGTATGCTGGAAACATAAATACTGATTTAAAAATAATCACCCCTGTCGCGAAAAACAAATGAAATTTTTCTTCACGTGAAATTTTCATTTCCCTCGAAGGAAAAATGCTATCTTGAATATCCCGTGAAATTTTTCCCCGCTATCAGTCCACGTTAATGTAAGAAGGGGAAGAATATTTGTAAAGCTTAAAATTTAATTGAAAATCGAACAAATTTACATTTGATGAAAAATCACACAATTCTAGGTTATAAATTAAATTTATTTAAGGCCTAAATCCCACGACGTCGACAACGTTCGACTTATCGCACACTTACATTCAAAACAAAAACAAATTTCAATATTTTATGTTTCAAATATAAGTGTGCAACAAGTCGAACGTTGTCGACATCGTGGGATTGGCCCTTAAATTTAAAGTATACCACCGTGGTGCACCACCATGAAATTTACTAATTGTGAAACAAAGTGATTCATAATCTATGAAAAAAATGTAATGTAGGGAATTATTGTTAACAATCGTAGGTACTTACTAATCTCATCCTAAAAATAAATATATGTATATAACTTTTAATATGTATATAATTCGAAGAAAAAAAATATCTAAATTATTCGATGTAATAATCCAGTTCGCCTGCAAAAGTAAAGTTAACAAAAACAAGGGGAAATTTAAAAAATTCAAGTTAAAAATGTTATTCATGATAAGGATAATCAAAAAAGGGAAAACATTTCTGCGAAAAAAATTTCGAAATTCAGGCAATTTTATTAGAAAAGGAATATTTGGTAATGAGTATGTGTATAAAAAGCTTAACGTACCTTTGCACAATGTATGGTTAAAAACTAACAGGGACTTTAACGGCAAGTTTTGTATGGAGAACTGTCAGTTAAAGTTCACGTTAACTCTTAACTATACATTGTGAAAAGGGACGTAAGTAAGAGTAAAAAAATTATATTTAATTATCCAATCTTATTTTTGTGCAAAAGTTACCAGCTATAGAAAACACTCTTTCTCTTTCAGTTGAAGAGAGCTTTATTGTGTTATTGCCTTGTGAAGCAATAATATGTTGGTTGTCTAGTTGTTCGATTTTTTATAAAGTAAAAATTCTTGTCGAAGGACGTTAAAATTATCGTCTTTTTGCTTTACATCTGCTAGAACGTTTTTTCTTCCTGCAAAGAATTGTTATATTTTTCTTCAAATCTTACAATTTCCTTACTTTCATTGTTACAGAATTCTTAGTAATGTATAAAAGTCCTCAATGTAAAGTACCTTTGCTGTATTTTTAAACAATATAATAATGTGAAAATAAAAATTACAAAAGGACGTTTTTTTTGTCGGTTTCGGTTTTATGGGTTAAAAACCGCCGTTTCAATGTATATTTTTTATTGTCATATGTAAATATGTACATATATATGTATGTATTAAAATTTTATAGCCTTTCAGAGAAAACATATCGTTAACTTAATACGAAAAGGCCCCAACTATAATTTTTCGAAATCGATATTTTTACGTATTTCGATAGACCATTACTAGATACACCTCCTCCAAAAAAAACAAGATGAATATAACACTAAATTTGTAAGTCCTGATTCACACACGTCAGGTTTGACTCGTCAAGTCTTGAGCTTTTAGGAAAGAGCGGTGAAGAGAATGAAAAGGGGTACAGACTTGGCCGTGCCAGTCAAGTTTGCTTTTTCGTTTTGTTTTGTCATTCGTTATACTCTACTACAACGCAAATTGATGAGACTTGATGAGTTTACTTGACGGTGTGTTTGAACGAAAATGCAGGTTCAAAAGAAAATTGGACTAAAACTAATCAGCTAAACCTGATGTGTGTGAGTCATGACTAAAGTCTTTTTAAAAAAATTTGTATAAATATTACATCTTTTTTATTTAGTTTTTTCCTCCTCCAGTAAACTATGAAAAACATGAGTTAGGGCCTTTTCGTATTAAGTCAACGATATGTAAGTTAATGTTTTATAAATCTTTGATTCAGTAACCGTTCTTCTGTTGAAATTATTGCAAAAAAATAAAATTATAAGTGAAGCGGAAAGATCTAAAATCGATACGAGTGATTCGTTATTTTTCCTGTCCTGGCAACGGTCGCAAAATTGAACGAAACCTTGAATTATGCTCAGGTGCATAAAAGACAAGCAAATGTATCGACAAAACTATGTACAAAGGAAGAACTGTAACAGCTTCTTCGATATCAAAATTAAGATCATAAGCTGGAATGTAAGCAATTATCTCAAGGGTATGTAGAGCCATCATAAGATGTAAACACTTGCTGTTGCGAAAATTTATTAAACAGGAGTGTATGTTAACTTACTAAATTTGATATAACCTATTTCTTTATTTTTTGTCCGCAGCGCACGTCATTGTGATACCAAAATAACACTACTTTTACTTTGCAAAGTCTTAATTCAGCTGGGAGAAAGACAGAAAGAAACTGTAGTTTTACAAATTTTCCATTTGACATTGCCGCCTGACTTTTACATTAGAAACTTTATAATAATTTCATATGTGAGAGAATCATCAACTCGATTAAGGGAAGAGAAAGTCTTGGGATATTAGTACAAGAGGTCATCTCTATTGTCGTTGTTGGCAATGAACGCAACTCTTAGGCAGTCGGCGTTGGGCGATCAATCCTCCTGGGCCAGCAGTAAAGGACTAGGAGTCAACCCAGAGAAAACCGAGCTAGTCCTCTTTACCAGGATATACAAAGTTTTGTACTACCCAGAATGGGAGGGGTGGAGCTGAGACTAGAAGAAGGGGCTAAAAAACGGAGTGTTTTCCTAGATAGCAAGCTTTCTTGGAAAATGAACACGCAGGGAAGGCTAAAGAAACTGCTCAATGCCTACTACGCATGCAGGAACTCAATAAGAAGGAAATGCGATCTGCAACCGAAGGTATTAAACTGGATATACACATCGGTTGTCAGGCCGGTTATTTCCTATGGTTGTGTGGTATGGTGGGAGGCATTGAGGAAGGAAAGTCACAGGAGATTACTACCTAAGATTCAGAGATGTGCCGCGATGGGCATCACAGGTGCTCAGAGGAGCACACCTAAGGCTGCCTTGAACGTGATTCTTTATATACTTCCTATAGATGACTTTGTAGTGGGAACGCGACTAGAAGTCTCCTTAGACTCGTAGAAACAGGTTTGGTGAGGACAGCAATATCAGGTCACACATCGATCTTAAATGAGATCGGTTTTGGTGATCAGGAATCCGTAACCGCCGGGTTTACGGATTGTAAGGTCGCTAAAATCGATTTTAGTAGAACACCCTTAATGTTAATTCTGGATAGGGACTATTGGGTCAAATCCGATAGGATGTATGAGGGTAGTGCAGTCTTTACAGACGGATCAAAAACGGGGTAAGGCACAGGGGCTGGTGTCTATATCTTGGGAACGAACATCCATAGTTCTTTCAGACTTTCGAATAAATGTAGTGTTTTCCAGGCTGAGATCTTGGCGATCCTCAGGTCCACGGAGATGGACATGAATGTAGCTGATGGTGAGAAGGTAACCTTCCACGTGGACAGCCAGGCAGCGCTAAAAGCTTTGAAGGGACACAATGTCAAATCGAAACTTCTTAGTGACTGTAGGAAAGCCCTCAACTTGCTTATGGATAAGTATAGTGTCAGACTATGTTGGGTTCCTGGCCACAGCAGTGTTGATGGAAATGAAATTGCCGATGAGCTGGCAAGAATAGGGTCGGTGTTAGATAAGTGAATGTCGGAAAGATCAGTGAAATTACTGATAGGTCATTACTATAAAGAATTCAGTAATTGGGTAGAAAGCAAGACCAACAGTTCATGGCGAAGTAGGGAGGATTGTAGAGTCTCGAGGGGTTTCTGCCCAAAACTATACTTAGGAAGATATAAACTACTACTGGACATGAATAAGAAGACGATACTAATCGTATAGGCGTGTTGATAGGTAACTGCTCGGTCAGAGCAAGAACCAAAACCATTGAACATATTATCTGTCATTGCCCGAAGCTGCAATCATAGGCTTATATGGCTGAGCAGACGTTTCCATGAAATCATTACTGATGTCGGGAAGATTAAACTAGAGGACATCATGTGAATTCGGTGGCTTAGTGATGGATAATATGGTCACTTCTGGCTGCAAATGGGAGGGTAAATATTACTTTTTTGGGCAAACGAAAGGAATCACAATGGACCCAATTGGGTCTCCGAGTGGAGGTGCGGTAACGCACAACCCTTCCTAACCTAAACTAACCTCCATATATGTTGCACCGTCTGCTTATTAATTATTTAGAGCCAGTTTTTAGAAGACAAGTAAACATTTTCGCCTTTCTAATTATAAAGAAAACAAACAAAAACTAGTGTTTTGTTTTCAATGTAAATAAGCAGACGAGAATGCTCATTTGTCTTCTATGAACGGGCAGTTATTCTTATTTTAAATTTTGCAAAAAAAACTAGTATTTTTTGTTAAAATAATTTCTTTATTGAAACTTGCTTATTCCATGGATTTAAAACAAATTTATTTTTACAATTTTAAATACATATTACTATAACAATTTCCGAAAATAGTACACAGTCTTTTTTTTGTTATTTTTATTAAATTTAGCGCATACCAAGTTAAATAATTTCTCCAAAAATAATGAAAACAATAATATTAAAAAAAATATTATATAACAAAACTATGCATAATTTTAATTGTTGGTTTAGAAATAAATTAAAAAAGAAATGTAGTAAATAGAAATGATCTTAAACTAATGACTAATGTACTAATATAGATAATGAGATGGTTTTAGGTATATAAGATAAATAAATATATACTATATATGAGCAGATATTTTTTACTGTTTGTTGTTTCATAAAATTGCTTAGTTTGATTTTTATTTCAACATTCTTAATATTTTATTCCATGTTTTTAAACTAGTTTAAACTAACTACAGGCTCTTATAAACTCTGTTTTAAATAATTAATTTTTTTTAATTCATATTTTCTTAAACTATTACATATGTACAAAATATTTAGATGGTAAGTGATTGAGTGTAAGTTTTCGGTTTATGAAAAATTATTGTTTGATTCTTCATGTGAATTGGATTACAGTTGGCAGTTTGAAAGAAATAAAGAAAACAATTACCCTTAGTCGACGTTACGTCAGTATAACACCAAAGATTTAGCGCTTGTCTGCTTGATAACGAAAGCAATTGACTACTATTGACATTCCCATGCTATTTTCTAGACTTTAGCAAATAGAATTGGACTGTCAATAGCATACAATCGTTCTCGAGGGCGAGTAGACAATGGTCTAATTTTTGGTAATTGTATTGACGTGATGTCGACAGATAGTTACAGAATAATATTAATGAATATTAATAATAAAACAATTGCCCTTTTTTAAAATTAAGTTAAATGTAATTAATTTATTTAATAAGCAAAACAAGATTAACGGCCTGTCCCACTATGTCGACAGAAAACGTTTATTGAAGACAACGTGTACTGAATGAAAACAACAATAAAATTAGAAATGTTGCTTTTTTCTATATACAAGCAACCGAACGAACGGTGGGGCAGGCCGTAATTTTTAAGGACAAAAATATCAATTTTACATATTTTTTATTATTTTTTTTTTTTGTAAAATTTAGTTTGTGTTTGCTTTGCTAAGTACCTAGATAATTTTTAAATAAGTCTTAACTACTTTTTAATGGGTTGCATCATCGGCCAGGCATATTTAATTAATACTAAAAAAAGAGACTACAAACCATTATAAAATAATTGATGTGTATAAAGAAAGCAATAAAAAAGTGTAAAACAACAATAAAAATACTACCATTATTAAATTAGAATTAAATATTAAAATTCATAATTGAGATATAAATAAAAATAATAAAGAGATATTTTATTTTATTTTATGGTGCAATTGTATGCATTAATTTTCTTTTCTTCCACCAGTAGGTTTTCTTTGTTGCATTTTAGGAACATGCTCCAGACATTTTCTTAACAATTTCATTTAATTTATTCAACAAATTGCCCAATTTTGGTGCAGCGTGAGATGATGGGAAGAAATATAGCGGGAAAAGTTAATGGTTTTTGTTAATGTAATCTTTTTATGTTCACAATTATTATCATCAGTCAATATCAATATTCCACAGCGTACATTTCAGGTTTAAATGTACAAACATGAAAATGATAAAAAAAAATTTGTTTTGAATTTAATTCAAAACATTCTGTTGCCAAATAAAATTTATGAAATCTCATTGATGTCAACAGGAGAAACTGGTACATCCAGTTGACTTTCTGCAAAGAAAAAGGAAAAAAATTTATAATTAATAGAATTAACAAAAATATATAAAAACTAAAATTAAAAATATTGCAATTAACAACATGCTTGATAAATAACTTTTTTTAGAAATTAAAGCTGTAATGATGGGCAAAATAGAGCAAATGTTAATTTAGGCTCCACCATGAAAAGGTTCTTAAAATTTGGATGATTTTGCAGAATGGCTCCAAATAATTCTTTATTTTTTTTTTGAAAAATTAAAATTTGATAGTCTCAAAATAAATTACACCAAAGTTAAAAATGGCAATTTACTCTTTAATGGCTCTTTTCACAATATACAATTAAATGCTAAGTAGGACTTTAACGGCAAGTTTTGTATGAAGAACTTCCACTTAAAGTTCACTTTAACTCTTAATCATACATTGTGAAAAGGGACGTAAGTGTATTGAATTTTTTTTTAACTTCCCGCTATAGTGACTTAAGGCTCAGTTAGCCGATTGTAAAGAATGTAACTGCAAAGTTAGGAAGCAGCTGATCGATATTGTTATGTGAAAATGGTTAAAGAGATGTAATGTAACGTAACCTACATAAAAATATCGATCAGTTGTTTCCTATATTGCAGTTACTTTCCATTACATTCGGCTAACTGAGCCTTTAGTGATTTTATCCCAATTTTCGAAAATCGAGTTTCCCTCATATTTTCAGACTACTTTCGCGAAGATTTCCCTATGAGTATATGTGTGAGTGCGTGTATGTATGTTCTCATAATTTAGTCCTAGTTTACACAATGCAAGTCTTATTGTTAAGCTGATTAGCTTGTAGGAGAGAGAGACGAAGGGATTAGACACGAGCTCTCAGCTTCATTTACTGTCAATACGTTTTGCTTTCTCATTCGTAATGTTAAAAAAAATACACATGCATACACAAAACTATGCATAAAAATATGAGCTGAAAAAATAAGACTTGAATTTTGTGGACGCCGATGAAAGTTCAAAGAAGAAAGAGTGATAAGCTTAGCAATAAGACTTGACTAGTGTGAACTGGGGCTTAAGAACGGATCAACGGATAGTGACAATTTGCCGCATTAAAAATAGGTTGAGCTCACTAAGATGTCGATTCAGTATATTTCGATCATTTTCAGGAATAGCATTTACATAAAACTTTTTTTGTTTGTTTAATTTTTAACTATTAATCCAATCAAGTTCAAAAGCTAATCACTTAACCTCAAAATTACACTTCGATTGCCGCCAATTTGACTGAAATCGGGTCATCCGTTCGAGAGATATTCTTGACGAATTATTTCGGAAAAGGTAAAGTTTTTTCCTAACAACTTCAAAAGTCTTCGTCAAACCGATTTTAGATATACACTGATTGACTTAAAAAGCGTATTGGATGTCGTTAATTTTACTAAAAGCAGGGGGCAAATTACGGCATCCGATACGATTCGTAATTTTAAAATATTTCCTCATAAACTCCATTGAATTAATTCGTAATTTCGTTCGATAACGAGTGCCGTAATATAATGAATATCTCACATAAAGTTTGCAAATTTTATTACTCCAAAATTTCTTGTCAAAACGATTTCCGATACAACAGACTTTTTTTGGACTTAAAAACTGGCGAGACAAACAAACTTTAAATTTAAATATCAACAAAAATAAAATAAACAAAATAAATAATAAATTTTTATATTCTATTTTGCAATAATAGCGGTATTCACGGTTGGCTACTGTAGATCTTTTACATATTGTAGTTTTGATAAATCGTGGTAAATTTAAAACACGTCAACAACAAAATGCATAAATTTTTAATTAACTGTGCCTACACCATCTACTATACTACAAAGTGTAGTAGATGTTGTATTTGAATTTATTTACCAGAGCTTGTACAAAAGAAGAAAAAGCTGCATACAAATCCTCTCAGAGAGTCTCTTTGAATTGAACAATAAACGTTTTTTTTACAATACAGAAGAAAAAATCGCTCACGCTTGGACGTTCAAAATCGTAGTATATTTAAAAGGGGTTTAAATTTAATACGAACAGTGAATTCCGCTAATGTGGCATTATCTGATAATTAAACGTTCGAAAATTCGTCGGCTATAATTCCAATGTTTCAAATTTGTCATTAAGACATTGAACATTCATAGAAAATAATTTGATGACGCCGAAGAACTATACGTAATTTGGCCATTTTTCTACACAAAAACTAATATTTCAGACCCACAATAATGACCGTTTTGGTAGTGCCAATCAATAAAGAACCCAAAATAAACTAACGGCTGACTTGCAGGCCGGCAAAGTTGTCGTTTATCGCCAACATATTCAACGTAGTATATTAATAAATGGAAACATTTCTTAAAATTATTGTATTATGTGTTAAATATTGTTAGTTGATATACATATGTAGTTAGATATTCTTAAAGGCACACACGAAAAACAAAAATCAAAATGACTTTTTAGGAGGTATTAAAAAGCCCACCTAAATACAATAAAATAAAAATATTAAAAACCTTATAAGTCCATCAAAACTCTGTTTTTTCAGAACATGATGATGAACTGTCCAATTCAATTTCATTTGAATCAGTTATAATGTTTTCCAATTCGTAAACTACAGAAGAATAAATCAAATTCAACAATTTTTAAAATTAAAAAGTCAAATCTATGAAATTTACTTGAAAATAAAAAGTTATGTCACACAAAAAGTAAGCAAATTGTTCAAGGCGAATCCATACTAAATGGCCGCAAGGGATCAGGTGACTATTTTCGCCGCTTGTAATTTGAATATACCTTGTATTAGGGATGGGCAAATGAAAAAAATTTATCGATATTATATCGTATCGGTATTTTTGAACAGTATCGATATATATAATTTTAAATCATCGATATTTCGATATATGCCAATATAAATATAAATGCCAAAAAAAAATACCCCAACAATAAATAAATATACATAATAACATATCGAGCAATAACCGCCAAAAAAGTTTAAGCGACATAAATATTTTGAACAATTATTGAGACTATGAAGAGTTTTTAAAAAAGATTTCCATAAACAATTTCGCTAAGAAATTAGAAACCCTTAATAATTTTTTGTAAATAAGGAACATCCTTATCATTGTTTAATGAATGCCTAGTGTTGAACACTTCGATGTTCACCATTGCGGAATCCGAGAAATATCCACTGGTCATTCATTAAACAATAGTATTTAAAGAAATCGGTAACAATTAACTTAAAATTTAATGAACTCCATGAGTGGAGAAAACCCAAATTGATATTCACCCTTATTCTATTTGGCGTCGGCAACATCGTCGTCAATTTTTAAACAACATCAATTTAACACAACATCAATGCGAACTTTGTATTCACTAACAATGTTACGACGACGTTGCCTGTTTATCGATAAATGCAATACACATATCCAATATTTGAGATAGCTGATTCATTTTGTTTACTATTTTTGGTAGAAGTGTTTTTGAATAAGTAAAAGGTTTGTACATAAATTAAAATAAAATGTTTTTCTTTCGTATCGGGACGAAGAAAATAAAAAATTTATTAGTGAAAAGAAGATTTCTCAGACAAAAGTCATTGCATTTGTAATTTACCCAATGAAAAGTAAGTGATAAATTTCGACATATTTTTGTGAAATAATGAGAAATGTTCATCGTTTTAATATTTTAAATTTATTTTCGGCTGAATAAAACATCATTTAAGCATGTATTGGATACAATTGAACCTGATTTTGGAAACAAAAGGGATCAGATCAACGTTTATTGGAGATTGCAGCTTCCTCCAAGGGGCTTATTGCTAATTGTTTATATACGCTGCCTCTTGTTGCTTAACGCTCAGCATTGTTTGCAACCTTTTTTTAATTTAAAGCTCAAGTCCCGTCAGATCTGTAAAAATATTTCTTTCATACTTTCCCAACACCCTATTTACTTTACATTTTGCCATTTACCACTAGTTCTAATGGTGCACCGAGGGAATTTAGTGCAGTCACAACAATTTCCCACTGTATCTTGAAAGTATTAGGAACACTGCCCCTGCGGAATCCTCTAACTTAAAGAAGGATTTTTTTCAACTGCTAAACAAGCTTTTCAAATTAATTGGGTTTGGTAATTTCAATTTTGTCCATATTAACATTTTTCACTTTTTTTAAATTTTTTTAAATAAATATGTATGTACGTATGTATGTATATATACTTTTTTATTTCTTATATTTTTACATTTTTACTATTTAAATTATTTTTCAAATTCATTGAGGTATGCACACAACAGAACACGACATAAAAAACACTGACGACAAAATGAACGGCAACATCAACATCAATTTTTCGTACAGAATGCCAAACATATGCTGACAGTCATCGATAAATGGCAATACTATCTACGGGAATACCGATGTGCCAAAAAACATTAAAAACGGTGTCGTGTTATGTTGCCGACGCCAAATAGAATAAGGGTGATTGATATCGAAAAAGAAATAAGCTTATCCATACATCTGTTTGTTTACTTTGTATTATAAGATAATTTTAAGAAATTTAGTACAAAAAAACTACATATGTTAAGTTTTATGTAGTCTACTGTAGCTCTTTAAGGCTTCATTAGTCTTTACTTTCTGTTGCTGTGCTGTGGCGTTCTGTTTCTAAATTTTAATAATTACTTTTTCTGTAATAAATTACCAGCTGTTTCTGACCAGAACGGTCACAGTTTTTCACTAAAGTGATGAGTTTTGCATCATTCACTGTTATGTTTCAAAAACGGCTAAAATTTATGGAGCTCTTAAAAGTATCAAAACCCGATAATCGTAAATAAAAATTGATATATCGATACATCGTTTTTTGAAATATTGGCGATATAAATATATCGATATTTATTTTCGCAAATATCGATAATTTTTTTTTGTCCATCCCTATCTTGGATGTCAAAACACATTTTTCAGTACATTTTTCTGACATTTCAGGTATAAATTTCTCAAAGCGAATTAAGCTAAAAGTACACCTTATATGAAATTGCCTTGCAAATTTTTATAAAATTATTTTCAGGGATCGCAACGGTTATAATTTTTTTTTTAAATTACTTTTTAATCATTATTTCTTGATTTTGATTTATTCCTCAAAAAATAAAAGTTGTTTGTTGATTTTTTTTATATTATTTCCTCAGGAAATAATAGTTACGTATTGATTTTTATTTTTTTGCTTAATTTTTAAAATGTAGAAAGCGTAATTTTTGCGTTAAAATTAATATTAAACCGATTTAAAATTGACTTAATCGCCAGTTTGTAAAAAAAACTCTTCTACTCGTATGTTATTTACCTTTTTATAGTTTATTCATTTTGTTTGAGCAAAAATATAAATACAAATCAAGAAATAACTTTTATTTTCTGAGAAATAAATAAAAAATAATCGGTAAAGTTGAGTTTTTAATTAATCATTGCATCTATAGGTAGTCCATGTAACATGGAGTATCTTGGTATATTCGTTGTACACGTAATGCTTCTCTATTGGTGTGATTTTTTCAGTTTAAATTTGAAAAACAATCATTATTTGCGATCCCTGTTTATTTTATTAATATAATCAGAAAAATGTGGCTTCTTTCATTTTAAAAAAGTGCAGTAGTTTTTTTCCTAAAATTTTTATTTGTGTGACATACTTGAATATACATAAATATGTATGTACATACATACAGCTGCGGTCAATATAATAGCACCACGCACAAATTTATACTGAATCCGTTTAGATCTGTTTAACTGTTGGGCCGATTCAACTCAAAACAAAATAATAAATTCTTTGATGTTAGTGGTTTATTACCATAAGAAAATAATTTGGTTTTTTTCAACAGTATAAAATGCGGTAATTAATATAAACAAAAACCCTAAAAATTACACAGTCAAAATAATAGCACTTCATTTCATTTTTAGCAAAAAGCAGTGGTCTTTCTTAAAATAAATCAAAAATTTCACTAAGATATCCTGTAGATAAATTAATTGTATTGTTTCAATACTTTGTCGCGTGCCCTTTGTTTGCTATTACCGCGGCACAACGCCTTCCCATGGAATCGACTAAATGCTGGCATCTTTCAACTTTGATGGAAATCCAAATTTTCTGCAAATCCTCCCAGAGACCTTCAACACTTTTTGGTTTTGTTGTAGATACACCTTTCTTTATGTCCGTCCACAGATAGGGTTCAAATCTGGGGACTGGGCAGGCCACTCCATTACATTAATAGTTATCGTTGAACCATTTTTTTTGCCATTTTGCTGGTGTGTTGGGGTCATTTCGTAGGAAGCACACGGTAGCATAATTTCAGCAAGGATTTTTACATAAACCGATGAATCCATAACGGTTTTGATCCAATATATAGGACCCACACCTTAATACGAGAAGCAATCCCATACCATAATACTATGACCTCCATGTTTGATCGTTTTTGATGTGAATTGTGGCTTGTATTCGCTGTTAGGTGGCCTACGGACAAAATATGCACCAAAAAGAACAATTTTGGATTCGTCAATTCATAGCACATTTCTCCACTTTTCCTTTGGCCAATTTAGATGAGCTTTAGCAAAAGATATCCGTTTAGCAACATGCTTATAGGAAAGGAGCGGCACTTTTCGAGGACTACAGGCATTGAGGCTGTTGTCTCGAAGTCTGCGGCGAATAGTTTCCAAGCTTGCCGGCACATCCAATGTTTTTTTGAGCTCCGTAGCTGTCATAAAGGGATTTGCTTTAGTCGTCCGTACTAACCGTTTTACTATTAAGGGTGACAAAACTCGCTTCCTACCACGGATTCAACTTTTTTCTCATATCTTAGGGCATTTATTATCATTTTATTGGAACAGCCCAGCAATTCCCTTATTTGGGAATACGATTTACCCTCGGACACAAATTTTTTTTATTAGTTCACGTTTTTCAAGCGAACAATGCTTTCCGCGACCCATAACTATACAATTTTTATAAAATTATTACACGATTTTATAGAAAGTATATTAAAAAAACTTTACTACCTTCCGTTTTCACTTTTTTCACAAAATTTTGTAAAACAAACTAAAAAAAGCCTACTGATGCTATTTTATTAACTGCACGAAATGATAAGTTTTGAAAAAAGATCTTTTATAACTGATTAACAGTTACGAGATTTGACAACAAATGCACACTCTCTGAGATGGCATAAAAAATGTAACTGTTTTTTACACTCAAAAAGATTATATAATAAATAGGTGAAATGTTTACATATATCGAATCAGAATATTGCAACTGGTGCTATTATATTGACTGGCACTGTATATATATATATATGTACATATGTATGTATGTATGTATACGTGTATGTATCAAAAAAAAAATAAAAAAATTAAGAAATAAAAATGACACTTACCACGAACAGCTTGACTAGCTTTATTCTTGTCCTTAATAATAAAGGCAGCAGTTATGAGAAAGAAAATGCCACCAATTACCTCGACAAAACTTGTTGAGAAGAGAGAATATTGTAATGCCTCGAATTTGACTATATCGGTATCCTGAAATCAATTATTTATTAAAAAAAAAGTCATTGTGTAACTCTAGTCAAGTAAATTGTTTGATTTTTACCTCTATTAAACCTAAACTTTGTGTCTGCATTGATACGGTCGTTGAAGGCACAATCATTGCCAATGGATCACTTGTTGTCGTTGTTGTGTTGAAAGCATCGCCTAGTGTTAAAGACAAACTTTCGAAGCTGCCACTATTCACTAGCTCCGAGGCTCTATAGACAGTTGTACGTAAATGTTTTTTTATTGCTTCCGAAAGCTGGAAGTAAAAAATAAATAAAGAAATAATTACATACGACCAAAAAATTAATAAATTTTTTAATTTCTTCGTATTATTAACAAATAAATAATACAAAAACGCTTAATTTTTATGTATGAAAGATTTAATGACCCCTGGAATTAATTTTTGCTACTGCAAATTACAATAACTTACCACTCCAACCAAGTACGGACTGCCGGCATCACCCAACGCGTGTGAAATTAATATTTGGAATGCTTCAGCTGTTGATCTGCGTGTAGGAACAACAACATACTACAAAGGAATAAATAGTTATGTATGGAAAATTCATTATTTTATTATTCATATTTTTAAAAGTGTTTGGAGTTGACAACATTTAAATACTGTGCATACAATAAGCAAATCATAATACAAAGCTTTAGAATATTTCCTAAAACATGCACCCGTTCACCAAATTACAAAATCATTTAGAACATGTTTGTGCAAAAAGCATTTAAGAGATGGAGCCACACCACAAGCGTAACAACACAACATCATAAAAAAGCACGTTTTCTTCGTTTTAATATACAGAAGTAAAAACATCTTTCAAACTGGAATAATTATTTTCTTTTTCTGGTGTAGTAACAGTAAATTGAATGAATAACAATAATGTAGGAAAGAGATAGCAACAACTGCGCGTACATTTATTTACCATTTACTTTTTCTTCCCTATACTAAGCGGGTGGGAGGAATTATGCAATGAAAGTACTAAACAAAATTTATTACTTTCTTTTAGCATACTTTTAGGCGCAAAATATGAATTATGGCCAATTGTTGTTGTGTTGGTGTGCTTCAATACTTCAAAGCGTTTAAAACGTAACAAAACATAGCTTTTTTTTTGGTTTTACAATTATTAAGCGTTTCAATGAGGTTATAAATTATTACAACTGTATTTTATTATAATGTTCACTGTTTAATTAACAACAACAACTACTACACACGTCCATACATATAAATATTATATATATGTATGTACATACATACATGTGTACTACAAAATTTAAAATTTGTTGAAAGAAATGGTGTTGTTTCATAAAAGGATTAAAATAGGTACATACAATTTAATTGAAAATAAAATCAAATTAATCTGAATTTACACACAAAAAACACACGCAACAAAATTGTTAGCTTGGAAGGGCTCCTTTGGCTTATTCACATATGACGTAATGCTATTTGCGGAGTTTGGAATTGTGCTATTTTAAACTAACTACAAAGCAACTATCACCTTGTAAACAAACATCTAAATTTGTTGGTAATTAAAATGAATTAGTTAAATATACATATGTATGTAACAGAAGCGATAAGAAAATAATCTACCAGGAGACACCATATAACTACATACATATTTACATTAGTCCTAATTTACACTATGCAAGTCTTATTGCTAAGCTGAATAGTTTGTTGGAAAGAGAGATGAGGGAAACATAACCGTTTCTTTTCCCCTCGTCTCGCGCTCCAAACAAACTAATCAGCTTAGCAATAAGACTTGCACAGTGTAAATTTGGACTTTCAAGAGCACATAAACCATAATCAAACCGAAAACATAAAAACACCAAATAACAAATAACGTGCAGAAAACTTTCAAAGCGCATACGTACATTAATACGTATATCCATTACAATATCCAAATACCGAAAATCGATTTTAACTTTTTACTTGAGGAGGAAGAACTTAAAAGTTCCCTCTTTGCTGCTTGCATTAATTCAAATTGTTAAAATATAAGACAAAATTATACGTTCATACATAAATATGTATGTATGTATGTATGTATTTTTAGGGTTCCGTACACCAAAGATGAAAAAGGAACCCTATTGTTTTCCCTACGCTGTCCGTCTGTCCGTCACACGGTATTTTTTCAGGAACCGTAAGAGCTACGGACTTGAAATTTGGACAGAGTATGTAGAACATTGGCCACTACAACAACAAATACATGAGAATTAAAAATTAAAGGGTGCTCCTAAACGAGCGACGAAAAATTTTAAAATCTCATGTAATATACATACATACAATTTTATGTACATATGACACTTGAAATTTGTAAAATTGGTGGATTTTTATATAGACTACAACAATTAACATTAAAATATTAAAAAATTTAAATTAAAGGGTGGTCCATCAGTTAATGCAATTTTGGCTATGTAATTTTGACAACTTGCTATAACTTGGAAACCGTAAGAGGTAAACTCTTGAAATTTTCAAAAACGGTAAAACTAAAAAATCCAAAAATTATAAAATCGCCAAACCGAAAAAAACGCCACACCCTGAAAAAAATCGCCAAATCGAAAAAAATCTACAAAATTAAAAAAAAATTCTAGCACTAAAATAAATCGCCAAATTCGAAAAAATCGTCTAAATGAAAAAAAATCGCCAAAATGAAAAAAAACGGCAAAAACCGAAAAAAATCGCCAAAACGCGAAAAATGCTCCAAAACCAATATAATTGTTTATGCGAAAAAAAATCGCCAAAATGAAAAAAAATCGCAAAAACGAAAAAAATCGCCAAAATTTAAAATAAACGCCAAAAACCGAAAAAAATCCTCAAAACGAGAAAATAAAATGCCAAAACTAAAATAATTGCCAAAAAAAAAAAAAAAAAAAAAAAATCACCTATATGGAAAAAAAACGCCAAAATTAAAAATAAAAAAAATTTATAAAATAAAAAAACGTCAAAATAATAAAAATCGCTAAAATTAAAAAACTTCAAAAACCAAAAATAAGTCGCCAAAACGTGAAAAAAGTGCCAAAACTCAAAAAGCATTTTCTGCCTTGCAAAGTGTTCCTGCTTACTATAATTTTAATTTTTTTTCTGGTGTTTTTTTAATTTTGAGCAATATTTAATTTTTTGGGCGATTTTTAATTTTTTTTGGCGATTTTTCATTTTGAAATTTTGGGAGATTTTTCATTTTCATTTTTGGGCGATTTGGTTTTGGGCGATTTTTCATGGAGCCGGTTAGTTCACTTGAAACAAAATAAGTTTTAACTGAATTTCAATGCAGTTAGCTCAAAATTATAAAAAAGATTTTTAGTGACAAAAAAATTTTTTTTTGGTCGACTGTGCTACCAGATACGAAAAAGTAAATGAACGTTTTACTTTTAAAAACTTGCAAGAAAATTTTATACATATCAGAACCATGGATGGAAATCATGCTACAATTGTACTTTTTCTGATGCATTTTGTTTGATAACAGAAGTATACAAATTTCGAAAAAAAAATTTCGTTCGCTGAAAATGAAAGTTCCTTCTTCAGTTATTTGGAACGCAGAACGTGAATCTGCACTCCTTTTTTTTATAAGATCTAGTTTTCGATATATAGCGTTTTGTAAAAATACAAGCACTTTCACCACATATAATAGCCGAACTTAAACATAACATAAAGATGTTTCCCTATTCAATAAAGAAAAAACCCAAATTCGACAACACAATAATTTTGAGGCTGTACAAACATGGATTCAAAATTTGCTAAATACTTTCAGAGATATCATATAACACAGTATTATATCGAATAAATTTAATACAACAAAAACTATTCGAATAAAATATATATGGTAAAAACTATTCGAATAAAGATAGGTTTGGTTAGGTTAGGTTAGCAGGCTGCTGGCAAGTAAAAGTACAAAATTAGAGTCCAACTCACTTGGGTCCATTATAATGATCCCTTTGTAGGAGGTGAGAGGTGAGATTGGGCCGAAAAATTCGGCAAAGGGGTGGAGGGGGCGGGATCAGCGGTTATACCAGCCACTATTCCTAACAAAGGGGCTCAAGTTTTTGAGCTCGATTTCCGATAACTCGGATAAGCTTCCGAAGGATATTCTGCCAATGAGGATCAGACTGAGATCCTACAGAGCGGGACAAAGACACAAGATATGCAGGTACTTTCCTCCTCCTCCTCGTTATTGGAACTGTAGCAGTAGTCATTATAGGAGACACCCATACGTTTAGCAAGGGTTCCGTAGGTACAGTGACCGGTCAGCGTGGCCACGATGTTCCTCAAGTGATTTCTATTGAAGTTCATGAGATTTTTCGTTCTATGGGAGTTTAGGCGAAGCCGGAGGGTTTTCGCTATTGTACAGGTGAGCTCATTGCGCCATCTGTTTTGAGCTAATTCAAGAAATGTAACATTGAAACGTCTCCATCAGCATGAGAGTGGGAGGCCACAAAAATTGCATATATCCACTTATCTTAGTAGGGTTTCCCTCTTTGCCAGGTCATCTCCAACTATGTTTCCTGAAATAGTCCCAAGTCCACGCACCTAGTTTAACGAGATATTTGAGTGTTGAGCAAGTCCATCCAGGGCTTTGCGACATTCTTGGACAAGAAAGGATGTGGTGTACACCCCTATGAGGAACTTATTAGCAGATTAGCTGTCAGTTATAATATGGATATCTCTATTTGAAATCCGATAGAAACTTAGCCAATATAAAGGTATCCCAAGCTTAAAAACTTATTGTTAATGTCAGTGCACCTGAGCTGTTTAGTTTTAGTTTTTTTTAAACATAAACAACAAATTTACTTTACATTATAAACAAGATAAAGAAAAAATAAATTAGATCTTCTGTGATTTAAACCTTAGCAATATTTTTAATTTCAAAATGTGAAGGATGAGAGATATTGCTTTAAAGGTGGGGGGGGGGGAATAACTTATACAGGGTGGCCCAGAAAGACCGAAGTGGTGTAAATTCCTTATAACTTTTTATTTAAGACATATTTTTTTAATTTTTTTTTTTAAATACAGTAAATTTATAGGGAATATTTTTAGATTAGTTGTTAAAAATGATATCCCGCAAGTGGAGGCCATTTTCTGCTTCGCACAAATGATCTCTTTTCAACACATTTTCCATGACCTTTCGCAAAACTTCCGGTGTTATGTTGTTAATTTCGTCTGGAATATTGGTTTTTAATTTCTCAATAGTCCTAGGCTTATTAACATAAACTTTCCCTTTTCAATAACTCCAAAGGAAACAGTCTGGAGCGGTTAAATCCGGGGAACGCGGAGGCCAATTAAAATTGCTTCTACGCGAATTTATTCTTTCCCCAAAGATGTCGCGTAAAATAGCCATTGTGGCCCTCGGAGTGTGCGCTGTGGCTCCATCCTGTTGGAACCATATTTGCGGATGGTATTCCACGGCTGGCCTTACAAAATTTTCCAATATGGCCCGATATCGATCACCATTGATGGAAATGGCGACATCTCTTTCATTTTCCAAAAAATATGGACCAATGATCCTTTCTGAAGAAACACCGCACCAAACAGTACACTTAACTGGGTGTATTTGTCGTTGATGAAGTACTCTCGGGTTTTCCTTAGCCCATATCCTAAAGTTTTGCTGGTTAACAAACCCATTTAATTGGAAATGGGCTTCGTCACTCATAAATAAGTTATGAATAATGGAAATGGAAAGAGCACATTTGTGCGAAGCAGAAAATGGCCACCACTTGCGGGATACAATTTTTAATAACTAATCTAAAAATATTCCCTATAAATTTACTGTATTTAAAAAACAAAAAATTAAAAAAATATGTCTTAAATAAAAAGTTATAAGGAATTCACACCACTTCGGTCTTTCTGGGCCACCCTGTATTTACAGATTACTTTTTAATGAAATTTATTTATTTGACATATTGTCAGAAGTGTAAATACAATAATTGAAATTTATTTGTTGGTGGTTTAGCATGTCTATATTATACGCATTTCATTGACATGCTAAACCACTAGCAAATAAATTTCACTTCTGACAATATATCAAATAAATAAATTTCATTAAGATTCGATTCATGTTTTATTTTTCATTTAGCCTTGCAGGTACTTTTATTGTTATCCGATGGATTTCTAACTGTATAAGTATGAAGAAAAATAAAATATTATTATTTTATGACTTCTCATACAGTTTCTGAAAGTCTGTGCATAAAGTAAGAGGTTTGTAACTGTTCAATATTTGTGGTTGAAGTCTACTGATGATTTGGTTCAAGCGCCAATGAAATGCGTATATAGACATGCTAAACCACCAGCAAATAAATTTTAATTATCAGATTACTTTTTATTATTTCATTAATCTAATAAGTAAGTAATAAGTAATCTTATTTGTAATGCGATTGTAGTACACATCATCCCCTGTTAACACCTCCCTTCAGAGGCATTTGTAAATTGTAGAAGATTCATTTGCAGACATATTGGGGAGTTTATTGTACACTATTTCGTAGGAAATTATAATGCTTAACAAACATATTGGGAGGATGCAAGAAATATTTCTGATGAAATTGTCAATATAACGCAATAAGACGGAAGGAAGCAATCTTTGGGGATTTTAAAAAGGACAAACTTGTAAAACCATTGCGTGACAAAGAAAAATAGAAAAATATTTATGCTTGCGCATAACATAAGAATCATATAGTACTCTTCAAGTGAAGTAGGGGGTGTGTTGCATAACCCACCAAAAAAATTACAAGATTTAAAGCATTTAAAAAAAATATTTTTTGTAAACAGAAATTAACGGCCTATTTGACAATAACGAAAGAAAAAAATAAAACAAGGCGAATGCAGTATCAGGTGACCTTATCAGTACAACAATTTTACAACACAAAAAACAACATGTAGTTTGGTATGCTAGAAAACCAATCTGTCAAAAGATTTCTGAGCAAATTTTGACGTTTTTGTTCAAATTGTTCAATTTCGCATCAACAGCTGATAATCAGCTGGGCTGATAAGGTCACCTGATACTGAATTCGCCTTGAAATAAAATATGAAAATTTGTTTTTGTTTTCAATATAAATTGTAAGCCGAAAGTATTCTTTGGTTATTGTAATAAGGAATTTAAAATTATTGTAAAACTATTGGGTCATTCGTCTTCATTAAAAATTTGGAGTAAAACTATAGCATTCGCCACCAATGGAAATCTTAAAATATTTCGTCAAAATTCACATACATATCGCGCCATACCGTTAAAATAGCTTAAGGGACATATTTTTTGAACTTCATTTTTTTATGAAAAGCGATTATTTACGATCGCAAATAATCGACTTTGATAAAAAAAATTAAGTTGGAAAATTATTATGTGGCACGATATATGGAAATATTTTAAAATTGCTTAAAAACATCTTTTGATATTTAATTTTTTAACCCCCGTGTGGTGTGTGCCTGTGTATCTGCATGTGTCTGTGTTTCTGTGTGTTTGTACGAGTGCAGGTACAAACCAAAGGGCTATACCGATTAATTTAATTTCTTTTGTGTGAAAGGTGACTTGTTCGAGAATGTTTTTAGCTATGTTTGAAGAAAAGCTGTCAGACCAAACGGCTGGACCGATTTTTTTTTCAAGTATAGGCGAGTAGAATTAGATTTGTCACTTTTCAAATGAAAAAAGCCAAGTTAAAATCGGTTTTGCCGTTTGGTCTGTGGATTCGTACATACACACAGAAACACAGAAGAAACAGACACACCCTACAAAGTTATAACACCCCTCTCTCTTTTGGTCGGGCGTTAAAAAATTAAAGAAATCAACAAAAATCATTTGAACAATGAATACATAAAATATATTCAAAGTGGAAATATTAAGGAAGTAAAATTTTTTTTTATTTTTTCAGCAATATCGATCCTTTTTCTCGATTTTATCGTAAGCGACATATTATCGAAAATAGACTTTTTTATTGAAATTGAAATTTAATGGGCTTACCCATAGTTTAGAATCATCCAAATGCCAAAATTATTGATAACTTTTAAGATACGGGCTTTAAAATTTTATCGTAAGCGAAAATTTACGTACAAAAACATATTTGAATATTAAAAAAAACATTTTCCTGATAACTTTAATTTTTGTCGCTTACGATAAAATCGAAAATAAGGGTCGATATGTGTAGTTGAAAATAAATTCTCTAACATCTAAAAATACATATGTATCAGCTACTTTCGAAGTGGTTCATAAGTGCTTCTTTGGTTTTTTTGCAGGGATATCATAGCAAAAGCGTTACTTTGTGTTTTTGTGCAATAATGTTTTTTAGAGTGTTTGTGTGTGTTTTTAGTTTTGAGTTTTTTGGGGTGAAGCGTGTGGTTTCTTATTTGTAAATATATTTTTAGTGATATTTGTGTATTAAATTTGTTAAATGTTCAAAAAGAGTTTAGTTACATATTTACCAACACCATTTATCATTTACGTAAATATAAAAAAGGGAGAAAAACGTGGAATAAAGAAAACTTACAAGAGTGCTATTACAATAAGATAAAAGCTTCTACAAACACCAAAAATTATTACTTCACAATCAAATAATTTTAAAGAGCAAAACACATTAAAAAATTGCTATTAGGACACAATGAACCGGTTTCTTGTGGAACTGGCAGCCTGTAAAAACATCTATGCGATTGCGATTCACGTGTTAAGCCTGGTGCTCTGTTCAACATTTTATGTGAAATGGTGTCAATATACTTACATATATATGTATGTATAAATACAACAATTGCCATGAGTTGTTGGTGAAAAATTTTTGCAGAAGTATGTATCTACTCTCTGTTCATCATGAAATGTATATATCTTCAACATTTTAAATTTTCATGACACTTGTTTCGCATGGACTTTACAACAAACACATCGTGTGATTTTACAAACGTAGGAAATTATAGCATAGTTTCAAGGGTTAGCTAAAATACATTTTTGAATATCATGAAAATTTGCATTAATCAGAAATAATTCATAGTCAGGCTCAAGTTCAGTAATTTAAATTCTTATTGAATGAAATATTTTTATTAATTAATGTGAGTTTCTAAAGAAGAGAAGAAAAATTAAACTTAGACTTTAAGCTGGGGGAAATACCGATACTTTTCTGTCCAGCCACGCACTTCATCAGCACCCTAGTCTATCTACTTGGGTAGAGATTCTTATTAACATCAGCTATTTAACTTAAATTTACAATGAAACGGAATATGAGAAACGATTGTTGTGTATACAATTGATTTACCTTTGGTAAACACATTTATAAGTATCACTATTAATTTTCTGTTTTTTCCATTTTTTCATTTTTCTATTTAGGTTAGCACGAAATTATATTACTCTACCTCAGTATGTTTTACTATTCTTACTTATCTTTTTACGATCATCACATTAATTATTTTTACTACAGTTCAATTAAAGAATCTAAAAATTTCTCACTTAATTTGCATTAATTTGTTTATATTAAGCTTAAAATCTGTTCTTTTTTAACCACCCGACCAAAAGAAGGGGTGTTATAAGTTTGTAGTTTGTGTCTGTGTATCTGCGTGTCTGTACGAGTCCACGTACAGACCAAACGGCTGGACAGATTATGATTTGAAAGGCTTGATTGAGACTTTTTTTAGCTATGTTTGAAAAAAATTGGTCCATCTGTTCTTGATATAAAGGGTGTTTTTTTTAGATGTATAGAACTTCGAATTGAAATAAAACACAAGAAAATCGTTTTAATGTCCATCAATTTGGCTTTATTGGAAGGATAATTTTATGCCATTAATGTTTAAATATGATTTCGGGCATGTGGCCCCCGCGGCTGGCTCGAATAAAGCCAATTCTACAGGTCCAATTTTCAACCACTTTTTCGAGCATATGGGGCCGTATGTTGGCAATAACGCCACGAATGTTGGCTTCCAAGTCCCCTAACGTTTCTGGTTTGTTGGCGTAGACGAGCGACTTCACATATCCCCAAAGAAAATAATCCAATGGTGTCAAATCACACGATCTTGGTGGCCAATTGACAGGTCCATTCCGCGAAATTATGCGCTCATCGAATGCTTCCTTCAATAAATCGATTGTGACGTGCGCTGTGTGGCATGTAGCGCCGTCTTGTTGGAACCACAACTCATCCACATTCATGCCATCCAATTCGGGAACAAAATAGTCGGTTATCATGGCTCTATACCGGTCTCCGGTGGCGAATCGATTCATTCGGGTCCTCTTCAACACTTTGCTCTACAGCGGCAATTGTTTCTTCGGTGCGCACTGTTCGACGTCTCTGCGGATGCGTATTATCACATAGAGTAAACGTAGTGCGAAAACGATCCATTGTTAACCGAATTAATTGCTCTGATGGACGATTATGTCGACCATAAAATGGACGGAGCTTGCGGTAAACTTCGCGAACTGAACCATTATTTTCGAAATAAATTTGCACGATTTGCAAGCGTTGTTCTTTTGTTAACCTGTTCATGATGAAATGGCAAACCAAACTAAATATTAATCACTTGACAGCTGACAAAATGGCCGCTAGTTAAAAAAGTGATGCCAACTTAAAGTTCTATACCTCAATAAAAAAACACCCATTACATACACAATCTGTTGAAACTGTGTGTCTTTAACACCGTAGCTCCCAAACGACTAGGACGACTTTAATTTAGTGTTTTTCGTTTGAAAGGTGACTTGATCTTATATCTTCTCGCCTGTACTTGAAGAAAATCAGTCTAGCCGTTTGTCGGGGGTTCTTAAAATTTTTAATTTTTTGTTATTTATAAAAATGTTTTAAATATTTTTTTATTTTCCTTTCTTATTTTTTATAAAAATTTTTAATTATTTTATTACTGCCAATATTTCGCTGGTATTTGAGCAGCTTCTTCAGGCATATAAACATATTCATATTTGGCAGCGAAATATTGACCAATAATGAAATAATTTACAATTAAAAAAAATATATAAAAAAAAACATACTTATATTAAGCTCAAATATAAAAGGAAGCAATATATAAATTTTTCGTAGGAAATAATCAATTATTGCTCAAAATTTTTCACAAATCTCTTTTGATGTCAAATTTTCACAATTTTACATTAATTTTTCAATTAAAAATTAATTTTAACAATTAAAAAATTATTTTAGTTTACTTGTTTTCGATTGTTGTAGAGTTGCATGTACTGCTGCATGTACTGCTGCTCAACTCGTAATTCAGCTGTAGGAAAAAAGATATATTTCCATCTCCGTCTTACTTACGACTCAAGTTGAAGTGTGTGAACCGGGACTTTGGTAGAAACTAATGCATTGCATAGCGTCGTACTCTGTTCAAATTAGTGAGAAATGTAGACCAACATGAATTATTTCGTTCGAAAAATTTTACATTTTGACTATCGACTAACCCTTGAAACTACGCTACAATTTTTTTTTAAGTTTGCCCCGGTTTAAACACTTCAAGTTTAGTATCAACTCGTAATTCAGCCGTATGAAAAATAGAGATATTTGTATTTTCTTCTCCGTCTTTCGTATGTACATCTGAATTATGAGTTGATCAACAAAAGTTGACGTGTGTGAATTGAGACTTGGTAAAAACACCCTATGTTTTTCTTGTAAATTCCATGCGAAACACTCGAAATTCGCTAATTCGCAAAACTTAAATGGTTGAAGATACATCTCATGTGTTTTTTAAAAGATGAAGAGAGCACTACTTATGAAACAGTTTTTCATTAAAAATTCATCTTATTTTTTTATATGTATTTTGATAGCTAGATAGATATTTGAAATTCTGAACAGAGTACCAGAGCACACGAATTCAATAACTTTTATTATGATAATCGTATCGCTATAATAAATATAACGAAAACTTATCGACTTTGCTATCCAGTAACATATTCTAATTCAATATTCAATATTTGCTTGCGGTTGATGCAAAACAAGTAAAAGCACAACCTCAAATTCATTTAGGGCCTTATTTTGTAAAACGCAACGTTAAGCGTTGACAAATTTTATATGGAAAAAATTTAAATTACAAAAAAAAACACATACAAAATTTGTAAACGCTTAGCGCTGCGTTTTACAAAATGAGGCCCTTAAGGCTCAGTTAGCCGACTGTAATGTAATTTAACTGCAACAGTAGGAAACAGCTGATCGATATTGTTATGTGAAAAGTAATGAAAAAGGAATGCAACGTAACCTACTTTTCATATAAAAATATCGATCAGCTATTTCCTACGTTTCAGTTACATTACATTACAGTCGGCTAACTGAGCCTTTAGTTTCTATAAATCTTTTTTGTGCTTTTCGCTTATTTTGACATTTTCTATGTAGAAATGTGGCATGATTGATTAGAAATTAACTCGGCTAAAAACCAACCATTAACTACTTAAGCACAATATGCTTAAACTTTTTTTTCGCGACAAATACATACATATTATAGCGCATCACACACGAGAACAATTGTGCTGGCATAACATGCCAGTTTGTAGGTGAGAGAGGCAAAGAGAGTGGTTTTGTGGTTGGAACAATTTTTCAAACAGGCACAATTTTGAAATATCTTATAAATGGTCTTGTGCAGGACTTTAGTACATACATATGTATGTATATATGTATGTATATGTATATGCAATTATGCTGCCGAAATAGACATGAATATAAGCGAAAGAAAATATCAATACAGACTACGAATATTTATCGCACTAGTGGGATATGTGCCAGTTGTTAGGAAACAAATTGTTTTTACAAAATTATATTTAATTTGTATGATTTTCGATTTTTTTTTAACTTTTTCGACCCTTTCTCTAATTTCTGCTTATACAATATTATAATGCTTGAATATGATGCTTGCTCTTTAAAATCTTGATTTTAGCTATTTTACACATTATTTAAATAGTTATGTAATAGTTATTGTTAATTAAAACAGCAAAAATTATGTTTCAAAAATATGTAAATACATGTACATGTAAGTATGTATGTATAACAATTAAAACAACATTGATGTACATAAGTGATTTAAAACAAGACTAAAAATTTAAAGCAAGAAATTCTATATCTTACCAGCAAAATGTCAGCAACAATTGCCCAATTCATATTCAATGACAATTGACCCAAAAATATTAAAACATAAGTAGGAACAGTATTTTGTGTGACTATTATCATGGCACCCGTTAATAGGGGCACACTGAATATTAAGCCAAAGGCACATATCAGAGGATCGGCGGTGGGGAAACTTTTATTCAGTTTTTGTGATAAAAATGAGCCTAATGGCACACCAATTATACCAGCTACCATTGTTATAGCACCAAATTTGAACGCCACACTGTTATTGCAAAATTGTTTAAACAAGGTGCAACAATTTTTTGTTTCATTCAATAGATCAATGAGGAAAAGAGAATAGAAAATAAAATATTTTAGTCAAATAAATAGTATTTTTTGAAATTTAAGCCGAATAATGAAAGGAAAAAAAGAAAGATACACTTTGATAGTAGCGTTCGTACAAGTGAAATACTTTCGGTTGATCGTGTCTTCATTGAGAATAAGTGTTGGTAAATCAATTGTATGTGATACGCAGCACGCAGGTTGTTACTTCTCATTCCCTAAAGACTTTTATGTAACAATATAAATTAATAATTCTTACCAACAGTATATCAGCCACAATAGACCAACATAAATTCAATGCTAATTGAGCACCAAATATAAACAGGAAACATAGTGTTGCACTGCTCTGTGGCAACACTAGAGACATGTATACCATTGGAGCTGATGTTATTAGTCCTGCTGCACATATGTAGGGATCACAATTCTCAATTTGCACTCTTAAACGTTGCGCCAGTATTGATCCTAAAGGCACTCCAATTAGGCCAGCTAACATGGTTATCATGCCAAACTTGTACGATACGCTAATACATTTTTTTATATATATAGAAAAATTAACAGCCTTATGTATAAGAAAAACTGGCATGAAGTTAACATAAGTGACGAAATTGAAATATTTGTTAATGAGTTGATATTAAAAATTGTGAAATTTTATGGAAACACTGGTTAAAATTATGTTAAATTTTATCACTTATGCTAACTTCATGCCAGCTTTTTTCTTATACATACATAAGGCTGTAAGTGTCTTTTCACATGGAATATCACGTTTTATGCGAGAGTTCGAGCGAATATTTAAATTTATTCAGTACTTACTCATTTTGTACTAGATTTTCATTTCCTTGTTGCATTTTAAGGCCAAGATAAATAAATTTGGGTGCCCACCAGGCCAAAGCGCCAGCCACGAAAGCTACACAGGTGAAACCAGCCGTTGACAACATGAACGATTTGTTTTTGAGTAAATATTTAACATCCTGACTGTAGGTAGTGTTGGATAAGTTATGGGAACCTTCACTTTCACCTCGCTCTGGGTCCTTGATCAACCAAAGTAATACTACAGCTGCAATTCCCAAAATGGGTGTAACACGTAGAGCCCAACGCCAATTGCCTGCCAAATGGGCAGTTTCCGAACCAACAATATAACTGCAAGAAATTTGTATATTTTTTTATTTAAATTATTTTTAAGTAACAAAAACTAACAGACTTTTTAAGTTTTATAAATAAGGTCATAAAACTATAAAAAGGAAAATTTAAAATGCGTTCTTTAGTCACTGATGTGTATGTACATATGTATGTGTATGTACACTGGCGAGCAAAAGTGGATACATAATATTAAAAAAAAGGATTAAAATTTTATATATATTTTTTTTATTAAAATAAAAAAATAATTCATATGTTAAATATTAACTTAGACTATCCCCTAATAAAACATAATACTTTAAAGTGAAATTATTACGTTTGATAAATAAAAGAAAGCTTAAATCTTATTTAGCAGCATTTATCCAGTTTTACACGTTTGCTCATTTAGCTTCTTAAATTTTGAAATTTAGTATTTAGTCCATAATCCCTTGTTTTTTATTACTGATTTAATATGCTTTGGAAAGCTTTCTACAAAGTTTTTGAATTGTTTCACTACTTATACTTTGCCACTCTGCTTCGATTCTTATCCAAAGTTCGTTAAGATTATTTGGAGGATTTTCATATTGTGCCAGCTTTCGTTTTACAATTGCCCACAAATTTTCGATCGGACTTTGAGCTGGCCATTTTAAAGTTTGAAATGTTTGCTCCTCCAACCATTTTTTAACTATTTATGCTGTGTGTTTAGGGTCTCCGTCTTGCTGGAAAATGATTTCGTCAGCAGGGTAAGCGCTTTTATCGACAAAATCTAGCAAATTGCTTTGGAGTATGGTGAGGTAGTCCTCCTTTTTCATTATTCCATTGATTTTTACCAGTGGACCGATATGCCACCATGTGAAACACCCCCACACCATTATATTTCCACCCCCGTGCTTCACCGTTTGTTTCACATGGCTTCTTTGAATGCTTTCATTCGGCCGCTTCCAAAAGTACTCCTTGCCATCAGATTGGAATCTGTTCACTTTTGTTTCATCCGACCATACAACTCGTTTCCAATCTTCGATAGACCAATCTTTGTGGTTCTTGCAAAAATTCAGACGAGCTTTGACGTTCTTCTCAGAGAGCGCAGGTTTTTTCTGTTTAACTGCTGAAACTAGGCCAATTCTTCGCAGTGCTCGTCGTGCAGTCCATTCACTTACACTCTTGTTTATAGCATTAGCTGCTGTTTTTGGTGTTCTAACTTCTTGTTTTCTTAACAATCGCTCCATTAGACGTGCATCACTATCATTCAATGATATTGGACGACCTCCAGGGTTTTTTAATTGTTTTGAATTTCTTTTTTGTATGGTTGAAAGTACTGTTCGATGACAAACACCGACTTCTCTAGCAATTTTTCTTGATGAATACCCTTTTTCAGCTAGAGCGACTATGCTGTTTTCCATTTCAACTGAAATTTTCTTCATTTAATTTTTTTACACAACTTAAGGCCCAACTATAATATGAATATGCTGGCTTAAGCTAATGCCAGAATTGAACGAAAAGTCTGTCAAATACTTAAGCAATTCAGATGTGACTTTTAGGTGGCCACAATGTACTTACATGCACTTAAGTATTCTTTAGCCACAGTTGCAAATATAGGTATTGTTAAATTTTTTTTGTAATTTTGTGTCTTCCTTTAACTAGTAAATGAATGCAATTCAATCAAATTAACTTGTTGGAATGTCATAATCTATTAAAAATTCACGTGTAATTATATCCACCACTTTATTACTTGTTTTATTTGTTTTGCCTACCAAAAAGTACAACAGTGAACATACATAAATAATCTCAAGTGTATGTGTGTATATGTGTATTGTAAAACAAAGAATGAAAATAAAATTTTTTATTTTTTTCTGAGTTTAAAATAAGAAACAATAAAAAAATATTTAAAATCAATGTATATTTTCTGCTGCTGTTTGCTTGAGTTTAAAAAAATTAAAAAACAGGGTTTTCCGTACGGAATGTGCGTTCAGTTTGGCACTTAACTTAAGCAAATGACATTTGACCAAACTTGACGAAAAGTTCCATAAGCACATTCTAGTTTGCCACATACGTTTTATATGTAACCGCACAGTTGCTTAAGTTCGCTTATTCCTATTATAGTTGGGCCTTAATGAAGCTTGAATACTAAATGAATATTGCTAAAAGAATCCAAAAAAAAAACTGAAGTAACGAAACTTTAAAAACAGAAAAGCAAAACGTGCAAAACTGGATAAATGAGTACATTTTATTTTGATGTTTTTAACTACTTGTGAACAATATTTTCCTTCATTCTTTTACAGTTAATAAGTCAACATTTAAGAGGAGTGATTTTATTTATAACTTAATTAATAATATAAACTCTGCATTTAATGGGTTAAAAGTTTTTTTTTTATTATTATGTACCAGTTTAGCTCGCCAGTGTATATAAAAAAGTTGATTTTTTTTATATTAATAGTCATTTAAGGCACTTTAACTTACTCGTATAATTACTTCTAATAAAATTTATAAAGATTTTATGCAGGTTAAAAAGTTCAGAATTCAATAAAACAGAAACAAAACACAAATATTAAATGCTAGATTGCTAGATCATTAATTCAACATCAATTTAGATTCCACAACATAATTACACACACTCAGATAATCAAATTAAATTGACAGTTACCGTAAAAGCCAAAAATTTAAATGTATTTAAACTGTCCAATTGTGATTGAATAAATTTGCTGGAGGCTCGGGTCAATTGATGGCCAATAAAAAAAATTACATACTACATACATGCATATTCGTATGTAAGTAAATTTAATTTAAAATAAGAATTATTTTGACATTGTCATGAAGAACTTTAATTTTACGCAAGTAATTGAAAATATACCATTGCTTTTAATGAAATATTCTCACGTTTGCAAAAAGCATGACGTGTACAATTTTCTTTCCATAAAGAGGGTGGAATAACAAGAAATTTCACAAATACTTGAAATTTTCGACAATACGGATTCGTCTGCCTCAATTATTCGCTATGTATGTTTAACTTCGGTGAAAAAAGCAACTCTGAAAATAATGAGCTCCCACTTTTGATGATAGAATATCAAAAAAAAAAACTAGAGTTCAAAACTGATTCAATTTAAATCTAAATCGAATAAATTATATATGTTTCTCGAATGCAAACGGCATTCCCCAACATAAAAATGAACTTGAGCACTTCCTCACAGAAAAAAATATTGATATAATGTTGGTCTCTGAGACTCATTTGACTTCGAGAAGCCTTTTGAAAATGAATGCCCACCCATTTTATGATACAAAGGACCCCATAGGAAGAGCATGCGGTGGATATGTAATTCTAATAAACTCAAGACTCAAGCACTATATTATTGACAACATTCGTGCAGAACATCTACAAGCAACTAATATTTGTGTCGACAATTTTTGTACGAATTTCGTAATATCTTCAATTTATTCCTCTCCCAGATTCTAAATCACTTAGGGTCAATACGAGGAATTCTATAAAACGCTTGGACTTTGTTTCATAGCAGCTGGCGACTAAAATGCAAAACATACGTTCTGGGGATCGCGTCTTATTACTTCTAGAGGACGAGCGTTGTTCAACATAATCTCTTAAATGTGTTTGGACGTCATTTCGCGTGGGGAGCCCACTTATTGGCCTACTGACATACAAAAAATTTCGGATGTTATAGATTTTGGCGTCATGAAAAATATTTCTAGGGATTTAATTCACGTTGAAGCTTCTCTAGATCTTTCATCCGATCACTCTCCCATTATCGTTACAATCTGTAACCCAGTAAGAAGTGACTTACCTCACCCATATGTGAACATAATCAATTGTGTAATTGGCTGGGATTAAAAAAATATCTTAGTAGTCAATGCACGGAAAATATTACGCTAAGAACACCCGATGATATTGAATCGTAACATTGCCAACCTTAACGAAAAGACTAAACAGGCTGCTGGACCTCCCATCCGCAGACTAAGTTTAACAGAATTTATTCTACGGATATTAAAGGTCTAAGAGCTAGAAAGGAATGGCAACAGCACAGATCAACGTAAAATCAGACTTAAAGAGAGCTCTAAACGACTCCAAGAGTTGCTATCATCTAAACTCCATCTCTCAAAAGCTATTTGGGAAGTCTCGATGTTACACCTGCATCTAATTACTCTTTATGGCGCTCTGCTAGAAATCTTAAAAGACCCTTTGAGTTTAAACTGCCTCTGCGCACTTGACCGGAGGCACGAAGCAGTACTGAAAATGTAAAATATTTGCTGAACTCAAGCCGAAGAAAACTCCAGGGGGTCTACTCTGTAATTCGAAACGAAAGAAAATTCTTTCGAATTTGCATGCTTATAAAATGTAAATTCGAAAGCATTTGCTTTCGTTTCGAATTACAGAGTAGACGCCCAGGTATTGATGGAATTAGTAACAATATGCTGATTAAGTTGCCTCATATTGCATTTATTTTTAATGCCATAGTACGACTGGAGCATTATCCACAACACTAGAAGCTTGCCAAGGTCAAAACGATTCCAAAGCCGGGCAAAGATTTTACCAAGGCTGAGTCATATAGGCCAAAAGTTTGCTGTCAAGCTCTTCGAAAAGCTACTTATGATAAAATGTTCCCTAATTCTAACTAACAATGGGTACATACCATCAACTTGGTTTTAGAAGTCAGCATAGCACCATTGGACAAACGCCTATATTGGTTCCATTTATAAGAAAAACATTGGATGAAAAGAAGTATTGTTCTGTCCTGTTTATTGAAGTTTTTCAGGCAGTTGATAAAGTGAGGCATGAAGGTCTTATTTTAAAATTGAGGACATATACATATACTAATAAACATTCTAAATCTTTTGGAAAGTTACATTCTTGCACGGAACTTCACTATTGTGAAAGGAGACTTCCTGAGTGTGCCCGAATCAATCTCATCCGGTGTGCCAGTGGGGAGTATACTGGGACCAGTTTTGTATTTGATTTATACTTGTGATATGCCTGTGAGCAGTAATATCCACACTTCTACATTTGCCGATGATACAGCATGCCTTAGTATGCATGACAACCCTTACGAGGCATCCCGATATTTTCAGGAATATATTACTTAGCTGGAATTTCGTTTGAAGTTAGGGAGAATAAAGGTAAAGAAACAAAAGTGTGCTCAGGTTACATTTACTCTACGAAAAGATACTTGTTCCCCCATTAGAACCAATAATCAAAGTTTTCCTCAACATTCACATGTGAAATACCTTGGTATACACCTTGATTGAAGGCACCAACATTCACATGTGAAACACCTTGGTATACACCTTGATCGAAGGCTTACATGGAAACACCACATCGACTCTAAGCTAACAAAAACGAAACTAAAATTAAGCCAGTTAGTATTGGCTAATTATTAACTCTGAAATGCAAATATATGCAGAGTCGCATTTGAGGATTTTAAATTTTGTTTTGTTTATTTATCACTTACCCAAAACCGGAACCAACAGGTATAGCAAAATAGAACATGGCCAACATTTTGGAACGTAAATCGTGCACAAATAAATCTGAAATTATTGTTGGCGCTATAGTGCTGTAGGAGGCTTCACCAATTCCTACCAATGCCCGGAATGTAATAAACCATCCAAAGTTATTCATAAATGATCCCAGCAGCGTGGTGGTAGACCACAGCAATACACCTATAGCCATTATCCATCGCCTCGAGTAACGATCACCCAAGTAACCAAATATCGGTGCACATATCATGTAGGAAAAAACAAATACTGTTTGCAGGAGACCCGCGTTATCGTCGCCTATACCAAAATCGTGTTGTATATCTTCCAAAACACCTGAAAAATACAAAAATAAAACTACATTTAGAAGAGCGATTAAAAGAAGACTATCGTCTATGTTCAGTAAATTCATATTGCTTTTCAAATCTAAAACGACAAACAGGAGTTCTTACATACGAAAACACCAGAAATTTGGCGATTTCAAACTGCTAGTGTATACTGAGGCGATTTGCTCTATTTAATTGAGACTTAACTTTAAAGATAAAATGAAATTATTCAAATTTAATGTTTTCTTTTCATTTGAAGAATAACTTGTAAAATTTTTTCAGGATTTTAATTAAAATTAATTATAAATTTCTTTTGATTTTAGCTGTAAGCGCTTAATTTAAAATTTATTAATTTGAATCGTCAGTAGACTTCGACAACACATTTTGAACAGTCACAAACATCTTAGACTTTTGAGAAAATACAACCCTGATATGATGGATTCTATGAACAATTTCAAGACTAATGGGGTATTCATTTCATTTCATTCATAACTACACTCTGCAGAAAATGTTAGATGAATTAAAAACCAATTTTTTTTTTGTTTATTTATATATAATTGCATTTACTAATAATAATACCAAGAATATACATACAATTCAGATTAAAAAACTTAAAACTTTAATTAGACAAAAAAAAAAACTTATTCATAATTTCTCTATCAACAATAGCATTAGTACAATTTTTTTGTCTCTCCTGCCCCGCCAATCTTCGTAGATGACGCTTACTAAATCCCTCGATTATGTTGTTGTTTTTTAATAATAATTAATTTTAAATAACTTCAATTAAATTTATTTAACAGCAGCACTTGTGATTTTACCTTTTAACTGATGAATTTTTTCTTTTTCTTTTTTTTTCAATCGACATCACACTATGGTACACTATGTACATTGTAGAGTAAATAACAGCGCTTCTGCGTATAATATTTTATACAACGAGAAGGTGTATTACACTATAGTTAGTCTATACCGCAATCAACTTCCTTTTTCTCAGCCTGTAGTAGTACATCATGTACATTGTACAATATGAAGTAAGCTAAAGTAAACTCTATGTCACTCTTTGGCTTACAATTCTCAGTGCTCGGAATATTCACAACTGCCCAGGCAGAAAAAGACAATCAGCACGACGTTGCTACGATTGTCTGCGGGTTCGTTTACCAAGACTTTAATGTACTCATAACATGCAAATGATAACGCAGCGTGACCGTCCTCCGACTCTTGTTTTCTATGTTGTCACAATATTCTAAATACAAATTTATAAGGTCGTCACAATGGAAATTTCCCAACTTAAGTAAAATTTTTGTATTTACGGTGTTGAAGCAGTATAGAATTATTGTAAACGGGGTATTTGGGGAACTAAAGTCAAATTTTTGTACTTAGCGGTATAGAATGATTGTAAACGGGGTATTGGGAAACAAACGTCGAATTTTTGTTTATACGGTGTTGTAGTGGAAGGAAAGGAAACAAACTTTACAGAATTTTGGAAAAAAATATCCGAAATGAAAAGATTTGATCCAAGTCTGGCTTTCCCCATTTTAACAAATTTTATTTGCAATATAATGATTTTACCACATTCATCGGCAAATGTCGAAAGGATATTTAGGTGAATTTAAATAAAACCAAAGTTCGTAATCGTTTACAAAAAGATTTTTTAGAAGTCATCCTATACACGAAGGACTATTTAAAACTTAAAAAGTCAAACTGCTATGACACTGAGATCAGTTCGAATTTGTTAAAAATATTAAATTCTGATATTTATACATAAAATGTTTATATAACAAAAATGCTAATTATTTTTTTTATAAATTATCTGTTTTAAAAATAAATATATACATATGTACGTATGTGAATTCTGATTTCATTTTAAGTTTTTTTATCTTCTATTTTTAATTTTAATTGTTTTCATGTTTAGATTATATATGTACATATATATTAATGTATGTATATGTATGTGTATATTTGTTGAAATCATGATTAATAAGTTTGAAACATTGTAATAATTTTTGTAATAAATAAAACAATTAATATACCAAAAAATTTAATATATTTGATTTGACGTTTTTTTGACGATTTTCTAAAATGACTTGACGATTTTGACGATTTTTTGCACAGAAATCTGTAGTTTTTGACGATTTCACCCCTAGAAGGTCTGGCAACAGTGCTGTGGTATTACAAAAATTTTGGAAGAGTCGTAATTTTGTATTTACAGTGTTGTGGTGGTACATATTTTTTGGGCATAGTCACAATTTCTGGGTGGGTACATACACTTTTTTGCATTTTCTATACGAGGCGAATTGATACCAGGTGGTCTCGATTTGCAACTCTGCCTATGCGTCTTGTATATTTGTTAGTGTAAAATTTCTTGATGTCAGAAATGGATTTGACACCAGAGAAATTAACAGCTTATCATCAACATTGATATCACCTGATATGAATTAGCATTGGTTTTATACTTTATAGACTTTTCGAAGAGAGAAAAATCTTCAGTGTAGAAACAGTAATAGAGGTCATGTCCATATTTTTAAAGTTGGAGGTTTGTTGCATTAAAAATGTATTATAAGCAAACAAATTTGTTTTTGTAATGCGAGTGAATAACTCGTGAGTAAATGCTATACAATAGATACATACAGACATATTCTGCCTTATTACGAGTGTCGTATTACGACCACGACTACGACGATTTTGTACTAGACTTAAAAACATTGCAACATGTTTTCTTTAATCTACTACAAAATCGTCGTACTCGTAGTCGAAATACGACACTCGTTATTAGGTTCATTGCTTGTTTATTGCAACGGAGACGTAACTAAAAAAATCCTGGGGGCAAATTACGGAATTCGATTCGAGTCGTAATTTAAAAATATTTCCATATAAACTCCATTGAAATATTTTTAGATTAAGAGTCGTATCGAATGCAGTAAATAAGGTCTATGTTTTAATTTACATACAACTCAATGAAGATATAAAAATATCTTCTTTTCTCAAGAGGTGCGTGTACAAGAATTTAATATGATATTTTTACACTAGATTATATATGTACATATGTATGACATATAAGTATATGTATGTAATAACAAGGGGACAGTTGAAAATAAAAAAGCCCGAGCCAGGAAAAATTACCAGCATCTTAACGAGGCACTCTCATCTACGAGGGCATTTGTAACAGGTTGGAGCCACGAATGGCAATTAATGCAGGGTATGCATGGAGGACATGAAGACAATTGAGTATTTTCTCTGTCATTGTACAACTTTTGTCCAGCCGAAATCCCGTTATTTTTGGGATGACACCTTACCGGACATTGGGGGACTATGTGAACGATACTGAGTTGCTATAAATGTATGTAACGCCAAATTTTGAGCGTTAGTGCCAAACTAAGAAAAAGCACTAAGTAGTGCTTTTAAGAAAATTGTATATTTCTTAAAATTACTTTAATAAAAACTTCATGTATTTATTATTTTTTTGGTGTAAAGTATACCCTTTTCGACTGATATATTTTAACTATTGTCGAAATAGAGAATAGCTTAGCAAGCATTAAACATTATTGAACTTCACTCGTTTGAATCTTCACTTGTTTTTCACATTAGTGCTTTTTACGCTTTTTAGATCTCAAAATTACGATTTTTTCTGCTTTTTAAATTTTGATGTGCTTTAAGAGTCAAAAACCAAACCTAATTACCTAAACTATATAATATAATGATTTTTTCTGCTATAATAACTCAAAAAATTCATTTTTATTTTTAATAATAGAGGAATACATTATATTCGAAGTGAGAGCAGCTCCCTCGAACTGCAAAAAGAGCACCATAATTTTATAAGAAAAAATAATTAGTGCTGAGTTTACTTTAGTTTTGATTATCAGCTGTTTCTGCACTACATTCTCTCAACACATGTAAGTACATACATAATATGTATGTATGTAAGTACATATGTACATATTTATTATGTAGAAAATCATTAAAAAACAAACTTTGAGCTTTTCATAAACATTTCGTAGACGTATTAGACGAACGCGTTACAGAAGATCACTTTTTATTACAACAATTTATTTTAACATTTAAAATGACCATTTGAAATTTTATTTTTCATGGTCTGATTTTGTGAAACAAAACATATTTACATACATATGTATGTGTGTAGATATATACATATGTATGTACATACATACATATGTACATACATACGTAATATGTATTCAATTATATGTATTGTGTTTTGTAGTCGAAATATTCAAAATATTTTTAAATAAAAAGCTGTATTGTTGTTGTTTTATGTGCAAAAGTATAATAAGTGGTGGCATGTTAAATAATTTAAATATTTAAATGTTTTCAAATTAAAGTTTATATATATGTACATATGTATATATGTATGTATGTATGTATGTATGTATGTATGTATGTATGTATGTATGTATGTATGTACTTAAGTACTTATGCACCTACCCAGAGGGAAGCTTTAGGTTAAGTGTCTTCAAGTCACCACTTTTGTCAACTACTTAGGCAGTTGTACAAGCACTTGTACTGTTTATTATTATGGTTATACATACTTATGTACCTTCTCCTGTAAAGTTACAGTTATTCGAGTTATGCTCTTTATACTTGTGACCAACGATATGTACATACTAGTGATGTAACGAATGTCAATTTTTGATATTCGCGAATACGAATACGAATATTTCAAACGATATTCGCGAATACGAATACGAATATTTGAAACGATATTCGCGAATACGAATATTATATGCAATATTATATATTAAAAAATTGTTATGAAAAAGGACTTCAAACTCTTGTTGGCGTACTTTAAAGTTAATAAAAAAACCCAAAATTTTAATATTTGAAAATGATACAAAGCACAAATTTCAAATTCAAATACATTCGTATTAGCCTGAAAATGGCCGAATATTCGACAATTCGAATACGAATACGAACCTCAGATGGCTGAGCAGACGTTTCCATCAGAGCATTACTGATTGCTGTGTTATCTTTGACAGTCTCTTTATTGGTGAACCCATCATGACATAACCATACATACATATATAAGTACATTTTTACAGTGATGAATAATAAAGTATAACAATAGTAGCAATAGCAATATATAAGGTACATAATATGTGTGTGAAGATAAATATGCCGAGTTAAATATTTTTCGACGTAAGACAACATATTTAGATGTGAAGATAAATATGCTATGACGTAACGAAATGGAGTTAATTAACTAGTTATATGAAAAACAAACACATTCAAATGGTTTTTGCTAATTTTTATAATAAATTATATCGGAATATAATTATATTTAATATACCTACAATTCTGAAAGTGATTTTCTGAAAAGTTTTAGCAAAAGTCGTCTTTGGCTATACAAATGACCGGTAAGGGATTTTCGCCAAATTGACCAAATGAAGGGTTGGCATACAATGCCACCTGATGAAAATTAACTACTAGGACATATACTACAATATGTAATACATAATTACCATTTCTGAATTGAGTTTGTGAAAAAAGTTACATCTCATATAAAGTCGCTTTTGGCCAAAAATTCCTCTGAGAGATTTTGGTCAAAATGGCCAAATGAAGGGTTGGCATGCAATGCCACCTAATGCGGAGTAACTACTAGGACACTAACTACAAAACGTAATAATTAGAATTTCTGAATTGAGTTTGTGAAAAAAGTTACAGCTCATATAAAGTCGCTTTTGGCCAAAAATTCCTCTGAGAGATTTTGGTCAAAATGGCCAAATGAAGGGTTGGCATGCAATGCCACCTAATGCGGAGTAACTACTAGGACACTAACTACAAAACGTAATAATTAGAATTTCTGAATTGAGTTTGAGAAAAAAGTTAAAGCTCATATAAAGTCGATTTTGGTCAAAAATTCCTCTGAGGGATTTTGATCTCTTTTGGATTTTGGGATTTGGATTCTAATTATTACGTTTTGTAGTTAGTGTCCTAGTACTTATCAGCGTCAAACAAAGCATATTTTAACAAAATTAACTAACAATTATCAATACATTCATAAATTTCAAGTATATTTTCAAAAATACATCGTGAACGAAGCCGCGGATAAAGCTAATAAGTATACATATGTACATATATAAATAACATACATACATACATATGTATATAGTTTTCTTACACTTTTGTGTATCTTTTTCTTAATTTTTAACCAAAAAAATATCAAATGGAAATTTAAGTAACGCCACGTCAGATACTAAGGCCAACAGAAAAAAAGGGAAAAAGATTTTTTAATCTAGAAGCTTGGAAAATAAATGTATATCAGTCCAAATCCTAACAAAAAAAAGTCTTGTGTAAAAATACTTGTCCAATTCGCAGATTTAGGCAATTTTGTTAGTCAAGTCAAACCACACTTCTGTTTTTTGGTAACGTAACGCTAGGTCATAGTTTGTGTATATCTCGAAATTCTTAGGTTTGATTTTTAGAATTTTTTTCACTGAATATAGAGCTATTTAATCACTTCTCAAATTTAAGAAAAAAAAAACTTTTTTCAAACGTGATTTTAAAATATTTTTTCAACCTTTTATCGTGCAAATGTCATGTAACGCAGAAAAGAATATACCATATGCAATAAATAACTTGCTTTGGAATTAATGGTAGAATTACTGAAATCGTATCGTGCATACACGTACATATAAAGCAAAGTAACAGCTGACACTTTCGCTGGCAGCCTCACGTTTTTACTAACTAACATCCAGAATTAAACGAAACGACAACTTCAAAAGTAAGACGATACGATTTGACTACGATTTGACTACCGAAGCCATAAGCTTACATACACGTGTAAGATGTCAGATGTCACAACTTTCAGAGCGCATTTTGAAAAATTTGATTTCTCGAATCGTGCATGCATATTTATGTGGATTCTGAATATTATTAATATTTATAATACTGAAAAATATACACGAGCTCAATGGACCTCATGTATATTTTTTTTAAACAAGCAGACAAACAACAAATTTCTGTAATCAATCACATTTCACTAAATCCTAAGATTACAGAACACAGAATATTCAAAATATGAATATTTAATTTACTCAATATTGCGTTTAAATATTATTTTTTTTATTTATGTACATGTTCGTACATCTTTTTGAAAGCTTTATTTCTTACATGTGTACTAAATTACACATGTTCATACATACAAACATATTTATTAACTAATGTCCATATATGGACATTCTTGTTATAACAAGAAAAGGGAAATATAAAATTGTAGACGAAAACAAAAACATCCATTCATATGTAAATTATCAAAGTAAAATATATGTTTGTACCTATGCACATATGTATGTACATTTCAAAAAGTATAGTTCAATTTGAATTATTTGTGTTTAAAATGTATCTAATAAGTCAAGGACTTTTTTGTATATGTGCATATTTTGTTAAATAAATAAGGCATTAACCTTTAATCGAATAAATTAAATAAATTATCTAAAACTATGTACTTATGTTAATACTAGGGATGCCAATCGGGATTGATTTTTGGAAATCCCCGTATTCGGGATTTGTGAATCCCGATCCCGAAAATTCTGTTTGAAATTATTCCCCGGGAAAACCATTTTTCAAATTGTAAACTGTAACGTTGGCAAACCGTTTTTTGTATCGTTGGCAATTTCTGCCGGGGTAAGCTTAATGAATTTAACAGGAATATCATTGATTCCCACAGCACAACATTTAATCTTGCTAATTGCCTCAATAACTTCCAATTCATAAACAGATCGAAAAGAGAAGGAGCATGGATAATTTGCAAATCCATCAAAATAAAGTTCAGCACTACTGTAGCAAACAAAATGATTATTCAGACGATTTACATCACCATCCCAAGATACAGCATCACGATCACTTCCATCCATTACTACGTAGAAGTAGAGCTGGCAAACTATCGATAGTATCGATGGTTTCATTTCCATTAGACTATCGATAGTTTTTTCTCGATAGCGATACTATCGTTGAGAAAATATATTACCAAATTGGCAATAAAACCGATACAATTTAACATATTGGTTTTCTTTTATTGAAAGTATGTACATATCGGTTATTTACTCAAACAACGTCATAAGTGAACAAATTTATTTATGGAGTTAATAATACAGAATACTTCGCCCTACCATATTTCATCTTGTGTAAAAAACAAATTTATGCAAATGGCGTGTAATGGCTCTCTTTTGATAGAAGACCACTTTTTAGTATATCCAGTGAGTTGTAAACTAACTAAATTAATTTTCAGTTTAACATTTGCCAACCGCAATAATAATCCCAAATTATTATTTTACTTATTCAGTAAAATATTTTTTATTAAAAATACATTGAAATTGATTATTGAGAGGTTTAGCTGGATCCTATGCTCATTTCTCTGTTGCTAAATGCCGTGTTGCACTATCCTACACAATCGCGCGATCTGCCAAATATGACATGTGTGTTAAAAAAGTGTGGTAGCGTGGACTAATAATGCTACTGTGCGACAGATTTTTTTTGGCAAGTCGTGCGATTTTAGAAATATTTGTGAAAAATTTCATAAAATGATAACATTCCATGCGATCAGCATGTTTTTTGCATCATTTTTTTATGATATTGTGGGGCACATAAAACACTATTTCGAATCGATTTTTTAAAGTCGGTCAGACTTCTGCAAGATTTTGTTGTGAATGAATCGTGCGATCGTGTAGGATACTGAATCAGTGCCTTAATGCAGATTATCAGTGAACCTTTACCCACAAATTTCTTAGAACAACTAGATTTATTATGTTAAATTTTCATTTAAACAAATGAGAACTTCAACAAATAACATAATAATAATAATAATAAATTTAGTTAATTTTAATTATTATTTTTCGAACTTAATTTGTTTCTATATTTATAATTTGAACGGGCTAAAGTTCGTATTGCTTTTTAAGCCAAATTACATGTGATAATTATTAATGAACAAATAACATCAAAGTTAGTTGTAAATATTCTGACAACACATAGTTGAACGAAACAGCCAGCCGTTTTCTAAGGCCACTAAACCTTCATCATCTTATCGCTTAAAAAGCGATACAAACTTTAGCCCGTTCAAATTATAAATAATCAATTTCATTGAATTAAAAAAATATTTTTCTGAATATGTAAAATTATAATTTGGGATTATTATTAAATTGTAACAATTCCTAAAAAAACAATAATTCAACTGATTTTCTCAAAAAATATTTATTTGGAATTATGACGTTGTTTGAGTAAATGATGATATATGTATATAGAAAAATTAAATTAAACATTCTAACTCTTTGTTTTTCAGCTGACATGAATTGACTTATTCCCGGTTCACACACTTCAACTTTTGTTGATCAACTCGTTATTCAGCTGGTAGAAAAATATAGATAGGTATTTGTATTTCCTTCTCCGTCTATTTTACAGCTGAATCAGTCATATTAAAACTTTAACTACTATCGATAGTTTGCCAGCTCTACGTAGAAGCCTCCACAAGCCGGAAGTATGTATTTAAGCCCCAAAAAAATTTTAGAAACATATCACCTCTTATCTCTCCTTATAAAGTTTTTTGCTTTATTCTCACAAGATCTATCCAGATGATAAACAGAATTAGGGGAATATTAGGGGAATTTAATATAAGGTCATGATCAAACACAAATATGCACGAGAATAATCCATTTCAGTCAACGTTATCATAATCACGATGCTCTACAAAGTCATATTACAACAAAAGTAAAAACTGCAAAATTTAGAGCATGATCCGATAAAGGAAGACTTGACTAGTGACTAGGAAAACTTACTTACAAAAAAATAGTCTAACAACGACGATGTATAATTAGCTAAGTCGTAATGAGAAGGTATCAAATTATGAACAACGTATAACCCAAGTCTAAAACATAATGACCTAATAGCATGTGTTTTAGTGGAGTTAAATAGATTACAAGGTTCTATGAACAGATTATGGCAGAGAAGACAAAAATATATGTATAGTACGTGTAGGTATCTGTATTTGGAGAGTTCACATAAGGATCGTGTACAATTGTGATACATAGTGATGTAATTTTTTTCGACAAATGTCGCATAGTAAAAACTTACGGCCCTATGTATAAGCAGAAATTGGCATGAAGTTAGCAAAAGTGACAAAATTGAATTAAGTGGTAACGAGTACCGCCATACAATTTGACATTAAAAACGTTCGCATTACCTAATCTTAATCCACCTCTAAGTCCTCGCACAATTTTTAATGTGAAGTTTCATTGCAAAACTACTTAAGATCATGTTCAATTTTGCCACTTATGCTAACTGCATGCCAATTTTTTGCTTATACATAGGGCCGTTAATCTATGTGTGTGAACAATTCTGAAGAAAAAAGCATGGGTTTGAAACCTATTCTGAGCCAATGAGCATACATACATAAATATGTACATATGTACATAAATGCATTTTGTAGTACATAAATGTCTCTTATTATTTTTAGCAGACAAAATAATAGCAAATTGCTCTCGAATCTAAGACAATTTATCAGTATCTGAATGTCTGAAAATTAATTTGTTAAGACAGAAAAACATCATGTAAAAGCTTTTCAGTGAATAGCTTTTGTTGCTCTTGTTATTCGTTTCCCTTTACGCAAAATATTTGAGTACATAAATATGTACATACATAAATGCATATGTATGTACATATGTATGTATGTATGTATGTATGTATTACGGCATTCATTTAATCGGGATTTTTCTTTAATCGGTTAATCGGTCAATTAATTAACCGAGGTTTTTGCTTAATCGGTTAATGATCGGTTATTTTCGGTGTTAATCTGTTAACCGATTAATAAGGTTTTTCCATAAATCCAGTGTTTTCAACAAATAAAAGTGCATAACCTATTTATTAATTTGAGTTTATTAGTAATACAAAAAATTACACATATGTTTAATTGACAAAACCTCTTGTATCTCTGTATCGATTGTATTATCATATTAAATACAAGAGTGTAACATTTGGTGTATGCAATTTTCATATAAAAATTAAATACACTATTACATTTTTATTTCATATGTCGTATTCAGAGAGAGGCTCTCTGAGAGAATTTGTATGTAGCTTGTTCTTCTTTTTTCATTAAAAATACAAAATACATTAATACACTACACAGAGTGTGTTGACAATTAAAAAACAAAAAATGCATTTAATACACAAATACACGATTCAAATTGTTGTGAATTGAGCAATAATAATTCTTAAACTAAATCAAGCAAAAAAAAATAATAACTATGTATTCATTAAAAATTAACAAATTTGTGAGGTTTTTATATTTTATTTACTTCAATAGTTTAAAGAGATCTTCTAAAACAATCTTTCAGAAAAATAATTTGGTTTAAATGCTTACGGTCTAATGCATAAAAAATATTTTAGGTTTATTACAGGTTTATTTGACAAATTTCCCATAGAAATACGTCAAATAAGCGTTTAATAAACCTGAAATATTTTTTATGAATAAGGCCGTTAGGATTTAAGCGATTGATTCACTTCCTTAGTTTTCATAAAACTTTGCTTTGAAAACTCCTTTTGCTTATCGTAGATGTTAAGGAAATAGAAAGAAATCCATAATACAGAATATCTGGTTCCTCACGTCCTTTTCATGGATGTCTCAAAACAAATAAAATCATTCATTAAAAAGACAATTTTAAATTAGCCGATCAGTTAATCGGGTAGTAATTAAACTGTTAACCGATTGAACACCCTAGTATGTATGTATGTATTTCAACCAGCAAACAGGTTTACTATTTTAAGTGTGTTCGCTTAGTTTTTATTAAATTTTATGACTTTAATCTATCTCTACGTCTGGCTGTAAAAATCTCTACGTCTGGCTGTAAAATTTAATGACTTGCAAAACAATTTGGTTATATTAATTGCTAGTATTGTTGGCTTTCTTCGTCTCGCCCGCTAAAAAAAATTCCACTGTTTTTATTTTGTTTACATTGAGTCTCGTGAATCGAGGTTTGTGGAATTATCGTGAAGTAAATTCTTATCACATCCGCATCAGCGTTACCGTTGTGCTTTAAAGTTGACAATTTCGCACCTAAAACTATGGAGAATATAAATTTTCCACTTTGTAAGCCGAAACGAGTAACGGCATCGGTATTGATACCGGTATAATTATTTATTAAATTTAGTTATCATTAAGAGTTACGGTATTTTTATTATTTCCGGTACATACCGTTACTTAGTCTTAAATACCGGTGTGCCGGTATTAATGTTGAGATTATTAATTTAGAATGTGTACCTAGTTACATAGCAAAAATCTTAGTAAATGAATATAAACGTTTGTACAAATGTACATATTTAAGTACAGTATGTCAAGTAATTGTTTTTACATAGTTAAAATCGTTGTAAATTTTGACTTTTATCGTAAATATTTTTCTCCCTTTTTGCATTATGAAATTTTTTTGTAGTTGACTTCATTTTATATACATTTAAGTGCACAAATAGTCGAAAGTTATAAGCAAAATTAAGATTGAGAACATCAAAATTACATGAAAACCAAAAAAACTAAAAAATTTCTTTGTCAAGAAAATGTTTTTACATCCTTGTATTATATAGTAAGCAAATGGGAAAGATTTTAAGGTGTACAAAAATGAATATTGTTTTTGGCCGCCATTGGCATCAAATAGGCCTCTAAGACGACTTCTCATATATACCGCTGAAATTTCCATATATACCGCTGAAATTTCTCACTTTCCCCTCGTATTACTGTTCTTAACTCCATTTAGTTCTTGAAATATAATTTGGAAACACTATTTTTCAGTTAAACCCATAAATTTTGAATAGGATATAGATCTGGGCTTTGAGATGGAGTATTCACAACTTTACCGCAATTGAAAAGACACCATGTTCTTACCTAAAGTGCCTCATGTTTTATGTCAATACATTAATAAAAATCTAAAACGTCCATACATATCAGCAATAAAGCCAACCTTACTCGCGCTGTCAACCAAAAACCATTTCAACGTATTGAAGTACCGCTCAGTAACACTCTCCCATGAGACAAAGGCAATTGCTAAAAAGATAAATAAATAAATAGATTGTACTTCAAGAACTGCTCGCAAATCCCCGCCTCTTAGAGTGCAGCACAAAGAACAACAATTGCCTTTTGCGATAACGCATACTTCCAAGCTTGATGGCTACTACGATAATGTGATTTGCTGCGACGAAACCAAACTTCTGCTTTATTAGAATTACAGATCTAACAAAGTATGGATGAAAAAATTTTTAAAATATTGGGAAGTGAAACCATTAACCCAACTGTAAAATTTAAAATAATTTGGTTGATGGATTGGAGGTATATATAGTATGTATACGTATATATGTTTATGCTGTAAAAGGAGGAATAAATTTGCTTTATTGAAAATATTATGGATGCGGGGCAGTAGCTCAATATATTGAAGTATTTTTTTGGATGAGAGCTTGAGTAAGGTTGGCGTTATTGCTGGTAAACGTGGAAGTTTTAAATTTGTATTAATGTATTGACCTGAAATGTAGGGCACTTTGGGTAAGAACATGGTGTCTTTTCAATTGCGGTAAAGTTGTGGATACTCCATCTCAAGGTCCAGATCTATATCCTATTCAAAATTTATGGGTTTAACTGAAAAATAGTGTTTCCAAATTATATTTCAAGAACTAAATGGAGTTAAGAACAGTAATACGAGGGGAAAGTGAGAAATTTCAGCGGTATATATGGAAATTTCAGCGGTATATATGAGAAGTCGTCTTAGAGGCCTATTTGATGCCAATGGCGGCCAAAAACAATATTCATTTTTGTACACTTTATAATCTTTCCCATTTGCTTACTATATAATACAAGGATGTAAAAACATTTTCTTGACAAAGAAATTTTTGATTTTTTTTGGTTTTCATGTAATTTTTATGCTCTCATTCTTAATTTTGCTTATAACTTACGTATATATGTGCACTTAAATGTATATAAAATGAAGTCAACTACAAAAAAATTTCATAATGCAAAAAGGGAGAAAAATATTTACGATAAAAGTCAAAATTTACAACGATTTTAACTATGTAAAAACAATTATTTGACATACTGTATGTACATATGTAAATATGTAATGATAAAAAAGTATCAAAAACAAAGCTGCATAAAATTTGTAAAGGGGGACATATGTATGTACATATGTATGTATATACATAATTTCAAAGAGAGTTAAATTGTGCTTCTTAATTTTATTTAAATTTTTTTTTGCATACATAAATCGGTATTTCGTTATAGACGTAAATGGTAATTTTAATAATGCTATTTCGTAACCGAATTGGGTTTCGGTATCGGTAATAATACCATTATCTAATTTTAAAGGTATTTTAATTGTTAACAGTATTTTTACGATACCGTTAGGCAATTGGGATTTTTTAATCTCCTGTTAAAAAATATACTACGGTGTTTTTTTTAAATAAAATTATTTCATAATTTTATGCATGTGAAGATGCAGTATAAGATGAAAAATTTGTTTGACGTTAAGACTGATGACCTGGGACATTGGCCCCTCCCCCAATAACCTTTCTACCCCTATGAATGTAATAAAATTAGAGTTGTATGGTAATTTTCTTTACGTGAGCCGATCTAATTTACATGTGTATGTAAATTATTGGTGTTTGCCAATTCTATGTTGGACGACGTTCCACGTGTTTTACCAAAGATATGGTCATGTAAAAAATAAATGAAACGCCGTGCTTAATTGTCAAAATGTGACTAACTCTTTTATTTCATCTTTTCTTTACAACTCTCAAGGCGAATTAATATGATCTCGCCTTGATAACTCTTACTTCTAATTGGCAATGCCAGACAAATGAAAATATTATTCTTAATTGGCGATGCCAGATAAATGAAAATAATTATGGATTATATTCTAAGATAATTCCTTAGCATAATGTGTTAACACGATGTTAACTTGTATACTAAAACAAATCAAATAGGTATGTCCTAAGCAATTTCATAACGCCATCCAGCAACGTTTCAGACTTTACATATGTTTAAAAAAATCTACCTTTAGAGTCTGCCGGCCGCCATATTGGGGTTTAACTACTTTTTTAACTATCTTTAGTGACACTCCCAGGATTAAGACAAATGGATTGATGTAAGAATGATCAAAATCGGTCCACGCGTTCATTTGAGAATAGTGCCGCAAAGGAACACACATTTATGCATACATACATATGTACATAGGCTGATAAACACAACACCCTTCTTAGCTTAGCGCAGTCGGGTAAAAACTGGTTAAAAAATCAAGACCGAAACGAAAATTACCCTAACCAACCCAAAAATTCGAACCAAATTTAATAAACCGTTTCCCAACCGGATAAAAAATATCCTATACTTGACGCTGCTAATGTAGTTTAACATTGCTGAAAGAATTTTCAAAATCGGTTTAGCGGTTTGGGCGCGGAAGCGTACGAGTAACAAACAAACTCACTTTCACATTTATAATATTAGTGAGGAAATGTACGTTTTTCAAACTGTGGTGCTAAGTTGGTACTGCCAACAGCTGATACTATTGGTTTATGTACAGAACTTTATGTTTAACGAGGCCCATGCTGGTTTTTGCGTGCTTGATGATATAATATATTTAACATTTTCTTTACTGGAAATCCATCCATATTAGAACAAATATTCCCTCACGAATACTTCATGTTGAGCCGTGCGTGTTCGTGCCATGAAAAAACAGGACATGTTTTTGAATATAAGGTTAAGTAAAAAAAATTTAAAAGCATTTCTGTCGCAATGTACAAAGTGCAAAGGAATTGGAGATACACACCTATATCGTTTATTTTCATTTTATATTAAAAGTATTGAACCACATAACACCAGGACCAAGGGAGAGACCTACATCTTAAAACTGAACTAACATTTTAAAGTTAAATATAGATCTTATCTTACGATTTTTTTATTCTCAAGAGTGCTGGTGTTCCGGACTTGAAAATATTAGTCATAAAGGGAAAATCCAGTGAGGTCAATAAATACCATTAAAAAATATATTGTCTAGTAAGTACGTACATACATACATGCTTATGTATGTACATACATATGTATGTATAAATTCATTAATATAGCAAATCTGTGGTTTTCACAACAAAGTTACTTATCTTAACATACTAGTTCTTAATATCCGTAAAAAAAATTAGGAATTCAGATTATTTAACACTTAGTGATAGAAACGGTTTTTAGTAAATATAGAAACGTCGTTGTTTTTATTAAAAGCTATCATACTTTTGTTAGCGAGTATTTTAAAAGTACTAACCAAGCCTTTTTATTTGAGACTCATGTCGATTAACTGCTAGTTCATAGAAGGCAAATCAAATTTCTCGTTTTCTATTTATATAGAAAACAAAAACAAGCACTCAAAATTTGTTTTTGTTTTGATTATAAATAGAGAGACGAGAATTTTTACTTGTCTTCTATGAACTGGCAGAAAGTTCCATGTTATATCTAATAGCCGTATTGATTTTGTGGTCATCTGGAATACTTTTTTTGTTACTTCTTTAAATAGTCTCGTCAATCCTTTTTATTTGAGACGCGTATTGCTAAGTGTGTTTTTTTTAAAGCATACATTTTCATCTGCTATTTTGCTCAGGTCATCACAGAATTTTTTAATACTATTTTTTAACGCAATAACCAATTCCTTTCATTTGCGACCGTTATTAATAAATTTCAACCTTATGCTGTATTTGCTATCCGCCATTTTGATATTGTGGTCCCCTGCGGCACTTTTCATGTTAATTCCTTCAACCCACTAATCAAACTGTTGCTTGACACCCGTATACATAATTATGTAAATAAATACCTAGTAAAAAAAGACATGCAAAAGAAATATTTAATGCCCATGCATTCTACTGCAAATGAATTGGTTTAATTTAGGTGCAGAACGCATGATTTTAACAAGGGGTGTCATTGACGAGCATGGGTTCACATTTAACAAAACTGCTCATCATTTAAATGAGTGCTTAGTACCCATGAAAGTTCCCTGATTCGATGACATTTTTTCGCGTAATTGCAAAACAAACAAAAGAAATAATGTCGCAGCCAGGAAACGAACCGTGCCGTTCAGACTATCAAGGCATACTCTCTAGCAGTAAGCTTTTGTATTCTTGATATTTGTTGGAGATAAAACTTGTTTTATGAAAATGTGTCAGCCAATATGATGATTTAATTACGTTTTTGCGTGCATTTTTGCTGGATATTTCAATATATTAACCAGTTTGTCGCATGCGTTTTTAATTAGTTCAAAAACTATAGCATTATTTATAATTTGCACAATTTTCTTCGAAACAAATGCTCAAGAAATCATGAAACACTATTTCATTTTGAACACGTTCATTTATTTTTTGGGACATGATGCATGATGAAAGGACCGTTATAGGCCATAGTTAGGGCAAAATTATGTATGGAAAAAATTTTGTGCTATTTATTTTGCACAAAAATGGTTATGCAAAATTTTTCCGAAAAACACCATATTTGAAAGTTATGGGGCCGGGCCAAAAGTATTTAAATTTTTTGGTTTTTTTTTATAAAAAGTGCAATGCGCATGACCGGTTGGCACGCTATCAGTGCAATTTTCACGCACATGACCAGTGTACAATAACTGCCGGTGGAGTGAATAAAATAAAAACTTTCGGCACATTGGGTGCTCTAATATACATATGTATGTACATTAGGGCGGGTCGATTTGTATAGAGGCAAAAAAAATTTGTGTAACGGGATCGCCCCAGAGGTGGTTCCAGGTCGTGTGCCACTGGCATAGGTGGGTCGGCCCTCCAAAATTAGTGGAGCTCTGTCATACATTTTGACTCTATTGAGGAAGTCTAAATGGGTCAAAGTTAGATTTTTCAAAATTTGACCCTTCAAGAAAATGTGACCTTTCGGATCAAAAGTCGGGACATCAAAATACATTTTAGAGGTATGGTTCCTTCGGTAAAGTTTCTTATTTTGGTCCTTAGAATACGATTTTCCATGTAATTTGAGCGATTTTTTTTGCCTCCATACAAATCGACCCGCCCTAATGTACATACATACATACATATCGCTTCTTTGTTGCAAAAAAAGCTACACAATTTTGTAAAAAATTCAATGAATACATAAAAATATTTTCGTTTCTCAACAAGTGTATGAAAATTATATGAAATTTTTACACAAGAATAAATATGAAATAATTTTATCTGCATGTTAACTCCAAAAACGCATTTTTTGAGATATAACTATGTTGCAATAAAGAAGCGATATACATACGTAAATATGTATGTACATATGTATTTAATGTTTAGTTGTTATTTCTTCTTAAATGGCAATAAGACATTTTTAAAGATCCCTAAAATACTTTATATATGTAGGTACATACCTATTATTCTAAATATAAAATAAAAGTCATACGAGTAATATGTTTATGAAAATCATATTTTATTTAACATATGAACTTACATGCGTATATACAAAAGTACCTAGTACATTAGTATATATAAACATTCAATACATTTTATTATACATGTACGCTGTCGAAGGGACAGAAGTGTTTGATATGTATGGTGACTGCCGAGCCAAGCCTTCACCCAATGCCATACACGTCAATCTTTGTGTTCGATATGTTCGTAAGTTATTCGTGCGTTTGGTATTGTATATCTTAGGTATCATTGAAATAAGTCAACAAAATGTGAACAGAATTTATTTAGTTTTTCATTTTATCTTTAATGGCCAAACGCTAAATATTAAAAAAAAGTCGTCGATTCATAACAGAGATGAAATCGTGAATAACTTTTTACGTACATATGTATAGAGTGCAGTATAAGTCAAGTCACCCCAGATTAAATAAGCAAGTTCATTAATCATACAAAAAAATATCTTATTCACACCATTATTCCAGTTGTGGACATCGTCGTTACTTGAACACAATACAAAAAAAAAATGGGGCTTTTGTACCCGTTGTCGAGAACATCTGGCTCCTTTTGGCACGTTTATGGTATTTTCTAGACCTTAGAGAATGGAAATAGATTATCAGTAGCACAAAATTGTTGTCGAAGGTGAGGAAACAAGCCCCAATGCCTTTTTGCTAACAATTAGATACAAATAGTTTTATTGATATAAAATATTATATTTGACAACCACCAAATAATAAAAACTTACTCCGAAATGGCCAATGTAATAAACCGAAGTAAATCAACTACGCAAAATAGAACGGCCTCGAAAATTAAATAAAAGAGAATAAAAAACAATGGACGCTATAATTAAGAAGGATCTATTTAAAAGTGCACCAAAGTTTGCCACAGAGTTAAATGAATCTCTAGACAAAAATATTTCTGCACATAATATGTGCCCTTAATTATGAAAGTGGTCTCAGTCATATACTTCTTTCGTCGATATATTTAGTAGATTACATTTGAACAAATCGAAAAATATTTTTATATTATGCTACATTTTAATTTAGAGTTGTACTAGTCTCGATTAATATACATTTATTAAATATTTATTGAAGATTTTTAAAGATTTATTTGATATTTTGAAGCAAAAATGTACATGTCTACTTTCATAATTAAGGGCACATACATATGTATACCTTACGCAGATGGATCAAAAGAGTTGGGTACAACACACGCATATCAGGTAATAATGCCAGTTATTTATGCTATTAGTGAACGGATATCAATCGTGTAAGTTCAATTTTATAAAGCAAACTCGTAGGTAAGTTACTGTATGTAGAAATTACGGGCTTAATCCCTTTATGCCCGTTATTTCTACAAACAAGTTATTTACTTAAGGTTTTTGCCTACGAGTTTGCTTTATAAAATTGAACTTACACGATTGATATCCTGTACAATAATAGATATCTATGGCTAGAAGTAACGGTCATTATTACGTAGAAAGAAGCGGATTAAAAAAAAGAGTTCGGGGATACTCATTTTTTCAGGCGAATCAATATATGTATAATATTTTTGGCTCGGATGGACGTGCATCAGTGTGGAGAAAAATAAACGAAGGACACACAAAAAACTGTTAAGCATGGAAGTGGTAGTGGCGCGGTATTCGGCTGTATAGGTGCCTAAGACCCAAAATGAAATAGAACATCAAAATTCACATAGAACATTCAAAGTCGCGGTTCACACACTCCAACTGTTGTTAATCAACTCGCAATTCAGCTGTAAAAAAATAGATATGTATTTGTATTTTATTCTCCGTCTTTCTTACAGCTGAATTACGAGTTGATCAACAAAAGTTGAACTGTGTGAATCGGGACAAACATGTTTTGAAAACTCTGATAGCAAATAAAATTTTTTCATATGGATTTGCGTTTCGCTGGGAATATGAAAGTTAAAAAGAGGTTTTATTTATACATATGTATATAGTATATATAATATTTTTGAAAAAATATTAAATAACCACCAAATTTCTAATAAGAATCAGCTGGAAACTTTGCTCCTGCCTGAATGGATAAAAATATTTCCCGATTACAGAAAAAAAATTGTGCATTGCCAAACAACTACTAAAGGCCCAACTATAATATGAATAAGCTGGCTTAAGCTAATGCCAGAATTGAACGATAAGTCTGTCAAATTCTTAAGCAATTCAGATGTGACTTTTACATGGCCACAATGTACATAAGTTTGCTTTAGCCACAGCTGCATATATAGGTATTGTTCACAATTTTTTAGTAATTTTTTTTCTTCTTATAATTCCTAAATAAATGCAATTCAATCAAATTAAGTTGTTTGTTGTTAAAAATTCAAGTATAATTATATCCTCCACTTTATTACTTGTTTTATTTGTTTTGCCTACTAAAAAGTACAACAATGAGCATACATAAATAAGCTCATGTGCATGTGTGTATAGGTGTATTGTAAAACGAAGAATGAAAATAAAAGTTTCGCTTTCTTTTCTGAGTTTAAAATACATAAGAAAAAATAAAAAACATTTAAAATCAATGAATATTTTCTGATGCTGTTTGCTTGAGTTTAAAAAGTGCACAAACCGTGTTTTCCGTACGGAATATGCGTTCAGTTTGGCACTTAGCTTAAGCAAATGACATTTGACGAAACTTGACGAAAAGTTCCATAAGTACATTATAGTTTGCCACATACGATTTATATGTAACCGCTCAGTTGCTTAAGTTCGCTTATTCACATTATAGTTGGGCCTTAAATCATTACTTCCAACAGTGTTTAATAATTGCCGATATGCTCTATCACGCCAAATTTTTTAAACTCACGCTCAGTTGATTGAAAGAAAAATTACTCACGCTAAGGCATGACTCACAACAAACTAGTGAGTGATACTCAACCATAATTAATAGGTGTTTTTATTTGTTTGTTATTTCCCTCTGCTATTTTAGCTTTCTACTGACATTTGGTTAAAACAAAATAAAAGCAAGTATGTATGTGGTGGCTACGTATACGTTTTGTATGCCGTCGTTACGTCATTTTTGCAAACGGCATTGAGAGCTGATTGGTTAAAAAAATCGTACGATAAATTTTTCAGTAAAAACCAAAAGAAACAGTAAAACAGACGTAGAAATATTTTACTACACAATGATTCGTAATAAAAACCAAAATAATTATCATGTACATATGTACATACATTTGTATGTACTTATTTATGTATGTGTATATGTACATACATATGTATGTATTTGAATAAACGGTTTAATGAATAAACAGTCGACCAAAAATACTTACACACATTCATTCAACACATCACAGTGTTTTCTGCGACTCCCAGTTGGCCATGTCTTGAAGACCTCTTAAACGATGAGTACAACAACATAGAAAATCGTGGAAGACATATTGACGACAGCTCAAAGAAATCATTGACGAAATTTTCGAACAAATGGCCACAAAATCATGTAAGACCACACAAGCGACAATTTCCACCACCATAACGATTGTCGTTCACAAAATGATAGTGTGAGTTCTTGAGCAGCAATGCTACTTACCAGCCCCCGTATTACGTAACTCCCCAGCAAAAAATAAAATGAGTACTTCTTTAGAAAGCACTTCTTAATTACTTCCAAAATAGGTTATGCATTTTATTCTGGTTTAAAGAAGCTATTTTTTATCAAATATCTAAAGTAACGACATATCACCTATTTTACTATTATTATCCTCTAAAAACTACTCAAACGAACCACTTCAAACTCCAGCAAGCCCGTAGGCTAATAAAATTGACTGATTGATTTAAATGCTTAAAAGTACAAATTGTTCAACTTCAAAAACGAACAGAAATAGAATAGGTTTCCCTTCTTGTTTCTTGTGAGACAATTATTTTAATTTGTATAATACTTTTAGGAATTAAATGGCTTTCCAAGTGGGCTAAAAACAAGTGAATAAGCACCACTTCCTAAAACATTGATTTAAGTGCTTTGGAAAAGTGGTTAATAACCACATCCTAAATGTAAAATATATTGGATTTACTTCATCAATTGGAGTTTTTATACCAAATAAAAAGTAAATCTTATGCGCTCACGGGTAGGCAAAAACAAACCACTTCGCTTTAATGAATAATAATGTAAAATTCACTACTTTTTGCTCGGAGTTTGAAAAGCTTCGTATTAGTAGTTGTGGTGCTTTTTCTACTTTTTTTCATCTTTTCTACTTTTTTGCTGGGTCTCTAAACTAAAGCTAAATTCGATCGCCCAAATGCTGAACAAATACAAAATTAAAAACTTTTGGCGATGACACAAAACACTAAAATTTCGGCGAATTACATTTTTAAGAAATTGTCAGATTTATCAATACCCGTTTGAAAACTGCATTCGTACCGATAAGAGCCCAGCATTTTCATGTGTTGGATTGAAAACAAAACACACACTCAGGTTGTCATCAACAAAGTCAAAAGTGTTTAATTGAGAACAACATGCAAGACATTGTCACTCAGATAGTCGTGAACGACGATTTCCTTTAAATTATCAATAGAGGATGGATGAGTCGCACAAGAATCATAGATGACAATGTCGTGCAATGCAATCTGGTCAACTGGGATGTTACAAGTGTGTGTGGGTGTGTGTTTAAATTATACTTACACAACTTGGTTGAAATTTATTTAGTTGGGTGCACTATTTTCTTACGTGTTGTTAAGAATTTGAACACCGTCATGTTATAGACTTAAAAAATATGTGTTAACTTGTTGGCTGCTATTCTTACAACTGTATGCAATAACATCCATGAAATTAATGTCGATCAAAAATTAGAAATAACGTCCATGAAAATTATTTCAAAATAGAAGTCACTTTGCGCCATACCTAGACTTTATTTAGCTGATTTTGTTTTTAAACAAAAATTAAAAATTTTAAGTTGAGAATATATGTACATATATTACTAACTAAGATTTTACAATATTGTGTTATCAAATCTGCGTGTTAATTTGTTTTTTAATAAACATTTTGTTAAAAAAAATAAATACATACATACATATATATTTTCAATGTGCACAAAATTTAATTATTTTTCCTACTTTGCTGAAAGTTTTATTTATATCTCAGAAACCCTTAAGAGTACCATATAGAAATTTGGTGATGACATAGCGAAGGGGGTAAACAATAATACATATTTTTTTTAAATTTTAAAAGTACCATTTTTTTAGTTACAGCATCATGAATCGTGGATTGCAAAAAAATTAGATCTATAATTTTGATGACCTTTTTGATTATAATACCTTTAAAACATTCGTCTACACTAGATATTAAAAAAGTTATAACAATTTATATGAAGGCAGTTTTAAGAAAATTTTGTTTTTTTTCGTACATCATAATTCGGGAACCACTGGCAATATTATTAAAATTTTTTGGTAAAAATTTTAGTAGTGCGAAACTAAACATCCATATCGCGTTTGGTTCGATTTGGAAGGGGTCGGGCGCATTCACTCGTTGGTTTTATATGTAATAAGCAGGGAAACCACAAATATGCAATTGCATGTTTTTTCTTGTCTGATATATCAATGCGGAATTAAGATATTTATCCGTTTCAGAACTTTTTATGAATTCTGGCATCGATTTGTTAGTGCATATTTTTGCATATTTTACCCTTTAAAGCATATTTTTGCATACTTCAGTCTAACACGCATATTTTGAGCATTTTTGCAAAATTTTTAGAGCATATTTGGTGTTTTAGGGCATATTTTGGTACTTTTTAAAAAAAAATTATTTTAATATTTAAAAAAAAAAAATTTGCTAAAAATTTTTTACTTTTTTTCGTAAAAATTTCAATTTGTAGTGAAAAAAACAGTAGTATGGGGAAGCAAGATTTTGCTACCATTATGAAGTTAGACTTTAAAAAAGGCCATTGTGTATGCTCTGGCTTCCGAATCGATTTCACACGTTTTCTTGTGAGTTCTAATGTTAAAACACATGCTACACGCGCTTAAGTTGAAATTTAGAATATACTTAGTATTATTATGTGTTCTAACATCTTTTGAAAGAAAAACGAAACAAGAAAATAAAAAAATTTTAAATCATCCATGTCCAATTTTTTTCTGCTAAATTTTAATGCTGAAACAAATACTATTGATTTGTATTTTCAAATTTTCAACTTAAAAAGTTGTAACATGTGTTTTAACATCCTCACTGGACGTTAATTTCAATACAAGCTTGGTTTGGTAATTGTGAAGAACTCTGCCCCGATTACATCAGTTGAGGTTGAAAAAGAACATTTTCAATGTATAAAAGTTTATTTAGATGTTACAGGCGGCGATTTTTATTTAAAAAGCTATACAAATAGTTTTTGTTTATTGCAATAACAATTATAAATAGAAAACTTGTCTTACTGCCAGTTCATAGAAACCATGCAAAGATTCTCGTCTGCCTATTTATATTGCACTCAAAATTTGTTTTTGTTTCCAATATAAATAGACAGTCAAGAATTTTTAAGTATATGAACTGGCAGTTAACCTTTAAAATACAGTTCCAAAGTTTTAAATCTGATATCGTAATCGCTTTTGAAGTAAAAGTTAAATTTTTGTTGTTAATTAATTTTTTTATTGTTTCCTTCTTATGTTTATTTTATTTTTGTCTTCTTTCATATGGAAATTTTATTGAATTGCTGAATTGAAATTAGATTTTCATTTCCTAATAATCCAATTTATGTTATTTTTAAGAGCATATTTTTTGAGTTTTTAGTGCATATTTCGAAGTTTTTAGTGCATATTGAATGCGCATAAAACACTTTTTTTTAGCATATTTCTGGTTTCCCTGGTAATAAGTCATGTATGATATTAACAAACAGCATTAACTGTTTCAGAATTTCCAGGGGCCAAATCGTGGCTCTCGTTATCGAACGAAATTACGAAATAATTTCATACAAACTCTATTGAAATATTTCGTAATTTCGTTCGATAACGAGTGCCGCGATTTGCCCCCAGATATTTTTGTTTATATTTATAGCATTTTTTACAGTTTGTTTTGTGAATAAATCTAAGTATAACAAAAACAAAATATGTATGTATAACTAATTATTAAAAAACGAAAAAATTACATTACATTTAGGGTTTTTTTTAACCCACTTCAAAACAGGAGGAAGTTCTCAATTACATGTCGTTTTTTATTTACATATTTATTATTGAATTGTTTACTTAATATTATTTTTATATTATTAAACCAGCTGAGCCCGTAAACGTTGTGTTTCGTTTTACACATGCCCAGTGGAAAAAAGGAGGACGGATGCCTTCTAGAAGGTTTCTATACTCCTTCTTTTTGGTGTACAAGGCCTGCTTATTCCCTTCCATACTAATATCTTTTTTACACGTGATGTGGTAGGCTTTCCGCACTCGCTTCTTCCGCCAGAGATTCTGAAAAGCCGTCAAATTACTACTGATTTAGCCTAATCAAATCATAAATATCTCATAGAAGGGAGTGTGGAATGTGTATCTTATTATCATTTTTTAAATAGTCTATGCTTTTTTTAATGCATTTCTTAGCAGTTAGATAAGAATAGTAATGGAATAAAAAAAATCCTAGGCAGGCCTTTAATAACGCTTTAAGTCAGAAGGTCTTCTGAGTTTTCCTGCTGGGTCAGTACAAAATCAATAAAAATGTGTGCTGTGTATAAGTGGTCACTTATTGGATCAAAAACAAAACCCTAAAGTGAAGACGTAGCTGTATAATTCTTGTTTATGATTCTATTGTAACTTCTGGAAAATGTAGAAATACTTTTCAATTAGTTGCTGAAGTATTACAACATACTAGTGAAAAACTAATTATGTCAAGGTGTAAAATAAATTTTTTTTGTTGAAATGCAGATATGTTTAAACCACATTATCAGCCATATCACTGAGTTCAATTCCGTTTGGAAACGGAATTCACTCCACCGCAAGATGTCAAGCTATAGCCAGAGAATACCCCAGCATACCTGCGTCCCCAACTGTCTGCACACACCTTACAAATGTCTATATTTAATTTATCTTTTTTAGACACCATCTGCTACAAAAATGGGGTGGATTGAATTCAAGTCGAAGCTAGTTAGTCCTCGTCCAGACTTGCAATTTTTGTTGCAGCAATTATTGAGTTTTGATTATTATTTTTCGAACTTAATTTGTTTCTATATTTATAATTTTAACGGGCTAAAGTTCGTATCGTTTTTTAAGCCAAATTACATGTGATAATTATTAATGAACAAATAACATCAAAGTTAGTTGTAAGTATTCTGACAACACATAGTTTATTGGTGAGAGGGGTGAGAAGATTGGGGAGGGGTACACAGTTTCACGTGCTCCGCAATTATCTTTTGATTTGAAATTCGTACTTGTTTATATTAAGTTTTTAGTTGTATTTGACGTTTTTTATTTATTTTATTTATTCAGTTGTTAGAAAAATAAAAAATAAATAAAATTGTTAATTTTTCAGGGAAATTTGTGGTGTAATAGAAATTTTTAAATGCATAATTGCAAATTAGAGTTTCCCAAAGTGGACACTTATGCAATTTCAAAGAAGAAATTTAAGAAATTGCAGCAACAGAAATTGCAAGTCTGGATGAGGACTTAGTAAGTGTAGGAGAGCCCTCAAAGCAAATATAGTTTCTGGGTTCCTGGTCACTACAATGTTGAGAGAAATGAAATTGTCGATGAGCTGGCAATAATAGTTTTGGCTTTAGATGCGGAAATATTAGCCGATATTTAGTCAAAATACATAAATCCATAATTTTCTTCTGTATTAAAACAGTATAAATATTGCCAAGTTAATAGGTTGCCCAGATACATATATAGATTGCGAAATAAAATCCATAGCCAATTTTGATTGTCGAAATTTTGATATCAGTACTTTTGACATTTAAAATTTTGGATGAGAACTTGCCCATTTTTAACATTTATGATTTTGTGAGAATAGGTAATAATAATACAAATTTTATTTGAAAAAATTTATGTTATTGTAGTATTGTACTTGTTCAAGATCGGCTATTTTTTGCAGTAATTGAAATTGATTGTAAAGCAAATGAAAAATTAAACAAAAACGCACAAAGTCGTTGTACAACATTTGAATAGGCAGTTGTGTCAAGTGTGCAGTATTTTTATTGTATACTTCATAGTGCACCATACTTTATTTCACAAACTTAAAATCTAATAAAATATTAACGGACTTATTTTTAAAAATTACTAAGTTTAATAAGCAAAATTTTGTATGGAAATTTATCTTAAAACCCCTTTATAAAGCCTTAATAATTTTTATAAACAAGGCTGTAACTGATTATAAAACTTCTTTCAAATATATACATGATGAAAGATACTATTTTGATTCTTTATTTTTTTAAGTTTTAAAGTAATAAATTATAAAAGTTAGAACAGCATCACATGCGAACTAAAGCGCTCAAGGAATCTGCGTTATTTGTTTTTTCTTTCATAAATACACATATTGTCACTATAAAAACAGTATTTCATTTCATTTGACACTATTGTCAATCGGCAAGCGAAATTTGCTTCGATACTGCAATTAATAAATCCCTTGCTTAGCTGGAAAACAAATGCTGTTGCATACTTCTGATAAAAGAAAATTACGGTTTTAGTGTTCTCATAAAATCAATTGCAAGATTTCGAAATCAAATTGTAGAGCTGGCGAACAAAACCAGACTAGTCCCGTTAACTGTTTTTTAAAGAAGAGGCAAATAACTGAACTACTTAGATAGAGAATAGCAAGGAAAAGTTAGTTTTAAGGTAGGATCGAACCGGTTTTGAATGAAAATATTTCGTGACATCATAGATGTGTACTTGGAGAACCCGAAAAAAAATTTTAAAAAATCATGTACTGAGGATATGTCTAGTTTTGTTCGCCAGCTTTACAAATGTTTTATGCCCACCTCTAGTGTGTACAATTGCTCGCCGCTCAATGTAACTACACTGATTCTATAAAATTTATAGAAACACATATGAACATATGCATAATTACATACTTCCCAGCTGGAAAAGAAATAATGTATTATTTTCCAAAGCAAGACACTGCATTCTCTTAATTTGATCAGACACAATAATTACACATTGATTAACATGTGCATTACCACATCTGCAGAAGAAGAATGTATAGTTTTTGCTTGTGACGAGTGTCATGAATTATGGAATTCATTTCTTGGACGTATTAAAATAATTCATTACTTTCCTAGGACCTTTTACATGCTGTGCATTACCTTCTCCTTTATTGTTCATTACCTTTTCCACTGGGTTATTTAAGTATATGTTTTACAGAAACAGATCAGTGTCTTTAGCACTAGGCTAAATAATTTCGTTAAGGATAAATAAATATTTATGTAAGTATTTACATATGTACCTACTTACATACTTATTTATGTTCATATGTATGTATGTCAAATTTTAAACGTTTATTTTAATGTACATATGCATTTTTTAAGAAATCACAGAACACTTACTTATGTAAAAAGTTATGTGCAAATTAATGTGATAAAGTGTATGTACATATGTATGTAAATATTTAAATCGATACAAATGCGGTCATTGGCATAGAAAGAAAAAGTAAAACGTGTACACAAGTACATATTTTTTGTTGGTACATTTTTTTTCAAAGGAAGTCAAATGACTGGCACAAATAAATTTGATATATTAAAATTTTCTTTAATTGAACTGAAAACATTGGGCTAAAAATAAATATTAGGGCCTCTTCTGCAAATCACGACGTGTCAAATCACGGTGATTTCAAAAAATTAAATCATTGCTTTTGTAAATTGCACGATTTATAGCGTTGGAAGTTGGAAGAAAATATTCTATTATAAATTACAAAAACTTAAAATACAATAAAAACCCACTATCAAGTCAGCTATTAGCAGTTTACTTTTGAAATCGCGTGGTTTGAAATCACCGTGATTTACAGGACAGGCCCGATTATAAATAAATATTTCGTTTCGTAAAAAAATAAATATGCATGACTGAAAGAAGTAAATTTTTTTTATCATTATAATTAAGCTGCTTTCACACGGCCTGTACTCTACATCTGACTTTTCAGCTATACGACTCATATGTAATTTGGTATGTACATACATATGTAAGTCTATCAAAATCACAATTTAGGGCGACTTTTTGAGTTGAAGATTAGAGATTAAATTAACCTTAATCTTCATTTGCAATTTTTGGGTAGTCGATTATATTGGTTTACTTGCTAGTTTAAGCGACCAATCGTGGTGGTTTAATCTTACTTTAGTATTGACAACAAGCACTTGTGAAACATATAATAACTTTTTGTAAAAATTATATGGTAAAATAATTTAAAAACACTTAAATAAATATATATTTTATATTATATATATATATATATATATATTTCCTTTAACACGCGCAATATTTTACTTGTAAATAATAAAATATGACAGTTTCTTCTTCTTCCAACAAAAAAAATCAAAGTTTGTTGATAACATGTACATATGACTTTTGCACAGAAATTGTTGCCACTATTTTGTTCCTCAGTATTTTAATACTACTCATTACAAGAAGTTTAAACTACCACTCAAAAACCTCAAACTCAATTATATGAGATTAAGTTAATTTTCGGATTAGCTAATTAGAGAAATAAACTAATCTTAATCTCGAACCCAAAAAGTCGCCCTTAATGATCAATGAGACGTGCCATTCTGCCATTGTCATAACCATAAATACATATATTTGCTTTACCTATTGGTGCTGCCATAACCATAAGCAGAGATTTAATCCTCGCTTTCGACAACGAGCTGATTCGATCGCGTTTTTCAGTTTGAGATTATGGCATTCTCTATCGAACAATGTAATAATATATGTAGTTCAATATAAATGTCAGAAGTTAAATACAGGTCGTGTGAAAGCTCATTTAATCAAATTAAGATGCATCTGTTTGTTTAAAAAAAGTTTTCGATTATTGCCGATTTAATTATTTTATTCGCTGCTCCAGCAGTTTGCGATATACTGGCCATAAAGAATAACGTGTGTAAAAATTGCACTGGTAGTGTGCAAACCGGCACATGCGCATTGCACTTTTCACCCAAAATATAACCTATCTTCCCTATAAACACTTTTGGCCCCATAACTTTTAAATACGGGGTTTTTCGGATAAATTTTATATAACCATTTTTCTTTCGATTAAATAGCACAACATTTTTCCTATACATAATTTTTTCCTAACTATGGCCTATCATGGTATTTGCTTTATAAGAACTATTACTTTTGGGCCAAATACAATATGTATCATTTAATAATTGTTCTACTTCAGTATCAGGTTTGTTTTGATGCTTTACTTCACAATATAATATAAGCACAAACGGTGCGACTTTATAAAAAATATATTACAGAAATTATTGTCTGTCATTTGCGGGCTACACATCAGCGACTTAATTAATGATGGATAGTGTAGCATAAAGGTAGAAGAGCTTTGGTTCAGATTTTATGAATTTAATGTTTATTAAAAGGAAATTATAACTATAGGATCTTCGAATCGCAATGATTTTATTGAAGATTATTTGAAAGTCCTTGTCGGATCGAGAGTGCAATTCGCCTGTATAAGTAAAAGACAACTGTAAGAAATCAAAAAAAAAAATCTTTAATGATTTTTTGCTTATATACTTATATAGTAGACGTTTTATTATAATAACTTCATTTAGTTTTGGAATTCAACACGACTTTGACGGCCCTATGTATAAGCAAAAATTGGCATGAAGTTAGCATAAGTTTTAAAATTGAACATGATCTTAAAGAGTTTTGCCATAAAAGTTCACATTAAAAATCGCGCTAGGACTTAGAGGTGGGTTAAAATTATGTAATGCAACCATTTTTAATGTCAAATTGTATGGAGGAACTCGTTAACACCTAATTCAATTTTGTCACTTACGCTAACTTCATGCCAATTTATATGTACATAGGGCCGTTAGCATTTATGTGAAAAGTGAGTAGTTGTTAAAAAATATATAGTAAACTATGAACTTGACTGCACAATAAAATTTTATCAACATTGTTTTAAAACTACTTGTAACTTGCAGCTTACAGTTGCAATTGCAGTTGAAGAGAAAATAAAATAAAAAATAAACATTTTAATGGAACTGATTTCTTAAACATTGAATTTTTATGTACATACATATATATTAGTGACCTGCACAAGACCATTTATAAGACATTTCAAGACATGAGTGATTTTTCTAATGCTTTACTAAAGCGAAATATTCTAAAACAAACGCTAAACAACACTGTTGGCAAGACATATTTTTCAGTTGTGTGTCTTGCTAACACAGTTTGCAAGCGTTTGTTTTAGAATATTTCGCTGTAGTAAAGCTTTTTAACAATCTCTCATGTCTTAAAAGGTCTTGTGCAGGTCACTAATAAATATGTACGTATGTATGTGTGTATGTATATTGGGAAGCCTATTGTTGAGTGAATTCTAGATAATTAGTATGCCTTAAATTTAAAAATATGTGCATATATTTACATATACATATACATATACATATATGTATGTATATACACAAATAAATCAGAAGAATTTTGGATTTTTTTATTAAAATGTTTAACAGAATGTAAACAACAGACAGATTTTTGAATTTAGATCAGTTTGTAAAAACTTATAATAAAAAACATCAGGGGCCTGTTCTCGAAACTTACAATTTGTTTAATAAATACAATTAAAATATGTTCATATATAGTTGTGAAAATCTCTTATTTACATATGTATATGTAGTATGAAAATAATATATTTTGAATAAAATTTTTAACATTTTTAGAATTGAAATTTTTACAGTTTCAGTTACTGCCAGTTTATCGAAGGCAATCAAATCAAACTCGTTTCGGATTTTTCAAAATAGCAATAAGGAGACAAGAATTTTTGATTGTCTTCTTAAAACCGGAAGTTATATTTATATTTCATGATATTTTAATTTCAGCGATGTTCTTTTAACTTCCTGCTATATGTAGAAAGTTACGGCTTTTAACTTCATTTTTTACAGTTTAGTTTTCATCATATTTCGCCGTTTTGAGGTCCTGAGAATCGATTCCGACTATGTTCGCCATGATATCCGTATGGATGTAGTATGTAATGTTGTGTGTTTAGTTTATGTCATAACTTAAGAACGGGTCAAGGGATCAAAAGCAAATTTGCGCTAGGTGTCATAAGATGGTGAATCGGTTCAGATTGATAGGTTTCGAAAATTTCCAAAAATGAAATTCTCTCAAAACCTTTTTTGAACGAATTTTAAACACTGAATTCGAGATCTGTCAATTTGACTAAAATTGGGTGATTCGTTTGAGAGGTACGTTGACGAAAAAATTCGAAATACTATTTTTTTCGTAATAAGTCTTCGACAAATAGATTTTATAAAGGGTCCGCCATCTACCGTTTTTTTCAACTATTGTTTATTTTGTGAATGGTAACACTTAGCTCATGTCTGATTTAACAGATAATTAGTTTTATCTTTCCGCTGAACGAGCCAACTGACCATCCAATGCGTTTTCGCTTCGCTAAGTGGGCCTGCGATCGACTTACAGAAGATCCCGATTTTGCCAGAAAATCATCTTTTCAGATGAAGCTCATTTTGATCTTGGCGGGTATGTAACCAAGCAAAATTGTCGCATTTGGGGCACAGAAAATGCGCACGCATACATTGAAAGGCCGACGCACCCAAAACGAGTCACTGTTTGGTACGGATTTTGGTCCAGAGGCATAATTTCGAAAATTAGCAAGGAGTGGCCGTTACAGCCAATGGCGATCGTTATCGGGCATTGTTGAACGAATTTTTGTTCACAAAAATTGAGGAGGAGGATATTGGCAACATTTGGTTTCAACAGGACGGCGCTACGTGCTACACAGACGAAGCTTCAGTAGTTTTTTTTATAGCATTTTCAAAAAAAAAGTTATCTGGCGGACCCTTTATATTCACTGATTTTTAAAGACTTACAAATTTCATCGGATGCCGCAAATTAGAACAAAATCGTTAGCTTAGTGAGAAGTTTCAAGTATACCCTGCAAGGTGGACTGATTCCAATACTTTTTTCAATAAGTTTTTTGGATTTAAAATTTAGTGACAAATTAAGTTTTCTCAAACGAACAAGTGGTACACATTTGCTGCAAAGCATTTTAGTTTTTGTTTTGAAACTATATTCGTTTCCACTGTACTAATGTACAGAATGCAGAACTTTTCATTCCATAATTCAGTAATATAGAAAGGCCCTAACTCATTATTTTTTTGAAATCGATTTTTTTGTTGAAGAACATTTAATGTATCGAAAAATGCAAAAATCTCCACTTTTTATATTAAAGTAACGATATCGTCTCTACCATGTCAAACTATCCAATATGCAAATTTGTAATTTTCAGAAGAGTGGGAAGACCCGTCAATTGTGAATGTAGTCAGCGTCTTCCCAAAATTGCCAGGATTAATCACATTTGTTATTGAGTTATCTATCGTCCATGAGGATACCAATATAATGGATCTAAAAAACGAATTTTGAGAAATATTTTCCCAACATGACACTACACAAACACACACAAAATTAAATTTAATAGCAAAAAAAAAACATTTATTAATTTCAAATAGATACATAGATAGATAGATATTTTTTAAGTTTAACATTTATGATAGATATTTTTGTTTAATTTAAGAAATTTAAGCTTACCAAAGAATTTGTGGTTTAGCGTGTTTAAATATAAAAAAATATAAAATTTTTTTTATATTAGTTAATTTTAATTATTATTTTTCGAACTTAATTTGTTTCTAAATTTATGATTTGAACGGGCTAAAGTTCGTATCGCTTTTTAAGCCAAATTACATGTGATAATTATTAATGAACAAATAGCATCAATGTTAGTTGTAAATATTATGACAACACATTGTTGAACGGAACAGCCACTAAACCGAAGGCCACTAAACCTTCATCATCAGCGTTCTTCTGTGTTTGGTGCACTGTGTGTGGTATCAGTTGATGTAGATTTGTGTCCTATATACGAAACATTTTTGCAAATGGAATATGTGAATTGTTTTGATTCATCGTATTTCAATTTGCTGAAATGTATTTTGTAATGACAGCTCAAATTTACCATCTCTAATTTACAACTCTAATTTACCATTGTCGTTTATTATTTACTAATTATGCACATGCTAGTTAATTTGCTTATTTTTGTTATACTTAAGACAAACTTTTTTGGTTTGTTACTATTAAGTATATTTATTTTAATTTTTGCCACAGACCCATTTGCTATTAATTTAAGTTAATTTTAATTATTATTTTTCGAACTTAACTTGTTTCTAAATTTATGATTTGAACGGGCTAAAGTTCGTATCTCTTTACTGGAAATTAAAACGGCATAGTTCTGCATTTTCTAAAATTAATATTGAGCTAGGACTTAACATTAAAATAATGCTATTGCAGGATTCATATCAATGAGACTGCTTGCAATCTCTATTCATTAATATGATTCACTAAAGCAATGAATCAGTATGATTAGTTTGAATACTTCCTAAAACCCTTTCTTACAAGTTTAGTTTTATGTAATATTACAAAATAAAATAGCTAGCTCCTTTTTATTTGATAAATTGTTTTAGTACGAGAAAAACTATTAATTAATACACCATGTTGTATTAACTTAAGATTTCATCAAGTCAACATGATTTTGTGAGTTATTTGATTGCTATACAAAACAATCAAACAACAGTAAGAATTTTTATTGATTTTTACTAACAGCACCCAAAAAAAATAGAGTAAGTTAATGACAGTCAGTTGTTAGAGATGTAACTCTGTAAGCAATATCATTTACATATTGATGTTAAAAAACAAAAGAAAAGCATTATAAAAGTGAGTGGACAGCGAAAGTGAATTAACTCATACAGTTCTCGGTGTACATCAAAATTTTACGACATTGTGTTATGTTCTCTGTAAAAAGTCGCAAGGAAATATTTAAAAGCTTCTGGAAAATGTCTTAATTATCTTAAATTTTTACTCCCAGCTGATTGCCACATTTTTACGATAATATACCCAACTCAGATTAAATGAATCGTTTTCTTTCCATTTATGCAACAATGAATTTTCGTTGTTTATTTTATTTTCTTTTATTTCTGAAGCAAAATGATTTTTTCGAATTTGCAAATTAATTTTTTTTATCTTTTATATTCAAAATACAAAAAAAAAAAACATTAAAAACATGGTTTCACTAAATAGCTGTTTAATTACTATTGAAAACTAATGCTTTATAAAGGGTTTATAAAGGGTTTTTAAAGTGGTTTTTAAAGTGGAATTACATTTGAAATCCAGTCACAATTTCCAATTTCCAGTGTTGAATTACAGTTGAAACACAGTTGAATTCAATAGCGAATCCAGCAAAATTAACCATTGAATTACAGCCGAACCAAACAGCACCTTTACAGTGTAATGCCAGCCTCAAATAACAGTGTGATTCAGGTTGAACCGAACCTGTTTTTATACTTGAAGTCAAGCGTGGAATTGCAGTGTAATTCAACAATTGAATTCAAGTCTATTTCAAGCTGCAGAAACAAGGATTTTAAAATAGAAAGCAAAATGCAATTCCTTTGTTTTCCAATAATAATTTTCTAGACATCTGCCTTCGCTATTATTTTCACGATTTTACACATCTTTGTTTTTCAAATTCACTTTTTTATTTATATATTTTTGATATTTTCACCACAATTTCAGTTTTAATAATAAATAAATTACGTATTTGACAAGGTTTGAACATATGTTCTTTGATTTTTTATTTAAAAATATTTTCAAACTTGAAAATTACTTGAAAAAATGCTTCAATTACACTTTGTTTCCAGTTCAAATTCAAGTGCTTGAATTTTAATTTTTTGAGTGCTTATTGGGAATTAATTATAGCTTTTTTTAAAAAATATTAATGTACTTACGGCTTTTTTGTCTCAGAAAAAACGATATCAAAAAGCCTTAAGAACCATTACTAAAAACTACTATTATTTTACAACTTTTTTTTATTAATACAACTTTTTATTAATACAAATCCGCATTGATTATTTTTTAATAATAATTCTCAAATTTGGCAACTTACAATTAAACAGTTTTAAATTTATAAGGTTTTTTCTCCTACAAAAAAATCAAAATTGTACTTAAGGCCTTTTGGATTTTAGGTTACAGGTATGAACTTATGTATGTTTGTATGTACATGAACCAAAGTAGCCTCTTCCATTCGTCTTCCCCATTCGCTTATAAATGCAAAAGTTTGACAGCATATGTTTCATAGTATGGACTTGGACTTACTATATATGTACGTGTTTTTAAATACACATTTTCGTATTTTTAATTTCATTTGACATTTTTTTCTACTTATTCCTAGAAGCATTACTAAGTGGCAGTCCTAGTAAAAAATTATACAATATCAGAAACAGATGCTTTATAATTGCACTTCAATATAATGTTAGTTCGCTAACTTTTCAAGCAAAGTCGAATTACTGAAAGAATATCGAGCAATTGAAGAATTTATTGTATGGATCCTGATTTGGCTCACGGTACAATTATGGTTTTTGCGAGAGAAACAATAAATAATGTTTGTATGTAGAGCTAAAGGCCTATTTTGCTAAAGCTCTTTTGCTTTATTAGCTCATAATTTTAATTATAAGTTAATATAATAATAAATAAATAATGTTTGTATGTATGTATGTATGTACATATCGTCCCTACCAAGTCAAACTATCCAATATGCAAAATTGGTTTTTTAGATTCGTTATATTGGTACCCTAATTTTTACGATATTCCTCGTTTCAAAATGCTGAAATTATCACGGACGATAGATAACTCAATAAAAAATATTTTAAGCCTGGCACTTTCAGGAATGCGCTGATTTTAAATTTACAATTTACGCGCTCTTCTGAAAAGTTTAAATTTGCATATTGGATAGTTTGACGTGAACTTTTAATACCTACCCTGCAGTCAGAATGGGGCCAAATGTCTCTATGTCAACACTAAAATTCTAGTAGTAGTTACATTGTCTACAATTTCGCATCTATTCGTCAGTATAAGAGAGAGAGAAGAAACAGATGTGGTGTATTTCTGGTGGATTTTTCAACAAATTGTCAATATAAGTAAATTTTGTATGTACTTAAGGTATAGAAATGTACCAATAACTACGTAGTCAATTGTTTTAGTGTGACTATAGAGGATTTTCAATGACAAGCACAGGCTAAATGTCTATAGCACAAAGTATTATATGGGGAATAATTGTAGAGTAGGACTGGTGACAATTTATTTACATATGTATGCATTAGTGATGTAACGAATTGAAATTTTTGATATTCGCGAATACTAAAATTTTTAGTCATTTAGTTAAATTTCATTTAGGATTTATGCATTTATTTATTTAATTTCTTTGGAAAAATATTGGTATTCGCCTGAAAACGGCCGAATATTCGACAATTCGAATACGAATACGAATATTGGTGCAGCTCTAGTATGTATGTATGTATGTGCTGTCACGGCCAAAGTCGGCGCCCTCGTTTTGGCCAACACAAACAACACTTTATTTGACATATTATTATTGTATTAATATTTTTTTTTATATGATTATTCTTTTTTTTATTTTTATCAAATAAGTATTGAATTCCTAATTTCATTTGCATTAACTCATTTATATAAAATTATAGTGGCACCAAATATATTTAACATTGTAGTACATCTTTTATATATTATTTAAATAACCGAATGATAATGCAGCGTTCTTCCAGTCGAAATTCAAATATAACAGCCCCGCCAGCTACATGTCAACTAAAATGCTCATTGGAGTGAAAATACAACCATTAATAAGAGCACAACTGTTTATTTGTCAACACATGAGTGTGTGAGAGTATGTGTGTGTGCACAAGCAAACACAAGAATAAAGGCTGCAACATGGTAAAGCCGAAGGTCCATACCATCCGTTCAATGCGTAGTTGCGTTTTATGCATGTGTCAAAAAAGTAGAATCAAAGTAATTTTATGTGGCAAGTTACAGAACAAAACGCAAAGAACGTATAGACGCATAGGACGGATAAAGTAGATCTACTTTCTACTTTTGTATCCGTCTCATGCACCATGAAAAAACGTCAGCTGTTTTTGAAAGCGAAAGATGGCAAATTATATTATATTTTCAATGATATCGATAAAAACGTTAGTGTAGTGGATTTAAATTTTAAGTTTTTTTGTTATAAAAAAGTTTATAATAAATGAAAAATATTTTGTAATAAAGATTATAACTATTTTCAAGAAGAAAATATATTAAAATCAGTTTTTAACATAAATATTTCAAAAACAAAATTTGCATTCTAGTTATCGATTGCTTTTGTGTACTAAGTGTCATCTCTGTTGTGTTTATTATTATTTAAGCAAGTGCAATGGAGGAGAAGCTAATTGAAGCTGTGAAAAATCACGAAATTTTGTATAATAAAAGCCTACTCCTCTACAAAATATTATATAGATAAACTCAATGAATTGAGTGAATTCATTTAAAATCACAATTTCACTTTCCATTTTTGCAAGAACTGTTTTTATTTTTAAAAATATTCACACTACAGCTGATCACAACAAAAATATTTGGCGCATAAAACGTATTGCATGTAACTTGAACTTATAATCGAAGAGAACGTACAGAAACGCATACAACGCATATGCATAGAACGGATGGTATGGACCTTCAGCTTAAAGAAATGGATCAGTCGGCTGGCAGAAGACCTGTAGGTAAGAGCTAGTTTGGTGAGGAATTGTATAATTCCCCAAAATAATTCTTATGCTCAGCATCAACTGCCATTAGTTTACTATACACTAAAGGCTGCCTTGGTGAGGAATTGTATAATTCCCTGAGGTGGTTTTTCTTGTTTTTGCTTAACTCGATACACTATAGGCTGCTTTGGTGAGGAATTGTATAATTCCCTGAAGTGGTTTCTAGTTGTTTTTTTCAATTACTTGTTGACTGATTTCGGTGGCTAAGAATTCGTGGCAAGCCGTGGTCAACAGCCTACAGAGGACGTTTGGGTGAGGAATTGTATAATTCCCTTAAACTCCCTCTGGTGCTGGACTACGATCGTGGTGGTCATCCCATAGCGTGTGTCGTGTTTTGGCGAGGAATTGTATAATTCCCCAGACCGTCCACACCTACGGGCGAACTAAACAATCGTTGGCAGAACGCCGTGTCTCAGAACAAATCAATGTTATTTCTAATTATTTTACTTGATTCAATAAATAAACAAGTTTACGAAAGAAAGCCTTAAATCGTGTTATTTTTCTATTTATGTACCGACCCTGGACGCGACTAAGCTATCCCAGCCACCAGCGGAAAAACGTGTCGTTACAGTGCATATGTATATATACATACATACATACAAACATATTTTTACGAAATTCTAGTCTCTTGGTGAAATTTTCGATTTATTCCTATATGTACTTATTTGTATTTAATTTCTGAAGAACATTTTTAGTTTTTACTAAGTTTTTAAAATTTTCAGTGTTTTTAAAATATTTTATATTATGAAAAACCACATGAAGATATATCATTTCAGACCGAATGACGAACATCATTAATTAAGTCGAGACAGTCAAACATTTAAAATTATCAAAAATGTTTGTTATAATTTTATTTTTCTTTTGATTTTCATTTCATATTTACTATACTAATAACTATACGTTAATATGCCTTTTAAATACCAAAAATCAGTCCTTGAAATTTCATAAGTTCATTGTTCTTATCGCTTAAATACTTTTTTTCTTTTTGATATTAATGTGTGTTTGTAAATGTATGTGTGTAATTTTTAGAGAATTTCATTATACATACATACATATGTATGTATGTATGTATGTACATACATATGTAAGTGTGTAAATAAATAAGCATGCGTAACTTTCAAAAGTGATTTATAATTTTTATCTTTTACTTAATAAAAATATTTCTGATAACACTGCACAAGTTTTGAGCTTAAAATTTAATTAAAAACATATTTATTTGTATTCCGTCAATAAAGAATCATTTACAAAGCATGTGTTTTCCAAGAAAGAATGTGTGTATGTAAAGTCGACTTATTATAATTAACGAACCTTATGACACGAAAGTCACATGGGTACAAGAACCTAATACCAGCCCCGCACTAGCGGTAATTATGCCAGAGGCATCATTCGTACAAAATTTCATGAAAATTGGAAGCGAAAATTTTTAAATTTAAAATGTTACTTTTGTCAATTAGCTAGAAATGTTTTTACCCAACGAATAGCTTGAATTTTGATACCATTCGGCGGGAACTAGGTTTGGATTTAGACCCCTAGTTTTATTAGGAAATTGTCTTAACATTTTGTGTAGATTTCATTTTTGCTAGACGCCTGTTGATAAAAAAAAATTTATCCTCTCTAATGTACATATTTATAAAATGTATAATTTCGTTTGTTGTTTCCAAAACATATCTGTCAACACTATTTCGATAAAAGCTTAAAATAAAAAATAGCTGGATTCCTTCCGAACCTTGGAAAAGACGTAAGGTTTTATATTTACACTAGTTTAAGCCGGTGTACTTCGCTACGCCTCCCCATGTCATTGGTATTATAAGAACTTTAAAGACATGAGGGCAATTTCAAATGCTTTACTGCAGGGAAATCTTCTGAAACAAACGCTAACCAACGTTGTCGGCAATACATTTGTTTAACTTATTGCAGGTATAAGAGTAAAGAAGAAAATAGTTCGTGACTGAAAAATTTGTGGTGTTTGTGCTTTTTTCTCTCATTGGCGCGTATACAAAGATCATGCATGTATGTACATACATACATCATACCTACATAATTTGTGTATGCTCTCTTATTTTTCTGCGCACATAAAAACGCACACATGCATTTACATGAGTTGTGTGCGCTTGCTTTAAAAAAACCTCCCTAAAACACAAACATAATAGCGTACCATCTAAATCTTACACACACACCCAAACGTACAATATGCAAAATAGCAAGCATACATGTAGCAACAGTACTTAATTTCATTGTTTGTTATAAACAAGACGTCTTGGCGACATCGCTTGTTAACAGTCATATACACGTACACCAATACATCCATCGTGCTTCGTTTATAGTACGACAGCATTTATTATTGGCTTAGTATAATGCATGCCACGAGAATACATTTAAAAAACATGACGTATTTACATTTCAAGACTGCTTACGCAGGTCACTAATTGGTATATATTCTATCCGCCCGCAGACGGAAAATCAAAAATCAGACTTCACAGTGTCACCCGCCTGAATATTCCGTTTTGGAGTCCATACGTTACATACATACATACATACACATATCCTGTTTTATATATATAAATGTTTATTTTGATATTTCCTTTTATTTAAATTGAGCTTACATTATAAAAAAGCTTTCCGCAAATTGAAATACGATGAATGAAAAAAATTCACATATCTCATTTGCAATGATGGCTGAGTATATAAAGCAGAAATCTGCATCAACTGACACCACACAGTGGACCAAACACAAAAGAACGTTGATGATGAAGGTTTAGTAGCTTTCAAAAACATCTAGTTGTTCCGTTCAGTACGTGCTTGTCAGAATATTTACAATTAACTTTGATGTTATTTGTTCATTAATAATTAATTAATTAATTAATTTGGCTTGCAGAGCGATACAAACTTTAACCTGATCAAATCATAAATATAGTAATAAATCAAGTTCGTACAATAATAATTAAAAATAACTAAAATGTCATTATGTATTGCTTTCAATGCATTCTTGAAATGATCCAGTAGCAAAGAAATAAATTATGGACTAAAAACGCATTTGTGTATCAAAGGATTCCAACTCTATGGGAGATGGTGCATATTTTTGTAAAAAAAATTGTCGGGAACTTTACTACTACATCATAAAATTTAATGTATTCGGAACACTTACAAAAAAAAAATTATTTACCGCCATATAATGTTTTGTATATAACAACTATCCCTATGAAATCAAACTTTTGTTACTATCACAGCAAAAATGATTGTCATTCAATCGAGAACTGCAAATCAGTACAAAGTAATTTTAAAAACAAAAAATAGGTATTTGACTTAGACCACTTTCATATACAAACATAGAAATTAGATAATAATTTTGTTATTTTCAATACTTTTTTTTATTAAATTGTTACATCACATATGTATGTATTATGCCAAATTACTACGTAACGTTTCGTTATTAAACTAAGACGTAAAATAAATACTATGTTTACTTTTGTCTAAATATTAATAAATACTAGGTAGAGAATTTTACTAAAATTAAGTTCAAAAAGTTGTTTTTTTGTTGTATTTACATACAGACACACAAAGGGTTTTCACGCTTCATAGTAAAGTACCCTTGTAAAATTAATAGTATTTTTATAGATACTACATTACAAGACCACAACAACAAAATACATTGAAACAAAATTTACTATAATTTTTAAAAAAGCAAGACCAAAAGCGGTAGCATATTAAGTGTTGTAATTATACAAGTCATACATTGTACAATTTATAAAAAGCCATTAAGAATCTAAGAATTTTATTATTCGACATATTGTCATAAGTATATTTAAATTTTCAATTTATTAAGAATCGATAAAACTGTAAGGAGAGCAAAAAATTCGCAAAGAGTTTCTAACAGCGGGATGATGAAAAAGTTTAATAATGTTTTAAAATCTTAAAAACTGTTAGGAAGCTAAAAGATACGCAAATTTTCGCGAGAATTTGCAAAACTATGAATAAGCCATAATATTTATTAAAAATCGCTAAAACTTTAAGGAATGCAAAAAATTCGCAAAAATCGCGAAAATTACGAAAATTTACAAAAACATATTAACAGCGGGATGAAAACAAAATCTAATATATTTTAAAAATCGACAAAACTGTTTGGATGCTGAAAGCATGAATCATTTATCGCGAAATTTGCAAAAAATTGCAAGTTGCAAAATTTTAAACAAGCCATACTATTGATCCAAAATTACCAAAACTGTAAGGAATGCAAAAAAAAATTCGCTAAAAATCGCGAAAACGGCGGAAATTTGCAAAAACTTATTAACAGGGGCATGATAACAAAGTCTAATATTGGGGGCTATTCTGGAAAACGCGTCGAAGAAGTGAAACTTTACATTAAAACAAAAACAAATTTTCAAAAATTGTTTTTGTGTGCCATGCATTTCTTAAATGAAATAAACGTGAGAATTTCAATGCGTTTCTCTTTCTTTTAAAAACGGTTAATTTTGTATGAGAAACAAAAACAAATTTTTTACATTTACACAATTTTGTTTTTGTTTTCCATGTAAGCTTCACCAAGTCGACGCGTATTTCAGAATAGACATCATTATTTAAAAATCGGCCAAACTCTTAGGAAACTCAAAAAATGCAAAATTCCGATTTTATTGCAAACTTTGCAAAAAATCGCGAAAATTTGCAAAATCGAAAGCAAGCGCTAAAATTGATTAAAAATCGCGAGTCATTAAAAATATGAAAAGTTTAGAAAAAAACTCGAAAAATCGCAAGTTAGCGAAAAATTGCTATACGTATTTAAAAAATTACTAAACCTATAAATAGTAAAATTCGCAATAAAAATATGGAGAAATAAAGGGATCTGTGTTTATATTTTTGAACAAATTTTTTAATTTTATAAATGTGAAATATTTGAAACCGGCACAACTGCCAATATATCACACTCTCACGTATCTTTAATTTGATCCACTGCATTTTGTACGAAAAACTCAACAATTTTATCTTTTCCCGTTTTTAGGCATTACGTTACTTTTTGTTTTGTTATTATATAATTTCAAATAACCAAAAGAAAAAACAGCTCTTTCAAATTATTTACGTCGACAAAAATAATACAATACAAAAAGGTTTTAAAAAAACTACGAAGCATGAAAACCGCTACATACTACTTCAATATTTTTAAAAATGCCACTCCTAATAAATAATAATAATAAAAGCCCGGCAACAAAAGTATGAATAATGGGGGTTGTTAAAAATGCCTGCTCGTAATCCTTGTACTTATTTATGTACTGTAGAACGCATTTTTATTTCTAATATTTTTAAACATAAACATACCACGACAATTCAAGTCATCACTCACTTCAACCGATTTGCACAACAATGTTTCCACTAAATATGTCGTAGCTTTATGTCGGATCTCCGATTTTACACTTGGTGCGATCAAGCAAATAATTGTTTTCTCACTACGCAAAGAAAATTACAGTTAATGAATTGGAAGCGGCTCTTGATCTCATAATCATCCATATATATTTATATACATATATATATATATATAAATGTGAGTTATTTAAATTAATCGTTTTAAAGATTTTGGGAAATATCTAAAAAAACTGAACAAAAACGAATTTTTAGCGAATATCTCCTAAACTTTTTTTTTAATAAATCAGTATCATATATGAAATTATCCAGACAAAGTTACTCGTAGCTTGGAAACCAGTTTTATTTTGAGGTTAATTTGGTAGTAAGCTATAGTGATGTCAGATAAGTGATGATGGATTATTATGAGATCAAGTGCGCTTCAATTCATTAACTGTAATTTCCTTTGCGTAGTGATTCATTAAACACATTCACCACAGCAAGATATCGATTATAAAGTGTCAAGGATAGAATCCACATGTTTATATAATAGAAGGATTTTAAAGACAACAATGCAACAGGGCGACAGGTTTGTAGTCTAGGCTGATTTTGTCGTTGTACTTCAATTAAACTAATTTTTATTATTTTTAATTTTTATATTTGGCTACAATAAGCGAATGCAGAGTTGTCAGTATAATACAAAATGTTGAATGAATGATATCGTACAATTATTTCTTCATATTATTTAGCAGGATCAATATCCAAAAATTTATTAATTTTTGTACTTTTACGTGAATGAGTACATTTTAAAAGAGTAGTTCATTTTTATAAATGCAGAATATATGAAGCAATACTGAACTATGTACATTTAATATCAGGTGCAAGTGGTGCTGATGCCGTCTCCAAAAGAATTAAGTAGCTGGCTACGAGGCGGCAAATGCAGCTTCCTACATTTCAAGTCGTGTGTTCGTGTAGCCTGCTGTGCTGAATGTTTTAATGCATGAGAAAACAATTTCTTTATATATTTAACTAACATATTTTATAGTCTCTGTTCTTAATGAAAAATAATTAAGGAACATAAGCGTCATATTTTTGTAACTTGACTTGGGTCGAGAAATGCTTATTGCAACAAAATGCGGGCTAAAATACAACAATTACAAAAACAACATAATAAGCATTCTCATACACTAATGTACAGTTGTTATTATAACATTTTTGTAGAATTGTGAGTCTGCCACAATTACCCTTATTAGTGACAATCGATTAAGAGATAACGAAAATTAATAAGTGCATTCAACTTTACTCATTACAGCCATAATAACATCCACAAAACTAATTTGGTTGCCGTTATTTGTCATAATTTTCTCAAATAATAAATGAATAACAATATTTAAAAATCAATAAAAGTATTTATGTTTATATACATACATACATATGTATATGTATGTATGTACAATGTACATGTTTAAATAGTAATCTACAAATGAGGTTTATCTATCTTTCGATATCGAATCGTATTATAACATTCTTCGATAGCGAATGGGATAATCTCAAACTGAAAAAAAATGTGATCGAATCAGCGCGTTATCAAAAGCCACGATTAGGCCCCTGAAAAATTTCCTATCGCGCCCATTTACATTATTATTTGCTCTTTCCTCGGCGAATGGGATAACCTCAAACTGAAAAAAATGTGACCGAATCAGCGCGTTATCAAAAGCCACGATTAGGCCCCTGAAAAATTTCCTATCGCGCCCATTTACATTATTAATTGCTCTTTCCTCGGCAGGTACCAAAAGACTTACATATATTATGAGAAGAGTTAATATGTCCTTCAGAAATGTTCCTCCTATGAGGAATTGGATTGTTACCTTGAATACTTCCTACACACTTATTTTCGCATTATTATTGGCAAGAAATATTTTTCATAAGCATTATGCATTTTGTTGTTGCCGTGTTTTAAATTTACCACGATTTATCAAAGCTACAATAAGTAAAATTTCTACAATAGCCAACCATGAATGTAATGTAATGTATTTTTAATTTTAGGGGTGAAGTTATTTAATATAATATGTACATTAGGGGTGAAATAGTGCGCGGCTTTTCGGTTTGGATACGCAAAGTTCCCTAATTTTGTTAAGTTTAGAAAAAAAAATGCATGAGCCAAAATATTATAGGGGTGGGATGGGGATAAATGGGTCTTCATCGGGGTCAAAATTAGGGAAAAACGAGCCAATATTCACAAAAAACTTCACAACTGTCGCTGAGTTGGTGTAACTTAAGACCGACCCCCATTAATATTTATCTCCCTACTAGTGATGCACGAATATTCGTATTCGTATTCGAATTGTCGAATATTCGGCCATTTTCAGGCGAATACGAATGTAATCGTATTCGTCAAATTCAAGCGGATTCGAATACGAATGTATTCGAAGTCGCCAAATTCAATCGAATACGAATACGAATATTTTTCACAAAGAAATTAAATAAATAAATGCATAAATCCTAAATGAAATTTAAATAAATGACTAAAAATTTTACTTTGTACAAATACATTAATTTTTTTAAAGAAATTTGTGCTCTGTATCATTTTCAAATATTATTCAATGGCGATCATTAAAGTTTTGGGTACTCTTTATTAATACGCCAACAAGAGTGTGAAGTCCTTTTTCATTAAAATTTTTTAATATATCATATTGCATAAAATATTCGTATTCGTATTCGCGAATATCGTTTCAAATATTTGTATTCGTATTCGTATTCGCGAATATCGTTTGATATATTCGTATTCGTATTAGCGAATATCAAAAATTTACATTCGTTACATCACTACTCCCCACATATTTTTATGAAGGGTCTCCCATACAAAATATTATTTTTTAAACAATTACCCTCTATCGGCTTAAGAGTGGACCTAGAGGAGTGAAATATATGACAGACTGAAAAAAAACTTCCAAGTTGTTTGTAAATTGAAAACTTCAAGATTGTTTTTGAGTGATGACGTTATAGTAAATGAGGAATACTTATGTACGTAAAATATTGTTTGGGAGTATGAGTCATATAAAATAGCGAAAAAGTATGATGAAAGATGGCACAAAATATTTTAGTAGGCACTAACAAAACGTATTGGGTGCAATAGTAAAATTTTGTATTCCAAGTTTTTATTTCATTTATATTTATAAAAAAACTGATAAGAGTGGCGTGATGTTTGTTTTGTTTATATTATGATTCTTACTGTTTGTTAATCACTTGAACCAAAAATAAATCTCGTGAATTACTATCGAATGATTTGGCATTAAGTTTGAATGTAATCGTATGTGTGTATGAATTAATTGTTTACAATAATTTCTGTTTATCTGAAATATTTTTCAATACTACATCATAAAGGAAATTCTTTCTTTCACTTAAACCTCAAAACATTTGTTTTTTTATTTTTTTAAGTCATTGCAAAAATATACATATTTTTTAAATAAATGAAATACAAGTATTAGTTTGCAACAATTGAAACATAAATTATTAAACCATAATCAAATTGGGTACTTGGTTGCTTTTTTCAATAGAATATTTATAAGAAATATTGGCGCATATTCAGAAATTATCACAAAGTGTTAACTTTTTTAAATACCTATTTAGGTTATTCATAGTTGATTACTTTCAGCTGCAAAAGTTTACACTTGATTATGGTTAAGGCTGTAACTAAATTACAACTAATTAATACATTGAAAGAACAGCTGATTTATTTCATTTAAAATTTATTTGAAAAGTAAAATCAATTTGTGGATCTCTAAAATGCACAAAACAACAAATACTCTTTATTTCCTAACAATTTCCTATATAATATGCTTACCTTATTATCTTAAGTTATTGCATTCATTGCTAATGCGTCCAAAAGAAAACATCCATATAAAGCAATAAAAATATATTAGAGATGTGTTTTTGGTCAACAAAATTTTATTGAATAACTTTATTTTTACAGGCCCTTATCTGTATTGATTTATATGCAGAAAATTATATTTTAATTAGAGAATTTTTCATTCAAAATATTACCGACATTTTATGTTCTCTACATAACAAAATTTAATATGGTATTTCATTTACCAGCTGAAAGCAGTTGCTGCGCTAGTTATGAATTGTGAATAAGAGCTATAACTATCTATGAACTATTTTTTTAGTTTCTGTTTCATTAGTTTCGACTTAGGTTACGATTTGTGAATATTCGCCATTGATATCAAACAAAACCGAAAACTCTTTACAATACCATACAAATATTTACTTTACTTTTCCTGAACAAAACATTAATAGAATGTCCTTTTAAAAAATATATTCTTTTACACCCTTGAAAATTTCTAAAAAAAAAAATTTAAAATTTTTTTTAGAAGTCAAGTAAAATGTATAAAATCAATAAAAAAAAAGTAAAAATATGTAATATTGTATCGTATAAAAAAATATTGTACGTATTTTTAAATATGACGACATACAACTCCTACAACATATTGATTTTTATGTAATAATCAGGGAAACCAGAAATATGCTCCAAAAAAAAGTGTTTTATGCGCATTCAATAAGCACTAAAAACTTCGAAATATGCACTAAAAATTCAAAAAATATGCTCTTAAAAATAACATAAATTGGATTATTTGGAAATGAAAATCTAAATTTAATTCAGCAATTCAATAAAATTTGCATATAAAATAAGACATAAATAAAATAAACAGAAGACGGAAACAATAAAAAAAATTAATTAAGACCAAAAATTTTGCTTTTACTTCCAAAGCGATCACGATATCAGAATTAAAACTTTGGAACTGTATTTTGAAGAATAAGACAGACTTCTTATTTATAATTGTTATTGCAATAAACAAAAACTATTGACTTAGCTTTTTAAATAAAAATCGCCGTCGGTCACATCTAATTTGAAATTTGGAAAATACAAATCAATAGTGATTTTTCCAGCATTAAAATTTAGTTAGAAAAAAAAATTGGAAATGGACGATTTAAAATTTTTTAATTTTCTTGTTTCGTTTTTCTTTTTATTTACAACTAAGTGAAAATAAATTTTAAATCGTTAATTTTGAATTTTTTTTTCTTGTAAATTTGTATTTTAGAACACATAGTAATAATTAGTATATTATAAATTTCAACCTAAACACGTGTAGCATGTGTTTTAACATCAGAACTCACACACAATGTCCTTTTTTAAAGTCTAACTTAATAATGGTTGCAAAATATTGCTTGCCCATACTACTTTTTTTCACTACAAAATTAAATTTTGACGGAGAAAAGTAGAAATTTTTACCAAAAAAAATTATTTTTTAAATATTAAAAAAAAAAATTTTTTAAAAAGGACCTAAATATGTTGTAAAAACGTCAAATATGCTCAGAAAATTCGTAATACTCAAAATATGCGTGTTAGACTGAAATATGCAAAAACATGCTTTAAAGGGTAAAATATGCAAAAATATGCACTAACTGATATCAATGCCAAAATTCATAAAAAGTTCTGAAACGGATAAATATCTTAATTCTGCATTGATATATCAGACAAGAAAAAACATGCAATTGCATATTTGCGGTTTCCCTGGTAATAATCCTTATTATTTATAGATGGTTTTTCGTTTTTATTACCCATATTTTATAGTAATACGATTACTTATTATTAGAAGTGTTATAAAAGTGTTAAAGTTATAATAAAAAGTGTACGAAATTAAAAGTTCCGTTTTGCAGTTGGTAGTATAGTGTAAAAAATATTTTATTTTAAATTTATACAAAAATTTTTCGAAACTTGAAATAGATTTGAATTTGATTGTAATACAAAGCTTACTTGAACTGTAATTCAAGCCTTGGAATAAACTATATTAAAACAATTGCAATACATGGTATTTCAAGACTTGAATTATTTGTATTTGTATTTATTTTCAATTCAGTAATAATAAAGCATTCAAGGCCGAAAAACAACTGAATTGTCTGAATTGAATTCAATTTCCCTTATCTCTGGATAATGCTTTTGAAATAAAGTGGTGTAAGACAAGCATAATGCAACCCATTTGTTTGACTTGAATAAGAATCCCTATACTATACTGTTTTATTCGTGCCGTTGAAATTTTTTTCAATTATATTTAAATTTTTTACGATTGTATATATCTTATTTGTCTAAACATATTTAATTTTATTGATATATAACAACTCATTTTATACTGGTAAAATACATATGTATTTATATTGTATTACTGAATTTAATAATAATTGAAATGAAATTAAATGAAATGAAATGAGCCGTTTTACACTTTATTTCAAGCGAAATTGTTTATTGGGAAGAAAAGCTCATTATTTAATTTAAAACACTTAACAAAAAAGTCTGATAAAATATTCTGATAAATATTCACACGAAGTATTTCTAAGCTTATGATAATTTGTGAAAAGTAATTACTAATTAATAAAATAAATATTCATTGCAAATTTTTCCTTTCATTTACAATAATAAATAATTTCAAAAGGCAATTAATTATATTTTCAAATTAAGAAGTAATTTTTTCAATTTGTGGTGTTGGTTTTTTTTTTTTAATTTTCGCCAAAAAGTTTATTTATTTATACATACATATGTATATTCTCTTACTCTTTCCGATTTGCATTTTTTATTCAAATATTTCTAGATCTAGCTCAAAGTCTGTTTGGCATTATTTATCTAAAATTGTTTTAAAAATATTCAAAAACAAAACAAACTTTTGTTAACGTAAAAGCTGTTTTTTTTTATTTACCAAATATTTGCAAATATTTACAAAAAATATCCTAATACAAAGTTAAAAATATACATATGTATGTATGTATGTATGTTTATTTAAATAGATTTTATAAGTTTTATACAAAATCAAAAAAATAAATTATATGACGAAGAGAAATTAGATGATATTCCTTAAAAATGTTCGTTGATAATTTATGTATTCTCTTTCACAGTGTCTATTTCTAAATACCTTTTACCGCATTAATATTTATGGAAATTTTTTATAATAATAAACACCTAATTGTTACACTACTTAATTTTTAACGCCGGTCCATGAATCATCGCCTGTTTCAAATACGGAAAACGTAATATGAAACTTTGAGTAGAAATGAGAGCTTAACTCTCGTAATTTGTTAATGTTAATTAATACTCAGCTCCATGATAAACAAAATTAAGTATGTAAACACTAATCATACGATTTTTGTTGCGACCACCTGATTTTTAAATTAAAATAAGATTGTAATCTATTTTTACTAGATAAATTAATGCAAAATTTTGATTTGCGATTAGCTATGCAGATAAAAGTAATATAAACGTAATTATAAATATATGAAATAAAAGTAATATCAAACGTCAATATCAATATGTATGTATGTATATGAAATAAAATGTGTTTAATCTATTATAAAAATGTCATAGTTGAAGTCAAAAAATGCCAACCACGATAAAGAGGAATATTTTAACTGTAATAAAGGTTTGAACAGATTATTACTGAACATGACTTTGAAGGCATTTTTTAACAAAAGAGATAAATATTTCATCAAAAACAAATTTTCTTCTTTTATGTTGTTTTTAATATAAATTGTCGAACAACGTATTTTTTCGATATCGCTGAGCAAAAATTTAGAGATTCAATAAATAAAACGATACGTGTTTTCAATTTAATTCAAGTCTGCAGTGAATTTGGGTGCGCATTTTATTAATATATGTATGAGAGAATACCTTTATACAACTTTTTGAAAGTACATATGTACAGTACATAGTAGTATGCTACTAATTTTAAAGGAAAAAAAACATATACAGAAATAAGGACAGTATATATTTTATTAAATTCGGTTTAACATTTTCTTGCAATCTTTTCTTATATTCGTTATTAGTTGCAATAAACGAAAATGAGAACCCAAATTTAATAATCAAAATCTCATCTATACTATTCAACTGGAACTCTTATTGACGACATTTTTTGGAAAGAAGGAGAGGAAGTGTTTGACGCCCAAAAACTATTTTATACGAATATATGTATGTAAAAAAATTAAAAGAAAAAAAATAGCAGTTTGTTTTCTTATATTTTAGAGTCTAAACACAATGTTTGCGGTGCGGTGCGGTGCGATTTTTTTTGCGGGAGAGAAAAATAAACATAATACAACGGAAGACGGCGCCGGCAATACTTGTCATTGCTCGTTAACATTTTTATTAATTTTTTTTGCATACATTTTTTTAACTAAAAACAAAAAATGATTAACATTTTCTACATTCGCAGATGTATTTGATATGTTTTTTAAACTTTTATAATCTATGACAAAAATGTTTGAACTTCACAATCATGTTATTTTTTACAATAATGTTGTGAACACAGCCAATTATTCAAAAACTACGGCAACGTCAGCAAGAGGAAATTGAAAGAATAAGAAAGTCCGCAATGAAAATAAAATAGATTTTAATTTTATTCCGTCCCGCAATGCGGATTTTTACTTCAAAATCTTATGGAAAACCGCACCGCAATAAATAATCGCTACATTGTGTTCAGACTCTTAGATGAAGGCAATTTATTTAATTGAACTATTGCAGACTTAGATTACTAAAACAAAATCATAAAGCAAATCATGGGATTTGTAAACTTTCATTACTCAGTTATATTTCTGTGGTTTTCAATTTCAATTTTTCTCATTTCCAATTTATGATGTCAAATTGTTATATTTTAAATGCTTTTTATAAAGGTCTAAATATTTTTTTTAATATGAACCTACTACATACATACATATATATTTTTTTCCAACACAACAACACAACTTCTACGTTTTTTCAAATAAGTTTGAACATTAACGCAGTACGAGTATGTTGACAAACATGGACTTGCAAAAGAATTCTCTTCTTTTATGGGCCTACTACATACATACTAGTGATATAACGAATGTCAAATTTTGATATTCGCAAATACGAATACGAATATATGTGAAATTTATAGCTATAAAATTGGGTTTATGTTTATTAGGTCTGTCTGCGTACTTTTCCAGTAGCAAATACTCAGTAAACTTTTTTGGGAGAGTAAGACCAATTTTACTCTCTCGACTGAAAATATCTTAAAAAGTACGCAGACAGTATCAGAGGTTCAATTCGTGTGGCTCACAGCCGGCTTACAGCCGCCGCCGATCTAATTCTCATTGACAAAGCCGCCGCCGATGCATGCGGCTGACATCGGCTTGTTTTCGTCAGCGGTGCTTACACAACTAGATGGCTGAGCCGAATTTTACAAATTAATAATTTTCTTTTTTAATTTATATTCATATTTTTATATATTTTATGTTATATTTTTATAAGTTATGTTATATTATTATCAATTTCAATGTTTAAACCTGACGCAGTTTTGCATACGTGTATGTACAAAGTTAAAAATATGCAGTACTGCCAACTAGCTATTTTATGAACAAATTGTATGTACATAAAATATAAAAATAATACAAGCGTTTTAAGTACAAATATTCTTGATTGTCCTAATTTATACTATGCAAGTCTTATTGCTAAGCTGATTACTTTGTTACGAGGAAGAGACTAGGGAAAAGAAACGGTCATGTTCCCCTCGCCACTTTTATTTATTTATTTATTTATTTATTTACAAGAAAATATGTAATACAAAGCCTTTAAGGCCAATTATATAATATTACATAACAGTTAAAAATACCTTAGGTACTAAATAATAAATGTTCATTAAATAAATTCATACCATAACAATTAATTGATTTATAATAAAAAAGATTTACTATCCCAACATAAAATCAGCTCCCCAGCCAAAGATAACATAAGTAGGAAATATAAAAAAAGTAAAGTAAAGAAAGGTCCCTTTAGTAGCAGCAGTATTAGTTAAGGTGAATTGAGTTAAATTCAATCTATAGAGAGACTTGAATAATCATAGAGAATATAATTTTAAAAGTTTCAAACGAAATACATTGTTTGAATGAGAGAAGACACGTAACTGATGTGGTAACTGATTCCACCACCGCGAAACCCTGATAATAAAAGATTTCTCTAAAAAAGATGAACGAATTCTAGGAAGAATAATCTGAGGGTTTCTGGTAGAGCGCGAAAATGTGAATGACTCATATAATGATAAGGGCCTAGAACTCTTAATAATTTTATAAAACAATAGAAGATTTCTGTACTTAATAAACTCATTAAAGCTGCACTCTAGAAATCTGTGAAGAAAACCAGATATGTGCTCGCGACGACGCACACTAAACACAAAACGTACAATTACATAAACAAGCCGATGTAAACGAGTAATATGTATACCGCAAGAACCAGAATAAACTTCAATCCCATATAAAATCTGGGACATAAGCAAGGCCCATGCCATTTGTAATTTAACTGATAAAGGTAAGTACAAGTTAATAGAGTAAATCCTACGCAATATACCAAAGATCCTGCCACTTAAGCAGTCAATATGTTTGTCAAAGGAAAGTTTTCTATCAATAATAACTCCTAAGCACTTCAGGTGATCAACAAATTCAATGCGTACTCCATTCAAAGATAAACTGAGATCCACAGAAAAACGATCAGTGGGCCCAAGCACAATAGCCTTAGTTTTTGTAGGGTTAATCTTTAAGGATCTGCCAGCAGTCCACATATAAACCCTTTCAAGGGTAACTTTAATGCTCTCCATCAATCTATCTTCAAAGCTACGACATCCTCTAAAAAGTAAAAAAACGTCATCTGCGAATAAAAATGAATCACACGTAGACGAATTTATATTTGAATGTATACTGTTAATATATAACATAAATAGTAAGGGACCCAAAACTGAACCCTGAGGTACACCAGATGACATGGCACATAGTTCCGAGCAAGCATTCAAAGCAGTGAATTGAAATCTATCAATTAAGTACGAATATATAAGCCTACAGGCAGGCCGCGAAAAATTGAACTCACTACGAAGGACATCTAAGAGAATACCATGGTCAATCGAATTAAATGCCTTTGACAAATCAAGAGATACAAGAACACTATACTGGCCGTCATTAGCATAACGCCTAACATTATCAGTTAGAGTAAGTAGTAAGGAAGTAGTATTAAGACCTTTCTGAAAAGCAAACTGCTTTTCCCAAACACTAATCAGCTTAGCAATAAGACTTGCATAGTGTAAATTTCGACATTGATAATAAAACAACATATCGCTCATTTACTCAAACAACTTCATAACTCACAAAAATCGTTTGACAGAAAAAGAGTTTAAAGTTTTCAATTTACGCACAACCAAGGCGAATTAACATGTGAATTCGCCTTGCGCACAACTTAATGAGAAAAAAATTATTTTCCTTTTCGGAATTGTGTACACAAGATGTTCGCATGAAATTTTCACACAATATGAAGAATGATATGAGGATAAATTCTGCGTCATTAACTCAAAACTTCCAGTTTTTGAGTTATAACGTTTTTTGAGTAAATGAGACTTTCAAATTTTGTTGCAGCAACTTTTTATTTTTTAATGAAATTATAAATGAAATTATAAAAAAAGCATTAACTTCAGCAATCTATACATAACACTAACTTGAAGTTGAAGTTAGTAATTCTGTCTTCTTTTATTAATATTATATCTACAAACATACATCTTACATACATATGTACATATGTATGTATATACCAATGCCTTAGTAAATACATACGAAACTTATGTAAAAAATCGGCTCCAACCGGCTAGCCGCCGCCGCCGGTATATATTGCCTCAGCCGCCGCCGCCGACAATTTTGTGACGAATTGAACCTCTGGACAGTATCCAGTAAAATCTTGCAAGAAAACAGCTGATCGGTGTGTAAACAATTGAAATAACAAAGCAAAAGAATTTTATTTTTATTTTATTTATTTATAACAATAACCAACAGATCCCATAGGGCGATATATAGTTGATGGACTACAAGAATAGCATAATAATTAAACATGTGGGCAACAAATAACTTAGACACAATATTCATGAAAAAAAAATAATAATATGTAGTTATAAAATTATTAGATGAGAATATTACTTATAAATTGGAAGATATATTGCGCATGAAGTTAACTATATGTATTCGGAATCTAGATCAGTTCAATTGTGAGAAATGTTCAACAAACTTGCCTTTGAATGAATTACGAGTAATATGGAATGCTCTTAAGGATCGTGACAGTGAATTCCAACATTTGGCGACTCGAACAGTAAATGATCTTTCATAAATAAGACGATTTCGAGATAGTCTGGACAGTCTGTGAGCATGACATTATAAAATAAAAGTAGTGATCTAATCTGTATGAAGTTTTTAAAACTACAGCCCAAAAAATCAATAACATGCATAGAAACCACAAAGTAGACCAGAGATGTCACGAGACGGAAGATAATTTGTGTTTTCAGAGGTCTCGTTCTCGCAGTCACTGCGCATTCTTTAACCTTCTTTCGTGGTTGCATTTTTTTAGCTTAATTTCATTTTACGCTTTGTAACCTCATTCGCTTGGCGATTTTTGCAAATAAATGGTAAAAATTTATATTTTTAAATGAAAATGCTTCAAATAAGATATGCAATCATTTTAAAACATTTTTTAATTGCTTTTTTAATAGTAATAAGTTATTTGGCATTTTGTTTTTTGATTCAACACAACAAATTCTTTCATTTAATTTTGTAAAATTGTGTACTTCGTTTACTTGTTCAAATGTATTTTCAGTTTATGCTTTGTGATCTCATTTGCTGTGTGATTTTTGTAAACAAAAGGTAAAAATTAAAATTGTTCAATGAAAATGCTTAAAGTTAAATCAGTAATCATTTGTAAACAAATTTAAATCACTTTTTAATACCATTAATCTATTTCACATTCTATTTTTTTAATTCAATTCGACAAATTCTTTAATTTAATTTTGTAAATGTGTACGTATGTATGTATGTATGTACACGTGTTCGTTTCACAAAATACAGATTTTCTCTTGTTTGTTTTGATTATTTTGTTAACATCTTAATAACAAATATACTACAGTTGTCCCTTTCTCGCAGTGACTGCGCCACAAATGATTTTAGCTTTTTGCATACGTCAGTTATTACAACTCTGGTCTACTTTGTGGTTGGTATATAAAGCCAAATGCCACACAAGCGTAAAAAAAGCGTAACCAACTAATTACTAATGAAAAACTGTTTGATTCAGACATGTAAACTCAGCCTAAGGCACACCTATTTAAATTTACAGCGCTACAGCCAGAGTATACCTCAATACAATATAATAAATTAGACATCAATAAGGAGTTAGCTATTGCATAAAGTCTTCGTAAGGTGAAGTTTATTTTAGAAAATAGTCCGTTAATATGGTGTCCGAAACTAAGAGTAAACTAAGAGTCTATTAAAACACCAAGACATTTCATACGATCGACAAAATCAATGAGTTGGCCAGCAAAATAGCATTATTGGAATCATTGGTTCTGCTTTTACGCCACGGTCGCACTGTATACTTGGACTTTTCTAGCATGAAATAAAGTGTTTTGTTTGTTATAATTTATTAAAAATCAACACAATTGTAACTATTTACCTCTGCCATTGTTAAATTTCAATTTCTATTTTCATTTCACAAAAATTATTTCATTCAAAAAGTAATAAAAACAGCTGTTCAAACTAGTTGCAAAATCTTGCAAGAAGAAATTTCTCCAATAACATTTTGCAAGTTCTCTAACTTCCAACTGTCAAAAAGTTCTCTTTTTGGCTCTCTCGCTGCAAGAGATTTGGAGTACGCAGACAACATTTTGTAAGATTTTGCAACATTTTGCACAAAATGATGCAAAATATGTGTACGCAGTCAGACCTATTGTTTCGAAAAAGAACTTCACTTACTTGATGTACTTTGAAGTTAATAAAAACAGAATACGAATTTAAAGTTTTCAATTTACACACCTAAACTTAATGGAAAAAGAAAATTTTATTTTTCTCTCGAGAGATGATGAGTACACAAGTTTTTAAGTTTATTTTTATATACAATCATCCTTATCGGGAATAAAAGTCGAAAATTTTGTTCATGTGAAATATTTCCCGTAAATAAAACAAAATAGTGAACAAAATTAGAAAATAGTATACCGACAAAGCAAACATTGGCGATCACAACTTTAGGGAATTGAAATAAATTTTACGTGAATTCTTATTCCCGATAAGGGTGAATATTAATAACGACATGAGGATTAGTTCTCCATCGTTAACTCAAAAATTTAATTTTATACTTATGACGATCTATGAGTAAATGAGCGATATATCGTCGGGGGGTTGCACGAGCATTATTTTGTTTTATCAGAACACAATTTCGGTGTTTACATTTTTTTTTATTTCTCTAGAATCTGACACTTAAGAAAACGTTCCCTGAAAATTAGTTGGAATATTGTCATTACCTCCATATATCTGTATGATAGTGTACAAAAATAACTCGTTTTGGCTCTCCTGAAAAATTAAATTTTTAGATTAGATTTCTTGTAATAGAAAACAAATAGTTTTTCTACATTTTTAAAATTTATGCACTTTTTCCAATAACTTCGGTGCTCTTCTTTTTTACATTCATATTTTTAACTTCCCATTATAGAAAATTACAGCATTTATCGAAAATTTTCATCATATTTCGACGTATTGAGGTCCTGGAAGTCGATGCTAACTGATTTCGCGATGATTTCCGCATGAATGTATGTATGTATGTGCGTATGTGCATGTACGTAAAAATCTCTTAACTTAAGATTCGATGGTAAGAAACTAATGCGATTCGGTTCGATAGATTTTTCGAAATGTTTCGAAAATAAAATTTTTAAAAACTATTTTTCTTTAACAAATTTAAAATCCGATCGAGTTGAAAATCTCATCAGCTCTTAATTTGAAAAGGATACGGAATTAAAATCAGGTTATTCCTTCAAGAGATATCGTTGACGAAGAAGTTCTACAAAATATTGTTTTTAACTTTAAAAGTCTTCGTGAAATCGAATAAAAATATTGGTAAATTCAATAAAATGTATTTTTTTCGGATTAACAAACTTTTTCATTAGTCCGTATTTACCATAATGAAGTTTAGGTTTTGTCTGTGTGAAAAAATAGATTTTTTTGAAAAATATTGTGGAAATTTGAAAAAAAAAAATTTAACACAATATGTTTAAAAATATGTAAAACGACACGAAAAGTAAACAAATGGCTTTGACCCCAAGGATAAAAATACATATTTGCAAATTGAAAAAATAAATAATAATTAATTAATAATGATACCAAACGGTTGGAATAAATTCTCTCATCTCAAATATCATAAGAAAAAATTGTTATGGTCATCAGAAGTTGCTGACTTTTGCAATAGTCAGGCAAAATTATTCATGAGAATATAAAATTCATGGTCATGAATAATAAAATTGTTATGTTGACAAACAACTGACGATGTCGTTTCATTAGTGGAAATCGATGGCATAATAAGAAAAGAAGATTAAAGCACACGATTGTGTGGATGAAAGTGGTTACACAGCGAAAGAAGTTGTATATCAAAAAGATACAGATCATAATCTGCGGCTAAATGCGTAAAGAATTGACTTGCAGAGCAAAATTTCACACAATGCAATAGTCAGAATAATATTCAGAACTCAAATCCATTTAAACTGTTCGGGCTTTGTTATAAAAAAAACATCTTGGACAGTACGCCAGTGCTCCAACAACATGAAATAAATTTTAACGCCGAGAGTTTAGTCAAAAGTATGCCTCAGCGCATTACAATCGTAATTTAATCAAAGGACATTTTAGGCAAAGTACTAAAAAAAATTGAATTACATAAATGAATTTTTTTGTTACATACATATGTAAGTGCATACATAGACTTTTGTTATAAAATATACATAATCTTAACTTTAACTTTTGATATTCATGAATTTCTTTTTGTTTGCTTTAATTATTACTTTTTTATTGTTTAAATAAAAAAAAATAAATTTGTTTGTTTTACATCGATTTTATGTCGTGTTTGTTACGCATGTATCCACAAGTGTTCGCAATAGTGTGTGTGTACATATGTATGTATATATATCAAAATTTAATATAAGCTTTATTCTGAATTGTTACATAATTCTTAAAAATTCTTTCATTGCCAATAATAAAATTGTTTAAATATTGATAACCTTGACTAAAACTACTTCAAACATATTTGCTGAATTTGTATAATTTTAGACTACAACAATAAATTTTTAAATTTCGTATTTATTTTAAGAAACATACGCCAAATGTATGTATGTATATATGTATGTCGCTATTTTCACTAACTGACCTAACTAATATTTTTTAAATTTTACAGGATAACATCTTTTTATGATTGCGAATTCTTATGGATATGTCGTCTAAAATGTTTTTTAGTTTTATATACACAACAATTATGCTAACTGTCATAAAACTTGTACATAAGGTATTTTAGGACTTATAAAGTGTAGTAAGGGGACGTACGTTACTCATTTTCAAAAAGATGTCAGTTAAGTCGGTTAGTCATAACAACGACGATATGTATGTATGTACGTGCATACGATTTTTAATTCGTTTTACGAAAATAATTTTATATTTATGAATAAATATACATATGTATTGCATATTTAATTAAAAAGAGTGGTTTGTAAATTTTGTAAATTATTTAACATATATTCCGAAAAGATAATTCAGTGAATATACAAACTAACGTCCATATAATACGATAGATACTATGTAAATGTCATCTGAAGGTAATCGCCATAAAAAATAACACGAAAAGAGTAGTTAAGTCTAAAAATATAATTTTATATTAGGGAAATTCAGTCTTTGCCCTTGCAGAGCTTTTCAATTTTATCAAAGGTAAATCTTAATAAATTTAAATACTACTAAAATATTCCACTCAAGTTTAAGGTAATGGGTAGTATAAATAAAAAAGTATTTGCTTTTTACTTAAAAATTTGTTTAAAAATCCAAAATATGCATTTGTTTTTTGTTTGTTTAAACAAATTTTTAAGTAAAAAGCAAATACTTTTTTTATTCATACTATGTAGTAGTGATTTAACGAATGTCTATTTTTGATATTCGCGAATACGAATAAGAATATTTCAAACGATATTCGCGAATACGAATACGAATATTATATGCAATATGAAATATTAAAAAAAATTTTATGAAAAAGGACTTCACACTCTTGTTGGCGTACTTTAAAGTTAATAAAAAGTACCCAAAATTTTAATGATCGTCATTAAATAATATTTGAAAATGATACAAAGCACAAATTTCTATAAAAAAATTAATGTATTTGTACAAACTAAAATTTTTAGTCATTTATTTAAATTTCGTTTAGGATTTATGCGTTTATTTATTTAATTTCTTTGGAAAAGTATCCAATATCGAAAATAGGACACTTACTTTCTCTAAAAGTAAACAATTACTGAGAAAAAATATTGCTTAAGTGTACTATGTATTTTGGCAATATTGATAACTTTTGTTTTTGTTGGTTAATTTTTTATATATTTTACTTGAATTTTTATGAATAAAGATTATTTTGTTTATAAACTAGTCAATTTGTCTTAAACGATTTTAAAATCGATTTTCACGTACGATTAATCGTTTTCAAAAATCGAAATTAAAAAAGTTGATCGAAAAATCGAAAATCGATTTTAGAAGATATTTACCAATCCCTAGTTTGTGTGTGTTTAAAAATGCCTAAATAAAGACAAAAAAGCAAGAAGTTGATGATTACAAAATGCACAATTGCACAACTTAAGTTACATCTGGCATTTCTTGTGTGTCATTTGCACCCAAAAAAACGTAACCAACTAATTACTAATGAAAAACTGTTTGATTCAGACATGTATTTATTGACATACATAAATAGTTTGCAATCATTTTGGATTCTATAAAATTGTCTATTAATTATGTATGAAACTGTTTAAATTAATAAATACATGTCTGAATCAAACAGATTTTCATTAGTAATTAGTTGGTTACGTTTTTTTTTACGCTTGTGTGACATTTTGCACACAATTAATTGTAAACCCGGCCTAAGTTTAAGAGTAAAAATTATTGGGCAAACTTAACAGGTTTGTGTAAACAAATTACAATCAAATTTTTGACATTTTATTTACGAGTGTAAAAATGCACAATTGCACAGTTTGCGAGACTTTTGAACATTCTCATGAAAACCCTTATTATTTTACATAGTATAAAGTTATATCACTACCCTACAAGAACACTACCAGTCAATTGACTGCTCATTTGATCGATAGTCATGCAGGCTATATTCATCATTGCCTAGAACAAAGTTTCTATCAAATTATTAAAGGCAAAATGAAAAATGTGATGGAAACTTTTGTGTACGTGTGAAGTTGCATCACACTTCCGATCAAATGACTAGTCAATTGACTGTCATTATTGAGTTGAATGTAAAATTGGTGGAGCAAATCCTTAAGCTATTCAAAATGCCTCTAGTGCGCAGTACCGTGTTGGGAAAAACTATAGGTTAATAATTTTTTTTTTAATTTCAATAAATCTATGAAGATTTGTGGTACTGGAACTTTGTATGCCAATAACTCTGACACGAAGGCTCCACGCCAATTATTTATTTAATTTTTTCTTCTTACTTTTTTAATTTTCTATTGGATAGGATATATTTTATTTATTTCTGCGAAGAGTACCTAAACCCTATTTGTTCCAAAATCTCATACACTCATATTAAAAGTTTAAATTCCTCAGCCTTTGGCCTACTTACCAGCTATTGTAAAACGATCCATGTAATTTATTAAATTTACAAAACATAAGACACCAACTGTGAACCACTGACTTCGTGTAATGCGAAGCACATTTGCGGGCGCAAAACTTGCTGCCGTGACCCCACCACCCAATCTGTCACCATCTTCAACGCTGTCGGTGTCCGAAGGAGGCATAAGTTGTTGCGATGAGTATGTGGCAGGCAAAGTACCAGCACCCGTGCGATCTAAACAATCATCTGCACTTATAGTGCTCCGAGACATAGCTGGATTATCCATGCTACCGCCAACAGTTTGTGGTATCGGTTGATACGTGTTATACTGTAAGGACGTTTTAAGTCTTTGGTTACTTGAGGAAGACATTCACGTTGAAAGATTTGTTTTATATGCTCGGTAAAGAAACTTTCTTTTTTCGTTAAAATATTTGCAAAAAATCCGTTAATTATTGATGAACTTTCCTAATAAATTTATTTATTTCTTTTAATTCCTCTTTTCGTATTTCTTGTTTCTCTTTCTTTTTTAACACGGCTGTAGAAAATTTGCACGAATTTGCGTCAAAAAACGTGAACCGCAACTAATGACGTATATAAAATAAGAAAAAATCCCAATTTTTCTGCTTGTTATTTTAGTTTTATCTTTTTCTCTTGTTTAACACAATTTAAATTTTTTATAGACTTGATATGTGCAATAAAATTCACACAACTCAAACTTGTGTGCTGGCAAATTTTATCCAAAATAAAATAGAGATATTAGCCGATATAATAACACTATATTTTTTTTCTTAAAACGTATACTATGCACTTTTGGTTAATTTAATTTGCCACTTGTAATTGATTGCATAAAGTCTGAACATTAAATGATAAATTCGAAATGAAAAGATAACAAATTTGTATTAGTTTTTGAACAAAGTGATTTCGCAACTATTTAAATATATGCTATTTTCAACCGAATACTTTTTCCAAAACTAAACCACAGAGGATACTTTGTGACTAAACGCGACAAGTGACAAATATCAACTGACGCAAAACTTTTTTGACGAGTTTTCGTTTTGACGACATTTATAGAGCTGTATTTTTAAGTAACTTGATTGTAGGGCTGCCAGAAGACTTTTATGAAAAGTCAGCACTTTTTTGAAAAATCATTGGCATTTTAGGCATATACATTTTTGGCAAGAAAATCGGCATGAGCTTTTCATTAATTTTTATTAACTAGATAATATAACAATCGTAAATAACATCCTATATTATCAAATAATAACCCTTCATCTAAATCGGATATATTTTGTGATAAAATAAGTCAAACTTTATATTAAAAAATAATATTTTTTATTGAAGCTCATTTTTCTCTATGGAATTTGACATTTGTCATGATGAAAATATATCCGGCGTATATGCAGGGTAAAAATTACTTAGCACTTATACCATTAAGTTTTTTATTAATTATTTCTTTAAATCCCTTTTTTTCTCTCAACTTTTTCTGCATACAAGTCAGCTGTTTTCAATGTTGTTGATTTTTTTACAAAATATTACAAAAAATCGATTACTGAAAACGATATTTCGTCGAACGTATTTTAGAATCTGTCGACGTCGAACTGTCGATAGTGAAAGTTCGACTATAAAGAAGTGAAGCTCGTATTCTCGAATACCCCTGGATATTTATATTTTACAAGGTTGGAAACCGAAACAAATAACGGTATTCGTATTGATACCGGTACAATAATTTTTTTAATTTCGGTATCGGTAAGGGTATCGGTATTTGTTTTATTTCGGTATCGGTGTTACTGGTACACACCGTTGCCGAGTTTATAATACCGGTATACCGATATTACTGCTAAATTTATTAGTTTAGACAGTGGAAAAATCTTTTTTTATTAAATTAATTCAAAAAGGTAGTATTTTTACATTAACATTAAAAGGATTCAAAATTATATGTTTTTATATACGTCTTTATACTTTTATTAAAAAATAATTCACTAAAAAAGTAAATTAAGCAAACTGCAGTTGAAACTTTGAATATATAAAGTATACATATTGGTTAATTTAACAAATAATAAAACAAATACATACATTGAATGTCTGTGTAGAATTGTATGTTTTTAGAATCTAAAATTTAGATATTCGTATTCGTACTCACCAAACTAAGACGAAACGAATATTTGAATATTTCAATGCAGGGCTGCCAGAAGATTTTTATGAAAAGTCAGCACTTTTTTGAAAAATCATTGGCATTTTCGGCATATACATTTTCGGCAAGAAAATCGGCATGAGTTTTTCATTAATTTTTATTAACTAGATAATAGAACAATCGTAAGTAACATCCTATATTATCAGATAAACTATCAAACTTTATATTAAAAAATAATATTTTTTATTTTAGCTCTTTTGTCTCTATGGAACTTGACATTTGTAATGATGAAAATATATCCAGCGTATACGCACGGTAAAAGTTACTTAGCACTTATACCGGTAAGTTTTTTATTAATTATTTCTTTAAATCAATTTTTCTTTCAAATTTTTCTGCATAAAAGTCAGCTGTTTTCAATGTTGTTGATTTTTTTATAAAATATTACAAAAAATGGATTACTGAAAACGATATTTCGTCGGACGTATTTTAGAATCTGTCGAAGTCGAACTGTCGAAAGTGAACGTTCGACTACAAAGAAGTGAAGCTCGTATTCTTGAATACCCCTGGATATTTATTTTTTATTAATACAATTTCTTTTCTTAAATATAATCACTGTTTTTCCTCTAAAAGTCATTATCAATAAAACTGATATTTTCACCTTTTATGTCTACTTAATATATATAGTAAATTAAACCAATTGAGCAAGTAGTGAACAATATTGAGCAATATTGTTGTTATGATTATGGCATGGTTAGAAATAGATTTTTTAATTTTTTCTTTAAATCCTAGTAACTTCTCTTGTTGTTTGAATAAAAAACGTATCATCGGTTTGTTTCTGTTGGACAAAAATGTGTTTTCGATAAAATCGATGAAGAATGTTTAGTTCATTAGTTTTATAAAAATACACGATAGAATTTTTTGTTTAATAAAACAGATACATATGTTTTTTATTCAAACTTAGAGTTGATAAACTTTTTACATCCTACAGGAAAAGTTATTAGGTCTTAAAGAAAATATTACAAAAATCTTTGGCAACACATTCCACATCCATAAAAACAATATTATTCACTACTTGCTCAAGTGGTTTAAATTGCTGTATATATTCAAGTAGATTTAAGAAGTGAAAATATCAGTTTTTTATATAACATGACTTTTAGAGGTAAAACAAACGAAGAAATAAAAGACAGTGATTATATTTAATAAAAGAAATTGTGTTAATAAAAAATAAATATCAATTAATTTCATTTACAATAGTTAAATTAATGTACTTTGCTTTGATTTACGTTCTTTGAGTAGAATATGCATTGATATACATTATAACAGACTTGAATATCAATGTTAATACTTTTAATTGAGAAATGTGCCACATATGAAAAAAATTGTCGATTGCCGTAAAACAAACTTTACAGTGTTCAAAAATTGTGGAAATGATGCAAATTTTCACCTCTATATCTCCAGATATATTCAAGATATCGGAAAACTGCTAACGAATTTGGAAAGAGGACACATTATCCATATATAATCAATCAATAACTCAATTTTAATAAAAATGTCCCATACATCAAAACAGAAACAAACCGACGATATGTATCTATTACTTTTATTATTTAACAAAAAATTCTACCGTGTATTTTTAGAAAACTACCCTACAAAAACACTACCAGTCAATTGACTGCTCATTTGATCGATAGTCAGGCAGGATATATTCATTATTGCGTAGAACAAAGTTTCTATCACTTTATTTAGGGCAAAATGAAAAATATGATGGAAACTTTTGTGTATGTGTGATCTTACATCTCTCTCTAACTAAAGAATGTAACATATAGTTGAACTGCTCACTCCAGTGCTTTTTAATAATCATAATTGATTTATATACTTTTTGTTTTATTTCATTTGCTTATTTACTACAAAAATAACTTTAAAATACGTAAGTAAATAAAGTTTAAAACAAAAAATAAAAATTAGCAGAATCACCAAATAACTTAAGCGGTATCTAGAGTCCTCTTCACACCTTTTCATCCCCAACGCACCTTGCTCTTTACAAATATCTAAAATTTTGAAAATAAATGCACATATTAAATTAAACATTGTGAATATCTTTTATGCACTATTTTACTTCTCTTTTTCAATACTTTTATAAACTTTCACAGACTGAATGAATTGCATTACCGCCTTCTTCACAACGCATCTTTCTCTTTCCAAATATCTAAAAATTGGAAAAGAAACGAATACACTAGAGCCCCGACTTGCGTCGTCCCGATTTGCGTCGTTTCGATTTGCGTCGCTTTTTAAAAACTGGAAAAATTCGATTTGCGTCGTTGCAATTTCAAGTTGCGTCGGCCCGAGTTGCGTTGTTTTGACCCCGATTTGCGTCGGTTCGATTTGCATCGTTTTGATTTCAATTTGCGTCGTTTTCTTTCCGATTTGCATCGTTTTGATTTCTATCTGCGTTGCTAAAAACGGTTAAATTTTTAAATTTTTTACTACAGCATTGTGGATTACCATTTCTAGCATTTGTAGTGCCTGATTTAGCATCTTTTGTCTTTTACCATTTTTTCAACTTCTGGTAACACTGATCGTCACGTGTATGTTAAGAAGTTTTCAAATTGCGTAAAATAAAGGGAATTCCCTTTTGTTTGTTGTATAAATGGTGCTAAGAACAACTGTCTGGTTATGGTAAGAATTTAGTGTGTGATTCACCAAAATACCTGAACGACGTAAAAATGAGTCAAAGTAAAAGAAAAGTAATAAGTTTGGAATTAAAATTGGACGTAATAAAACGGTTTAAATCGGGAGAAAAGGCTGTTCATATAGGAAGAGCTCTTGGACTAGCACCTACAACAGTAAGAACAATTTGCAACAGAGACAGTGATAAAATAAATCAATTAGCTCAAATTGTTACACCACTCCAATCTAAACAAGATACTATAGCAAGAAATCCCTTATTTGTTAAGATGGAGTCCCTTCTTTCAATTTGGATACATGATCAAAATAAGCGAAGAATGCCACTGAGCAAGGACGTAATAAAAAATAAAGCTCTTTCTATTTACTACGACCTTAAGAAAAATAGTGCATCTAGTAGTAATGGAAATTCTGATGATTTCGAAGCCAGCAACGGTTGCTTTAACCGCTTTAAAACACGGGCAAATTTACATAATGTGGCATTAAAAGGAGAGTCAGCCAGTGCAGATTCAGTAGCTTCAGAAAACTTTAAGCTTGAGCTGAAAGCCATAATTGAAAAAGGAGGGTATTCCGATAAGCAGATTTTGAATGCCGACGAAACAGGTCTTTTTTGGAAACGGTTACCATCAAGAACTTACTTGTCAAAAAATGAGAAAGCATGCCCTGGATATAAAGCCGCGAAGGATCGGCTAACACTTCTTTTGGGCGGAAATGCAGAAGGCGGTTTTAAATTTAAACCTTTTTTGATATACCAATCAGAAAATCCGAGGGCAATGAAAAGTATAAACAAAAGAGACCTCCCGGTACACTGGCGCTCTAATAAAAAGGCTTGGATGACTGCAACCCTATTTAAAGATTTGTTAGTAAATTGTGCCGTTCCTGAGTTTAAACGCTATTGTTCCTCTCAACAAATTGAGTTCAAAATGCTTTTGCTAGTCGATAACGCACCAGGACACCAAATTTTTTTAGATGACCTATCGGAGCATGTAACAGTTGTTTTCATGCCGCCTAACACAACATCACTTATTCAACCTATGGACCAGGGCGTAATTTCAAACTTTAAAATGTACTACTTACGCCGAACTTTCCGGCAACTTCTTGATTCAACAGTCAAAAATGATAAACTTTCTATGAAAGACTTCTGGAAAAACTACAACATAGTGAAAGCTATTGAAAATATACATTTATCTTGGGAAGAAGTTAAGGCATCCTCCATGAGAGGGAAATGGCGGCAATTATGGCCAGAACTTATTAATGGAGACGAAGATGGTGTCGATGATGTTCCAAACGTTAGTAATGAGTTGGCTAATTTAGCTAGAGAAGCAGAATTTGACGGAATGGAGGAAGGTGATATTAATGAATATTTGCTGTCTCATGATGAGGAGCTTGATAATGAAAACTTATTGGCCATCAATATTCAGCATGTTTCAAAAGAAGATGTCATAATAAGTGATAATACATTAGAAGAAAAAAGATTAACAATCGCCAATATTTCCAAAGCTATGCAATTAATTGCCCATGCAATGGATATATTTTCTGAAAACGATCCTGACGAAAACCGTAGCACGTGCGTATCAGCATCCGTTGATCAAGCCATTAGTTGTTACAAAGAAATATACCAACAAAAAAAATCTTTAAAAATTCAACAAACTTTAGACGTTTTTGTTAAAAAAACAGTAAGGCCATCCAATCAAATTGATATTAGTGTTGTTGATTTAAATTTATCATCTGAAGAGAGCTCAATTTAAGCTAAATGAATTACAATTTTTTAATGCATGTACTTTTTATGAATATACATACATATGTAAATGAATTTAATTTTTGTTATGTTTTTTCTTAATTTATTTTTTTGTTATTCCTTTATAATAATTATAAGCATTTGTTGAAGTAAATGAAATAAATAAAAAATGTATCCATACATGTTTTTTTATCAAAAATACAAAATTTGTTGCTTTGTTTTGAATATTTTCCCCAATAAATTTAATAATTTGATTTGCGTCGTTTCGATTTGCGTCGCCTTTCTCCGGTCCCCATTAACGACGCAAGTCGGGGCTCTAGTGTACATACATACATACATATGTATATTTTTAATTAAACTGTATAAAATTTCTTCTGTTCATTATTGCTTTTATCTTACTTTTTCGCAAACACCATAATTTTTTTTACCACTTTTATGCATTTTAATTTTAAAACCCGAACGAAATATAAATTATTATCAGTAAAATTCAATATTTCAAAAATTTTGACATGTGTGCATTAGATGTTCCACTCTAGCATCATATATGTTAGAGGAGAGCAACTGTATTAACTGCTGAATTGAATATAAAATTGTTGTAAATGTGTTAGTAAAAACATGTTGTTTGTGTTAGTTTCAGTCATTCATTTCTTGTAGGGTAATGAACAAAACATTTTTCATAGATTTTCTCGAAAACACATTTTTGTTCCATACATCAAAGCATAAGCAAACCGTCGTTTAGTCAATCAGTGTGTCTTCGATTGGTTTCTGGTTTGCGGCAAAGCATATTCAAAACTCATTGAGTCTTCAGCAAACCAGAAACCAAGCGACGATGTGTGAAAAACTTTAAAGTCTTGCTCATGTAACTGCAGCGTAACACAAGCTGTCATGCTGTGACACAGGATATGTGAAAGCAGCTATAGTGAACGCTTTGATATCAGCTGTGCAAAATATTTGACATTAACAAAAGTCAATAAAAATATTTTTTCGCTCGTAAATTAAAAATTTTATGCACAACAGTACAAAAAGCTTTAAATGAATTATGTTAAAAGATTTACTAAAACTGTTTGTATTTCTAATAAGTTTATCGATAATTATTGAGGGTAGGAAAAATGATTTAGTCGGACCGAAAGAATCTATTGTATATGGACATGGCTTGAGACCGGATGAAGTAGTGTTACCGGCAAGATACTTTTTCATACACGCTTGTACACCGGATGGTGCACTGTAAGTATTTTTCATTTACATTAGGAAAACTATTTACATATATCCCATTCAGGTTCAAGGAAGCTCCGCCTCTAAATTTCGAAGTACAGATCGTGGGGAAATCAGCTCATGGCCGTTGCAGGTCACAGGTGGATGTTATCGATCGCGGAGATGGCACTTTTTGGGCACGCTACAAGATGATTGATAATTGGTGTGATAATGTTGAAATTCATGTACGTTACAATGGTTCACATGTAGCAAAATCGCCGTATTACATTTGGAATAGAGTGTACTCGGAAAAATGCTACTGTCCTACCGAACTCAATCTTTGGATGATAAATAATGAATGTAAGACAGCTTTCCAAGAAGAACAAATAGCATCGGACTTACATTCCTTTAAGCGTGTGAATTTTAGTTTAATACGCGATAATCTGATCAAACGTTACAATCAACCAGAAATCATTTCTTTGTGTCACTATATTGTAAAAAATCAACAAATTTGGCGGAAATGTTATGGCAAATATGATGGATTTAAAATGTTTATGGATGCTACTCTTTTAGCTTTAGGTCGTATTGTCCAATTGCCCGATATGGAATTCTTTTTCAATCTTGGCGATTGGCCTTTATCGAAAAAGGGTGGGCAACAGAGAACGTCTGGACCCTACCCCATATTCTCTTGGTCTGGCAGTAGCGACTCACACGATATCGTATTGCCTACATACGATATAACAGAGTCTACATTGGGTATGATGGAGCGAGTAACGTTGGATATGTTATCGGTGCAGCGTAACAAATATCCATGGGATGAAAAGATTGATAAATTGTTTTGGCGAGGTCGTGATTCTAGGCGCGAGCGCTTAGATCTTGTAGGGCTATCAAGGCAACGTCCGGATCTAATACGCGCTGCCATAACAAATTTTTTCTTCTTTCGCGACGAAGAAAAAAAGTATGGACCCAAAGTGGATCACATAAGTTTTATGGAGTTTTTTAAGGTAAGTTGGGATTAGAAGTTAGTCTTCGACAATTCTAATTGAAAAATAATATACAAATACATGCTAGTGATGTAACGAATGTCTTGATATTCGCGAATACGAATACGAATATTTGAAACGATATTCGAGAATTCGAATACTAATATTATTGTGTCAAATGTATAGAAATAAAATTGGGGTTATATTTACGCCTGCAAAATGAAATAAAAAAATTGTTATGAAAAATAACTTCATACTCCTGTTGGCGTACTTTAAAGTTAATAAAAACTACACAAAATTTTAATAATAGTCCAAGAAGTTTATTATTCGACATATTGTCATAACCACACCCCAAACCGAAATTTATTTGCTTGTGGTTTAGCTTGGTCTATACACGCACTTCAAAGGCGCTTAAACCAAATCATCAGTAGACTTCCACCACAAATTTCGAACAGTCACAAACCTCTTACTTTATGCACAGACTTTCAAAAACTATATGAGAATTCATAGAATAATAATATTTTTGAAAATCACATAATAGTCATTAAATAGCATTTGAAAATGATACAAACCACAAATTTCTATAAAAAATTTTATGAATTCGTATACAGTACGACAAATTTTAATTGGTGAAGCTGCTCCAAATTTAATAAAACTTATCTTAGATGATAGAAAATTGAATTTTAAGAAAAAACTGTTATGTCCGAAAATTCTCGGAAAGGCATATTTACTGAGATACGGACCTCCAAAGTTTTTAATGTCTTGTAGCATTTTCGTGATAAGTTTCTGATTTAGTATAACAATATGGGTATCATATGAAAGATGAAAATATGAAAAAGTAAATGAACGCTTTACTTGTAAAAACTTGCAAGAAAATTTTATTCATATCAGATCCATGGATGGAAACCATGATACAATTGTACTTTTTCTGATATATTTTGTTTGATAATATTTTAAATTGCATTTTTTTAAGAAAATTATATTTAAAATGAAATACTTTACACAGTTTCATGTATATTTACGATTTTTATGCATTTTTCATACTTTTTTAATTGTATTCCATTAACAAATACAAGAATTCGACTTTTCATCTCTGATCATATATGAGAAACAAACAAAATTATTTGCCAGTAAAATTAAATTTATGTGGATTAATGGAGGAAAAAGAATAAATTAAGAAAACATGATTTCTTTTTTTATACGTATACATGTTTTTTAATAAAGAAATGCACATTTTTTCAGTTTTCCTTTTTCAAATAATTTATTTGACAATAAAACAAACAACAGGTGCTTGCATAATTCTTGCAAGTAAAAATTTTACTGGTAATAATTTGTTTGTCTCTCAATTTTTCTCTCTCTTTTGACGCTCTCTCCTTGCAAACTTTTTGAGTTAATGAACACTTTCCAGTAACAATTGTTACAAATTCGTAATAATTTTCTGTAAATGAACAAACCTAATATAAGGGTTTCATGAGAATGTTCTCGCAACCTGTGCAATTGTGCATTTTTACACTCTCATAAATAAAATGTAAAAAATTTTATAGGAACTTATTTACATAAACCTGTTAAGCTTGCCCAATAATTTTCACTCGTAAACTTAAGCTGTGCAATTGTGCATTTTGTTAACATCAACTTCTTGCTTTTTTGGACTTCTTTAGGCAATTTTAGACACACACACACACTTTTTTATTTTTATAAATATCCCAGTGAAAAAAAATGGAAGTCATTCTAGCGGAAGTACATTTTCATTGCCTCCAAAAAATCGATATTTTAAATTTGCCGAGAGTGAGCAAAAAACCATGTAAAAGCTTATTTTAGTCGCACAAAACCTTGTAACTCCTCCATAGTGTCAGGAAATACTCACCAGAATTTAAAAAAAATTTATTTTTTTAAAGAAATTTATGAACTATTTTTAGTCTAAAATTTAAAAGTTATTTGCTTAAATTTACATGAAAACACTGTTTCGGGCTTAAATTCGTATAAAAAGAAACGAATTGTTAAAATATGTAACTACAGGGTGTTTTTTTTAGAGGTATAGAACTTCGAATTGAAATAAAACACAAGAAAATCGTTTTAATGTCCATCAATTTGGCTTTATTGGAAGGATAATTTTATGCCATTAATGTTTAAATATGATTTCGGGCATGTGGCCGCCGCGGCTGGCTCGAATAAAGCCAATTCTACAGGTCCAATTTTCAACCACTTTTTCGAGCATATGGGGCCGTATGTTGGCACTAACGCCACGAATGTTGGCTTCCAAGTCCCCTAACGTTTCTGGTTTGTTGGCGTAGACGAGCGAATTCACATATCCCCAAAGAAAATAATCCAATGGTTTCAAATCACACGATCTTGGTGGCCAATTGACAGGTTCATTCCGCGAAATTTTGCGCTCATCGAATGTTTCCTTCAATAAATCGATTGTGACGTGCGCTGTGTGGCATGTAGCGACGTCTTGTTGGAACCACAATTCATCCACATTCATGCCATCCAATTCGGAAACAAAATAGTCGGTTATCATGGCTCTATACCGGTCTCCGGTGGCGAATCGATTCATTCGGGTCCTCTTCAACACTTTGCTCTACAGCGGCAATTGTTTCTTCGGTGCGCACTGTTCGACGTCTCTGCGGATGCAGATGGACGATTATGTCGACCATAAAATGGACGCAGCTTGCGGTAAACTTCGCGAACTGAACCATTATTTTCGAAATAAATTTGCACGATTTGCAAGCGTTGTTCTTTTGTCAACCTGTTCATGATGAAATGGCAAACCAAACTAAATATTAATCACTTGACAGCTGACAAAATGGCCACCAGTTAAAAAAGTGATGCCAACTTAAAGTTCTATACCTCAATAAAAAACACCCAATATTTACCATTTTTCCTAGATGAAAATATTATCATAGAACACAAAAAAGGGAATTTTTCTTAATATCGCTTCCAATTCAGTGACCAGGCATCGAAAAAGAGAACTTCTTGCAATGACAACCCTATGTAAAAATCAGTAGATCGGATCGAAATTTGCACTACTTCCGCATCGTAAACTCTACATTTTCATGACTTTTTTGGAGTCTCTTTTTTTACTGGGCTGTAATGTAAATTTACATTTGAAGCATTTTCATATATGTACATACATTGCTCAAATTAATTTTTTAGAGTAATAAAGCAATTGGCAATATTTGAAATACAATTTTTTTGTATTTTTAAAACAAGAAAATTTTGTGAGACATTTTTAGATTTTTAATTGAACTGTAGTGAATTTTAATCAGAAATAATTAATTCATAGTTAGGCTTAAGTTCAGTAATTTCAATTCTTATTGAATGAAATATTTTTATTAATTAATGTGAGTTTCTAAAGAAGAGAAGAAAAATTAAACTTAGACTTTAAGCTGGGGGAAATACCGATACTTTTCTGTGCAGCCACGCACTTCATCAGCACCCTAGTCTATCTACTTGGGTAGAGATTCTTATTAACATCAGCTATTTAACTTAAATTTTTTATTAAACGGAATATGAAAAATGATTGTTGTGTATACAATTGATTTACCTTTGGTAAACACATTTATAAGTATCACTATTAATTTTCTGTTTTTCCATGTTTTCTATTTAGGTTAGCACAAAATTATATTATGTCAAAATTGTTATTTCTTTTAATTGTTGTTTCTCATAGTTGTAAATTTACTCATGTTTGAAAATAAAAGTACTTTTAGTACAAAAACAGAGTTGTATATTGTAATTTCTTGTTAATTTCATCGAAATTAAGTAAAATAACTTAATTTGGAAAATGTCAAAATATATGGGAAATTAATTAATTTCAACTTGTTTTCGACCGAAATCACGAAACTGCTTAATTTGGAGTCAGCCTGAATGGGCTATTACTCTACCTAAGTATGTTTAACTATTCTTAATGCATCAAAAAAAGTGATAATAAAAGTAGAAAAAGCAACACAACTACTAATACAAAGCACTTCAAACTCCGAGCAAAAAGTAGTGAATTTTACATTAGCGTGTCATTGGAGCAAAGTGGTCTGTTTTTGCCAACCCGTGAGCGCATAAGATTTACTTTTTATTTGCTATAAAAACTCTAAAATAAGGTGTGATTTTTTATTGGTGAAGTAAATCCAATATATTTTACATTTAGGATGTGGTCATTAACCACTTTTCCAAAGCACTTAAATCAATGTTTTAGGAAGTGGTACTTACTTATTCACTTGTTTTTTAGCCCACTTGGAAGAAAGCCATTTAATTCCTAAAAGAATTCTAATTAAAATAATTGTCTCACAAAATTGTTCGTTTTTGAAGTTGAACAATTTGTACTTTTAGGCATTTAAATCAATCACAGTCAATTTTATTAGCTTACGGGCTTGCTGGAATTTGAAGTGGTTCATATCAGTAGTTGTGGTGCTTTTTCAACTTTTTTTCATCACTTTTTATTGGGTTTTTATTTTAGAGGATACTAATATTAAAATAGGTGATTTATCATTATTTTAGATATGTGATCAAAAATAACTTCTTTAAACCAGAATAAAATGCATAACCTATTTTAGAAGTAATTAAGAAGTGCTTTCTGAAGAAGTACTCATTTTATTTTTTGCTGGGTAAGAATTGAAATTACTGAACTTAAGCAAGGCGAATTCAGTATCAGGTGACCTTATCAGCCCGGCTGATTATCTTCTGTTGATACAAAATTTAGCAATTTGAACCAAAATGTCAAAATTTGCTCAGAAATCTTTTGACAGATTGGTTTTCTAGCATAGCAAACTACATGTTGTTTTTTGTGTTGTAAAATTGTTGTACTGATAAGGTCACCTGATACTATATTCGCCTTGAACTTAAGCCTGTCTAAAAATTATTTCTGATTAAAAGAAAATGTTTTGAATTTAAATATCCAAACTTTGAATAAAATTCATTTCAATATTATTTGGCTACAAAAAAAATCAAATAGTTTTTCTCAAAATTTAATTTAAAAAAAACAAGAAATTAATTCAATCAGGCTGTTATTTCTTGAATAGAAACTATTTCTAAAAAACAAAAAGAAATATTTATTCAATTTAAAAATATTGTATAACAATCATTTATTTAAAAAAATCGTATCTTATTCTATTAAACTTTTACGAATTACGGTATTTAGTTTTTCGGCATTATGCGAAAAATATATTGCAGAAATGTTAATGGTGGATTCGAGTGATTAAAAAATAAGGAAAATTACAATTTCATAAAAAATCAAAAAATTTCAGGCGATTCTGAAGAAGACAATCACTCTTTTTCGAGCTTGCTTCCGATCTTGCAACTTCTCGCGAATTTTTGCACACTTCGCGATAAAAGCAACTTTTTGCATGCTTTCAGTTTCCTAACAGTTCTGCCGATTTTTAAAAAATATTAGACTTTGTTATCATCCCGCTGTTAGTAGCTTTTTGCGAATTTTCAAGATTTTTATTGGTTTTTTTTTGGCATTCCTTACATTTTTGGCTATTTTTAATCAACATTATGGCTGGCTTAAAATTTTGCAACTTCTTGCAATTTTTTGCAAAGATCGCGATAAAAGCGACTTTTTACATGTCTTCAGATTCTGGGAAGTTTTCCGATTTAAAAAAATATCATACCGCTGTTAATAAGTTTTTGCAAATTTACGTAATTTTCGCGATTCTTGCCGAATTTTCTGCATTCCTTACAGTTTTAGCGATTTTTAATCTATATTATGTTACTATTGTTTAAAATATTGCCAATTTTCGCGATTTTTTGCAAAGTTCGCAATAATGGTTTATGGTTTATTATGGTTTTTAGCGTCCTAAAAATGTTGAATGTTTTAAAACATTATTAGACTTTGCTCTTAGTAGCTTCTTGCCAATTTTCTCCAACTCGCGAATTGTTTTATTTATTTGCATATATGTATTGCACTAATTTTTATTAATTTAATAAAGAAAAGTTAAGGTAAATGTAATTAAAAAACATTAGCACTTTTATAAGCTTATGCATTATTGATTCATCAAACATAGGGAAAAATGTTGTAGGTGTCGTAGCAAACTTTTCTATGGAAACTACCTACAACATTTTAGAACTATTGTACAGATTGACGACCTACTACACTTACAATGGGTTGTGAATTGAGCAAATAATAAAATAAAATTTTTTTATTTTTATATTTTTTCACAAATTAAAACTATTGGAAACTATTTTCATGAATTTGAAATAATCAATAAGGGTTTTCATGAGAACTCTTAAAAGTGCCATTTGTGCAATTGGGCAAACTTGCGAGACTTGTTTCATGAAGCACCTTTTAACCTTTTGTGCCAAGGCGAATTCAGTATCAGGTGACCTTATCAGTACAACAATTTTACAACACAAAAAACAACATGTAGTTTGCTATGCTAGAAAACCAATCTGTCAAAAGATTTCTGAGCAAATTTTGACGTTTTGGTTCAAATTGCCCAATTTTGCATCAACAGCTGATAATCAGCTGGGCTGATAAGGTCACCTGATACTGAATTCGCCTTGCTTTTGTGCAAGCAACTTATGTAAATTTGAAACAAACGTCAAAAAATTAATTAAATAAAAATAAAATAATAAAATTTAAAGCAGTTTTTAATTAAAAAACATATTTATAAAAATAAAAAAGTGTGTGCGTGTGTCTAAAAGTGCCTAAAGAAGTCCAAAAAAGCAAGAAGTTGATGTTAACAAAATGCACAATTGCACAGCTTAAGTTTACGACTCAAAATTATTGGGCAAACTTAACAGGTTTGTGTAAATAAATTTCTATAAAATTTTTGACATTTTATTTACGAGAGTGTAAAAATTCACAATTGCACAGTTTGCGAGACTTTTGAACAGTCTCATGAAAACCCTTAATAAAGTTTTTGTTGAATAATATAAATTTGACTTATTAACATGATACAATAATATAAAGGTAAAACCATTATCTTTTTTCGTCGCCATATTAACCTTCTGACGTTTATCCTGATTATTTTTTACTCTCAAAAATAATGCTACCGTACTCATTTGTAAAATCCGAGTTTTTTGATTACTTTTTGACTGTTATGCTTTCTTAATTAAAAAAAATGTTTTATAATAAAAATATTGAAAGATTCATTACTTTATGACTGTTCAAAGTTTGTGGTTGAAGTCTACTGATGATTTGGTTCAAGCGCCAATGAAATACGTATATAGACCAAGCTGAACCACCAGCAAATAAATTTCAAGTTATTAAATAGATATTAATATACATATATCATAAATAATTGTAATATGTGTAAAAAAATATATGTTAAGCAATGAGCTGCGTGTACCACAACTTCAGTAATACCAAGCATTTCAGCAAAGGCACGAATGTCAAGTTTTTTCAATTTCCTTCAATTCCATATATGCGGCAGAAATGGATAGAAGTATGCAATATAGATGATGGGTTGCTACCAAAAAAATGCTTTGTGTTGTTCTGTTCACTTCCGTGAAGATTGTAAAAAATCATTGCATCCGTTTGACCCTAAGTGCAATTCCTCTTCAAAGGTAACTGTCATATTAAATACATGCATTACATTATTGCTCTAAAGCAGTCTTGTCCACACGTACACTTTCACATTCTGGGAGTCTACTCCATATTTCGAAACGAAAGAAAATGCTTTCGAATTTGGGTGTTATTAAAATTGTTCCACTAAATTAGCCATCATTTAATAAATACTTTTCCACGTGGTCTACTCTGTAACTAAAAATAAAAGAAAATGCAACTGCTTTGGAATGTGAATGTATGTTAATATTATGCAAGGTTAGGAAGGGTGGTGCTAAAACACACCTCCAATTGTATACCAAGTTGGTTCCATTCTGAACCAATAGTATGCAAACTCGAAAGTACTTTCCTTCCCTTTGAATTACAGAATATAAACCCTGGGGGCAAATTACGGCACTCGATACCGTTCGAAATTTTAAAATATTTCCATATAAACTCTATTGAAATATTTTGTAATTTCGTTCGTTAACGAGTGCCGTAATTTGCCCCCTGGTATTTACATTCGGTATAAGTACATGTAATACAAAGAACAATTTATATGTACATATTCATTTTGCATTATTTTTATATAAAGACATGATAATAAATCATTTTTTCAAACACCGATGTTTTTAAGAATGATGTTGCATCCCTAGCCGTGAGCCTTTTTTATTATCAGGTGAATTAAATAAAAATCAAACATTTGCTTACTTTTGTAGGTCATATTACACGCAAATTTCGTTATCCTGATGTCAAATTGATACAATGTTTAAAAAAATATGTATTAAAATAAAATTTCTAAACTCAAATTACACATTTCAAAAATCATTCCTAAATAAAAGTTGCCATTATATGTGTGTGGCAACGTTTTCCTCTCTGTTTACAAAAAAACAGTATTCAAATAATTTGGGTAAAAGTCATAATTAATTTTAAACGTCAAATGTGGTTTTACCTTTATATTATTGTATCATGATTATATCCAACAAAGACATCCTTGTGAATACCATAATTATATATGAAAATATTTTATAAAATTTTTTTTTTTAAATTGTTTGTCCTTTAGATTAAAAAGTTATATGTAATACTAATAAATTCCATATCTTTTATATAATAAAATTTCAGTACAAATATCAATTTAACATAGACGGAACTGTTGCCTCATATCGTTTGCCTTATCTTTTGGCTGGTGGTTCTGCTGTCTTTAAACAAAACTCGCCATATTATGAACACTATTACAGTAAACTTCAGCCGTATGAGCATTACATACCCGTCAAACGCGACCTGAGTGATTTAATAGATAATATTGAATGGGCCAAAGAGGAAAAAAACCAAAAACAAGTTAAAGAAATCGCCCACAAAGCTAGAGAATTTGCTGTCAACAATTTATTGCCACAAAATATTTATTGTTATCATATGGCTTTATTTAAAGTAAGTCCAAGTTATGTAGTTGTATTAATTTTTAATTATTTATTTTGTATATCTTTGTATATCTTGTCAGGAATGGAGCCAACGGCTGGTGTCTCCAATAACTGTTCTACCTGATATGGAACGTGTGCAAGAACAAAATGCTTGCACTTGCAAAGACACTCATGTTAAAGATGAACTTTAAACTACTTATTCTTGCTGCATTTAAATGTAGTCTATTTATTTTGTGATTTTGGAAACTGCACCCAACTCACCAGTCATTTTTTATTAAAAACATATATTTTGCATCTCCTCATCAAAACACTTAAGAAATTATTTATGTATACACCCCTTAATGAAAAAAAATATTTTCAAAAATCTCATAGATTTTACTTTAAATTAAATATATATGTACCTATGTAAAGAAAAAACAAATTGAAAGTGATTCTGTTTTTTGTTTAACTATAACTAAAGTGCTTAGGATGTTAAGTTGTTTCAACTCATTTATTTTCTTGTCTGTTTACAACTGTCTCTTATAATCTAAAAATTAAAATACTTATAGTTAATACTTGAACAATAAAACTTAAACCTAAGCAAATATGGATGTGTAGAGAGAATACCCAATTACTTGCCAATAATATGACTCCTAAGTATTTGCAGGTAAATAACCTGTACTTTAAGTAAGTCAGCTAATAATACGATTCCATGGTATGTGCAGGTAAATAACCTGTACTTTAAGTAAGTCAGCTAATAATACGATTCCATGGTATGTGCAGGTAAATAACCTGTTGAGTGACACATGACTTATATATTGCGCATTTTCACTACACCTCCCCTTTTAAAGAGAAAGTTCTTATAGAGATCATTGATCAAGTGATGTCGATAAGAACTTTCTTTACAAATGTTATTGATAATAGTTTTAGGTATATATAAATTTTAATATATTATTCAATATATTATAAGAACTATTAATTCAACTTATACTAAAATGCATGTTGTAATATGATTATTATGAATATAAAAAAATTAATTAAAAATAAAAAAAAAAATATATGACAAATACAATGTATCAAGTATACAAATAAATTATTAAAAGGTTTTCACATTCTGTTTGTTAATTTTCTGATTCTTCCCCTTTATTTTTACAGTAATATTATTTTTGTCGTCAACGTCAATGACTCTATATGGTCCCTTGTAAATTGATTCTAGTTTGTGTGCTGTGTTATTTTTTATGAATACTTCTTGACCTACGGTAATGTTAATGTTATTGAGGTTTTGGTCATGTGAATTTTTTTGATTTAGTTTTGCTTTGTTTATTAGATGTTCTGCTCTTTTCAATGCAGTTTGCAGTCTGAATTTTACCTCGTTTGAATAGTTATCAAAATTATATACAGTATCTACTTTTTCAGATGGTATTAGTGGATTATGATTTGGAACGTTCGGAAAAATCAATTCAAATGGACAATATCCATGTACAGTTGAGGGTGTTGTGTTAAAAGCATATGTGAAATACCTTATCCATTTATCCCAATCGTTTTTAGATGTGTGAATGTATGAACGTATGTATTCATTAAATGTACGGTGGGATCTTTCAACTGTTCCTAGTGTTTGGTGATGGTAAGGGGCTGACATTGATCTTTTTATGTTTAGTAGTGTAAGAAGTTCTGAAAGTACTTGATTGTTGTATTCCGTACCCATGTCACTAACTATTGTATTCATAGGTCCATAAATTAATATAAAATGTTCTACTAATGCCTTTGCAATCGTCTTAGCAGACTTATCAGTTACGGGCACCGCTACAAGGTATTTGGTTAGGTCACATATTATTGTAACAATATATTGATTTCCCATTTCAGAAATAGGTAGGGGTCCTACAGTGTCTATTATTACCGTTTGGAAGGGTTTTTGGGGTGTTGGTGTTATAATCATATTTGGTTTTATGTGTTTTGTAGTTTTATTAGTTTGACATTGAAGACATTTCTTTACATATTGGTTAACATCTTTGGTGATGTTCTTCCAATAATAAAATTGACGTAGTTTCTTAAGTAGTCTGTTTGTTCCAGGATGTCCGCCAAATATAGGATCATCATGAAATTTTTTCAATAAAAATTTTTGTTCTTCCCTATCTGATACGATGCTTATTCTGGGTGTGAGCGCTATTTGTAATTTATTTATATGCTGATTTGCTTTTTGTTTGAATTGTTCTATAGTTACGAGGCTAAATAAATGATCATTTAGATTAATTTGAATTTTGTTTAAATTTCTAATTATTGCTTCTCTTTCAAGAATTGGAAAAAATTGATCTAAATCAATGTTTCCATTAGCAATAATATTTCCTATATTAACTTTAGGTGCTAGCACTTGTTTGCCTCTTTTAAAAGAAATAATAGGTATTTTTCCGTTAGTATCCATTCTAAGCCTTACCCATTTCTTTACGCAATCAAACCCGATAGTTTCAAAAACTTTGGGCTTTTCGTGAATCATTTGATTATTCGTTTTCTGAATTTTATTTTTATTCCTGTTTCCTGACTGAGCTCGTGTTGTTACCATTAGAACATTGTTGCTAGAAGGAATTGATTTAATATCACTAAAGTCAATTCGAGATAGCGCGTCCGCTCCTGAATTGTCTTTTCCTCTAATGTGTTCTATAACAAAATCATATTCCTCCAGATCCATACGTATTCTTGTTAATCTACTAGATGGATTTTTTAAAGAATATTAGTATGTCAATGGTTTATGATCAGTACGCACAATAAATTTGTTACCATACACGTATGGTCGAAAGTGATTAATTGCCCATTGTATAGCAATTAATTCCTGTTCTATTGGTGCTTTGTTCGATTCTCCCTTGGTTAGTGCACGTGACGCATAAGCAATCGGCAACTGTATACCATCTTTGTCCTGGGATAATATTGCACCGCAGGCGATTTTACTTGCATCGGTGGTTATATAAAAAGGTTTGTCAAAAACAGGATATTGAAGGATTTGTGGGGATGTTAATGCAGTCTTAAGACTATGAAAAGCCTGTTCACAATCTTCAGTCCATATAAAAGGTTCTTTCTTTCTAGTTAGTCTAGTTAAATGCACAGAATAGTATGCAAAATTTGGTACGAAACGTCTGTAATAATTACAGAAAGCTACAAATCGGCGAACTTCATCGCCATTCGTCGGTCTGGGATAGTTTTTAACTGAATCATATTTGCTACTATCTGGTAAAATACCTTTGTCAGTACACCTATGACCCAAATATGTAACCTCAGATCTGAAAAAGTTACATTTGTCCGGATGTAATTTTAAGTTGCATTCCCTGCATCTTTGAAAAACTGTTTCCAAATTCTTAAGCATATGCTTTACTGAGCATCCTGTCACAATGACATCATCCATATAAATAAAGGCCTTAGAAGGTGTTAAACCTGTAAAAGCCAAATTCATCATCCTTTGGAAAGAATTTGGAGCCACTTTCAAGCCATATGGTAAACGCGTGAAACGAAATGAACCATTCTCCGTCGAAAAGGAAGTAATGTCTCTTGATTTTTCATCTAATGCTATCTGATGAAATCCAGAAGTTAGATCCAGACAACAGAAAAATTTTGCTCTACCCAACTGGTCCAAAATATCCTCTATTCTGGGCAGTGGAAATTTATCTGCTGTTAACTTTTTATTAATTTGTCGGTAATCAACTACTAAACGCCATCGCTTGTTAGGGTTATTTGGCAATGATTTCTTTGGTACCAGCATAATAGGGCTATTATAGTTGGAAGCAGATGGTTCGACGATATCATCCCGCTGAAGCTTTTCAACTTGCCTCGCTATTTCTTCCTTTTGGGAGTGTGGTGTACGATAGTTTTTAATGTACACTGGATCGTGGTCTGACACTCTTAATTTCTGTGTGTAGAAATTGTTTGTACTTATTTTGTCACTTTCTAAAGCAAAAATATCAATATATTTGGAACATAGTTCAAGCAATTCCGATTTAGCTATCTCAGGGAAATTTTTTCTCAATCTGCCTAAAATCTTCTGTGTTCTTATTTTATCGACATTGGTCATATCAAGAACTTCATAATCAGACAATTTCTCATAATCAATTGATACATTGTTTAAAAATTTATTCTCACAATTTGTGTTCACTATTCTTACGTAAGGAAATTTTCTGGATATTATGCATCCCGCTACATACACTCCATCTTCAATTGTTTGACTTGGAACCACCAAATCAGAAACGTCGTTGTCAATTTTTATGGCTCTGAAAACCTCGGCTCGAGCTGGTAGTGTTATATGACCATCATTTAGACTTTCAAGTAACGGAATATCTATAGGGTTACTTAGATTATATGGTCTCAATGAAAGTAAATTCGAGTTTATATCATGTCCATATTGAATAATAGCATTATATGTTTTTAAGAAATCTAGGCCCAATATACCTTGAAATGGCATTGGGAATGTATCCGAAACTACGTGAAATTTATGAGGAATCAAAAATTTTCTCACCATTAAATCAATTTGAACCGTTCCCAAGGATAAAATATTTCCTTTTCCTATTCCAGATATTTGAATAATGTCTTTCACGTTAAATTTCAATGAATTAAGCGTACTGATTTTGATTAATGAGACATCTGCTCCGGTGTCTACAAGAAATGTATTTATATATTCATTAGTTGATAGATGAATCTCAATAAAACTACTTAAGTTGAGGTTCAAGTGGAATATTGATACAGTACTAAATGCTAGTTTTGATGATGGCCCCCCTCGTTTTGGGGGGAAATCTCGTTTTCCGAGACTTCATGTGCCAATCTTATGCGACTTCTATTCGGTGGACGGTTGGCCTGGTTTCTAAAGTTATTATTTTGGCTTCCACGTCGCCAATTATTATTATTAAAATTGTTATTATTATACCTGTTGTGATTAAAGTTATTGTTCGAACGCCAGCCTTGGCCGCGCATGCGATAATTATTGAATCTGTTATTGAAATTACCAGATCCACGGCGTTTAAAGTAGAAAACTGCAGAATTTGAAGTTGAAGCTTCGGTACTAGCCTCTACGAATTTCGAAACGACTTCATTCAAGGACGAGAAGTTTCCAGTTTTAATGATAAGTTTTACCTCATCATTTGAGGCGTTTCGCGAAATGGCTTTAGCCGTATTTTGTCTTATTAATTTATCAGCAATATCTTGAGGGTAGCCTTCTCTTATATAGGCCCCACCTAGTTTCTTCGTAATCTCTTGGATCTCATCCGCATATGCGGTAGCTGATTTTGAATTTTGTTTTATGTTCATAAACTTCGAACATAATAATTCCGACGATTCACCCTTTATGGAAGTCTGTAGTCTACTTTTAATAGCCTGAATAGAGTTTTCATCTGCAATTAAGTTTCTTGCCTGGCCTTTCAGTTTCGTTTTAATTACCTCTATAGCGACTACCTCGTGTGTTTCTTTAATTCTGTCAATCAGAGTCAACGCGTCAAGAAAACTTTGCAGTTCATTAACGTTACCGTCAAATACGGGGACAATTTTAGTTGTCTTGTCTATAATGTCGTCCTCTGTTCGTGTCATGTTTGTTTCCGTTTTAAAATCTTCGTTTTCTTCTGTTTCAGTAATTTCCCTAACTACCTCAAATCCTAATGCGAGCGGTACCTTAGTGTTAATATTATGTCGATGAAAGACTTTTATCAATTTATCTCTTAACGTCAGAAAGATCTCGTTCGCTTTTTCTTTGTGTGGGGTAGTGTATCTGTCGTAGTTTCTATGTAATGTTGCCCTAATTGAATTATAGTTTTCAATTAAGTTTTGTGCGTGTTTGTCTAAGGTATCTTGTTTTATTGTCCGATTTTGGTTTAAACATTTATATGATTGTTCAAACTTAATTTGAAAAGGGCTTAGACTGTCTATGATATTTTCCCATGGCATAATACGTACATATATTTAAAATTTACAATTATTTATTTTATTTATAATTTTAGACATTTTAAAAATAAACTTACAATATACTGATAGTGTTTACAGATGAATTATAGTTGTTATATATGTTGTTGTTGGGCAACACTTCTGGCTTTCATCAGCTTGGTCCGACTTCGTAACCTGCGACCAGGAGTGGAATAGTTGATAAAAATTTGTTCCCACCACACCATTTTAACTTGACGTTGTTTTTAAAATCCAGGAGATTTTTTTTTTTTTTGTTTTTAATGATTTTCATCAAGTCTTCCGTAAAAAAAAACGCTTTTTATTATATTTTATGTCCAGCGAACTTTGTTATTTGAACTCTTTTGTTGATTTATTTTTTTTTCAATAGGTTTAAGTTAATAGCTGTAATTGTTTCATATTGTTTTTTTTTTTTTTGAATTTATGTACTTGTTGTTTGTTTCCAATTTTCAGTAAAAATTTTTTTGCACTTTAACAAAAATGAATCGTCATCACTTTAACTTGTGTTCGCTTTTTTTATATTAAAGTTTAATGTTTTTATGTTTTTATGATGATTGTAGAAATAAGGTGGTGTGTTGTCCAGAAGTTAAGTGTAGATAGATGATGATTATGTATACGAGATGGTGTGTTGCACATTAACACTGACACAATTGATTGTTTGTAAAATAATTTTTTTTTTTGTTTGTAATTGATCTTATATTCGGGTCTGGGGAAGATTGTTTATTGCTGTTTTTAGTAATTTTTTTTAACAATATTGAGATTACGGCTATTAGTAACAGTGCTCCCAACGTTATTTCGATAATTAGATGTGTGTTGGTTTGTTCATCTTGGTTTACTTTAATTATTACTTGTTTATTTTCACTACTTTCCTCTTCATTTAGGTTTTTTCCTACCTCGTATCCTGCAAAGAGTACAGATACTGTTTGGAGGATTTTTGTCCACCAGCCCATTGTTATTAAAAATTTTATTTTTTTCTCACTTATTTCACTTATCTTATGTTTTCAATAGTTTAAGCCAGTTTTTTTATTTAGTCACTTCTAATTTTTATTATTTCGCAGTCTTCGCGGTCACGGTCGCCATGTTAAGTTGTTTCAACTCATTTATTTTCTTGTCTGTTTACAACTGTCTCTTATAATCTAAAAATTAAAATACTTATAGTTAATACTTGAACAATAAAACTTAAACCTAAGCAAATATGGATGTGTAGAGAGAATACCCAATTACTTGCCAATAATATGACTCCTAAGTATTTGCAGGTAAATAACCTGTACTTTAAGTAAGTCAGCTAATAATACGATTCCATGGTATGTGCAGGTAAATAACCTGTACTTTAAGTAAGTCAGCTAATAATACGATTCCATGGTATGTGCAGGTAAATAACCTGTTGAGTGACACATGACTTATATATTGCGCATTTTCACTACAAGGATAGAGTCCAGAGGCTGTAAACCCAATATACTCAGAAAATATTAATTATCGTTTTAGAAATGATCTATTAAAGCAATAAAATTCCATATAAATAAAATAAATTCCATACTCAAAATAAAAAGCAAAGCAATTTTAACGTGAATACGCTATTCTCCCTTTATTTTGCCTTCAAGAGCCAAGAAGGAGACGTAGGGAGAATTAATGCCTTCGAAAATATCAAACCAATTTTGATGAAATTTGAATCAAAGATAGATCACTAGTTTTTGCACAGCGATTATAATCATAATGGAAATCGCTACTAGTCGAACCCATTAATCGATCGATTACGTATTTATCGTATTTTTCCATTTTTAAGCAAAGAATTTATGCCAAATTTGCATACAGGGCAAATTCAACTCATAAATAAATTACATTAACATTTTTAATATTACACACATACATATGTATGTACATATCGTCACCTTAAATGCGAACGGACATAACTACACAAAAATTTTAAATCGAGTTTTTGATTGATTATGGTTTATTTTATCAAACTACATGTGCCCACAAATATTTGATGAAAATGAGGACTTTATTAAAGAAATTAAAAGGGACGTAATTACGAGTGCATCTGTTTTTATTGCAAAAAACGTAACTAACATAAAAGTTTAAATATATATAAAAAGGAAATAATGGGTAAAAACATATACTAAATATCAATACTACAAGTAAATTTCGCAGAAAACTTTCAAGAATACTTTATTATTATTGATTTTGTAACGTTTATTGTTTCTCCTGTAAAAAATTTAAAAGTGTAGTTACGTCCGTTTGCATTTAAGGTGACGATATATAGATTTGGCGGTTTAAGAGAATATTTTTCTATAATAAATTTGGCACAAGTCTACTTTACGACTGCCAAATATGAACTGTCAAGACTAATTTTTACCAAAATGGCAGCAAAGCAAAGTAGTTCACCTTCGCGGTCGGCTGACACCCTGTACAAATTACTTTGAGGGTGGCGTTGGCTGAAGTAGTTAGCACATTCACTACAAAACCGAAGGTCCTGGGTTCAATCCCTGTATTAAACAGTCATTAATGATGTGTATTAGTGTCCCCATGTATCAGTTGTTGTAGAAAGATCAAGTGATGAAGACATAGTCTCACTGGTCACTTGTACTACTCCTATTACCGACTTCAGCTGATAATAATCCTAATGTAACATCAGAGCGCCGTCCTTCGGTGTGTAGCAGAATCATCGGCAAAATAAAATTAGTAATAAAATGACTACTAAGCCAGCTTTAAAAAAATTAATGCGCCTCATTTAAGTACCACCAAAGGAGCTGAAAAAGACTGTATTATTAAAAAACGTGTAAAAAGCAGATTTGTAAAAGAATGAATTTTTCTCTGTCTTTTCCTTCACCTTCATAGGAAGATACTTTTTTTCTGAAATTTGTTATTTTATTTTATTATATTCTCCCTATTTTATTTCAAAAACGTCGTAATATCTCAAAAATTTCATTACGATTGATGCAAACATTTTTCATTTGGTTGGCAGGCAGATCAGAGGCAGATAGGTACAGTTTGTCTTATCTTGTCTTGGATCCTCGCATTATTACAAAAAATATAGAAATATTAAAAAAATGGTTATAGTTATAACTGGATGTCCGTACCTGATGAATTTATATCATGATGAATGAACAACTTCGTATAAAAAACGATATAAAATACTAAGGGTTTTCATGAGACTGTTCAAAAGTCTCGCAAACTGTGCGATTGTGCATTTTTAAACTCTCGTAAATAAAATGTCAAAAATTGTATAGAAATTTATTTACACAAACCTGTTAAGTTTGCTCAATAATTTTGGATCGTAAACTTAAGCATTTTCTAAACATCAACTTCTTGCTTTTTTGGACTTCTTTAGGCACTTTTAGACACACACACACACTTTTTTATTTATATTAATATGTTTTTTAATTAAAAATTGCTTTAAATTTTATTATTTTATTTTTATTTAATTAATTTTTTGACGTTTGTTTAAAATTTACATTAGTTCTTTGCACAAAAGGTTAAAAGGGGCTTCATGAAGCAAGTCTCGCAAACCCTTACTATTTTTATTTGAACTTGTGCATTAATTATGATATCGAGGGTTTATATTCAAAAAGTGCTATCTGCAATTCTTGAATGTTTTAGTAGACAAAATAAAACTGTTATTTTCTCTAATTCTAAGAGCAATAACTTCTCTTCTTCTGTAAATGGTACTAAAAAAAATGCCTATATGAAAAAAATCGCAAAAAAGCACCAAATTAAACATAATGCCTAAAACCTAAAAATTGCACAAAAAGTATGAATTTTTTCACAAAATTAATATGTACCTTCATATCTCTGTGCTTATGTATGTATCTCTATACTACATAAACGCACTTTGGTAAAGGGTATATAAGATTCGGCACAGCCGAATATAGCACTCTTACTTGTTTAATTTTTGATGCGGTTGTGGATTTTCCTAATATGCACCCAGAATACTACTAAAATAATCGATTGTTTTTAATAACCGTGCTTTACCAAATTTTTATTAAGTGTGCTCGTTTACCCCAAAATTAATCAAATTGTTTACAAAGTTGTACTGCATATTACTGAAATACGTTCGTTTACACATAAATTGCGTTCGCGTATGCAAAATTTTTAGAAATTTGTACTGAATTTTATAAATTCGTTTACAAATTTTTGTTTTGCAAATTTTTACTGCAGACATTTTTTTTTGCTATTTATTGTGCTAATTTTATGCATAACTGGACCCAGCAATAAAATATTTTTAAAATGTTGTATGTACCAGGGTTGCAAAAGTTGATACAATTGTACTTTTTTTGGTACAATTTCAGATTCAAAAGTACAATGGTACACCAATTACTCATTTGGTACAATTTGCGCACTTCCTCAGTTTGTTTATTAAGAAATTCCGCTTGTTTATCGTTTTAATTGATTCACCGTTGCAACTCATCCGTGCTATCATTTATTTGTGATTTAGTTTTGTCATTCACCTCTTTATTTTCAAACAACTACAACTAACTTCACTTTGTTTCTTGCATGGCCTAATAATCAGGTCAAATCAAGTCTCCAGCTGATTTTGTTGAAGCGTTGTTTTTCATCATCAAGTTGCTAAGCGCCATTGCTTTCATATGTATTTTTTGACATTTTTACATTTGGTTTTTGTTGTTGTTGTAGAGTTGCATTGACCTGATTATTAGGCCACGGTTTCTTGTACTTTTCTTTTATTACAATTCGTACAAAAAAGTGAAAAGAGGTGGTTTTTGTAGGATTTTCTTCATTTGATTTAAAAAAACAATTATTGTACAACGCTTATATATGTACATCAATCTGTATTTAAATTTCGATGCCTTAAAAAATGGAATCTGATGAAGCTGGGTATGTTTGTTTAAAGATTTTAAAATGAGCTTAAGTAAGAAGGAAAAACCATATATTGTGCGCTTTAGAGATGAGTGGACCAAGTTATTTCCGTGGCTGGTTAAGGATGGTTATCATAAAAGATGCAAAATATGTAACATGAGCATAGCTGGCGGCATTGTACACATAAAACGACATGCGTCATGTGATGGTCATATCAAAAAAACTAATGCAGCAAAAAATACTCCAAAGATAAATAATTTCTTAGCAAATACAGCGTGTCCAATAGCAGAATCAGCAAAAAAACTGGAAATTATGTTAAGTATGTTTGTTGCAGAACACAACCTACCGTTTTCAGTTTTAGATCATCTAAATAAGGTAATAAAGGAAGGAATAACGGACTCTCAAATCGCCAAAAAATTCGTAATAAATAGGTAAAAGGCTCAAACAATTTTAACAAATTGGACTGGTCCCCTCAATATTAATAACATAACTGCGTTTTGTAAGAAAAACTATTATTCTATTGCACTTGATGAGAGCACTGACTATAGTGTCTCCAAAAACTTGGCTGTAATTATAAGGATTTTTGATGGTCAATGTCGTGATCGTTTTTTAGGGCTAGTGCAAATAAACGACTGCACCGCAAATGGCATTTTTGGTGCAACAATTAAAATGCTTAATGACAATAATATTTCCATAAATAACATGGTTGGTATAACGACTGATAATTGTGCTGTAATGACAGGCTCTGCAAACGGTGTACAGTCAAAATTTAAAGCTCTAGTGTCACATTTATTTGGAAATGGTTGTATATGCCATATTTTGAATTTAGTTTCCGCAGAAGCATCAAGACATTCGATTCCCGACGATATTGACAAATTTGTTAGGGAAATAAATGCCCATTTTTGTAAAAGCTCTAGTCGAAGAGAAGACCTAATACAATTTCAAGAATATTTTGGTACTGATATCCATGTTATTTTAAAATATTGCGCTACAAGGTGGCTATCACGACAGAAAGTTATCAACAGGATCTTAGAGCAATGGGAACCTCTTAATTATTATTTCACACTAAATGATTTTGAGGCTGAATTTAAAATCCGCTTTACAAAATGTTATTTCTGTTTCTTCAATATGTATTAAAAATCGTAAATGCTATTAATTTGGAAATGCAAGCAGAAGACGCACGTATCCATATCTTTTTGGAACGTCTTAAATTTTTATTTTGTCAAATGGGCCGCAATTTTTAAAAAAGAGAAATCTTGGACAAATACGAAATATCAAATATAATCCTTAGCGAAAATCATCTTCCTCTTGAAGAAATATACTGTGGGACAGAAGTTGAAATTTATATTTCCAGAAATAATGGTGAACAATTTCAAGGAAATCGCCAAAAAAATTTACATAAAATTTTGCGAGGTGCTGAGATTAAAAGTAGATTTCGACAACGAAATTTTAAACTGGTTTAGCAAATTTATTCCAGAAAATGTTGTTTCGGGAAGAACGAATAGTATAGTGCCACTTTTAATGAAAATGTTTCCAAACGAATATTCAAATTTTGACTCAATAAATACACAGTTTAGATCCCTAGCGGATTTAGAAGTATTAAAAGATTTGAAAAATGAAAGCATATCCAACTTTTGGGCTAAAGTTTCTGAAATGAAAAATGAACTGAATGAATTAATGTTTCCGGAGCTATCAAGAGTTGTAGGCGGGATACTATCAGTTCCACATTCCTCTGCGAATGTGGAAAGGATTTTTTCTTTCCAAAATATTATTAAAACGAAAGAAAGAAATAGACTTCATGTTCCTACAGTTTCCGCTATTATACAGACAAAAGATTTGCTAAGGTCATCAAATTCTTCGTGTTTTAGTTTTAAAATACCAAAAAATGTGTTATCTAAACCAATTTGATCTCATAAATTTATCGATAGACTTTATATAACTTATTTAACTTGAAGTATGTACTACATATGTTCCTTTATCTTAGTGTAGTTTTTTTATATGTATACTTTTAAAGTATAAATAATACAAATGTTAATTTTATTGTAACAAAACTGAATTTCTTATGTGCAATTTTATGTTATGTTTATGTTTTGTTGTTACTTTTACTTAAAATAAAAAAATTAATATATATAACAATTTTTTTTTGGTACAATTGGGTTTGAAAAAGTACAATTTTATGTGTTTGTGGGTACAATTTTGATTTTCCCATTTTGCAACCCTGGTATGTACTACTTTTTATATATTGTTAGAGAAAATACATACAGACATAAGTATATCAAAATTAAAAAAAAAACAAGTAAGAGAGTTATATTCGACTTTGCTGAATCTTATATACCCTTTACCGAAATACTTGTGTACATGTATTATACAGATACATACATAAGTACATACATTCATATTTGTTTTGTAAAAAATTTATAATTTTTTGTTATAGTGCAATTTTTAGTAAATGACCTCTCAATATTTTTCGACTAAAGAATTTGATTCAAATATTTTATTATAATGCATTCATATTTACTTTCACTCTTATTCCAGTTGTCAACATTGACGTCAAGTCAATACAATACCAAAAAATTGGGGCTTGTTTACTCGCTCTCGAAATGTTCAAAAACGTGCTACCATTTAGTAACCTTAAAATAGTCTTAGTATTGTACCTCCATAGCAAGTAATGGGTGTTTTTTATTGAGGTATAGAACTTTAAGTTGGCATCACTTTTTTAACTGGCGGCCATTTTGTCAGCTGTCAAGTGATTAATATTTAGTTTGGTTTGCCATTTCATCATGAACAGGTTGACAAAAGAACAACGCTTGCAAATCGTGCAAATTTATTTCGAAAAAAATGGTTCAGTTCGCGAAGTTTACCGCAAGCTCCGTCCATTTTATGGTCGACATAATCGTCCATCAGAGCAATTAATTCGGTTAACCATGGATCGTTTTCGCACTACGTTTACTCTATGTGATAATACGCATCCGCAGAGACTTCGAACAGTGCGCACCGAAGAAATAATTGCCGCTGTAGAGCAAAGTGTTGAAGAGGACCCGAATGAATCGATTCGCAACCGGAGACCGGTATAGAGCCATGATAACCGACTATTTTGTTCCCGAATTGGATGGCATGAATGTGGATGAGTTGTGGTTCTAACAAGACGGCGCTACATGCCACACAGCGCACACAATCACAATCGATTTATTGAAGGAAACATTCGATGAGCGGAATGGACCTGTCCATTGGCCACCAAGATCGTGTGATTTGACACCATTGGATTATTTTCTTTGGGGATATGTGAAGTCGCTCGTCTACGCCAACAAACCAGAAACGTTAGGGGACTTGGAAGACAACATTCGTGACGTTATTGCCAACATACGGCCCCATATGCTCGAAAAAGTGATTGAAAATTGGACCTGTAGAATTGGCTTTATTCGAGCCAGCCGCGGCGGCCACATGCCCGAAATCATATTTAAACATTAATGGCATAAAATTATCCTTCCAATAAAGCCAAATTGATGGACATTAAAACGATTTTCTTGTGTTTTATTTTAATTCGAAGTTCTATACCTCTAAAAAAAACACCCTGTACAAGTTGCAGAACTGTTTAGTGTCTTAATTGAAACATACCATTCCATCCATACTCCTAAAGAATATTTTTGACTTTGTTCAGCAGAAAGGAAAGTTTTCATCGAAATGAAAAGGAACATTTTCTTTAATTTATTTTATAGTTATGACTGTTCTTTAACGATAAATTTTATTTCTATTTCCATTTACTAAAAAATTAATAGGAACTTGTCACAAGCTGTAAACGAAAGACTATCGATTTGAAACAAAACAGTGCTGAGAGCACAGTTACAAGCAACATGGCACAAAACTTCGTTTACTTAATAGAGATATCCATATAAAAATTTAACATAGATAAAAAAATTCTTGAGTAAAGATTTTTATATAACATAAAATATGTTTCCAATCCTGGAACCATAATTTTGATTTTTCAGGTTTTTAATATTAATTTATTTCTTTTTAAAATAAATAATATATTTAATTACCAAATAAACATCTAGTTTAATTTAATTAGTTTTATATACAGGAAAAAGTTTAAGTTTTCCAGATCTGTAGCAATGGTTTTTTTTAAATTTTTTATTTCAAACTATTTCCTTCTAAGACATAATGTAAATTTATGGCCTGTTTCTATTTACATAACAAGTCAGTCCTCAGGCAAACAATTGGTACACAGGCGAGTACGTAACAAAATGAGTTTTTATAGTACACCTGTCTAGCTTACGTTATGTTTGGTAGCACCTTTTGTATTTTTAATTTTATTGTTGCCATGATATACAATTTGGTATTTGAGTTAATTTTTTTCCATACTAGAAGCATTACTGAATGGCAGCCCTAGGAGAAAATCATACAAAATATAAAATAGCTGCTTTTAAATTACAATGCAATATTAGTTCAGTTCGTTTATTTTTCAAGCAAAATCGAGTAACTGAAGAAATCCTGATTATTTTTGCTAAAAAGCATTAAAGAATGTTTGGATAAATTAAAAAAACGCTACATCATAGAGTTTTAATTAATAACATCGTGACATAGTGACAACTTTTTTTATTTTTGATATACTACAATTTTTCAAATGCGACGATTTGTAGTTGTACAATACGTTTGACTTTCGCGGCAAAGTCGCCAATCATAATAAGAGATAATGCTTAGTTAACTTGAAAATTACGGATACAAGAAAACTCTGGGGCTTAATATCTTTCAATATAGATATTTGAAAAGTGGAAAAATATATTAGAGACATAAAAAATATATTACATATACATGCATATATGTACATAGAACCGATATATACTCTCTTTTTATATATGCTACAAATCATACAAGAAAATTAATGAAGAATTCTCTTAAAAATAAAATTCGCAAAATAGAAAAGTGTAACCGCTATTTTCGGCAAGCATTTATTCAGTACGAACTAGCAATTACTCAGACTCAAATTACCCTCTATAGATTTTATATAAACGAACGAAATTCAATATAATACAGCGTAGCTCCGTAAAAAGTTTCAAGTACTCGAACAAACCTATTATTACTTTCCTTGAACAAATTTATGTGAACAAAATTTAAAATAAAATTGTGATGAATACATATGGTATACAATGTAAGAATGTTTGGAATTATGCTTGCAGTTTCCATAATGGTTCAATTAGACGATTGTGTGGACATTAGATTTCTTCTTTAACGAATAAAAACCTATTTTAATTTCCACACAAGTACTTTTTTGTGATTGCCTGTATTTGACATTAGATACAATTGGAATTGTTATGTAGAAACAACAAAATAAAAAAGTATTACGTTTTTTACTCAGAAAAAGTTGACACTTGTTTTATGTACCCCAAAGCCAACTTTTGTACTTATATGAACAAAATTTTTGAGTTACTTGTAATGTAAAAACATCCCATTAATTTGTAAGCAAAAAAAAGTTAATTGACCTTGTTAGTTTTATATAAAAAAATAAATTTTCCAACCCTGGAATCATACTTTTATATTTTTCTGACTCATACCTATCTAGTTCTTTAAAGTATTTTTAAAATATGTTTAGGAACAAAGAAAAAGGGAAATGAGGAAAAAATTAGTTTTTAGTTATTTTAATATCCAAAAAAAGTTAAAAATTTCCATCTCTGCAGCTGTTTTTATTTTTCTACTTTTCTATATCAAACTTTACTTTCCATAACATAAAATATAAATAATTTATAAAGAAAAAGAAAAAATTAATTAGCTCCTCTAACTTTTATTATCATAAAAATTGTTAGTTTCCCAACCCTGGTAACCAGATTTTATATTTTTCAGATTTCACACCATTATATTTCTTTTAAGAATATAATATATGTTTAATTTATACAGAAAAAGATAAAATTAGTTTTAGTAGGTTACTCTTATATAACAAAAACAAAGTTAAAGTTTTCCAACTCTGGAAACGTTTTTATAATTTTAACTTATTTTTTTATTTTTAATACCAGTTTTATTCGTACTGAAATATAAAATATGTTTATTGAACAAAAAAATAAAAATTAGTTTTAGCTAGTTACTTTTATATGGCAAAATATCGTTTAAGTTTCCCAGCTCTGAAACCGTTGGCTCGATTTGCTGATTTTCAATACCACTCTAGGTTGGACCACTTCTGATAAACCAGTCCCATACCGAAGTCTCTAGCTTTTCTGGGAGATTCGGAAAACCGATTTCACGAACATGGACGGAAAGACGGACATCGCTTATTAGTCTTCCCGATTCATAAGGATCCAGAATATATATACTTTATGGGTGGCATATTCATATTGTGGAAATTACACACAGAATGACAAACCTACACGCAAAGAAAAGATATGGTTGTATAATGGTTGAGAAAACAATATTATGTTCTCAGAAACAAATGTGGTCGTTGAAAACAATTTATTGTTATTTTAAACATTAATTTTGATACAGTAAGCAAAGTAATGTTTGAATTTAATAATTACATTATTATATTCAAAAAAAGGTGTGATATGGTTAGAGTTTAACAATATAGTTTTGTTAAAAATTTATGACTGCAACATAATTTTTGTTATTATTTAAAAATAATATAATGTAAATAACAATATAATGTTATCCAAAACCATACTATATTAAGTTTAAAAAAATTCTTTTTCAGGAACATATTCTGTCATTTCAGTGTTTTGTTTGTATTGCACGCGTAGTGTTAAATAAGTAAATAAAGTACAAACAAACAAAAGGGTAGATAAATAAAAACATATACATACGTATGTATATATGTTTATCTCTTTATACAGACGTGTCTGTATTTCGAGTATACACACATATGTAAGTATGCGTTTCTATAAATAAATTTAATTTCAACAATATTAATTTATTTTTGATTCGAATTTAACGCACAGCTGTTTTAAACAAAAGATCTAACATTAAATATATGATTAAAAAACAAAATGTTATTATTATATTAAATTATAATGTTGTCGTATTTAACAATGTTATTATAATATAAGAACATGATATGGTGAGTCTCAATTATATTTTAGTCATATCTAACAATAGTGTTGTCATATTTGATAATATTATTATTAACTCAAATAATAATATTATTAAAAGTTTGCTTTCCCATTGACAATAATATGATTAAACTACAACCATATAATTCAATCATAGTATGTTGCTGTTTCATTATGGTTACCTCAACCATATTTTTTCTTTGCGTGTATATATTCCATTTTCCATAATACATAGCATAATAAACGAAATAATAAGCGAAAACTTTGCGATTCTTGCAAACTAAATTTTTACAAAAAACGCTTATGACTTCTTTGAGTAAACATGATACAATTGAATACGAATTGAATACTAATACATACATATGTATGTATTTCCAAACATAGAGTTACCAATTATTGTCTTTTTAATGTCAGTAATTCCGGGAGGGGGGGCAAAATCAAGTTTAGGGGGAAATGCCCCTCCCCCATGAAAACCTGTCTACTCCATTGGCAGCCGGCCTAAATGCGCTAATGGCTGCAAGTAATTGCACTATACCTGCTTGAAAAATCGCACAAAATAATTAAGATTTTGCAGCTGTAGTTCTATATATCGATGGCTTGCGATGAAGAAAAACTAAATTATTTACATGAAGAAATAAATTTTTAAGTCGCCATAAGTCCTTAATTTTGAACTGCAATGTACTAAGATCTTCAAGGAGGATGAATTTATACGTTGTCTGCCAGAAAACGTTAAAAACGTGATTTCGAAGAAAATAGAGATACGCCTTTTTTATATTAAGCCGTCGATATATATGTGTGCATGAAGATGACAGGGGTCCCACTAACTCAAAATTACTCATCTCAACTAAGCACTTTTCCTTTTTGGTATTTTATGAAAAAAAAAACAAAAGATTTTTATTAATTTTGTGTTGCGGTTGTCTTCTCACACAACATTTCAATTCAAAGTTCTCTGCTTATGATTTTAGGAATGTGAATTACAATGGTATTTATAGTTATAAATTATATGTACATACATATATATGTAAGTTTATGAATAAATTGCTTCAAGAAACATATTTTTAAAAAATAATGTGATACTAAGTGCGAGAAAGTATATATGTAAATATAATGAAAATAAACATGCTTGAATTACAATTGAGCCTATCAGCGCAGAAGTGGCGTAACCCACATTGTTTTTTTTGGCGCTGTTTTGATGATAAATACATTATTTACAATACTAAGGGCCATTATTACAACTTAAAGATAGTTAAAAGTAGGATTTTGTCGAACGTATAAAACGCTATTCATTATTATAAATTTAATTTAACTTACAAGGAAGGACACATTTGCCTTTAACTCACTTTATATTAAGCTAAAATTGTACTGAAGGAAAACTTTTTACACGTCCGATAAAATCCTACTTTTAACTAACTTTAAGTTGTAATAATGGCCCTAACTATAATAAAAAAGTAAAGTAAGCCAACTTTTGATTATTCTAATTTTATTTGGGAGCTGAAAATCGGTTTTGCACAGATCATAATATTACAAAGTATTACAAGCAATTAAATAATTAAAAGGAGCAATTGTTTAAAAAACTAGATGTGGGTTACACCACTTCTGTACTGATAGCCTCAATTATTCGTTTATTTAAGGATTTTCGGTGAACTTTACTTGTACGTTCCGGAGAGGGAGGAAGAAAAAAACAATTTCTGGTGGTTCTGCTATAAAATTAAATATTTTAAGCATATTTTTTTTAAACAGAGCATTTATTTTATTGTCTTAATGCGAATACTTTACACAATGCTTGTGTTTTTTTTATTTATTTATATCTTTTTGTAGGTATTGTCACATAACCGGCCTCGTTATACATACATACATATTATTAAACTCTTATATATAGATTCTTAGTTTTATAATTACTTATTTAAAAGCCAATTTAATTTTATGCATTATTACAAAATATTTAACAAAATATTAAGAAAAAAAATGTAAAATGAGGATGAATTTAATTAACAACGGATTTGAAAATTTAAAAATTTCAAATTTCGTCCTCTCGAATTGCGTATTGATGCGACAAAAAACGATGTATAGTATACACGAGTATTTATTATAATTAAGTTTGATTTGTTGTTGCATGTAAAATGATTTAATAAGTTAATAAAACTTTAAAACATAACAAATTAAAATGTATACAAAAAATCATAAGAAATAATATAAAAAAAAATAAAAAAAAACAAATAAGAAAATAAAAATATAATAATTCGCTATGAAATAAACAATTCATTTTGATTTGGTGCTAAATTTGAACCAATTGTTTTCGAACATGAATTGAAAATTTTCAATAAGTTGTAAATAAGTATTTTGAAATAAAAATTCTATACGTATAATTTTTGTTACAGTTTTGAAAAAAAAAATTAATGGATTTATGAATCAGGTATTTGATTGAGTATTTTGCTTGTTTAATAATTTTTGTGGTTGCATTTGATTCTATTTCGTTTTTGTTTTTGAGAAAACTATATTTTACAAGAAAAGGATGTTTTTTTTTAAAGAAAATAATAGTGTTTACGTGGACGACGACGAAGATGCTGTATTTGCACCCACAGGCTGGGGACCTCTGGGCCTTATCATCATGGTAGCCTTTTTCAGTGTATAGTCCCAGCCGCGCCAACGGAACCAAACAATACCCTGACGGGCTGTCAAGTCCTGAGGATCGTGTAAGTAAAGACCATTAAGACCTCTACCGCACGACTTCCACCACCAACCGCCCTTTAAAATGAGTGCAAAAAAATTTAATAAATTGTAAAAAAATTATAAAAAAAAAAATTGTTGTTACGTACCTTGAGCATACTAGCACAGTTTAATGATGATCTATCATTATCTCGATTATATGTAGAGAAGGGACTGTTGTTTGAACCATACCAGGGGTCGTTCAAAGAATCGCCAGCGTTACCTTCGTATCCATCGATTTCCAATTTATAATAATCGGCCTCGGAATGTATTTTAAAATGTGAATACTGAGCATATCTGTTATGAAAAAAAATGTAGTGATGAAAAAATAGAGAACAAAATATCTATAATTTGGATGCAAAATTAAAAAATATACTACAGTGGAATTCGGTTATAATTAGAGATGTAACGATACGCTGTTTTGTCGAGACAAACAAAAAGAAATATCGCCGATACGCATATTGTAAAACATTATTAATTGCTTAATTCACAACCAAGGTTGGAAACCGAAACAAATAACGGTATCGGTATTGATACCGTTACAACTATTTTTTAAATTTCGGTATCGGTATCGGTATCGGTATCGGTATTTTTTTTATTTCAGTATCGGTATTACCGGTACATACCGTTACCGAGTTTATAATACCGGTATACCGATATTACTGCTAAATTTATTAGTTCAGATAGTGGACATAGCAAAAAATCTTTTTTTTTATTAAATTACTTCGAATAGGGAGTATTTTTACATTAACATATAAAAACATTTAAACTTATATGTTTCTATATACGTTTTCATACTTTTATTAAAAATAAAATAATTTATTAAAAAAGTAAAATACGCAAACTGCAGTTGAAACCTTGCATATATAAAGTATACATTTTGGTTAATTTAACAATATGATACAAATAAATACATTACATTGCATGTATATTATATATGAAATACATGTAGAATTGTATATTCGTATTCGAATTCTCGAATATTCGTCCTCGCCAAATTCAGACGAAACGAATATTTAAATATTTCAATTCGAACAATAAACGATATTCTTGTAGCCAATTTAAAAAAAAACAAAAGGAATTTCTTGTACAATTAATATTAAAAAAGTTAAAAAAAGTAATTTTATTCACCTCAAGACAGCTGTCTTTACCTTCAGATATAAAAGTTTACAAAAATTTTCTCCATCATCCTTATCATCGCACTAACCATATATTTGAATTAGACCTATTTTTGTTCTAAATATCAAATTCCAAAATTTTATACGCCACCTTAAGACAAGATATGTTTTTAAATATTTCCAAAAATGAGACATTTTTCAAATTTTAGTTGAACTATAGTGAATTTTAATCAGAAATAATTTCTAAATCGGGCTTAAGTTCAGTAATTTCAATTCTTACTGAACAAAATATTTTTTTAAGTTAATTTTTAATTATTATTTTTCGAACTTAATTTGTTTCTATATTTATGATTTATTTGAACTGGCTAAAGTTCGTATCGCTTTTTTAAGCCAAATTACATGTGATAATTATTAATGAACAAATAACATCAAAGTTAGTTGTAAATATTCTGACAACACATAGTTGAACGTTTTAAATATTGAAGTTTTTTCAAAGATTTATTTGATATTTCGAAGCAAAAATGCACATGACTTAGACCAGAGCTATTCAACTTTTTTGGTTTGCGTACCACAAAACTCACAACCAACAATTCGCGTACCACCAAAAAGATCTTATGTGTATAAACAAGTATGGACTCAATAAATAACCAAACAATTTTAAAATATTTAATCCATTTCATTTATTAATAATAAAAAACAACAAAATTAAAAAGAAATTGTATATCTGGTTCAATGTTTGTTAACTTTAACAAATATAAGATTTTTCTCCAAGTTCAATGTTTTTCGGTATTTATTTTTGATTAAGTTAATTGAAATATATTTTTGAAATTTTATTTTTGGTGGGAATCGGTATACCGGTACGTACCGGTATAGACGTAAACGATATTCTGGATACCGGTATTTTCTAACCGAAATGGATTTCGGTATCGGTATTGATACCGGTATCTAATTTTAGCGGTATTTAAATCGGTATCGGTATTTTTACGATACCGTTTGCCAACCTTGTTCACAACAATTTGAATCGTGTATTTGTGTATCAAATACACTTTTTGTGTTTTAATTGTGAACACCCTCTGTGTAGTGTATTAATGTATTTTGTATTTTTAATGCAAAAAGAACAACAAGTTACATACAAATTCTCATAGAGAGCCTCTCTCTGAATACAACATATTGAAAACATATGAAATAAGAGTGTAACAAGTGTATTTAATTTTTATATGAAAATTTCATACAACAAATGTTACACTCTTGTGTTTCATATAATAATACAATCGATACAGAGATAAAAGAAGTTTTGTGAATTAAGCAAATATTTAAAATTAATATTTGAATTCATTATGAAATTAACAAAAAACAAATTATTTTTTAAAATACATACATCATTTAGCATTGAGAGAACATTTCACTACTATGGTGCAAAGCAAAACAAACGAAACATTTAATTTTTCTGCTTAGACTTTATGTTCTGCTTTTAATATGTTATTTCTCTTATTTTTTATGCAAAAAAGTGGTTGAAAATTTAATTGTTTGTTCAAAACAGCTCTAAAAAATTTAAGAAGTATCGCCGTATCGACAGTAAAATATCGCCGATATCGATACATCGGCAAAACAGAAATATTGCCGATATATCGGAATCGGTATTCGTTACATCCATATTTATAATGAACACCGTAGGAGAAGAAAGTTTTGTTAATTGTGGGTGAAGTTCGTAATAGCTGGATTAACAATAAATTTTTCTTGAAATAAGAATTTGTAATTTCACAAGAATATAAAAATGTTTAATTTCCAAATTTCGGAGAACTTTTGTTTTAACAACAACTGAATTGAAATGAGGATTGGATAAATGGTTTATAATCAAGCGATCCTTAAGTCCAAAATTTATCCGAAAAAAAGCGTAAAATGTTGGCAGATTTTAATGTGTTCGAAAATTCTAAATTTAAAAAGAAGCATAAACTTTTAACAGTCTGCTATACAAAATAAGGCGTTCTATAACTTTTATGAATTTTTCTTGGCAAGACAAGCATCTCAATAAAAAGTCAAATTATATTATTACGAAAATTTTCCACTTATTTAAAATTTCATTTCAACTCATCCCTTACCTTTTATTCCCTTCGAAATCTTCCAACTCCACTCGCAGAATATAATCCTCATTATTTGTAAGCATATAGATGTTTTCATTACCCAGCCAGAATTCTTTACCCGGATCACCGAAACCATTTTTATAATCTGCCCAATCACGGTTGAAGTTCTCACGAGGTTCACCAAAATCATCACGTCTTTGTATGACCTACATTTTCGCAAAAGGGTTATTAAAAAAGAAGAGAAAATATTTTATTATATATTTTTTCAAACAAAAACATAACATCCAGAGTCTCAGGCAGGAATCGAACCTGCGACCTTACAACTATTAGACTACTTTGCTGCCTACGAGCCAAAAAGGCACTCATCTTTATACTATAAAATTAATTAACTTACCGTCCAACCGCCATCTGATACTTCTTGCTCGCAAAATACCTTCAAGAACCAGTAGGTAGTGCCACGAATTTGTAAATAGAAAACTCCCGACTGTTTCATACCAGCGTTTAATAAATCAACGCAAGAGAAGCCCTGAGAGGTGAAAAAAACGATTAGTAAGGATTCTTTTCTTAAAAAAGAGCAGGCTATATCAGAATTTTTCTCGGTACTGACAGAAAAAATATTTCTCTGTTTTAAAATGAGCGAGACCAAATTTTGATATAAGAAATGCGTCCTAGAATGGGATTAGCAACATTTATATTTTTTTGTATTTTTTTTTTGTCTAAGAGAGCATTAGACTTGTATCGAACTCTTTCAGTAGTTCGTTTTTGGCAAAAACCAATGATCAAACCCATTTAAATTACATGTCAAAAACACGAGCTACTGAAAGAGTTCAATACAAGTCTAGAGAGCACACACTTAGGGGAAAAACGTGCTAAGATTTTACACTCGACATCAAATAATTTCAATCCTAATAGTCTGTTAAGCCTGGTACTCTGTTCACAATTTCGTGCGAAATGCTGTCAAACTACATGTAAAAGTATTTGGTATGAAATACTTGGAAAATAAATTTGAAAAAGTATTACTCTGTTCTTATTGCGAAAAACACGTAAAATCTATCTGGCAGCATGTTTTTTTCCACGCAAAACGAGCAGTACTTTTTTCGCACGGAATTTTAACAATGTTGCATACTTTCAAGCAATAAAAGCGAGAAATTTATAAAAAAACGCGAGCTGGGTTACACTTAGTACATGCCTAATTTTTTACATGAAATGTTAGGTACAGACTTAGCAACCAGTAATGCCAACTTTTTTGGCTCTAAGAGCACATTAAAATTTAAAACAAGCACTAAAAAGCGTAATTTTGATAACTAAAAAGCGTAAAAAGCACTAATGTTTAATATTTGCTAATCTATTGTCTATTTAATGAAATATATCAGACGAAAGAGGTATGCTTTACACTGAAAAAATAAATACACCAAGTTTTTACTGAATTAATTTTAGAGATACACTAAAGTACTACTTAGTGCTTTTTCTCAGTTTGGCGTTTTGAGTCTTCAAAAAGCACTAAAAATAGTGCCAAAAGCACCAAGTTGGCATTGCTGTTGGCAACGTGTGTATGCAACTAGGCAGATTTCATTGTCGGCATTGTTTATGGTTGCGTTCGAAGTTGCATTCGAATTTTCGAAAATATCAAAATCTTTTGATGTTTATAGGTTGCATTGTAGGTTGCAGTGTCTGTTTCAAAATATTCAAAAACGTGTTGCGTAAGCAAGTTGCAAACTCTGTAACTATAAAAAGAATGAATGTTGCTGAAAATTTTTCACAACTTTGAACAGAGTACCAGTAGTGCGATTCAATAAATTTTAACGATCTAACAATCGTAATTTTTTTTCTATACATTTTGTCGCATAAAATAACGATTATGTGGTTCTAAAAATTATTTTTAATGATACGATTATCGTTAAAAAAAGTTAGTGAATCGCATTACAGGGGTCTAATTATCGCTTTCGGTAACGAGCTGATTCGATCACGTTTTTTCAATTTGAGATTATGGTATTAGATATCGTACCATATTATTACATTGTACGATAGCGAATGCCATAATCTCAAACTGAAAAACGGTGATCGAATCAGCTCGTTATCGAAAACGACAATTAGAACCCAGGCTTTTAATGCAAAAATTCTTGATTCAACAATAAAATTTAATTTTTTTTTTAAGATAGCATTTAAGATGGTAACCTTGAATAAAATTTTATTTTAAGATCGAATTCAAGAATTTTTTCTTAATAAAAATCTTAAGGTAAGATCATGTTCTTAAAAATTTAGGAATATAATCTTAAAAATAAGATTACGTTCTTGATTTTAAGAATGCGTTCTTCATTTTTTAGAATTCATTCTATAAATTAAAAATTTATGCTTAATTTTGAGAACGTCAATCTCACTGACTAAATTTCAAAATTGAAATTTGAAAATTTCTACAATATAAATTCCAGAATTTTCTTCTTAAATTTAGATCGTTATTTTTCTTTAGTGTACCCAAGTACATTTCCCCTTTCCCCCCACAAAAAGAAATGTGCCGATGTACTAGTGACATATACTTGCCTTAACATCCTTTAATGCCAATATATCCGTGGTGAATGTTGTATTCACCACCGAAGGTTTGTTCTTAACACTTGGGAAAATGATGCCACCTTTACGGGAAATTGGTTTTGTTGAAGCTGCCGATGAAGAGGAGGAGGAAGATGATGATGAGCTGCTGCTTGACGACGTTGCGGTCGACGATGATGTTGAAGTAAAGGTGTTGGAGGAAGTAGTTTGATTAGAATTAACGGCTGCAGCAATTGTGGTGGGTGTTGTTGGTATGGTAGAAGAAGAATATGTGCCAGTGACAGAGTTGGCCAACACTACAGTGGGGGGAGTAGTATTCGGTGTTGAGGAGGATGAAGAAGAGTAGGAATTTGGATTTTTTGTGGTGGGTGAAGGAGAAGAAATTGTAGATGGTGTTGGTGTTGCTACTAACGAAGCAGTTGAGGGTGTTGTTTGAAAAGTTGATGTTGTCGGAAATGTACTACTACTTTGTGCGGTGTAGTCATCAATGACGGAGTATCTGTGGCATAATAGTTTTCAGTTATTTGATTTTTGTTTTGTTTGTTTATAGGTTTAACAAAAAAAAAATGTTAGTGTTATGAGGGAAAATGAAAATTAGTTTCTTTTTTTTTGCTACTGTGTGATTATGATTTTTAATAGATTTAAAGAGAAAAAGCTTAAGTAATTTAAGAGTTATTTATTAAGCTTTTTCCAATTTTACCTTTAGAATTATCGAATTAATTTTTGAATGCGATTTTTGTACTAACCTATTGGGATCATATTCTACCAAACGATCTATGGTTGGATCCATTAAAAGTTCAGCTGGCACTGGCCTTTGCGCTAATATCTGTACATCATCTTCCTGCTTCTTCAAGCGCTTTTCGACCATGTCCAAATTGTTGATAATCAAATTAGTTTTCGTTTTCAAATCTTGATGAATCTCCCCAATAGCTCTTTCCTGTCTTTGCGTTTGCGTCAGCAAGGCATCCGATTTCGGCAACAAGTGATCAACTGAGGATTTTGTGCCCACAACAACATCCCAAACTTCGTCCATTTTCTCAGATACCGAGACCATGGGACGTATTTGTTTGACCAATGCATCTATTTTACTAGATTTTATGAGAGGCAAAGCTGTAGTTGTGGCATTAATGTTATTATACTGCTCATGATGATCGACCACAGCTTCGTGTATATCACCCACCATGCGCAGCATACGGCCAACATTTTCCGAAACTATATTTATATGGAATTGTAGCTTTTTGTCTATGTTATCCGTAGTATCTCTAAGTTCACTCAACTCGCTAGAGACATGAGACATGACTTCAGCATTCATTGCCTTGGTGATTTCAATGACATTCATGCTGATTGGCTTCTTTTCGCTGGCCTCAGCATTAAACTCATCCACTTGCAAAAGATTGTTGTCGATTTGATTTTTCAAAAGTTCCAGTTTTGAATCAATATCACTGACCTTTTGGTCCAGCAATACCAAACGATTGTCCAGCTGTTGTGTGGATGAGGCAGAGGAAGTACGAGGAGAACGTCCGGTGGCTGCACGATTTTCGGTACCAATTATATGACCTGTCTCAATTATATCATTCGATATTTTCGTATCCAAGGATCTTAGCTTCGAAATTACCGAATCAGTTTTAATTAAATTATCTGAGACGCGATTATCCAAGATTTCCATACGTTTCATCATGTGTTCAACAGACTTATCCAGGTTATCAATACGCTTCAATTTACCCTCCAACGTATTGATAATTACTTCGAATATATTTAGCAATTGTTGTTCTCTGTAAAATAAATTTAGCACAAATAAAGTATGAAAATAATTTGTTGTAGTTCTTTTCAAATATAAATCTTATTTTTTTTCTTGCTGAAATAAACAAAAAAAAATAAATAATCGTGCTTAAATTAACCCAGTTTAATGGTGCATAACAGAACTAGATATTTCTCTCTTGGAAATAAATAAATAAATATGTTGTGTTGCCACTTTTAAAAAGTGTTGCATGTAGTACGAATTTACGTGGTTGTTACTGTTGCAATCATATTATCTGTCACAACAATACATCAGTTACCAATCAATCTGTAATTGATTGATATTTTGTTAAATTAAATTGAAAAATACGTGATTGGAATGGTCAAATTTATGGCCGATAAGTTCGATAAGTTTCTTAAGGTTTTATTTTTGTTTTGCTTTTTTTAAGTAATCAAAATTAAATTTTTGTATTCCACTAAATTTAATTTGTATTTATTTCGAATCAAATCGCAGATAAAAAAGTTACTAATAGGATAATTGAAACCAAACAATACCGTGTCTGAAGTGGATCTAAAAATTGCTTTTGAGCTCGCGACTTTGGTATGTGATAAGTAGGGAAAGGATTTTCATGTAAATAGATGTTTTCTGTCGTTGGTCGTAGATCAACGTAAATAAAATATATTTGCGAATCAACAAATTTGGGACAAAATGGCATCGATTTGTTAATGCATATTTCTGCATATTTTATAGTAAATACATATTTTTGCATATTTGATTATAAATGTATATTTTTAACATATTTTTTAGTTTTTTCATGCTATAAAACTAATTTTGCTATTTTTTTTGCTATTTTTAAAGTATGTAAGAGTTGCAGTTTTTATGACTGTGTAAGAACAAAAAGAGAAGAAAACGAGAAAAATTTACTCCTTCAAATTATTTGAAAAGTTAAATACCTTGAATTAAGTCAAGGCTACCAATACCATTGAAAATTAAAAAAAAAACAAGAGCAATTGTATAATACCCCTTTTAAACCGCATTAATTTCATGTCGATATAAAGTGTGTTTCTAAGGCCCCTTGCGTGTTTCAGCCTTTAATGAAAGTTATGCAAATATACGGTACGGATACTTGGGACTTGGCTGTCGGATACTATCGGCCCTATGTATAAGCAAAAATTGGCATGAAGTTAGCATAAGTGGCGAAATTGAACTTGATCTAAAAGAGTTTTACGATGAAACTTCACATTAAAAATTATGCTAGGACTTAGAGGTTGGTTAAAATTAGGTAATGCTACCGTTTTTAATGTCAAATTGTCTAGGGGAACTCGTTAACACCTAATTCAATTTCGTCACTTATGCTAGCTTCATGCCAATTTTTGCTTATACATAGGGCCGTATATTTCTATTAATAAAATTAAAGAGATTTTAGTCAAAAAAGTTTTCTTCCTTTGCAAAAAAATAACGTCTGCTGGAAGTGTACGTTACAACAAAACCTTCACACAAAAACTGGTTTTAAGGTACACTTGAAGGACACGTTATTTTTTTGCATATGGGGCAAGTTTTTTTACTTTAAAATTTCTTTAATTTAATTGATAGAAATATAGTATCCGACAGACTTCTGCCTAAATTGATATTTGTGCACACATAATATTGTTTTCATGTTCACACTATATTCCAATTAGAGGCTTTCGTTACTTTAACACCTCAGGTTGAACTGCATAGTGTTTTTTTAGAGGTATAGAACTTCGAATTGAAATAAAACACAAGAAAATCGTTTTAATGTCCATCAATTTGACTTTATTGGAAGGATAATTTTATGCCATTAATGTTTAAATATGATTTCGGGCATGTGGCCGCCGCGGCTGGCTCGAATAAAGCCAATTCTACAGGTCCAATTTTCAACCACTTTTTCGAGCATATGGGGCCGTATGTTGGCAATAACGCCACGAATGTTGGCTTCCAAGTCCCCTAACGTTTCTGGTTTGTTGGCGTAGACGAGCGACTTCACATATCCCCAAAGAAAATAATCCAATGGTGTCAAATCACACGATCTTGGTGGCCAATTGACAGGTCCATTCCGCGAAATTATGCGCTCATCGAATGTTTCCTTCAATAAATCGATTGTGACGTGCGCTGTGTGGTATGTAGCGCCGTCTTGTTGGAACCACAACTCATCTACATTCGTGACATCCAATTCGGGAACAAAAGTTGATGGACAAAGCTCCAATTGCTGTGCACGGTGGCGAATCGATTCATTTGGGTCCTCTTCAACACTTTGCTCTACAGCGGCAATTGTTTCTTCGGTGCGCACTGTTCGACGTCTCTGCGGATGCGTATTATCACAAAGAGTAAACGTAGTGCGAAAACGATCCATGGTTAACCGAATTAATTGCTCTGATGGACGATTATGTCGACCATAAAATGGACGGAGCTTGCGGTAAACTTCGCGAACTCAACCATTATTTTCGAAATAAATTTGCACGATTTGCAAGCGTTGTTCTTTTGTCTACCTGTTCATGATGAAATGGCAAACCAAACAAAATGGCCGCCAGTTAAAAAAGTGATGCCAGCTTAAAGTTCTATACCTCAATAAAAAACACCCAATAATTAAAGATGCTTTAAAAAATTATTTAAAATATAACAAATTGTATTAATATACATAAGTAGTTCTAACAACGAAAACATAAAAACTGAATATTACACAAAAACAAAATAGCAGCATTTCAATGCGCACCAATAACTGAATTTTTATTATATAAAAGTTTTTTCAGAAAAAATCTTCAAAGATTTACCTTTGGCAATTTAAAGAAAAATTATTTATTCATTCATGTATGTAAATAAAAGTTTGACTGAACTTAATTTTGTATTCCATATAATTTGACAAAATATTTGTTAAGAAAGCATTGAAGCTGAGATTTTTATGGTTTTGAAGCTTTTAATGACAAAATGTTTTTTAGAAAACAATGAAGCTCATTTTTTTAAGTTTTTAATGTTTTTAAATGTTGAAAAAAAGTTCATAAATGCATATTTTATTAGTTTTAAATACATATTTTTATATTTTTACTGCATATTTTATGTACATAAGACATGATTTTAAATGCATGAAAATCCTTTCACTAGTGATAAGACTGATAATGCTTGGCATTAACCCTTAAAAGCATACCGTACCATATATGGTAAATTATGTACTTATTTTATACAAAAACCTCTAAGCAAATCTAACTGGCACTCAATAAAGAACACTTAAAAACAAAGAATGCTGTATAAGTGTTCTTTAAAATGCCGTTTAAGTTTGTTTATAATTTGTTTTTATGATCAGCAATCTGTCAAAGTGATCGTATGAAATTTTTGAAACAAATTTCAAAAGTGAACAAATAACACTGTTTGACAAAAATTAATGAAATCAAAATACCTGAAACTTATTACTATTTTTCTGGTAGAAATTGTTGAGCATAGCAAGAACCTGTATTTAAAATTTTGCAAGCACGCCGAAAATCATAAGTTACTCGTAAAAAAACGGGCTTTTCGTGCCCGTAGGCACTTATCAACCTCTAACTAAGTTGAATATAACCCGAATTTAAATTTATAAATGGATATAAAGAAAAGAATAAGACCTTTCGAACCATATATTATTTATTTCAGTAAGCTTCAGGTACATGTGTGATTGGTGTATGTGAAAAATTTGACTTTCAAGGAAACAAGTTTGACGACCACCGTTCTACCAATTTCATACTTTTTCTTGATATACGGCTATTAAATTCATCACTTTGAAAGCTTAACTACACAGAAAGCGCATAAATAGAACGTGAAAAACATAATGCAGGAAGTTTTTTTTTAACAAAAAGTCTTCTAATAAATTATTTAATAGCTCCTCAGTAAATTTCTAAGGCAGCTTTTAGCAAAAACCTCCGAATTAATCTTAATTAATTATATTTTATAAGTAAAGTCATAAACAGTATGGTTCCAGTAGAAAAAATAAGGCCTAAAAACGAATCCAAAGTACACTCAAAATATTCTATGCTTAAAAATATGAAATTTTTTTCGTAATTTAATTTTTGTACAATAAATGAAAATTTTGTACATTTTACAAAAATATTTGTGGCTTGTGCAGGAAACGGGATTTTGTAATTTTACGAGTTTCGTCAAGTTACAAAAATTATTTCGTACAATTATTTTCGTATATAGTAGCATATTTTTCGTTTATTTTATTGAATTTAGGAAAAAATAAAAAATATTTATAAAATTTAAAATTTTCGTAAAATAAAATAATTTTGTTTTGTTATTATTTTCTTTGCAGTACAAAATTATTCACAGAAAAAATTATTCTTGAATTTTTTTCAATTAAGTTATTGCTTAGAAAAAATAATATTTTTTATTAATATTTTAATTGAATATATGTTTATTTTAATTGAATTTACTGCTCTATCAAAAAAGTGTTATCAACAGAGTATAACTCAGAATAGTATGATATGGCTAACAATTATTGTATGTAAATATTATAATTTTTCTTTTTATGTGTAAAAATCGATCTGTTTTTTATAGTATGCCACATTGTTTTGAAAAAATATTTTCAATTAAATTACCCAATTAATCTTTTAATTGGTTTTGAACTAAAAAACTAAAAAACTACTCAGCTTATATATTTTTTTTGATTCATAGTAATTTTGACATGCGTGGAATAAAAATAAAATATTAAAAAAAAACAGAAATTCATTTTGTTCCCTTATTCCAAAGTCGTCGTCCATACAGTGAAACATTTGCTGCAAAACATTTGAGTTTGTTGACGAGAGGGGAAAGAGCAATGGCAAAGGGTACTTTGTTTCATGTACACGAAGTTCTTGTTAAGTACGTCATTCTCGCCTCATTCTTATGAAAAATATATGAGAAAATGTATTAACCTGCAAAACAAAAACTTCACAATGTGGACACGAATGCACTTTCAAAAGAGAAAACAAAAATGTTTTGCAGCAAATGTTTCAATGTATGGACGACGACTTAACAATCAGATCATAATAAGAAATACAAGCTTATAGAGTCCATAGAGTCTATAATATAGACCAAATGTGAATGTGAACTAAGATTAGTATATTGCCGATATTTGGGGTCCGATGCAAATGGTCTTGCGCAAGTATGTATGTATGTATGTATATGTAGTATATGGAAAATATTGTAGCCTTTCTTTAAAATCCAATCACAAAATACACACACAATTCAAAGTACGGCTACGATATCATACATTTACCTTTACGCAAGACTCTCAAACAACGAATATGGCCATTGTACTTTTGTGCACCATTCGAAATTCAACCCAGTTAGGTTTTTCGTACAATACACAAATACTTAAATTTTTTATACATATTTACATAACATAATTTTTTAAAAATTTTTTTATACTATTTGATTTTTTCTATATGTTAATTACTATTTTAATAGAATCTTTAAAAAATTTTAAGTAGGTTTTTAATTCAATTTTAAAAACATTTCAATTAATTTTTTAATTAAATATTTAAAAATATCTCAATTAAATTTTAATTGATTCTTTAAAATTATCTCAATTAAATTTTAATTGATTCTTTAAAAAACTATCAATTAAATTTTTAGTTAATATAATATTTTTTTAATTGAAAAAATCAAAAAAAAAAAATTCAATTAAAATGGATGAGTTAATACTACAATTTCCGTGATTGGTTGAAAACTAATTAATTTTTTAACTGAATCTTTGTTTTTTTTTAATTGAATCTTGTTTTTACTTTTTTCTGTGTTCTTAAATTTACACAAGTTTCTTGAAATTTACGAACAAATTTTGAAATATAAAAATAAAAACTGTTGTTTTATTTTATTTCTTAATATTTCCTTATTTATGTATTCTCTAGTCCTTGTATATATTTTATAAAAAAATTTAACAAATTAAGGGAAAAATGCTATCTTGAATATCCCGTGAAATCGCTATCAGTCCACGTAAATGTAAAAAAGGGAAGAATATTTGTAAAGCTTAAAAATTAATTAAAAATCGGACAAATTTAAGTTTAATATTTTTTATTCACATAAATTTTAGGTTCTAAATGAAATTTATTACTTTAGAGTTATAATCATGGATGTGCTTGTGTTAATTAGCTATTTTTTCATTAAGTATACCACCGTCAAATTTACTGTCTGTGAATCAAAGAGAAAATGTGTTGTAGGGAATTATTGTTAACAATCGTAAGCTTTACTTCCTAATTTTGTTCTGAAAATAAATATTTATAACTTTTAATATATAATTCTAAGAAAAATATTGGAATTCGATGTAATAATCCAGTTCGCCTGCCTGCAAAACTAAAGTGAACAAAAACAAGGGAAAAGTGACAAAATTCATGTGAAAAATATTATTCATGATAGCGGGAATCAAAAAAGAAAAAACATTTCTAGGAAAAAATTTTCGAGAAAAAAATTTTTACTATACGGGTGATAAAGTTTCTCTGGTTTGTATTAAATTCAGGTACGGACTACAATTATTGGCACCAAGAAATATTGACCCAACTATTGGCACCCTCTGCTTGCATAGCAATAGCAAAGCGTCCGTTAAAGTCCCGTTGTAGGTTAAATAGTTTTTTATTCTTTGTTTTGTTTTCTTGTTTCTTATTCATTATTGTTTAACTTTAAATGGCTCAGTTGCTTGTAATCGTTCGTTTGAGAAAGCTGTTTTTGAAGAACTTTGGTTTGAAGTTTGAAGTATTGATTTCAATAGTGAGGTGAAGTTTGGTAAGTACCATTATTTTTGTATTTATTGATTTTTCAATGAAGTTTTATGATTACTTTACTAAATATACGTCAAACCTAAATAATTTCACCTTAAAATATGAGTTTTTTACGATAAATTGTTGTAAAACGTGAGTGCCAACAATTGGTTCCAAATAACTTTAAATTCAATTATTGGCAGGGGGTGCCAATAATTGAATTTGTAATTACTACAATAATTGGCCCTGCCAATAATTGTACCTTTTTTGAGTGCCAATTATAGAATTTAATATATTTTCAGAATATTGTTAAGTTTTTGTTAAATCAAAAATACATCCATAGTGTATTAAAGTGTAAATAATAAAATAAAATTGATTTCAAATTAAATTTTCGTTCTTTATTTCCCTTCGAAAATAGAATATGGCTTAAGTATTGTTAACACTTTTTAACTCCCATGGTGCCAATTATTAATTTTTTGGTATGCCAATAATTATGGTCTCATGCCAATAATTATACTTTTTCAAGTGTCAATAATTGTAGTCGAGTGCCAATAATTATATACATAAATGTGCCAATAGTTGTAGTGCAGTGCCAATAATTGTAGTTTTTAAAAGGCTTATTTTATTTTAATTTTAAAAAATTACACATAAATCATATAAATTTTTCATAAATGTGATCTTATAGAAAACATATCCAAAAATAAAAAAAAAATCCGCCAAAAAATTTCTCTACAAACCAAGGTAAATGATACATGTTCAAACTCAAAAATTCCTTATGGGTGCCAATAATTGTAGTGCGTACGCTACTTATATTAGAAAAGGAATATTTAGTAATGAGTATGTGTATAAAAAGTGTAAGAATAAAAACTTATATTTAATCATTCAAGTAATAGAATTTCAGAACGTTAAAGCATTCAATGAAGAGTCGTTTAAACGAAATCTTATTTTTGTGCAGAAGTTACCAGCGACAGAAAACACTCTTTCGCTTTCATTTGAAGAGGGATTTATTGTGTTATTGCATTGTGAAGCAATAATATGTTGGTTGTTCGTTTTTTTATAGAGTATAAATTCTTGTCAAAGTAAATTAAAATTATCGCCATCTGTCAGATTACAATTCTTCCTGAATTGGAATAATTTTCTTAAAATTTTAAAATTTTCTTACGTTTCATTATTACAGAAGGCTTAGTAATGTATAAAGGTCTTCAATGTAAATTACATTTGTTTTATTATTAAACAATATAATAATGTTAAAGTAAAACGTAAAACCGACGGTTTTTTGCGTTGCGTTCGTCCCAGTTGTGTTCCCAGTTTGATTTATGAATTTCAGTGCACAATATGTATGAATGTATGTATGTATGTGTATGTGATGTATGAGGAATACACCGGTTGTAAAAATTCCCCTAATTATTGCAACCTTCTAAAAAATTATTTTTCAAATGTAAAATATATTTTTTTAAAGATTCTTATATTGGCGTTATTCGATGTTTGATGCAAATGGTCTTGCCTGAGTGCAAATGCAAAATATCATAGCTTTTTTTTTAAATTCAACAATAAAATACACACGCAATCCAAAGAAAAGCTACGATATTTTCCATTTACACTTCAACAAGACATTTTGCATCAAAAACTGAATGCCGCCATTCTAAAGATTTTAATTTTATACAAAATTTCGTATATAATACAAAATTGCGTTTCATTATTTACGAATTTATTTTGTAATATAAACATTTGCTTAATTCACAAAAACTCTTGTATCTCTGTATCGATTGTATTATCATATTAAATACAAGAGTGTAACATTTGTTGAATGAAATTTTCATATAAAAATGAAATACACTATTACACTTTTATTTTATATGTTTTTAAAATATTGTATTCAGAGAGAGGTTCTCTGAGAGAATTCGTATGTAGCTTGTTCTTCTTTTTTTCATTAAAAATACAAAATTCATTAATACACTACACAGAGACAGTGTTGCCAGAATTTCTAAGGCTAAAATATGCAAAATTTAAAAAACTTTCACGAAAAAATCTTCAAAATCTGCATTTTATTTTTAAAATCTTCAAAGCAATTTTTAAAACAACTTTTCTTATATTTTATTCAAAAAATTTACATAGGTAGAGATGTACATGTGTAACATGAATACTTTTTCATTAACCCATATTTATAAGATTTAAACTCGTCTTAAAATGTATTTTATTTACATTTTTTAGAAAAAATTTTCTTAAAATAAAGTTCAATCACATTTTATTTTTTATGAATATAAACCTTTAGTGCTCGAAGAAAGTGAATTTCGTTTCTGCTTAAGAAACTCATCAGCAGCCTTCAACCAGAATTTTTTTAAATATGGTAAAAAATTTCATGTTTATAGAACGACTATCAATATGTTATTAAGAATTATGTACACAAACATAATGGGTAATATTTATAAAATTTATTTTGGCTTACAAAATGGTTAACAAACAAATTTCCATACAAAGTTTGTTTAATAAACCTTTTGTAAAAGAATCAAGCAAAAATCTTTACAGGCTAACATCTTCGATTTTGAATCCACTATTATTTTCTCATAACTTTTTTTACAATGAGATGCCAAATTAGTTGAAGTCTGCTGATGAGTATAGTGACTTTTCCACACGCAAAGTTTTCTTTGCAAAGTCTTGAGTTTGTTGAAGAAAAAAGAATATAGAATAAGATATATTTTTTCTTCTCTCCTACATACAAACTCAAGCCATTGCAAAGTAGCCTTTGCGTGTGGAAAACCCGTCTTTCTTTAGGAGAAACGAAATGCATACAACCAAGAAACAAATATAAATTATTTATAGTTATGTGGAAAATATATAAAATTAATGAGAAAAGAAATCGGATATAAAAAATTATACAAAAAATTAATTTAATTTGTTGCATAAATATCAAAAAGGAGTTCGAAGTTTTGTTTTATTCAAGTTTACTTGATTGAAAATCCTTTCCACATTCGCAAATGAATGTGGTAAAGACATTACATTTTGACCAAACTTAGGGCTGCAAAATCGTAATCTAAATATTGTTTTATATCAGATATTCTATTCCAGAAGCTTGCCAAAGTTACTTCTTCTTTTTCTTTAATGATGTCTTCTAAGTTAAAAAATTTTAACTCCATAAACTTTAAGTCCTTCACACATAAAAAAAACAAAAAGTAGTAGCAGTAATAGGAAAAATTTAAAAAAAATGCACTATAATTGTACTTGAAAAATCTGCGTTTTTAGGCCAAAAATCTTCAAATCTGGATTTCATCTTTTTGGAAGGTAAAAATCTGCAAAATCCCGATAAATATGCATTTCTGGCAACAGTGCACAGAGGGTGTTCACAATTAAAACACAAAAAGTGTATTTGATACACAAATACATGATAAGGATTATTGTGAATTAAGCAATTGTGTTTCGTAAATTTACAAAAAAATATTTGTAAAAATACAAAATTTGGTTATTTGCAGACAAATAGTATTTTGTAAAATAAACAAATATTATTTGTACCATTTACGTAGCATTTCGTACCGTAAAAGCAACGAATATTTTCGTAAAATGAATCACATTTTTCGGTTATTTTATCTATGAAATATTTTGAGTGTATCTATATATGTAATTCTACCCTACAAACATTTGGAAGATATCTTACCCAGAAGAAAATAATACAATATCTTTTTTTTATGATTTAGAAGAAAATCATCAAAGCAATACTTTTTTAATATTAAAATATTTTCATTCTGGTGAAACTTTTTGAATAAACAGTTCAAAATGCATTGACTATTTATTTTTTCCTTTAACAAGGTATTTTGTGTTATTGTGCATTTTTCAGCCTGGCGTTTTATCACATGCGCAATAAATTTATAATATCAATATGTTTTTGACTAGAAGATAAAAAAAATTTAATTTAAAATAACAATCAGAAAATTTTCAAAATATTATGTCAGGAAATTTCTTTTTATACTAAACATATGATGGCTCCCGCGATGATAAATTTAATTTAGTTGATCATAAAAAATTGCTTTAAATTTAAATTAATGGTAGTATTATTTATACATAGATATACACATACATACATACATATGTATATTTATATGTATATGTATGTATATTTTTTTTCTTCCTTCAGATAATTTAGAAAAATTCTAAAATTTTACTTTAGAAGATAATCTATCGTTAAAAATAATTTATCTTCCTAAAGATAATCTGGCAATATCATAAAAAATTCTATTAGATGATTATCTAGCAATATCACAATTTTATCTTCTAGAATTATTGCATTCGTATTTCTGCGAAGTATCTTCCTGGCCGCACAAACTCTCCCGAAGGGGGAATCTTCCGCAATACGAATATGATTGTTGCCGCAACAATATTTTTCTTCCAAGCAATACGATTTCGTATCATTTTCGTATTACTTTGCTTGTAGGGTACTGTACGTGTGTTATAACTGAACTCCTCCTAACGGCTGGACCAATTTCAATGAATTTTTTTGTGTGCGTTTGGGTGGCACTCTGGATGGTTTAAATTCAAATCAGCCCGGCAGATGGCACTTCATTCGGTATCTAGGTTATTTATCTACAATGCAACTAAACGGCTGGATCGATATGTATATAAGTATATATATATTTTTTTTTGAGTACTCATTGTTATTCTCTGGTCTGCATGGCAATTAACAGAAGCCCCATAAACGCAATACGTTTTCCTTCTTATTCACTTTGTTACAGGCAAAAGCTGCTCGTCTCCATCATTGTGATGACAACAGGAAGCCGAACGACTTTGCAAAAATTTTGCCATTCTAGAGCCAAAACTAAATAAATGTTAGTTAGTACAAGGTATCTAGAAAGAACGTTTATACATATTTGACTAGCTTACTGCGTATGTTGAGCGGTAGCTTGACTTTTGGGAATTCAGTGATTATGGAGCATTTCCAGGGCTCGCTTTTCTTCTTGGGGAGAATTTAAAAAAAATCTATTTAAGGAAGTGTAGCGCAAAGAAGATTCTTTAATATTAGACGAAAACATAGAAAAGTTAATCGTCATTTTCGTGATGATCCCAATAATTTAATTGTTAGGCACTGAATTGTTTATATAAAGAACTTTTGTTCGACTTTTCCAGCACGCACCCCTGATTGAACCCCTACGTCCCCATAGCGTTATCGCAAATCTCAAGTTTAAGCCATTAAACCGACGGACTTAGGAATATTAAATATTTATACATTTTATGAAAAACCACCATCAGAACTTTTGGGCTCTGCAAGCATGTTTTTTGTTTTTTTTTATAGTGAATTCATTAATCATTTTATCGTTAACAAACTAATTTATTAACAAATTCGCAATTTGTCAAACTAAAGTGTTTGGAGAGCTAAAATACGAGTATACCTCTGTGCATACACATTCATTAGCACTTCACTTGCATGGGAAAGTGTTAATTTGCGTGAGTGAGGAATTTTTGGTATGTTGGTTTGCTGGCTGGCCCAAGCCATGTGGCCAAAGCAAAATATTTTATACAAAGTAGCAAATTATTAATGCAACGTGTAAATTATTTAGGTTAAAATTTATTATATGAAAACAGAAATTATAAATTATAGTAAACCATTGCCACTGGTGCTAGTGAGTGAATTATGCACGTACTTACACACATACATACATATGCACATAACTACATATAAACGAATACATAATCGAAAAATATCCAAGATATTTGATCACAAAAATAATTAACACTCGAATATGGCAACTAGTTGTCAATTCTTTCAATTCTCTAATAAGGTATTGATGTATGGGATCAAATAATTTTACAAAATTAAATTTATATAGTAATTTGTCAAAAGAAAAATTTGTATAAAAAGAAATATAAAGCATCTTATAGATTCAAAGTAATTTAAAGACATGACATACGCAAAAATATCGACACACACAGGGCAACTATTTGAAGAAGTTGGTGCGCACTTAATCTGTTATATTTTTGAGCGGAAGCTTTTCTTATTTAAAATTTATTAACTTTTTTCGCATATATTTTATAAATTTAAAATGATCCGAATCGAGGTACATATATTAGAGTAAGACAAAAAACAAGTTGTGCCAGTCATTCCCAGGATGAAAGATATTTCAATGACGATTCTAAAACTGAAAAAAATACATTCAAATAACTTTTTTAAATTGTGGTTTGAAAACTTTAATCAGATAATTAAGAGGTACAATTTTTAATAAATATAAACTTAAGGCAACTGATATAATTCTTTAAAAGTTGTTCGTAAAACTTGCAAACAAAAGTTGTTAATGAACTGATTACACGGTGCACCAGTCCAAGAAAATCTGGGACCTCATATTATTTTTCTTGTAGGGCTTGCAGAGTTAAAGAATAATCCAATCGTGAAATATGCCAGACACCTCCAAAATCCAGATTTACGGTTAAAAACCGGGTTTTTTTACCTTTGCGCACTTATAAACCTGTAAATTTGTTGCTTATTATCCGATTTTCAATTTCTTACTAGATTTGGAAAAAAGAAACTGAGATCTTTAGATTTTTCGAAAAGTTTGCAACTTTGGTGACGTTTTTATACATTATTTTATTTAGAAACTATAATACTATTGAATTTAATCAAAAAGTACGTCTATTTACGATTACAATGCATATTTGGGGTTAAAAATAGATAAGCAATTGACTGAGTTATTTAACTTCTCATGAAAACAAAATTTTTACCAAAATGCCTGCACAATGTTTCTGGTGTTGTTTTTATGCACCTTCTGTTAAGTTACAAATCAGTGTTATCCTAAACACACACAAAATTTTTAAAAAATTCTATCATGTATCCCAGTTTAATATGCAGTGGTGGCAGAATAACATTCTTAGCTTTAACTAATTGATCTATTCTACGTGACTCACGAGATGGCCATACTTTAAGATCATAATGATTCGGTGCACGACTATCCCATTCACAAAGATAGCACGCATACTTTGTGTAACCACCTTGCATACCAAATAAAATTGTCAAAACCTTTAAGTCAGCGACGATTTTCCATTAATGGGTGGTATAGCTAACAAAGAGCAGTATATTTTTCATTACTTCGTAAGTTTCTTTTGTATTAGTCGCATATGCGATTGGAACTGAAGGTAATTGATTTTGGTTATGCGATAAAACAGCTATTAAGCCTAGATATTACATTCCAAATCTTAAACTAATAAAAATAAAGCCATACATTTTTATAAGAAAACTTACTTTTACATGAACCATCAATGAAAAGTCGCCATTCATCTGCATTGTGGTACATCAACGCAATACACGAGAGCACTGTCATTGGAACTAGGTTTTAAACTTTATTCAAGTAACCAAGTCCGGTCACTTTTTCTAACAGATGTTATAACGAAATTTTTTTCCTCCAAATTCCACTACTTTAATCGCGATCCGAGGACTTCAGATTGCCGCTATGACAAGTGTAAATCGCGAACAAGATCGTCGAAATCAGCTTTTGACAAAAAATGCCGCTCCGTTGTTGTAGATCTGGATGGAAGGAACTCTTCTAGTTCAAAATCTTTTTCTGTTACATCGACAGATTTGATCGTTATCGGTAGATCATTGCTTGCAGGTATCGCTTTTATAACAGTTGCAACATTTGCGTACTTAATGTTTTTGCGCGTTTTAAAGCAGTGACCTAAAACATCGGTTTGACAAAAGTAGCAAATCATAGGCTTAGAAAAGTGCAAAACAAACGAAGGTTGAATTTTCTTTTTTTTATGTATTACGGCAATATTGACAAACAAATTCTGGCTCGTACCATCGACTTGTATCAAAAAAAAAACGAATAAGTACTTTATTGTACACTTCTCTCACTCCAATATTGTTTTTAAAATCACGCCGGTGACTGATGTCAGTAAATAAACCACAAACATAACAAAATTTGTTACGATTGCCACACATTTTTTATTTAATTTTAATTTAAATTGCACACGATTTTTATTAAATTGCAAACGTTTTTTTAAATACACAGATTCAAAGTGAAAAAGAAGACATTAGCAAAACGTCATATTAAAAGAAAAAATAAATTCAGTGAAGTGCGAATTTGACCCGCGCATGAAGGGTTCCGTACGGGCACGAGATATATAATTCAATACGAACAATATAAACTATAGTTTTGGCATTTTTTCGTTTTTGGGTTTTTTTCGGTTTTAAGCGTTTTTTTTTAGTTTGGGGGTTTTTTGAATTTATTGGCCTTTCTAGTTTTGGCACTTTTTTTCACGTTTTGGCGATTTTTTTTGGGTTTTTGAAGTTTTTTAATTTTGGCGATTTTTATTATTTTGGCGTTTTTTTATTTTGGCGATTTTTTTTTAATTTTGGCGTTTTTTTCATATAGGTGATTTTTTTGGTTTTGGCGATTTTTTTAGTTTTGGCACTTTTTTCGTTTTGAGGATTTTTTTCGGTTTTTGGCGTTTATTTTAAATTTTAGCGATTTTTTTCGTTTTGGCGATTTTTTTAAATTTGTCGATTTTTTTTAATTTTGGCGATTTTTTTTCATTTTGGCGATTTTTTTTCACATAAACAATTATTTTGGTTTTGGCGCATTTTTCGCGTTTGGGCGATTTTTTCGGTTTTTGGCGTTTTTTTCATATTGGCGATTTTTTTTCATTTAAATGATTTTTTTGGATTTGGCGATTTTTTTTTAATTTTTGGCGATTTTTTTCAGGTTTTGGCGATTTTTTTCGGTTTGGCGATTTTATAATTTTCGGATTTTTTAGTTTAACCGTTTTTGAAAATTTCAAGAGTTTACCTCTTACGGTCTCCAAGATATAGAAATTTGTCAAAATTACGTAGTCAAAATTGCATTAACTGATGGATTACCCTTTAATTAAATTTTTTTAATATTTTAAGGTTTATTGTTGTAATCTATATAAAAATACACTAATTTTACAAATTTTAAGTGTCAATATACATATGTACATACAATTGTATGTATATTACATGAGATTTTAACATTTTTCGTCGCTCGTTTTGGAGCACCCTTTAATTTCTAATTCTCATGTATTTGTTGTTGTTGTGGCCAAGGTTCTACATACTCTGTCCAAATTTCAGGTCTGTAGCTCTTACGGTTCCTGAGAAAATACCGTGTGACGGACAGACGGACAGCGTAGCGAAAACAATACGGTTCCTTTTTTCACCTTTGGTGTACGGAACCCTAACAATAATTTTTGTTGTGTTTATGCTAACAGTGATTTGTAATTAATAATAATAAGTAACTAAAAGTAATAAAGAAAGTGCATAAAAAGAACACGAAAAAAACAATATTTTTGAATGACTAAGGGCCAATTTCACCAACTTTATTTAAATATCAATTCATATTTAAATTTAGATTTTCATGAAATTTTGTATGGAAAAATGATTTTTAAATATGAATTGATATTTAAATAAGTTGGTGAAATTGGCTCTAAAACTCTCATTACAAATTTTTTTGTGTTTAGGATAATATTAATTTGTAACTTAACAGAAAGTGCATAAAAACAACACCAAAAACATTGTGCAGGCATTTTGGTAAAAATTTTGTTTTCATGAAAAGTTAAATAACTCAGTCAATTGCTTATCTATTTTTAACCCCAAATACTCATTGTAATCGTAAATAAACGTACTTTTTGATTAAATTCAATAGTATTATAGATTCTAAATAAAATAATGTATAAAAACATCACCTAAGTTAAATTTTTTTTGAAAAATCTACAAAATTTGTATTTGCTGGACAATAACACGCAAATTTCTAAAGTTTTCTTAAATAAATTATATATCATTCGAAAGATCTCAGTTTCTTCTTCAGTAAGAAATTGAAAATCGTATCATTAGAAACAAAGTTACAGGCTTATAAGTGCGCAAAGGTAAAAACCCGGTTTTGTAACCGTAAATCCGGATTTTGGAGGTGTCCGGCATATTTCACTATTCTTCTTTATTCGACAAGCCCTACAAGAAAAATAATATCCGGTCCCAGGGTTTTCTATTTCATTCAATTTTGTACCACTGTGTTATTTCTAATTTTTGAAATGTTTTTATTTAGTTAGAAATGTTTTTAGCACAGTCGAGAATTATCAAATTGCCATTTTTGCGTTTTACCAATAAACTTTTCTGGCAGCACTGATGCTTGAAGAGCGTGGAAATAGCCTACTCCTGTATATACTCATGTATAGCCGAATAAATACTTAGAGTATTTTTATTCTTATGCGTATGATTGCAGCTGATAAAGTATATACATTTTAGTTAAATGTGTGTCTGCTGCATAATTTAAGTAATGTGTATGAACGTAGCCGTTGGTTTTTTATAGTTTAAAGTATCAAATTTAAACTTCATACGTATGCTTTCATATGAGCATGTGTTTTGTTTTTAACTGTAGACATTTGTAATTGTTTGACGGGAAATAGTCAAAGATAACTTAAAACGATACTTTAGTGATGTATGCAGTTGCAAATAAGTGTTGGAGGAACTATCAAATTGCATTATAATATTATGCTGGATACTCTGAAGTAGATATTAGTTCGTGTCGAATTTTTCTAACGTAACACGAACCGAACACTCATACCAAGGTCTCCAGCACGTACGAAAAATGCATGCGAAAAATTTGTCCAGCTTGGAACCAAATTAAAAATCGGCTGAATCAAAATTAATTTTTTAACGTGACTTGACTTTAAAGATGAAAATAGGGAACCAAATATTATAGATATACTCGTATCTAAGGTGAGTCGCAAAAAAATTTAAAGCAGAGATTACGTACGTGAGAGGAAGAATAATGATTCGAATTTAGTAACATTTATTTTAGTACATACATTTTTATATTTGAAAAATCAAAATTTAAAAAAAAATTTTCTAAAGAAGGGGAAATACATACATTTTTATGTCGAGAGGCGCGGAATAGGGATTGATTTAAGATACGTAGTTTCTCCTGAGAATTTCCTCAGAATTTCGTTTATATTGCGTTAATTGAAAATTTGAAATCATTCTCTCCTTAAAACTTTGTGGTACAATTATGAAAAATATTCATAAGTTGTGTCCAAGTTTTGATCTTAGTACTTTCGATGGGCGAAATTTTTAAAGAAAGTTGGCTTTTTTTACATTTGTGTTATTTGAGAATATCAATTTAAGCAGATATTAATATAAAATAATGTGTATGAAGTATTTGGACTTTTAAAAAATCGTAAGTTTTAAGGAAAATATCGTCAAATCGTAATTTTGCTATTTTGGGCACCAAAATCTGGCAGCCGTGTTAGGAACACTTCGTGTTGAGTCCCGAATGTAGTGTTACGAAAAATAATACGACACTCGACTATCTCTACTCAGAAGTACTAAAATTTTTTACGGTGATTAATTTCTTTACTACCATAACAAAAACCCAAAAACTTTAGCCTAGTTACCTCAACAGACTTGTCTGGAAAAGCCCTTAGCAGATAAACAAAAACATTTTGTTAAATTAAACAATATTAATTTTGATGTAATATGCAACTACGAGTAAAGACATTTTTGTCAAACAATCTAATTCTATCACCTAACAGATGTATTTGTATCACTATAGTTTGTTGCAAATTTATAACAAAGAAAATAGATAACATGGAGTTTAATGTTCTTTTTTAAACTGCAATAACATTCTTATACTTTGAAATTTATACTTAGCAAAACTGAATGCAAAAAAGCACAAACATAGTCATTGACACTTATTCCAACTCAGTGACTAAGTAAAACTGTAGTGTATTTTATTTAATGCAAAAGCCGAAAGTAATAAAATATATATTTTGCAAACTTTGCTTCAATTTACTCAATTCTATTCAGCAAGTGCAAGCAAATCACGTTTTATCGCAATAGTCGTAAAGCAGAAGAAAAAGGAGAAGAATAAGAAGTAGGAATTGGTAGCATGTTGCAGAGTTATTGGCAAATAAAAATAAATGCTATACTATACATACTAGTAGTATTTGTAAAAGTGGTATTTTGTTTCAAACTACTCATATGTTGAGAGGTGCAACAGATGTGTAGCCTACAAGGAGCTTAAATATCGGGTGTTTTTTTACTACCAAGTGCTTAACTTTAAACTGGCAACATTGTTTATCCTGGGTTTAATGAATTTAACAATTATTATCGGTTGTTTTGCGTTTAAAGTTTATTCTTATTTTACTATTTATTTATTTATTTACTAACTAAATATGTTAATTAAAATATTTTAATCAACTGTAGTTTTCAAAATAAGCAAGCACTTGCACGGCAAATATTACCAAAGCTTGAAAAGAATTTGCTCCATTTAAAACTCTTTAATCAACCCAAAGATTATTCCTCTATATTCCCATTACTTGCAGGCATATCGTAGAAGATGGGACAAAAAAATAAAAATTTTATATATAAATTTAAAATTTTGTTTCATTTCCATGAGTACCTGTTCATTGAAGTTAGTAGAATAATTATGATTTTATTCACTACTGGGTGAAAGAATTGAATTGAAAAAAGAAATTGGGAACATTTGTGTGCAGTGTTGTCAGATTTTTTCCGACCTATTTCACCATGATTTCAGAAATCGCCAAAAATCAGTTTTATGTAGTTTTTCATGGTTTATACGAGTATTTCATAATAAATTTGTTTTTATTTAACACTATTTTAAGATAAATTTTTATAAAATCATCGTATCAAAATTTATCAGAAAATCTCCAAAATTAGAAATAAAATCGCCAAAAAGTATTTCATGTAATTTTTTCTCATTCAAATTCAAAACGAATTAATTACTATAGTTAATAAAAGAATAAACACCAAAATCAGATTGTTATAATATCTTGCAGGCGAGTTTTGGTAGGATTTATTTTTGAAACTACTCCTTCAACAAACTAATTTTCCTGAATTAGAAAAATTTTGAAGTTCAATTTTATTTAAAAATAGTCATAATAATCGTCAAAAAATAATGCCAAACAAGTTGAAAAATCGCCTCGTTTGGCGAGAAATTGCCATTTGATTTTTTATTGAAATTACAATTTTTCCCCATTTCAGTAGCTCGTTTTTGTATTTCTCGCATCGTACACATTCTTACATGAAATGCGAAACACAAAATTCCATCGTTTCTCGATATGCGAGAAAAAAGTGTTTCTGTATTTGAATTCGAGAACAGACAACACTGATTCTATTTTTATTGGAATATTTCCAGTAATCGAGTGTCAAATGAAAACAAAATGTCAAAAATATTATTTCAATAACAAAAAAAGAAACTATTTACAAGAAAATAAAATAAAATAATAAACATGAATATAAAATGAGTGTAAAATGATTGAAATAAGTTTTTTCTATCAACGTTCTCTACATAAGAAAATTACATGAAAAAAATTCTAAATAAACATAATCATATCGACTTGTTAATAATAATTTTAGTTCAACAATTCGTTGCATATCTTTATTTTAGTTCTAGTTCTAGTTTATTTTTCATATTTTTACACACAAATTCCAAAATTCATATGTATGTTTTTGTACAAATTTGGTTGTTCTCGCACCAATTTAAAATGTGATTTGTTTTGACAGTTCTTGCGAGAAGCTTTTCACAAAATATTGTTACAGAAACGCTTTTTCTCACATCCTTCCAATAATTGCTGGAAATTTATTTAAATGGCAGATAGTTCTCGCAAAGTAAATATACAGAAACATTTATAATTTTTATGAATTTTTTAAAATCATTTTTATGAATTTTTGAAAAACAAATATTTGAATTTTTTATATAATTTCGCCTCAACTTTCGCGATATCTGTGAAAATACTGGGCGGATTGAGAAACAATGTTCTGGGAAAATGAGTAATAATAAATAATCTTCTTGTGGAGTTTCTGTTTTTTGTAATTAAATAGAGCAAATGCTAATAACAGCTTATGATTGAGTATTTAAACTAGATTTTTTATATAAAATGGGAAGAATATAAAGAATATTCTTGTGATTCGATGTCGCTTACTTATATATTTTATAACAAATCGAATAAATATTATTAGCATTTTGATCTAATGAGTATACTGTATGTTTTCTTCCGCCAAAGGGGGAGGGATGTTGTGAATCATAAAAAACTACTCTTAAACACAAACATAATAGATCTTTCACACAAGTATCAAAGATGAAGACACTACTTCTTTTAAGTGTTTGTTACGAACACATAAACATATAAGAACATCAATACATCCATCGGGCTTCGCTTATTAAACGACAGCATTTATTATTGGTTTACTATGAAACACGTCACGAGAATACATTTAAAAACAAGACGCATTTACATTTCAAGACCGTTTATGCAGGCTTCTAATATATATGTACATATGCACTATAAGAAAAAAAAAGCATTTTGACTGAAAACAATTGCATGCTTGCAATTCCGGATAATAAAGATAATGACGGTTGATCGATGCAAAAAAAAATTATATCGATGGACAAACAGAAAACATTTAAAATTTTTCTTTCTCGGTTAATAGACGTTACCGATTAATCGATTCAGGGGATAATCCAGTGTTCACGATAGTTCAGAAAATCAATAATTTTTAAAACCATAATTAATGTCAGAAATGATTTTTGAAAAGAATATGAGGACACTGGCACATTTTACTTTTCTTGCTTTTACCTTAACTCACATAATGGCCAAAATATTTGCTGAATAGTGGAAAAATTGTAAAAGAGAGCATATGTTTCTGTAGGGTCTTCCAGTAACGACTTCCGAAGGCGGAAGATACATTTAACGAATTGATTGTCCTCTAATCATTAGGTATTGCCAAGTCATCATGGATAAAGCGTTACACAACACATTCAAATGATAAAATAAAAATGGTTATCCTGTTCGGCGTACTTCACCAGTTTTACGGTCGCCAGCGCTAAAGATTGATGGTAATGAATATTTTGTGGCCAGAATTGTATGATATGGTCATGATATATTGAACAATTTATATTAGTATGATGATCTGATTTATTCATGTGGAGGTGTGGTGAACAACTTTTTGTTACAAAAAAACCATTCTTGTATGATTTTATAGATTGTGTCCCCATTTAATATATCAAATAATCAAAAGGATAATTCAGTCATTAATTTTATAGAAAATAATAAAATTCTCTAGATAAGAAACAAAGTTCATATTACTGTAGTGAAAACTATTGTTAGACGGATTATTTTTTCTTTTATAATTAATTGCATTAGTTTTTAATCTGGTTTCTTAAGCTAAATGTTATGTACGAATATGAATTCCCAGCTAAAAAAATTATGTATGGTCCATATATTGTTAACATATGAATGTATATAAATATATATGAATATGTATGAATTCATGTATGGAAATGTATAGGATTATACATGCGAAAAGTATTATATATAAATTGATATATGGACGAATATATGAAATGTATTATAATATACTCGTATGAGCTGATATATGGAAATTTAATTAAGAAGCTCTTCATATGTGGGTTTATATATTAAAATAAAATGTAATATATGGAGCCTATAAGTATACCAGAATATAAATGCGTTATATCTCACATAAAATCATTTTGCAATGAAAAAAGGTTGTATTTTATTAACTCTTTTATCACTGGTGAATTGAAAATATATTAGAAAATACAAACTGTATTCAAAGTTTATATATATGTATATGTACGTATAGCCTCAATGCTCAAAAACTTGTATTTAAAAAACTATTCTTATTGTACGATTTCATACGAGTACATTATGGCCCTGTTTAGTAAATCAAATAATCAAAAGGATGATGCAGTTATTAATTTGGTAGAAAACAACCGAATCCTCTAGATATTTTTAAAGAAACAAAGTTCATATCACTGCAAACAATTATATTGAAAACTAGTGTTAGTATAAAAAACGGATTACACTTTGTTTTCTAATTGTATTAGTTTTTAATCTGATTTCTTCAACTAAATTTTATGCTATGTGTTTCTTAAATAATCGATTTACTATTTCCCTTAAAATGAGGTACAACATTTCTTTTAGTTCGTTTTTAGTTATTTTGTCTAAAGAAATGTTTCATTAAATACAACCTTCCTCTTCAAACTTAAAAAAAAGTAATTTTATTAATTTAATTTATTGCACACCTGTGCGCTTTTTTGAATCAAGAGAGTATGAATATGAACTTTGCATATCGTATAGGTAATATTTACACATCCATGTATGAAAATGTACGAATATATATTATCATATATGCCCATATACGTTCATTTTTCGGATCCGAACTATATATGGGGTATCATATATGCTCCATACATATTTTTTTAGCTCGGTAAACTTAAATTTGCCCGATTTTCAATTAATTTTTAAGTTTTACAAATATTCTTCCCTTTTGTATATTCACGGCGACTGATAGCGGGGAATAATTTCACGGGCTATTCAAGATAGAATTTTTACCTTCGAGGGGAATGAAAATTACACGTGAAGAAAAATTCCATTTGTTTTTCACGGTAGGGGTGATTATTTTTAAATTATCATTTATCTTTTCAGAGTACATATGTACCTATTTATATGCATGCATACTTTTAATAGCTTAAAACCGGTCGGAAACCGGATTTTTTAAATTTCCACGGCTTTTGGCAAACCCTAGGGTGGCGAATCACAAACGTATATGTCAGTAATTTTTTTTTTTTGCAAAGCACTGTGTTAGAATATGATTTGAACTAAAGCTTATATCCAATGAATATTAAAAATATTTGTCTGTCTTTTCTTTCAACATTAATTTTGTTTCCACCTCCAGATGTAACACGCTATACAACGAATACAGCACTGTATGCTCATACAATCAGCCATACATACATACATATGTGTGCATAAATATGCCTACAAACACACATAATACTAAAGACTTAAGACACAAGCATTAATTGAGATATTAAGATAAAAAGAGTTAAGCAACAAACTTTCAATTGCTTCCCATGCAGCAGAATTCTTGAATTCATAAAATCTTTTTTTTATTTATTTTAGCTGCTACATATTTAATTATAACTTTTTTTTTAACAATTTGAATCATACTACCATACCGACCGACTCCAGTTAGTTGCGTTCACAATTTTTAATCTTCCAGTTACATAAATTAATTTAACATCATTTTTTTATTTCATAAAATAATAAAGATACTCGTATAAATGAATTCATGTTAAAGAGTATATTTTTCGGACCGTTCTCAATTATTTTTTCACAATTTATGACAATTAAATTTTTTTTTTTTTTTTTTTTTTGTTTATTTGATGTCTAGTGCTAAAATTGGATCTGTTGCGTTTAAAAGTGACTCATGAATGGATTTTAATTGTACACACCTGTAGTATTAAAACGTTTTTATTTGAATTTGCCTTAAGTAAAACAAGTTGCCGACTTAATAGACCCGTTTTTGATTTTCCGTTCTATGTGTTATGATTTATACAAATTAATACAAATAATAATTGATAAATTGTTTAAAAATTGCCTAAGAAAACTTAATTTTGTTAAAAAAAAACAATAAAGGCAATTAAAGTTACATATACATAAGTATGTATGTATATTGAAATATCTGAAGAATTCAATTTTATTTATACTTAAACAATTACAAATTGGAACTTTGATTATGTATGAAATGCTGTGATGTATGGTCAAGATGTCCTTTGATAATAAACAATTATTTAAGAATTTGTATTAAAATGTATATTTGAAGGTTGATTTATATTTATCTTTTATAAGAGAGCAATAATAAATCATTAGAAAAATCTATAAACATTAAAAACAATAGTATTAAGCTGAATTTACGTATATATATATATCATGCGAGTGTTTATAAAATTAAGGTTGCATGGCCAATTTCTTGTTGGTCAATAGGAAGCGTGGGAAAGAAAGTCAGATATTCATGCTGCATTATTTTTGCTATCTCACACCCATTTACAAATTACAAAAGTTTCGCTTAACAAATTTCCAGAAATTTCATGAAGTATAGTATAGTCTTAAAGGGCTGCTTAGCAAGAAAATGCTTATATTATTATACTATTCAGTGATACATTTGTATATATTATATATATATATTTGTATATATTATATACATATTATGTATGTACTGTACTACTTTCTCATTTTTCATTAGTTACTCTGTAGAGTGAACAATACCCAGCTCAATAGAGTGAACTTTTGTTTTTCTTATACAAAATTGACAAAGATACAGAAGTAATCGTATTTTTACATACTTTTTTATGAAACCGTTAGATTTCTGTTGAATTTGCAAACATTTCTGTTACTTTTTTTTAAAGATATATGAAAAGAGTGAGCTAGATTACTTTAGTGTTTTTTTCTCTCGTTAAATGGTTATGTGCAAAAACAAATAATAAAATGAGTTCTTATAAATTTAAAACCGCTGTTTCTATTGGAATAAAGTAAGAAATTATTAAAGAACTATCCAATGGTGTAGGGGCTAAATTTCTTGCAAAGAAATATGAAATAGTAAGGTCTACAATAAGGAGCATTAAAAAAATAAATCTAAAATTTAAAGTATTTTATGCTTATGTAAAAGCACGCTTAAAAGAAAGTCCTTCAAAAAAGCGGAATTCCCGCGTATTGAAAAATCCCTTCTGGAAAATGCCATTGGACTAGGCAGAAAATAACACAGACAATTACGAATTAATTATATTTTAGTTTTGCATAAATTTTGCGACCTAGCGGTGCAAAAAGCAAAAATGTTTGTACAAGGCAAAAAAACTTTTAAAAATTACTTTACTTCTTTTTAAATAATAATATTTAATATATATAGATTTTTTTGGTTAAACAAATTTATTTTTATAGACTCTTTAAACTGAACATTCTTAATAGAGTTGGGCATAGTTGTTCTTTTGTTTTTACTGATCTGAAAAAGGAAACATTCTTCCTATAGTCTTACACAAGATATCAGCTTGCTGGAAACGGCTAAAGCTGCCGAGTTATTTCTAACAGATGGTGCAATAACAACAGCTAACATCAACATTTACTTACATATTTCTAAACGAAAGCATTAGAAAGAAATAAAAAAAATAAAAAAAATTTAGAAGCTTTCTAAACGAAAGCAATACGTATATATACATTTGCATATATTTATATATAAACCGGAACTTCCACAGGTGTGGCTGTAAAACAGCAAGACTTATTAGATTTAAAGGGAAAGTTGGAAGTACCTTTGCTGATCGGGTCCGGTATAACCAGAGACAATATATGGACTTTTGTCCTTATATACATGCAGCAATTGTAGGTTCACATTTCAAACACAAAGGTAATTGGAAAAATGAGTTACGTGAGAAGTCCATAGAAAAATTTATGACTTACGTTTGGCAACAAAGTGTTTAAATAAGCGATGCACTGTTTATTGACCAAAATACAAAATACAAAATTGCAGTTATGAAATAAAATACTTAATAAAATGTTTATTAAATTTAATTAAAAATTTAAAATAAATTAGCGAAAAAGTTATAAATTCTCTCGCGCAATGAATACCGTGAGACTTTATTAATGTTTGCATCTGTTGTTTGGTGTTGAAATTCAAAAGGTCTGTGCTGATCAAACAAATTACCTATATCGTCCAATTTAACTCGGTGCTTCTGTGTGGTATATTAAATTCTTGAAATTTCTGCTTTCAAGATGCGGACAAATTCCAATTTGCAGTATTAGATGTTTCTGTGGTCTCTTTACTAGTATTACTCTTATTACTGCCATTACCAGATCTCAAGGGAAATAATATATTAGCAAAATTTTCAGTTCCTTCCGCTGGTACATAAACTTGTGATACTATACAACCGTCAATGCAACCCATAAACATCAAAACATTTTGATATTACGAAACTTCGAATGCAACTTCGAACGAAACCATAAACACAGACTACATACTATATGACCGACAATGCAATCTGCCTGGTTGCATAAAAGTGTCGAAAAGTCTTCACATACCATTATAAATATATCGCTGTGTTGGTCAGGAACAGAGAATAAGATAAACAAAAAGAAGTAATGAACAATAACTAACGAATGAACAGAAAGACCAAAAGAACAGAAAATACTACGAGAATAAAAAAGAACAACTAGTCCGAAATAGTTCACATCGTTCAATTATGGAAATAGTTCACTTGAACTAGTTCGTTCTTAAAAGCAAAACCCTAATTCTTAATTCACTTAATTCTTAGTTCACTCTATTGCGATTCAACTGTATACGAATTTAAAATAAATAGAATTTCTTCATATGTATATTTTAAAAAAGTTATGAGGATATCACAAACCATTAAGAAGAAATGCCCCAATTTAAAAAAAAAATTTTGCCCATCTTCCTTCAAGCTGTTTGTTCTTTAAAAAAATAAGAAATGGGGAGAATAAGTGCATAGAGGTAACAATAAAACCAACTGATTTTTAGGATTAGCAAATCATTATTTTTATTTGTTATTTATTATATGTTATTATTTATTTAAAAAAATTAAAAATGGCAACCAAGAACTTTGAAGATTCTAGTGAGTCTATAAATACATATACTTAAGACTGCTGATTTGGCTCGCAGTATACAGAGGAGTATTTGCATATGGCAAATAAAGTATCGGGTGGAAATGTTGCAAATCAATTTTATATGAAGAATAAATGAGTAATAAGCCACATATTAAAAAAATTTTATTCTACACATATTTGGTGTGTATTATAATGTATATATATTTTGTGGGCGTGACCAATTTGGATCAAAGTCGGCATGAGGCTTTCTTTTTCTTATAGCAAGTGTATGTACAAAATTTTAAAACTTCTGGATTGCATGAGCGGTAGTTGATTTATTTTTTTCGACTAAATCAATATATATATATAGTTGAAATTTAAATGCTAAATCAATATATTGTGCGGCGGCAACTTTTAACGATCCAGGACCACTCCTTTAGTTTTTGCACAAAAATTTATGAAGTCACCCTACTGTGAGTTCTCAAATTCAAGTGCAGATAAATATATAAAAATCAATTAATGGGAAAGATATAAGATTAATTCATGAGCTATTTACTTTAATGTTCATTTAAAATAATACATAAATGTTTGATAAAATTCTGCATGTTTCTAAAAAATTTAGAAAAAATTTAGAAAAAGGCGCATTTTGGGAAAGCATGTATTTCTCTGCTGCTTCTAGTAATCTAAGCTGCATATCAGATTGATCAGTTTTGAAATAATGCAAATAAAATACTAAAAATAATAAAAAACTGCTGAAATTTAAACCAAATTTTTAATTAATACATACATATGTACATCAAAACAATTCACGTATTCCATTTGCAAGAAAGTTTCGTATATAAGGCAGAAATCTACATCAACTGACACCACACACAGTGGAGCAACACAGAAGAACGCTGATGATGAAGGTTTAGTGGCCTTCGAAAACGGCTGGCTGTTCCGTTCAAATATGTGTTGTCAGAATATTTACAACTAACTTTGATGTTATTTGTTCATTAATAATTATCACATGTAATTTGGCTTAAAAAAGCGATACGAACTTTAGCCCGTTCAAACAAATCATAAATATAAATTGATTTTTATTTATTATTTGGAACTGTTAAACGACTTAGGTTAGTCTTTATCATTCAAAGTAATCACAAATTGCGGAATTATTAGCTGTACCAAATGCAGAGTCAGCTAATAAAATTAATGTTACACATATTTATTATTTGAGTTGAACTATAATGAATTTTTAATCAAAGAATACAGTCCTTTTTAATTTTTATGTAGAAATAAAATATTTGCATTAATCTGTGCTATTCAAAATATTATATAAGTCTTATATTTATATAAGTTTAATATCATGTAAATAAATAAATAAATAAATAAAAGAAGATTTTGAGTTGAACCTTTAGAGAAACAGGTTTGATATGTTATACATATTTATTATTTTAATATTTATTCAAGGAATGCATTCCTTATCGGGCACAATAAAACCATTTTTCATATGTGACAGCGCATAGAGAAAGGGACATACGGGTAAAAAAATCAATTTTCACTTGTTTTTGATGTGGACAACATTGCTCGTTTTATGAAATTGAAGTAGACCAAAGATACACGTATTTAAATCTTTAAAATTAAATATAGAAACAAATTAAGTTCGAAAAATAATAATTAAAATTAACTAAAAATAGTTGTTATTTTTATTTTTCCACAATTTGTTTTATAACAGGGCATTCAAAATTTAAGAGCAGTGCATTTTTATTTGAAAAATTTCTTTCGTCGGGTACTTTTTGCTTTCAACAGTTTTTTACATCTGATCAATGCATGAATACAAAACCAATTTTTACCACAAAAAGTTTTAGGGCCCATAAATGGAGTTGCTGATGCTCTTCTTTCCAATGCATCCGCTTTTTCATTGCTTTGGTGAACACTAGTAAATGGATAACTTATTTGTAGTGGCAAGCTTCTAAAAAATTGAGTTGCACCTTAATCCTCTAGCTACCAATATCTTTAACTTTAGAGGCCACAACTGGCTGAGGAGAGATCACGGTTATATCAGCCAAACACGAGACACGTAAGATAACCAAAGAAAAAGTTGTTGATGCTTATATTTTTATCCAGAACCAACAGGACTATTTATTAACAATTTTGAGGTATTTAAACGGTTGTCTTAAGTGTCATAAACTCATAAAGTCCTAATATTCAAAACTAGTACAATATTTTTGTTATTTTTTTATATAAAAGGTGTATTGTATTAATATCAATTTTCCATCATATGTACATATATGTTATTGTCATAACTAATTATTTTGCTTTTTGCTTTCGACAAAATACCCAATAATGTTTAAATACGTGCTGGTTTTCCTTAGCAAATTTTTACTAAAAGCATTATATGTAGGTATATTATATATTCAAATTTGAAGGGACTAACATAATGGAAAAAAGCTGATAATATAGACCCTAAAAAAAGAAACAACTCGAGAATATGCTTACAGCATATAAGTTGCGAAAACTTGTAAAAATGCGAATATGTTATAAAAAAAAATCCAAAACCGCATAAACTGTAATCGAAAAAACTCAGTAGATTTTAAGAATCAAAAATAATCTCATATGCAAAAAATAATTGCAAGAAATTTAAAAAAACTTGGAAAAATTCGGAAAAATTACGAAAATGCGCAAAAACTTGATAACATCGAAATGATATCAAAGTCTGATACAGATAGAAGCCATTAAATAATTTTCTAATATTTTTGCATACTCATACCAAATATTATTTTATTTTTGTTATATATTTTCTCTTTTGTTTTGTATAATATTGTTTATATAAGGATTTGCAAGCAGCAGTCATATTTTAAACGAGTTTAAAATTTTAAGATATTATAACTTTAAGGGCCATTTTCACAACTTGCCTTTAGCTAAAGGTAGGATTTTGTCAGTTCGATAAATGGCTTTGTATTATGAAACCTTCATTTATTATTTTTTTATCCATTAAATATTATAATTATTGATAATAATAACAATAAAAAGTTTAAGTTGTAATAATGCAAAAATATTTATCGGGCAAGCAACTAAACTAAACTAACTAAAGGCAAGTTGTGAAAATGGCCCTAAGACTACCACTTGAAAATTAAAGATCCAATAAATATTATAACTGAGGAAAAATGGTATTTTTGTATAATTTTGTCAGGATTTTACTACAAATCGTTCTTGATTACTTAGCTTATAGTATTTTTGAAGTGTTTTCTTTTTCTTAATTTGATAATGCACTAAGCTTGATTTAATAAAGAAACTTAAAAAAATATTGTTCTCGATTCGTTCAGAATTTGATACCAACCGTCACCAATTTTAGAACGACTTTTTTCATCTGTGCAAGAATTTATGTATAATTTGTTTTAAACAAAAAACAATAAGTCCTCAAATAACATAGAAAAAAAAACAATGTAAAAAATAACAAAAAAATATTTCAGTGTATCATATATACCTGGTTTGGTTAACACTAAAGAAATTAAATCAGCCGTGCAGTCAAAACAAATTATACATAAGTCAAACACAACACTAAATAAAATACTTACAAAAGTTAAGGTGGTGTCAGATACAACTTCAATGCTTTGCGTGACGTTTCTAATTTTTTGACATTTCTAACGTGAAGCAAAGTGTATATGACACAATAAAAACTTTGACAACAATCACTGTTTGTTTCAATATTTTATTTTATGCACAAAACACAGCACAATTCGATTACTCTGATGCCACTAACTCGTTTTTTATGTAAATTTACCAAAATTTTAATAAAAATTTCATATTTATATACAAGTTTGGTCAAACAAATTAAGAAAAGTATACCAACTGTTTGTCAAAGCACGCAAAAAGTTGAGAGTTGCCTAACTTTTCGCTTCACTTTTCGTTAAAAGTACTTTATGTGACATGTTTCATATAAGCATGTACATTTCATCTTAGATGTCAAAGCGAATCTCCAACGCAAAGCGAAGCAAAAGCTTTATCTGACATGGCCTTTAAGCGCCAATAATGCAATGCAATATTGTGTATGAACTACAATGCAAAGGGAATAAGGGCCGGAGCACAATGAATCCGTCATACGTTTAAGTTCGCTATATTCAACTGACAGCTAAGTTTAAATACAAGTACGTGTCCGTCAACGCAAAGTACAAAATTTGATCAACTATTAACTTTTTGCGTACGTTGAGTAGTTTGACAGATATTGAGTGGTTTATCTTTTGGTATGTTCTGATTGAGGTTTTTGTGTTTTGTGGCAGCAAGAGTAAGATTAAACAAAAGAAATAAACGAAATAAATAAAAAAAGTTGAATTTGATAAATAAAAGCTGCTCGAATACTTCCGCCAATAAAGTACTCATTGGGCAAAGCTTCTCCGTCCTTGAGTTAATTTCAGAGTTAAAAAACGAAGTTTAACGTATAATGGATTCATTGTGCCCCGGCCTTATGGATGAAAACTGCGAATTAATATGCGAGTACAAAGGTACAACAAAGAGAAATTTAGAGACAAGAATGAGTGAACATAAAAATGACATAATAAAACAATAAAACTTCAACCGCCTTATCGTCGCATATTATTAACAACAAACATAATGTTGATTTCGACAATGTAAAGTTATTAGTTACAGAGAATATAGAAAAAAAAGATACACCATAGACGATTACGATTACGATTACAGCAAAGGATAGAAAAGGTCGTATATATAAAACAAGATACGAATAATATTAATGCTAAGGCCCCTTTCACATTAGGCAACTTTACTTGCGCAAGTCTTGTGTTTGTGGGTGTGAGAGGAAAGGTCGGTTGAAGGGGAAAGAATTGCCGAGATTTGAGTACAGACTTGCTTGAACTTGGCAATTCTGCCACAATTCTGTTTCAGCTGTCATTGTTGGCTTGGGATGTTGATTTGTTTTTGACATTGTCTTTTATTTCTTCTTCGGTGTGTTGTCTAATTAATTAATTTCCTGTTAAGAAAATTTTATTTGTGAATAAAAAGTTAAAAAATAATGAGAAATTGGAAGCATTGGAGCATAAGAAAATTAAACTTGCTCAACAAATGAACTGAATGTGAACATAGAAGCAAGTTCAAAAGAAAATAAATAAAAATGAAAATTATACTTGCGCAAGTAAAGTTGCCTAATGTGAAAGGGTCCTAATTACATTGTTGCAATAAAGTAAATCTAAACCGTGTTTAATAATTTCTTTCGTGTTATTGTCATTTCAACAGTTTTTAAGAAAATTGGTTTAAAAAAAAAAAAATTTAATGTAAATAATAAATAACACTGCACAACACTGATTTGGATGTTTAAATAAAAGTGGGCGGTCCTTATGTATTTTTGTTTTCTAATTACGATGGCGCCATTAGTTTTTCTCTATCAGCTCTAGTTTTGAAGATATATTTTCGTTTAGGATTTGCATAATTTGCACCTCTTTTTGTATTATTCTGTTTATATATCACGGATGATACTGCAAATTTAAAAATACTATCTGGACTATTAATCTACACAAAAATCCCTTTCATTTAAAAAGATTCACATTGTTGAGTATATAAGGGTATCTGACTATTATTGCAAGGATGTTTAAAATCGTCTGTTTTTAGTTTAGTCCTGGAAAATTTTTTGATTCTAATTTTTTTTTGACCAACTATAAGTAATTCTTATGTATTTTTGTTCGCTGATAACAAAACTTTATATCTTTTCTAGCCCCTCCAAATTCAGAGATATTTTGTGTTACATTAAAAAAAAATCATGAAATTTTTCTTTTCGAAAGCCATCCAGGAAAATTGTTTTTTATATTACATTTGTCCATTTAAAAGTTATTTATTTTATTTATTTATTTAACAGATTATACTTATAATAAATTATTAGTATAACAATTAGGGAAAAAAGAAGCTATGACAGCGGAGGTCTTAAGCTATACATAATTTTAAAGTTAAATTGAGTTATATAGGTTGCTATGTTTTAATAATTTTATGATTGTTTGACAATTTTCAGTGGATATTGGAGGTTCAAGTAGTTGGAAAAAATTCTTATTTTTGAGTATTTTGTTTTTTGATGTTAATATATGTGGGCATTCATAAAAAATGTGTTTAATGCTGATGGGATTAAAACCACAAAATTTGCATGCTTTTGCGGTAGTATTTTCAATTACATGGGAGTGAGTAATGTTTGTGTGTCCAATCCTTAAGCGAATAATTTTTACTTGATCTTTTCTGGAAAGTATATTATGGTCAGCGAATTTGAAAATGTCATATGCGTTAAGCTTTTTAGGATTATTGTTCTTGTACTAATCGTTAGTAAGGTTCCAGTTATTTTTCTTTTTTGTTAAAAATATGTTTTTTATAAATTTTGTTATGTCATTGGCTGATTGATTAGCTGTGGTTGTATGAGGGGCATTTAATGCATTTTTTGCACATAAGTCGGCATTAATGTTTTCTTTTATTCCTGAATGTCTAGGGAGCCATAAGAGCTTTATGTTAGGTTGTCTTTCTATGATGTGTTGTCGTATGATGCTGGGGTATAGTTGGGTATTGTTTGGATTCAGAATCGATTTTAGTGCAGATATGGAGTCAGAACATATCACAAATTTTCCCTCTTTGAGTTTCAATGATTTTACTGTTTCGTGGAAGACTATTATCTCTGCGGAGTAAATTGTACTGTATTCTGGAAGAATTGCGTTTGCTATGGTTTCTCCTTAAAAGTTATTAGTGCAATTATTACGCAAAAAAATTTTGTATAGACCAGTCCAGACCGGTCTGGACTGATTGAAAATTGATTTTGCCATTAAAAAAATTTCTGAATTTTAATAAGCTGTGAAAACTCTTCAATTCCTCGAAAATTTGCAAAAAAAATTGGCGGCGATGGCCTAAATGGATTTCAATTATTATTCCCAATTACTAGATGACTCACGAGCATTGGATATTATTGTAGGCTTGAGCTCTATTGGTCTAAAATCTTAGCAAAAATTTACAATAATTTTTAATGCATATACATACGTACATATTAGGGATGCCAATCGGGATCGATTTTTGAAAATCCCGGTATTCGGGATTTTGTAAATCCCGATCCCGAGAATCCCGGGATTTTCGGGGTCTCGGGATCCCGGAATTTTTCGGGATTTCGGGATTTCGGGATCTAAAATTTTTTTGTTAAAATAAATTATATATTTAATAAATATTACTTTAATAATAAATTTTGTGCATTTTAAAACTTTAAGTTGATTAATCACATTTGATATTAGAGAATATACACTGAAAACCATAACTACATAAATATGAAAATTTGTTTTTGTTTTCAATATATGTAAATTTTTTCTATAATCTTAACAAAAACGTACATATATACATATCGATGGACTTTTTGAAAAACGGAACGCATTATTCGGTATATGTTTCATACGTTTACGTTAACCCGACAAGAAAAAGTTTGCACTTACTTGCCTTGTATTGTATTCTAAATCAATTGTAAGGATCTGTAATTGTCCTCAATTGTTACCTAAAAGTAGACAAGTGCTAAGTTTTTATAGCGTTGAGTAGTCGACATACAGATAGTTATTCACTGCAATTATGAATGAATTTCCGCAAGAAACTTCTCCCTTTTCCAAATAGATTTTTTTGTGTCCTCCAATTACTTGCTGCTGTTTGAAATTGTTCGCCGGGGAAAAATTCTCGTGGGCTTTTATTCATAATTGCCCTCATAATATAGAATAAGACGGAATAAATTTGTCAAACTTGTGAATTTTCCAAATGTTATTTCCCTTCCAAAGCTCGTATGCTTCGTTTTGTTTCCAAAATAATTCTTAGTTGTATTTTGTAGCCCCTTTGATGAAAATAATAGTGAAAAAGTAGTTAATTTATTTTGCTCTTGTTGTTAATTAATAAGAAATATGTCACGAACAGTCATTAAATTGTTAAAACTGCAGGTAAAAATTGTATGGGACTTTTATATTTTATAAAAAAAATACCGTAAAATCAACGAAAATTTCAACTTAAAAATGGTTTCATATAAAAATTGCTAAGAAATCCCGAATTGAAATCCCGGGCTTGAATTTTACAAATCCCAAAAATCCCGGGATTTCGGGATTCGGGATTTCCCGTTTGGCATCCCTAGTACATATGCATGGTATACTAAATAAAACTTTTTTATGCTTCCTATTTAAAATTTAACGCAATGAAGAAAATAAAGTGCTTTTAAAACTATTTTACCAAAAAAAAAATAAAACAAATACATACGTTTATTATATTTGTATTGATTTCAAAAAAAAAAAAGCTAAGCACCGATCACTTAAATAAGAAAAACCAATATATGTAGTAATATTTATTCTTTTTTTCTTTTTTGATCAAGCACTAAATAAAAGTTTGAACCTGTGCTGTTTGTGTGAAATACTTATCTTATCTTATCGTAAATCTTTCATTTCGCTTTATTTGTGCGATTTTTGTTGTAGTTGCTCAACTATGGCTGTGACTGTGGCTGTTTATTTAATTTAGTTTTCTTCACTTGAAATCCAATAGGTAGACTGTGGAAGCGGTGAATATCAAAGGATATCAAGGCGTAAAAAGATGAAAATTTAGTGCAAATTCACACTAAATGTCGACAGATACTGTGTAATACACACGTACATACATACATATGTCAGTAAGTACATAAGCCGATACTGAGATAGTTTGTATTCATAGATTTTATTTATGCTATAAATAAAATACCATACATATATATGCACACTTTGATGTTTATTTATGTGCAAATTTATTTAATTTTTTTTGTAGGCTTTAACATTAATATGTGTTAATGTGCTTGTGTGTGCGTTTGTTATTTTGCATAATCTTAACAGAGGTGATAAATCAATTTAAAAGATATTTTTTTGTTTGTTTTTGCTTTCTATCTGCTATTAAATGTTCCACTACTGTGGAACAGAATATGCAAGTTGTGGCATTTATTGGAGACATGGCAGGCGCTTGCGGATTTTGTGCAACTAAAATTTTTTATAAAAAGAAATATATATAAATAAGGCCTACACTAAGAGAAAAATGAAAAATAAGAACAAAATTCCTTAATTTATATTGCAGAAATCTTGATATTTCAATGTGGAAATTTATTCATTTTTTTTTAAATCGAACAAGATTTGACATCTCCCTTAGCAGAATAGTGAACCAGGGTTGGTAAACAAGCCAACATTAAAATTTTTTTTCTCTGGAATATTTTCTAAGCTGTACGCGAAACTGCATAAATGTAGCAGAATTTTTTTAGCTTTTGCAAAAAATCTTTTTTATTAGATCAAAAACATCAGCTTACAGTGTTGGATTTACGTATAGAGCCGTGAGGCCTGGGCCTAGGGCGGCATGGTTTTAGGAGCGGAAAAATTTTAAGAGCCCCAAAAATTAACTTTTTAAATATGTAGTTTGAAATTGATAAATTTTGTGAATTACTTTTGCTTTAGACATATAGTATATCAATGAAAATTTTAGAATATAATTCTGACCTTACCCGTGGATTTATCGTTACAATGGGAGTTTTTTCGGTTTATATGATAGTATTCTAAAGTGCTTGAGTAGACCATTGTGCATTTTTGAGATCTAACGACAGTTCGGTTAAGTTTATTTTAAATGTTTCTTTACGAAACCAGAGCGTAATCTAGTTGGGAGGTTTTGAGAAGTAGCGTTTAAAAACTTCTGATTTGTGTAATTGCTTTTGCTTTTGCTTCTGAAAATGTAAACAGTCGCAGTCAAAGGAAACGCATGTAATGAAAGGCTGTACGCAACAGAGAGTTCCAGTATTTGACATGTTCAAACAGTTGTTGGTTTGACTGACTGCTGCTTTAAATAAATTGAAATTTAAATTTTCGTTTTTTACTAGACTATACTTTTTTTCTTCAAAAAGTTTTACTGAAACTCAGCAGAAAAGTGTGTATTAATTATATGATTTTAGAAAAAAAAAATGAGCGTAAAAAAACTGTGAAAAACGAAAACTTTCGAGTTAAAAAGTGGTTTGTATGTCCTATTAGGGTGCCTAGACACTAGGGTGATCGACTGGGTTTTTCAACTGGCTTTAAAACCCGGTTTTTTCACATTACGGTTGTCGGTTTTTTCGAAATGTTGATTTTTCGAATGCCTAATAGTCCGGTTATTTTACAATTTAAAAACCGGCTGAGCCGAATACTTTTCGATTTGTATACTTTTTAATAAAATTAGTTTTTACTATATTAAAACTTAGACAAACGTGTTTTGTTGATTTTCCTAAGAATTTTTTTTGGAGCATGACAACACTTACTAAAACATGAAATTAAATCGAATTTATTTTATGAGGTGGTAGCAAAGGCGAATTAAATTGGCTTTATGGTGTGCAATGAATGTCAAAATCCATTTGTAAAAAGTGTTTTTTAATTTTGTTGACATTTTGCTTCATATTTTATATAAAGGTAGATATCCACCTTGACTATACGTTCATATCTATATATATTATATATGTATATAAGCCCTTAATTATGAAAAAGGTCGAAGTCATATATTTCTTTTGTCGATATATTTAGTTTCCCAGTAAAAATAAATGAACGCGTTTAAAACAAAATAATGTTTCATGCTTTCTTGAGCATTTGTTTCTTCGAATGCACTCTGAATATCATCGCAAATCGTAAATAATGCTATAATTCTTGAACTCATTAGAAACGCATGCAATATTACTGAGTAATATATTGAAAGAAATACCCAGCGAAAGAGGCATGCAAAAACGGAATTGAATCATCACATTGCTACATAATGCGACAGAAATGTTTATTTATTTGTTTGTTTTGTATTTACGTGAAAAACATCATCGGAACATCATAAGAGAACTAGTTCCAAAGGTTTACCACTTCCATTGCAGTAGAGGTACAGAATTTAATATTCTAAGGCTGTTGTTCATATCAAAAATTATTCTAGACAACCTTTTAAGCACATAACATTCTGTTATTTGGATCACTTCCGTCCTATGGCAACCATGTGTTAAATTCATTGATGTTTCACCAGAAATGAACTACTTGGAGCTGATTTCATCAATGCAGTAACTAATGATTTGTATTGTAATTTTTTTGCTGGGATTTATTGAAGTTTTTTCAATATTTATTTAATATTTCGAAGCAAAAATGCATGTGACTTAGACCACTTTCATAATTAAGGACATATATGTACTATACATATGAAAGTAGGTTAGGTTACGTTAGCAGGCTGCTGGTAAGGAAAGAAAGTTGGAGTCCGGCTCACTTGGGTCCAATATGATGATTCCTTTGTGCTGCCTGTAAGTTGAGAGAAGAAAGAGAGAGAGAGAGAAGACAAGGGGAGAGTGAGAAGGGTAGAATTAGAACAGAGACAGAAGATTGTTCAGGAGGGCTGTGAGTTGATTAGAGAGTGGTTAAAAAATTTGGTTAGGAGGGGGGTCAGTGATTATACCAACCACTATTCCTAATAAAGAGGCTTAGATTTTTGAGCCCAATTTCTGACAACTCGGTTAAGTTTCCGAAGTTGCCAAAGAGGTGCAGACGGACAAAGGCGGGACAAAGACATAGGAAATGCTGGATACTTTCTTTCTCTTCTTCGTCATTGCAACTGTGGCAGTCGTCATTATGCGGGAAACCCATACGTTTAGCATGGGTTCCGAAGGTACAGTGACCAGTCAAAGTGGCCACTATATTTCTCAAATGCTTCCTATTGAAGTTCATGGCATTTTTCGTTCTACGAGAGTCTAGGCGAAGCCAGAGGGTTCTCGCTATTGCACAAGTGGACTCAGTTCACCACCTAATTTGAGCTACTTCAAGAAAGGTACCATCAAAGCGTCACCAGCAGGATGAGAGTGGGAGTCCACAAAGATTGTCTATATTGACCTCTCTTAGTAGGGTTCCCCTCTTTGCTAGTTCATCCTCAACTATGTTGACTGAAATAGTCCCGTGTCCATGCACCCAGTTTAACAAGATGTTTGACTGCTGCGCAAGTCCATCCAAGGCTTTACTACATTCTTGGATAAGAAAGGATGTGGTATACACCCCCCCTGAGGGACTTAATAGCAGATTTGCTGACAGTAAAAATATGGATATCTCTATTTGAAATCTGATGGAACCTTAGCCAGTGTGTGGCTCTTTTAATAGGAGATAACTCTGCCTGTATTATACTACATTCGTTAGGGAGTCTAAAGGTCATTTCAATTCCGTATTCTGGAATGAAATTGCCTCCTCCAACTCTTCCCCCTTCTTTGAGCCGTCCGGGAAGACCTGCATGGCTCCGTTCTGTGGGGCAAACCAATGAAAATTGGAAATTCCTATTGAAGTAGGGTTTCGGATTACAGTAGTCTATAAGATCCGGTATGTTATTTACTACGCGTAATCTTAAAGCACCTGTTATCATAAGTGCCATTTTACGGAGAATTCCCTCTATACGGGACTGATTGTATATGTAAGTATATGAAGTATCAAATACACTTTTTGTTTTTTAATTGTGAACACCCTCAAATGTATTTTGTAGTTTTAATGAAAAAAGAAGAACAAGCTACATACAAATTCTCTCAGAGAGCCTTTCTCTGAATACAACATTTTAAAAACATATGAAATAAAAGTGTAATAGTGTATTTCATTTTTATATGAAAATTTTATACAACAAATATTACACTTTTGTATTTAATATGATAATACAATCGATACAGAGATACAAGAGGTTTAGTGAATTAAGCATATGTTTTTCCTTTCATTTGTGTATTGTTTTATAATAAAGCAATTTAAAATCAATTAAAATATTTTTTTTTTACTTAAAAAAACCGGTTTAGTCAGCCTAAAAATTTACATTTTTAGCATCCAGCGAATCAAAAAACTGCTACTACTACTTGCTGCAATTCACTATTGACCAAACGCATTCAGAAAAAAGATTAATGTATTTTTCTATGCGTTCAATAATTCAGTGGGAATAAGGAAAAAAGGAATAAGCCATATTTTACTATTTTGCAGGAGATCACTTTTAAGCTTTCAAGTCGATTTTTAGAAATTTTTTTCTTTGCAAGTTAAATTGGTAAATTCTCTGTTAATATTTATTTTTTTTAAGCAAACATCGTTCTACACACTAAAGTTGAAATACACCAAAATATGGTAGACTTGTATCGAACTCTTTCAGTAGCTTGTTTTTGACACAAAGCAATGATCAAACCCATTTAAATTACATGGGTTCCCAGTGAAAAAAATGGAAGTAATTCTAGTGGAACTACATTTTCATTGCTTTCAAAAAATTGATATTTTTAATTTGCCGAGAGTGAGCTAAAAAACCATCTAGAAGCTTATTTTAGTCATACAAAACCTTGTAACTCCTCCATAGTGTTAGAAAATACTCACCAGAATTTAAAAAAAATCAATTTTTTTAAAGAAATTTATGAACTATTTTTAGTCTAAAATTTAAAAGTTATTTGCTTAAATTTACATGAAAACACTGTTTCGGGCTTAAATTCGTATAAAAAAAACGAATTGTTAAAAAAGGCAACTATTTACCATTTTTCCTAGATGAAAATGTTATCATAGAACACAAAAAAGGGAATTTTTCTTAATATCGCTTTCAATTCAGTGACCAGGCATCGAAAAAGAGAACTTCTTGCAATGACAACCCTATGTAAAAATCATTAGATCGGATCTAAATTTGCACTACTTCCGCATCGTAAACTCTACATTTTCATGACTTTTTTGGAGTCTCTTTTTTTGCTGGGTTTGATTGTTGGTTTGTGTCAAAAACGAGCTACTGAAAGAGTTCGATACAAGTCTAAAGTATAGCCTAAATTAAGGTATTATTCCAAAAGAGATTAGAAGTCTAAAATAGACAAGTCGCAAGTCATAGTGCTATAACTTCCTGAAAAATCACACGAATCAATTGAAATTTTGACCAGGGGTACTTTTGATTGCGAAAGTACCATTAACTCAAAATTAGCTAAACTCGAGTTAAGCACTTTTTTTCTTTTTTCCACAGAATTTTAATTATTAGGCAGCATATTGTAGGGGGCGTTAAAGAACCGTTCCAAAAATTATACGAAATCTGATGCCTTGCAAAGGCAACACGAGCCTATCCATGTGACTTGCTGCAACTTATCCTGCAATTTAGAAATTAAATTTTCATAATTCATATTTTCCCTCAGAGTAAAAATATTTCATATTAGTAATATTTTTCTAGTCTAAAATTCACGCATGCCTCTAGCGTCTATGTATACAAACTTTTTTATGTTTTTTTTTGGTCTTTAAATTTGATTTGCATATTAAATTTATTATTATACATACGGTGAGGTGTTCGTTCGTGTGTGATTGCGTTTATTATGCGATAGCATTTGTAATGGTGTGTGTGTGTGTGAGTGTGTGCATTTATATATATGTACATATAATATAATTAGAGAAGGCCTTTAAATCAAATCTTCAATCGTGATAAGAGAAATATGTATGTATGTATGTGTAGAGTAAGCCGTATAGTTAACACAATATTTAAAGTAGTTCATATGCGCATGATTTTCATACAATACTTGGATGGATGGATGGCTGGATGAATGGATTGGATGAATGTATAGATTGGCTATTTCTTTGTACGTCTGCCTACGAGCCAGATCGTCTAACTACTGCTGTCTGCATTTGTTAGTTTTATTTTTATATTTAAAGTAGTTCATATGCGCATGATTTTCATACAATACTTGGATGGATGGATGGCTGGATGGCTGGATGAATGGATTGGATGAATGTATAGATTGGCTATTTCTTTGTACGTCTGCCTACGAGCCAGTTCGTCTAACTACTGCTGTCTGCATTTGTTAGTTTTATTTTTTGCTCCAACTACTTGATATGCAGCATAGCTAATAGCTACCTGGTGCTAACTGACTGGCATAGTTATTAGCTGCTGCTACAGTCTAAATAATGGCCTGATGGCGGTGATGGTGGTGTTGGAAGCAGTTGCAAATAATTATTAATGAAATATTAAATATCTGGCACAGTGCGAGCATGCGTTTACAGAGTTGTTGGTATGCACATAAGTGTGATTTTGAAGTTAAAAAAAAAAGAAAAAGATTGATGAGCCTAAATTAAAATGTTAGAATTGAAGCGATGCATATTTATAGATAAAACATTTTAATTTTAATTAAAGATGGAAATTATGAGATAGCAGCCCAATATGATGATGAAAAATTATGTTGATAATGATTTGTTGCTCATAAATGTTAAACACTTGAAAAACTTATTGTGATATTGTTAACATATTTTTATGCATTTTTAAGCACTTAACAAAATAAAAATATCTTAAAAGATGCCAATGATGCGTTTGATTTAGGACTAGAATTAAAAATGCCTTTGGGCACAAGAGGAAGCAAAAAGAAATGTAAAATATGTACATACTTATAATTACATATATTACAATCACCCAGCAAAAAAATTAGACATTCCCATCTGAAGTACTTGCCATATAATGACTTATTTTTTGATTGCCAAATTACACAGAAAAAAAGATTTGTAAATACAAATAATTTATTTGTGAATACAATTAAAATATTATTTAAAAAGGCACCTACAACGATTTTTGTAAATACAAACACACATTTGTAACATAAGAAAACAAAATCAACTCAATTATTTCAAATTAAAATTATTGTGTTATTAACAATTGAGTTGTTAACAGAAAATTAAATTTGTTTTAATGAATTTGTTTATCAAATTCTTATGTGTTGTTTCTTTGTTTGTATTTTTTATATTATTTTTAGAATTTTGGTTTTTGTTAAATTTTAGAGATGTTTGGATGATTCGAACCTGCAATCTCTTGATTAATAGGCTAATGTACTTACCACTCAGCTAAAGAGCAAATCGTTATTAGATAAGCAAATAATGAATACACACAAAATGCGAGTTCTTCTGTTTCTTCTACATGTGCGTATTCCGTTATGATATAATTTATCAAATAATTTTGTTGAGTAATTTGATTGACTAGAAAAATTTTAATTTGTTGAATCAACAATGAATTTTTTGAGTTTTTGCGCCATGTATAACATAAAATTTGGTTAGTTCAGTTTATTGAAAAAAATTTCTGTTTTTGTCATATCAACAACTTAATTTTCTATATTAACTAAATATATATTTTAATTTAAATTAACTATTAAAAATTTGTTTTGCTGGTTGCATTTTGATGATATTTTTATCTGTGTAAAGTACTCGCTTACAAACCACATTACGTCAAATTTTAAAAATATGAAACAGAAGTTGAACACGTTCTTTGTCTTTTAAAAGATGACGTGAAAATATTGACAAAATAATTAGTTATTTAAAATAATAGACAGATTTTGTAAACAATTTCGTTTTTATACGTTTCAAATTTGTATGAAAAATTCGTTTCAAAAAATATTTTTTCCGTACAAATTTCAAAACGAAAAAATTTTTATTTTTACAAAATTTGGCCATAAATTATATGTATTTCTAAATTTGTCTACTTATTTATTTTAAAGTAAAAAATAAGTACTTACAGCAGTATTCATAAAAAAGTTGATTGAGGTTTAAAAACCATATTAGTTAAAAAACATTTTAAGACTAAATAAGGTTTTTTAAATATTGGTATTCATAATCAGTGTTTTAACTAAAACTCAATTAACTTGCTTTTCTAAAAATATCGTGGCAACACTGTACTATCTATTTGTCACTTGCATACTAGTTATGCTAAACAACGATTATTAATTCACAAAGTACTCGTGTCTGTATTTGTTTTTTGTTAATTTTTTGAAAACTATTGTTTTTATATAATAAAAAATGTGTTCTAACTCGTACAAATTTAAAAAAATAAAAAGAGTTTACAGCGATTCTTTCTTAAAAGTGCTTTTTATATGATTTTTTATTGCAGATTAAGAAGCACTAGAATAACAAGTTTTATTTTATTTGTTGTGAGTTTTTATACATCACTATAATTATTATTTTTAATTTTCCTTACACATACATTGAGTAAAAACGAAATTGGAATGGAAAGCTGATTGCTGCTTCTCTAGTAAATATTTATTTGGAGTCCATTTGAAATTTCGTCATGAGTTTTAAAAAAAAATACAATTTCATTTTCTTCTTCTGAATAACATTCACATATGCATATGTATGTACATAAGTACATACATACACACATACACGCAGTCAAAACTAAAAATGTAAACAAACACGAAGCAAACTCACAAGAACGTCATCTTAAAATTGGTTTTAACACGGGGGCAGTCAATTTTAAAATTTGCTGATTTACGCAAGGTTTAAAAATCGGTTTTAATCTAAAATTCTATTATGAATACATTTTTAGCGAATATTGCTTAAACAACTAATGAAATGCTGTTTAAAATTTTTATGAATACGGCTGTTAGATTTTGGATAATTATTATTTAAATATATGTAGTTCCAAATAATTTTTTTCACTTTCGGTTTTAATAAAAGTTCAGCAAACAAAACAATTGAAATATTATTAAATATAGTATTTATAAGTAACAGCCCACTTCAATTGAGTTTATATAAGATATTTTACAAAGTGGTGTATTTCGTAGTAAAATAATAGTTTTCTTCCATTTATTCAAAAGAAGTTCCATCAAGAAAAAAAATTACTATTTCCCACAATGAAAAAAAAAATAATTAGTTCCTACAATAAACAATATAACTACTGCTCAAGAATCGATTATTTTAGTCTCACATCTTGTTAAAATCTTTAAGTTGGTAATCCAGTAACGAACTGCTTCTAACAAAAATGCTTAATTCCAAACTCGATTACCTAGTATTTTGAAATTTTTTTTTGCTGGGCACATGCAAATTCAACCTCTAAACTGAATTTATATGTACATTTCTTTCAAGCATCTTTCTATACATACCCTGCAGGAAATCGAACTGACACAATACTATTCACGTGCAGTGCCACCAGATTAGGAGATTTCTCAGATTTGGGGACAGCATTTCGTGGGAAGGGATTTGGGGACTCTCAATTTTGATGTTAATTACATAAGTAATTATGCATATTTTTATAAAGCGAAATCCACGATAATTTGCAAAACTGTTAGGAAGCTAAAAAACATCCAAATCCTCGTTTTTATATGCGAAATTTGCAAAAAACTGAATTTGCAAAATTTTAAACAATCCATAGTCTTAATAAAAAAAAATTAATAAAACTGTAAGAAATGCTAAAATCCCGAAAATTACGAACATTTGCAAAAAAAAAACTTATTAATAGTGGGGTTTGTAAGAAAGTCTCATATTATTTAAAAATCGGCAAAACTTTTACGAATCTAAAAAATGCAAAAAGACACTTTTACGCGAACTTAAAAAAATTATAAGCAATTTTAATCAAAGATCGCCAAAACTGTATGGAATACACAATATTAAATGAAAACTGCGAAAACAGCAGAAATTCGCAAAAACTTACTAACAGCGAGTTGATAATAAATTTTAATATTGTTAAAAAACCGCAAAAATTCGCGAGAATTTGCAAAGTCGGAAATAAGCCCTTGAATGCATCAGATATCGCCAAAGCCATTCAAAATAAAAAAGTTTGGTAAAAACGAAAAAAAAATCGCAGCTTAGCTAAAAACTACTAATTATATTACAGAAATTTCTAAGCCTGTAAATAGTAAAATTAAAAAAAAATTTATATAAAAAATTGATTTGTTTTTATTTTAAAAAAATCTGAAATATTTAAAAGTGGTACCACTGTAATATATGTATATTTATACCTCAATACGATGTTCTTATGGTGCTGCTGCCGTTTTCAAAATAATTAATTAGCTGTCTACCAGGCAACATTTGTTGCCAGCGGGACTAGTAGTCGTGTACCTTGTTGTGGTCTATGTGTTTAATAAGTTTTAGCATCATAACTGCCATTGGAAGAGATAGTGCAAGCCATGTGTGCGGTTCAAAAAAATTTCTTTATATATAAAAAAAAATTAATTGTTTCATCAAATTGGTAAACTTATGCAGTTCACCAGTGGCAAAATCAATCCCCAATTCTGTATCTTGTTATTTTCACTCTCCGTTGCGAACGCTTACTTACAAACAAATATTCAATTTAATTAATTTAGGTGTGGAATCAAATAAATTTTTAAAACTTGTAGAAATGTCAAACTTTGCACCCTATGCATAATGAAAAAGTAGCATGAAGTTATCATAAGTGCACAAAGTTAAACATGGTCTTAACGAGTTTTGCCATAAAACTTTACATTAAAAATCACGATAGGGTTTAAAAGAGGGTTAAAACTACATTCTGCCTCGATTTTGGATAGGGCCGTAGATGGTTATCTCTTGGAAGAGCTGTTTAAAGAGTTTTGGAGCAATGGAATGCGTAGCAGTATCATTTTAAAATGATATCAGACAACAATATTGACAAAATATTTTTGGGGACAAAAATTAGGATTTTTCTTTTGAAATGGCGATTTTTTGGCGACATGACGTTTGGGGACAAGACACAAACTTTTTCTGGCAGCACTGGTCACGTGACCGGACCCCAAGTGATAGGGACTAGTCTGATTTCTAACACTTCATATGAAGCGAGCCAGTCACTAGTCATGGCCTAGAATGGGGTTAATTGATACTTTTTATGCACCTTGTGACTTGTCACTGAAGTATTCATATTCACTGTAGAATAATACAAATTATATAAATGTCATTCCAACATTTAAGTGTAACAATAAAAGCTTATATTTTTTTTGTTACAAATGCAATTTAATTTATTTTTAAGCAGAAAACGTTTGGGATTCCAACCGACAACCTTGTGCATGACAGGCTTGCATACTAACGACTCAACCACTCACATTTCAAAAATATAAATACCAGTTAAGCTAAGGTTAATATCTCAGGATAGTTACGAGACTGGACCAGGAGTCACATTGGAGGGAGTAATTAACATTATATTTACACTATTTGATAGGTTTATTTAACCACATCGAACTTGTTGAGTGACGTTTAGTACACAGAAAAAATTATTCTTTAATTTTTTTCAATTAAGTTATTGCTTAGAAAAAATAATATTTTTTATTAATATTTTAATTGAATATATTTTTATTTTAATTGAATTTATGGTTCTATCAAAAAAGTGTTATCAACAGAGTTTAACTCAGAATAGTATGATATGGTTAACAATTATTGTATGTAAATATTATAATTTTTCTTTTTGTGTGTAAAAATCAATTAAATTACCCAATTAATCTTTTAATTGGTTTTGAACTAAAAACTAAAAAACTACTCAGCTTATATATTTTTTTTTTTGATTCATAGTAATTTTGTCATGCGTGGAATAAAAATAAAATATAAAAAAAAAACAGAAATTCATTTTGTTCCCTTATTCCAAAGTCGTCGTCCATACAGTGAAACATTTGCTGCAAAACATTTGAGTTTGATGACGAGAAGGGAAAGAGCAATGGCAAAGGGTACTTTGTTTCATGTACACGAAGTTCTTGTTAAGTACGTCATTCTTGCGTCATTCTTATGAAAAATATATGAGAAAATGTATTAACCTGCAAAACAAAAACTTCACAATGTGGACACGAATGCACTTTCAAAAGAGAAAACAAAAATGTTTTGCAGCAAATGTTTCACTGTATGGACGACGACTTAACAATCAGATCATAATAAGAAACACAAGCTTATAGAGTCCATAGAGTCTATAATATAGACCAAATGTGAATGTGAACTAAGATTAGTATATTGCCGATATTTGGGGTCCGATGCAAATGGTCTTGCGTAAGTATGTATGTATGTATGTATGTATATGTAGTATATGGAAAATATTGTAGCCTTTCTTTAAAATCCAATCACAAAATACACACACAATTCAAAGTACGGCTACGATATTCTACATTTACCTTTACGCAAGACTCTCAAACAACGAATATGGCCATTGTACTTTTGTGCACCATTCGAAATTCAAAAGCCAGTTAGGTTTTTGGTACAATACACAAATACTTAAATTTTTTATACATACATACATACATACATATTTGCATAACATAATTTTTTATAATTTTTTTATACTATTTGATTTTTCTATATGTCAATTACTATTTTAATAGAATCTTTAAAAAATTTTAAGTAGGTTTTTAATTAAATTTTAAAAATATTTCAATTAATTTTTTAATTAAATATTTAAAAATATCTCAATTAAATTTTAATTGATTCTTTAAAAAACTATCAAATAAATTTTTAGTTAATATAATATTTTTTTAATTGAAAAAATCAAAAAAAATTTCAATTAAAATGGATGAGTTAATATTACAATTTCCGTGATTGGTTGAAAACTAATTAATTTTTTAACTGAATCTTTGTTTTTTTTAATTGAATCTTGTTTTTACTTTTTTCTGTGTACAATGCTGCACCGAACCCAAATTAAATTGGCATTACGAAAATAGGACGAGTACGTTTAGATCAATTATCACCAAATTTTCTGCAGGGTAGTGTTTCCAAAGAAAGTTTATATTTGTGAACGCATCTGAGGGACGTACGGGGTATGAGAGTCGGTAGCGTCGTTCAATTTGGCAACTGTAGCTCATAGAAGATTCTGCAATATTAGAAGTTTGCATCACTTGGATGATACGGCAAGTGCATCGTACGATGTAAATTAAAGGTATAATAAAATGTAGGAGGAAAAGTTAAATTCTTATTTATTTTCTTATATTTATATTATATTATTTAAGAAGTTTATTATTCGACATATTGTCATAATAAAATAAATAATAAATAAATTTCAAATTATATTATATTATATTATATTTATTTCTTATTTATATGACTAAAAGAAATATAAATTTTGATAATATTTTCTTGGAACTATCGAACATTGTAATTGGACATTAGACTAGTCGCAAATTGGGCATAAAGTATCCCAAACACATTAGGGAATTTTGTTAAAATAACTTAAAAAATTGTGCAGTTTCTAAACGGGTTGTCCGATTGTTATGAAATTTCATACAACATTTGTCACAGAGCTTAATTCTGGAATTTCAACCCGAAATTGATAAAAGAGATTGTTTTGCAAGTGAGCGGCTAAAAAAGTTTGCTACATTTATGGGTTTTCGCTTACAATTTAGGAAGTATTGCAGAAAAAAATTAAAAATTTTGGCTTTTTGACAACCTTGGTACACTCGGTACCAAACAAACAATTAAGTCGGAAGTTATACGCAATTTAAATTCAAATTTTGTAAGATGTAGGTTTTTCGCCGTTTTTTTGCGGTAATAGAAATAAGAAATAAAAAATTTTTGGGTAAAAGTTTCCTGATGATCTGCATTAGCAACAGTTAAGTGCGCATACGATCCAGCTAAACCCCTCAACAATCAATTTCAATGTGTTCAAAAAAGTATTTTACTGAATAAGTAAAATAATAATTGGGATTATTAGTACGTTAATAAATGTTAAACTTAAATTGTAACAATTCTAAAAAAAATTGCTAATTATTAATTTTTTCCAATAATGTTGGAGAAATAGTTGGGCAGTTCTTAAGTGTCGTAGTATCACAATGTCTTAAGTTATTTTAATATTATTGTTTTGGCTTTTGTTTTTTTCTGAGACAAAAAATATCAATTTCTTCTGAATATTCCAAACGAAAAATATTATTGATTTTCAATAAGCTTATAAAAAACTTGTTTTATAAACTATTAATAAAATAAAATATATTTTTATGAATAAGGCAGTAAGTGTATAACTTAAAATATTTTTTCGTTTTATTACTAAAATTATATTGCATAAAAGGTCATAAAAATTTACGATTCTTTGGCATTATTATTGATATCTGTTAAAACCAAAAAACATTTCACTAAAAATTTGTGAAAAAATAACTAGTAGAAAAAAACATACACCAGCAAAATTTAATAGTTTCACTTTTTATAGTTCCACAAACATCATTATTTCGTAGTCTTTAAGAAAATAAATCCAACTATTCTTAGTAAATGAATAACCAAACGAAGCATGGCAAAAAGAAAATAAAAATTTTAAAAACACTAAAACCATTAAACAAAATAAATAGTAAACAAACATTTTTTAACGGAATCAAATAATTACAAAAATACAATAATGATTTGGCATAATTTTCATAGATTTTTCATTTCCGTGCCAAACACAATATATACATACACATATCAAATAGCAACGCAGCAACAACATATTAAAAAAAAAATAACAAAACAACAGCAACATTTTGCGGTTTCTTAATTCATAAAACAATTTATGAACATGATACGAGCCGCAGCTACAAGACTAAAATAATAACAGCCCCAATATGCCAAAGCAGAATCATGAATTATAGACACTGCAAAGTCTAATAAACGTAATAATTGCTAATGAAAAGTGAGTGGCAGTGATTTAGAAAATATTGCAAGCAAATAAGTGATGGCGTGTTTAGCTGCAAGACGCCAAAATTAAAAAAGAAAAATTTAAATTTAAACTCACAAAACGAAAAAAAAAATTATGAATTGGGGTGCAACAAATAATGAAATGTTTTGGAATATAGATGGATATTTGAGTGCAGAATAGTGTTGCCATATGTACCGCTTTTTGCGGGATTGTGCCGATTTTTAAAATTAAATCACGCGTACCGCGCGTGACTCCAAAATCAATAACATCTGGAATTTTTCGTACGTCAGTAGGCCAGTAAGTGGGCTCCCCACTCGAAATAACATCTAAGCCCATTTTTGAAATTGTACTAAACAAAGCTCGACTTCTAGGTGTTACAAGGCGTGAACCCCAGCACGTACGCTTTGCATTGTAGTTTTCAGCTGCCACGAAACAAGATCCAACCGATTTCTAGAACTTCTCATACTGATCTTCGGCAACTGAAAATCTGGGAGGTGAGTAAATGGATTATATCACGAAATTAGAACAAAAATTTTTTACAAAAATATTCGTAGCTTGCATATATTCTTCACTAACGTTGTCAAGAATATAGTGTTTGAGTCTTGACTTAATTACAATTGCAGATCCACCGCATGCTCTCTCTCTAGGGTCTTTTGTATCATATATAGTGTAGCCACAAATTTTAAAAAGGCTTCTCGAAGTAAAATGAGTCTCGGAGACTAACATTATATCAATATTTTTTTCCCAAGTTCAAGTTCATTTTTATGTTAGCGAATGCCGTTTGCGTTTCAGTAACATATTTTTAACGTGTTCATGGTTTGTTAAATAATGCTTGAAGCAGTGTATTCTGCATACGCAGCATTTCTTGCATCATGCTAGTCATTTTTTTTGTAAAGTTGTTTATAGTTAGCACCAGATTCTCAGTAGTACACTGAAAGAATTTTCGACTGAAATTCTATGAAGTTCGACATTAATCTAATGAAAAATTCATTAAAATTCAACTAATGAAACCAGTTTCGTTAAAACTGTTTTATTGAAAACTTCGTCAAATTTATTTAACAGTGCAGTTAATGCAGTGCTATAACTTCATCGAAACAATAAAATAATTTCATGAAAAGAATGAAATAACTTAAATATATAGGGGTTTCTTAATAATTAGAAAATATTGTTGTCATAAATCCAATAAAATATTCTAACGAAACCAGAATATCAAGGAAGCAATTCCAATGAAATTGTTACACAATATTCATGAAATTTTCACTGTATTTGTGAAATTATCATTAGATTTTTGAAAATTTTTTAATGAAATTGTTTCATTGTATTAATGAAGCAAATTTTTTCAGTGTAGCTTCAAGGCGACTAAAGTTAAAGCTTGAGCTTGCATTCATTGAATTATTTGGCGGTGAATCATTTTGTGTGGGAATACAACTAGCCTTAGCAGCATCGGCCTACGATATACGTGAAGTAACTGGTTGGCTCACTTGAGCAAAAGTGGCAGAGTACGCGTTTAATGGTTAAGCTGGAGCTAATTTAGGTTTTTGACCCTTAGCCTTTTTAACGAAAGACTATAGAGGACAACCTCTGTAGTTAGCGATGTGATTACCTCCACAATTACTGCATTTTTTATCACTTTGATCTTTTGGCTTATTGGAACTAGCAGTGCCGTGTAATTCGCCACACACAACACAAACAGTGGGTAATTTACAGTATGTTTTTGTGTGGCCATATTCTTGGCAATTATGGCACTGTACAGGACCTGAACGCTTATGTGGCTCTTCAACTGTGGTTTTTCGGTGTAAGAGGTATTTTAAATTATAAATTGGGTGCGTCTAATTTTTTTGTAATTTTATACCATTCGGCTCAAGTTCAACGCGAAATAGAGGTTGGGGGATTTTCTCCCTATTAATTACATTGGATAAATTTTTTACCTTAAATCCCTGGAAGACGAGTGCATCTTTTATTTCCTTGGGAACAAAATAAGAATCTATGTCCTTCAATACGATCTGCAGGACTTTAGCGCTCTTAAGCTGGTATGTGTATCTTTTTCGTCATAAATTTGAATTTTCGTTTCATCGAAACGGTTTTGACGATTTGTAGGTGATGCGCTGTTATCCCTAGATATCTTTGGCGCAGATTTAATTTTAATAGAATTTGGGCTCTGCCCGCGCTTTATTAAAGTTATATATGTATCTGTCCATTCCGACTTGGACCTTGAGTTTTGGGCTACTGTTGATAACTTGATTAAGTGATGACCATGAGTCCGAAGCGGATGATATCGCTGAGTTAAATGTAGAGGTACTAAGCAACGGTAATGTTAACGAATCACTAGTTATCATTGGACAAAGCGAGGGTGATTGCTGGCGAAGTAGTGGCTTTGCCGTTAGAAAAAGTCTGTCATCAGGTTTTTTATTTATATTGTCTTCATTAAGGGCTTCAGAACTCACAGTAAGCCTGAAATCAGATTTTTTGTTTTGTTTTGTTTTCATCAAGAGCTTCAGAACTCACAGAAAAGTAGGCATTTCTGCTGTTAGAGCTCACTTCACAATTTTTTGTTTTTGAGGTACTCATATAGAGTATTCCTCAAGGGCACTTTATTTGTGTTTATTTTTTCTTTGCGGTTTTTTTTTGATTTTGTTATATCTACTGTGTAAAAAATATTAGCAAAGCAAATAAAGCTAGGTTACTTATTAAAGTCAGTATGTATGTACCTATTACGAATAATATGTACTACGAATATTTTTTTGTATAATTTTTTGTTTGTTTTTTGAGTATGTAAAATTCCGCTTATCGACCGTTCACTATGAAGGTACAACGAGAACTCGCGATTTTCATTTAATGAAAATACGTAGTATACCCGTATACTACGAGTACACTACGAATTCGACTTGGTACTGTAAGTTTCGCATGCAAATTTGTATGAATAAACAAAAATTGTTGAAGTTTTCAAAAGAAACTCACAAATTGAAGAAAAAAAGTTAAAAACTGTAAAGAAGAAAATTTAGGCAGATTTAGTTGTAATTTTCACTATGGAAGTCTTATTGCTAAGCTGATTAGTTTGTGAAAGAGAGAGAGACGACAAACTAATCAGCTTAGCAATAAGACTTGCATAGTATAAATTAGGACTAACCAAATATAATTTCAATTGGTAAGTAGAGAATTCATGGTTAAAACAAAAGAAGAGATGTGTGTCAGGACACCCGGTTATAGCTATGCTGCTTTTTTCCCGGGGAACAATTTCAAACAATAGAAAGTAACAGGAAAAACAAATTTCTCGTAGAATTTTATTCATGATTGCAAATTCGTCGCAAATATTTCGTGTACGATTGAATTAATGTATTGCTTGTGTTCATGTGCAAAAAGAATAGAAAAACAAATTGAGCAATCATTCTCATTGTGTTTGTTTTGTTTTTGTTTTACTTACTTCAAAGAATGAAACAAAAAAATCGATCATTTCGTTTCGTTCTTTGATTATAAGTGCAAAGAAATCAAAATGAAAATAAATTTATAACTGTATTAGTGGCATAAAATCTAAAAAAAATCCTCGGGAAATTTCTCCCTTTTCCAATTATAATTTCTTTGTTTTCCCTATTACTTATTATTGCTTAAAATTGTTCCCCGGGAAAAATTTCTCGCGGAATTTTATTCATGATTCCCCTCATAATATAATTTTATTGCATTGTTATTTAACATATGAAATTTGTTTTATATAGCTCAGCAGCATAGCTCTAACCGGATGTCCTAAGACATATTCTTTTTTTATTTTATTTTCTTTTAAAAATCCAACTGCTTTATTTAAATAAATACTTTAATTTGTTTTAATACATTTACATCCTTATTTATAAAAATTAATAAAGCTTTATAAAAGGTTTTTACAACATATTTCCACAATAAATTTTGCTTAGTAAGGCTTTATAAAGCCTTAATATTTTTTATAAATAAGCTCTACTCATATAATCTTTAAAGTAAAAATATTTCAGTGCTTTTTTTTGTACCGTGAATCTTTTGAAAATTCAGTGATTTTTGAACTTTTTTTAACTTGTCCCACTTTTTCGAAAAACAAAACTGGCAATCCTAGCGCAGATGCCCGGCTCTAGCTTTCTTTGTATTTATTTTTATTATTTTTATTCAGAAGGCAGCTGGTATTGCAGCTCTTATTGCCAAAAAAAAAAATAATCTTTTGAGATGAAGCTCATTTTGATCTTGGCGGGTATGTAAACAAGCAAAATTGTCGCATTTGGGGCACAGAAAACCCGCACGCATTCATTGAAAAGCCGACGCACCCAAAACGAGTAATCTGAAATCTGAACTAATTTGTGCTAATTTACACTATGCAAGTCTTATTGCTAATCTGATTAGTTTGTGGGAAACAGAAGCGTTTCTAATCCCCTTGTCTCTCTCCCCTTACAAACTAATCAGCTTAGCAATACTACTTGCATAGTGTAAATTAGGGCTCACAATTAACATAAAATTAGACCCATACGTACAATACGAAAGTATTTTCTTAGGAGACTACTTGCACAAAAACAATCATCCCGTTGGATTTCTATATTGCCTCAAACTTGGTTGCACTTGAACGCTGAACTCTTCTTTCATGTTAATAATGCGAAGGAGCACAGGGATATACATATATATTTTATCGTTATTTTAATTTAAATGAAAACTCATCCTCAAAATTAAAAAATTTATATACTCAATGCATGATATATACTCAAAGTATTAAATTTATTTAGTTTATTTTTAATAACAGATGTTTCCACAAAAAATTCGTTTGTTAAGTTCTTCATACATTCAAACCACCCAAATTGTTTGATAATATAGGTTATGATACCAAAAAAAAAAGAATTGACTTAATTATAGGATTGAGGCATAAAAATAATAAAATTATTCGCAAACCTTCACAGTTCAATAATAAAACATACAAATTAAATTAATGTGACACTTTTGAACAATAACAAATAAACATTTCGCATTTGAAATCAACAGAAATAAACAACTAGACAAATGCATAATAAATTGGCAAAAGAAAAACCGAAAAATAATATTAAAAAAATTCCCAAAAAAGTAACGAAAAACCATAAATCCATTCGTAGGTTTTTTTCAGCACAAAATAAATTTGCAAAATAAAATGTCAGCAAAATATTTATGGACCCAAGTTTGTGTATTTGATCTGTTAGAACGGTTCTTGTGCTCGATCAAGTAAAAAATTTTAGCTGGAGCTCAATGACCGCAAAACAAAATAAGCCCAAACGCACACACAAAAACACATACTTTTTTGCAACCACAGCATCAGCTTGGGACATTCATTGGCCGAAAACTAAAAAAAAACAAAACAAATAGGAAAAATTACTCTACACAGCTGTTTAAATCATGTTAACAAGCCATAAACACCCGCCGGAGGCATTTGACTAAAAATGCAACAACAACCGCAAAACAAAGTTTTATTTCTGCTTTTTAGTAAATGATTTGCTGTTGTTGGCGTTGTTGCAGTGCGTGTGAGTGACAGGGTGACATATGAACAAGCTTTTTAGATCCAGCATGATACAGTATGCAAATGTATGTGTTGCATGTTCTTTTTCTATTTTTCGCCTTTGGAAATGAAGAAATCTTAAAAGTTTATCTGATTTAAAAGAATTTTAGAATTTATAACCGCCTGAGGGTGCAGAGAAGAAATATTCTGCAAACAAACGGTAGATATGTCACATTACCTAAGACCGTGCTTTATTTTTATATAAAAAAGAAAACTGGTCTGCTATATACATACATATATGTATGTGTACCCAGCAAAAGGTTAGTAACAAAATGTAATAATAAATAAAGTATTTAAGAAAACTATTAGTTGACATATTGTCATAATTTTATTTAAAGTAAAGTTTACTTGCTGGTGCACTCTAAAACACTTTTGTTGAAAATTAGATCGATAATAGTAGGCAACACTTTACAGACTACTTTCGACCTAAAATTACACAACTATATTTTTAAACCTTTTGCACAATATGTTTAATTTTGAATAAAATATGTTTAATCATTTAAGAAAATTTGTGGTTGAAGTCTACTGATGATTTGGTTCAAGCGCCAATGAAATACGTATATAGACCAAGCTAAACCACCAGCAAATAAATTTCAAATTAATATGTTTAATCATGCTCTCACCCATGAAAAAAAATAAATAAATAAATTTCATGAGCGTCCTTTTCAATAAAACTGCAAACACTCACCAAACACCTGGTCAGAATATCGGTACACAAATTATTTTTAAAAACACTGTTTTTATTAGAAATACTCCGTGAAATGCACTAAATCATTATTATAATTGGTAAACACCTTCTTGCATTTTAAATAAGCATAAATGTATAATCATTTACATGTATGTAAATGAGAGATTCTTTTAATTTTGCACATAAATTTTTTGTCCACTTTCACAATATTTACTATTCACTATTTACATAAAAAACGTACTACGAGTATTGTTATTGACATATAAACTGCTTTAAATTTAATTTTAATTAACTTAATAAAAAATATGGCGTGCTTCTCTTGCAACTTGAACGCTTTTGTACTTCTACTTTTTATGCTAAACATATTTCTGGTGTTTTACGTATGTATGCTTGATTTTCAACATTTTGACGTTATTTAGACATATCTGGCTGTATTTTAAGTACAATTTGCTTAAAAATAAACCTTTTTAACAGTAGATTCCAATTTTTGTGTAAAAGAGGACAAATATTGTTTATTTTATACAAATAACAACAAAATCGATATAAATTTAGACATTAAGAATATTTCAACAACAAATTAGACAACATATGATCCTAAATTTGAGCCAATGTTTTATAGTGTGGTTAAGCATGTATGTATGAATTTCACTCGTGCTGTAGAAAAAAAAATAAATAAACGGTCCGCCAGATAACTTTTTTTTTTGCTGTGTGGCACGTAGTGCCGTTGTATTGAAACCAAATGTTGCCAATATACTCCTCTTCAATTTTTGTGAACAAAAATTTCTTCAACATGGCCCGATAACGATCGCTATTAACTGTAACGGCCACTCCTTGCTCATTTTCGAAATTATGCCTCTGGACTAAAATCCGCACCAAACAGTTACTCGTTTTGGGTGCGTCGGCTTTTCTGTGCCCCAAATGTGACAAAATGAGCTTCATCTCAAAAGATAATTTTTTTTGGCAAAATCGGCATCTTCTGTAGGTCGATCGCAGGCCCACTTAGCGAAGCGAAAACGCATTGGATAGTCAAATGGCTCGTTCAGCGGAAGGATAAAACTAATTATCTGTCAAACCAGACATTAGGTAAGTGTTACCATTCACGAAATAAGCACTAGTTGAAAAAAAAAACGTTAGATGGCGGACCCTTTATATTCATATCGAATACAAATTATTTGTTGCGTTTTGTATAAGTTTTATTATCATTATTTTTTAGCGATTCGGAGGCAATTTAATTTCAGGTAACGTAGGTTTGTAACCTTCATTCCCAAGTTTGGTGATACGGCTGCTATCTGAGCACCCAAACGTGCTGTTCTCATTCCTCCTATTTCTGAGACGCTCTTAGACCATGCACACACACCATCTCTCTTCCTTTATGGATTCTTGGTTTACGATAGAATTTCCTCTGTGCAGTTTTGAAGCTTATACCGCCTAAGAGCGGTCACCGGAGTCTCGCTAGTAAAAACAGAAGACACCAAGTCCTGTATGAACAGTAGATGAAATGAACAATTGAAAAAGATAGGCTGTGTATACAAAACGACAAGTCTAATTTTATATTCGCATCACTTTAACTCCCACGGGTGCCCTATGGTCCCACTGGTACCTTGTGCTTCAGTGGGAGTTAAAGGGTATATATTTGTATACATTTCTAGGCCTACTGCGCTTATTTTATTCTTTTGTGAGTTTTAAAAATATTATTACTTGTGAATTCTTAAATGCCCACTCAGATAAAAAAATATGTGTATGATATCCCATTTATGGTTCAAATCTGAAAAAAAGTTATAAGTACATTTATGATAATACATATATATTCTTAATTTTCATAAGTATATGTGTAAATATTCCCTATATGGTATGCAAAGATCATATTCATGGTTGTTTGGTTGGTTGGTTTACGTGGCTACCATCACTACACTCTTCGGTGTCAACTTATGTAGACAAGTATCTAAGTATTCTGATACGGTGATAGTTACTTGATCCAAACTGTCGTGTAGAGATATCTGATAAGGTCATTCAACCCAAAAGATCACCTAGTACATGACTTCCTAAAAATTTGTGTCCCAAGAAATGGAAAGCTGGATATTCGCAAGGAGAGTAGAAGATTGTCTCTTCTTTGCTTTCTTATCAACAGCTCCGGCAGAACTCATTCTAGGACAGATCTATCCGACTTTCCAACTGTCCAATGCCCCATCATGAGTGCAACAAGCCTCAAGATATCCGCAAGTTTCCTATTTGTTAATTGTATTGAGCGCCTATCATTACAGCAGCACTACATTTTCTTAGCAGCCTTGCACGTGACTATATTGATCCATCTACATTCGGCCTTATATAGATAGTGCTTGAATATACCGCTTCTAATAGCACCAAATGGCATGGCTACCGATTCGGCATTATAAGCATTCATAGCAGAGCCAGCTCTAGCAAGCTCGCCCGCCCGTTCATCGCCTAAAAAATTGCTATTGCTATGTGCTGGAACCCAGATGAGAGTGAAGTCAGCCTGACAACCCATTCTAGATAGTAAACTTTTGCACTGCCCGAATAGAATAAACGAAGTGATATATGATCACAGGGATAGAAGCGCTACTTGGCTGTCGACAAAGATACCAACTTTCCCGTGTACCTTCCTTTCAATCAGCACTCTAGCTGTTTCCCCTACTGGAGACTAAAACAATCGATTCTTGAGAAGTACTTACTTTTTAGGTTTCCGTACACCAAATGTGACAAATGGAACCCTATTGTTTTCGCTACACTGTCCGTCTGTCCGTCACACGCTATTTTCTCAGGAACCGTAAGAGCTACGGACCTGAAATTTGGACAGAGTATGTAGAACCTTGGTCGATAAAACAACAAATACATGAGAATTAAAAAATAAAGGGTGTTCCAAAAAGAGCAACTAAAAATTTTAAAGTCACGCGTAATATACATACAATTGTATGTACCAAGGTTGGCAAACGGTATCGTAAAAATACCGATACCGATTCAAATACCGCTATAATTAGATACCGGTATCGATACCGACATTTAAAAAATAGTTGTACCTGTATCAATACCGATACCGTTATTTGTTTCGGTTTCCAACCTTGGTATGTACATATGTATATTGACACTTGAAATATGTAAAATTAGTGTATTTTTGTGTAGACTACAACAATTAACACTAAAATGTAAACAAATTTAAATTAAAGGGTGGTCCATCAGTTAATGCAATTTTGACTATGTAATTTTGACAACCTACTATATCTTGGAAACCGTAAGAGGTAAACTTTTGAAATTTGCAAAAACAGTAAAACTAAAAAATCCGAAAATTATAAAATCGCCAAACCAAAAATAAAAAAAAAAATCGTCAAAAATTTAAAAAAAGAATCGCCAAAACGAAAAAAATCGCCAAAAATTAAAAAAAAGATTCTAACACTAAAATAAATCGACAAATTCGAAAAAATCGCCTAATGAAAAAAATTGCCAAAATGAAAAAAACTCCAAAAAAAATTAAAAAAATTTTTTATATGAAAAAAATGGCATAAGTGAAAAAAAGTCGCCAAAATGGCCAAACACCAAAAAAAAATCGCAAAAATGAGAAAAAAAAGTGTCAAGACAAAAAAAACATCGCTAAATGAAAAAAATCGCCAAAATTAAAAAACGAAAAAATCGACATAATACATTAAACGCATTCGCCGCAGCAAGCTACGGACTACAAAGTGTCTAGGATAGAATACACATGTTTATATGAGAATGATTCTTTTGAAGACAGCAAAACAAAAGGGCGGCAGGTTGTTTTGTCTATGCTGATTTTGTCGTCGCCGGCGAATTAAACTAATTTCTATTTTTTAAGGGCTACAAAACCAAAACTGTGTTGACAATATAGCAAAATATGTAAATAAAAATTAATGGTTAAAAAAATTTTTTAATACAAAATAAAAAATAAAGTACACAGTTTTAATGCTAATTGCGAAAGTAGTAATTCGCGAAAAGTTGTAAAATTTAAAAAAACATCGCTAACATTGTAAATAATGCAAAAAATTCGCGAGAATTACGAAAATTCGCAAAACGTTATTAACAGCGGATGATAACAAAGCTTAATAATGCTTAAAAATCTTCAAAACTGTTAAGAAGCTAAAAAACACGCAAAAGCTGCTTTTATTGCAAACTTTGCAAAAAATCGCGAGAATTTGCAAAATTTTAAACAAACCATAATATTGACTAAAAATCACTTAAACTTTAAGGAATGCAAAAATTTGTAAAAATTGCTAAAATTATGAAAATTTGCAAACAATTTCTAACAGCGGGATGATGACAAAGTCTAATATTGTTTAAAAATATTAAAACTGCCAGAAAGCTGAAAATATGTAAGAGACGTTTTTAATTGCCAAAATGAAAAAAAAACGCCAAAAAACTAAAAAAAATTTTTAATATGAAAAAAAAATCGCATAAGTGAAAAAAAGTCGCCAAAATGGGAAAAAATCGCCAAATTGAAAAAACGTAAAAAACCGAAAAAATCGGCAAAATGAGAAAAAAGTGTCAAGACAAAAAAAAATCGCTTAAATGAAAAAAATCGACATAATACATTAAACGCATTCGCCGCAGCAAGCTACGGACTACAAAGTGTCTAGGATAGAATACACATGTTCATATGAGAATGATTCTTTTGAAGACAGCAAAACAAAAGGGCGGCAGGTTGTTTTGTCTATGCTGATTTTGTCGTCGCCGGCGAATTAAACTAATTTCTATTTTTTAAGGGCTACAAAACCAAAACTGTGTTGACAATATAGCAAAATATGTAAATAAAAATTAATGGTTAAAAAAATTTTTTAATACAAAATAAAAAATAAAGTACACAGTTTTAATGCTAATTGCGAAAGTAGTAATTCGCGCAAAGTTGTAAAATTTAAAAAAACATCGCTAACATTGTAAATAATGCAAAAAATTCGCGAGAATTACGAAAATTCGCAAAACGTTATTAACAGCGGATGATAACAAAGCTTAATAATGCTTAAAAATCTTCAAAACTGTTAAGAAGCTAAAAAACACGCAAAAGCTGCTTTTATTGCAAACTTTGCAAAAAATCGCGAGAATTTGCAAAATTTTAAACAAACCATAATATTGACTAAAAATCACTTAAACTTTAAGGAATGCAAAAATTTGTAAAAATTGCTAAAATTATGAAAATTTGCAAACAATTTCTAACAGCGGGATGATGACAAAGTCTAATATTGTTTAAAAATATTAAAACTGCCAGAAAGCTGAAAATATGTAAGAGACGTTTTTAATTGCCAAAATGAAAAAAAACGCCAAAAAACTAAAAAAAATTTTTAATATGAAAAAAAAATCGCATAAGTGAAAAAAAGTCGCCAAAATGGGAAAAAATCGCCAAATTGAAAAAACGCAAAAAACCGAAAAAATCGGCAAAATGAGAAAAAAGTGTCAAGACAAAAAAAAATCGCTTAAATGAAAAAAATCGCCAAAATTAAAAAACGCAAAGAATGAAAAAATCGACATAATACATTAAACGCATTCGCCGCAGCAAGCTACGGACTACAAAGTGTCTAGGATAGAATACACATGTTCATATGAGAATGATTCTTTTGAAGACAGCAAAACAAAAGGGCGGCTGGTTGTTTTGTCTATGCTGATTTTGTCGTCGCCGGCGAATTAAACTAATTTCTATTTTTTAAGGGCTACAAAACCAAAACTGTGTTGACAATATAGCAAAATATGTAAATAAAAATTAATGGTTAAAAAAATTTTTTAATACAAAATAAAAAATAAAGTACACAGTTTTAATGCTAATTGCGAAAGTAGTAATTCGCGCAAAGTTGTAAAATTTAAAAAAACATCGCTAACATTGTAAATAATGCAAAAAATTCGCGAGAATTACGAAAATTCGCAAAACGTTATTAACAGCGGATGATAACAAAGCTTAATAATGCTTAAAAATCTTCAAAACTGTTAAGAAGCTAAAAAACACGCAAAAGCTGCTTTTATTGCAAACTTTGCAAAAAATCGCGAGAATTTGCAAAATTTTAAACAAACCATAATATTGACTAAAAATCACTTAAACTTTAAGGAATGCAAAAATTTGTAAAAATTGCTAAAATTATGAAAATTTGCAAACAATTTCTAACAGCGGGATGATGACAAAGTCTAATATTGTTTAAAAATATTAAAACTGCCAGAAAGCTGAAAATATGTAAGAGACGTTTTTAATTGCCAAAATGAAAAAAAACGCCAAAAAACTAAAAAAAATTTTTAATATGAAAAAAAAATCGCATAAGTGAAAAAAAGTCGCCAAAATGGGAAAAAATCGCCAAATTGAAAAAACGCAAAAAACCGAAAAAATCGGCAAAATGAGAAAAAAGTGTCAAGACAAAAAAAAATCGCTTAAATGAAAAAAATCGCCAAAATTAAAAAACGCAAAGAATGAAAAAATCGACATAATACATTAAACGCATTCGCCGCAGCAAGCTACGGACTACAAAGTGTCTAGGATAGAATACACATGTTCATATGAGAATGATTCTTTTGAAGACAGCAAAACAAAAGGGCGGCAGGTTGTTTTGTCTATGCTGATTTTGTCGTCGCCGGCGAATTAAACTAATTTCTATTTTTTAAGGGCTACAAAACCAAAACTGTGTTGACAATATAGCAAAATATGTAAATAAAAATTAATGGTTAAAAAAATTTTTTAATACAAAATAAAAAATAAAGTACACAGTTTTAATGCTAATTGCGAAAGTAGTAATTCGCGCAAAGTTGTAAAATTTAAAAAAACATCGCTAACATTGTAAATAATGCAAAAAATTCGCGAGAATTACGAAAATTCGCAAAACGTTATTAACAGCGGATGATAACAAAGCTTAATAATGCTTAAAAATCTTCAAAACTGTTAAGAAGCTAAAAAACACGCAAAAGCTGCTTTTATTGCAAACTTTGCAAAAAATCGCGAGAATTTGCAAAATTTTAAACAAACCATAATATTGACTAAAAATCACTTAAACTTTAAGGAATGCAAAAATTTGTAAAAATTGCTAAAATTATGAAAATTTGCAAAAATTTTCTAACAGCGGGATGATAACAAAGTCTAATATTGTTTAAAAATATTAAAACTGCCAGAAAGCTGAAAATATGTAAGAGACGCTTTTAAGGCGAAGTGTGCAAACATTTGCGAGAAGTTGGGAAATCGGAAGCAAGACCCAAAATTTATCAGAAATTTGCAAAAGCCATTAAATATATTAAATTTTTGGAAAAAACGCGAAAAAATTGCAAATTAGGGAAAAATTGCTAAATGTATTGAAGAAATTACGAAACCTAAAAATTGTAAAATTAGCAAAAAACATATAAAAAATCTACTGATTTGTTTTTATATTTTTGAATAAACTATTTTATTTTTATAAATAAGAAATATTTGGAAGCGGCACCACTGAAATATTTCAATATCAGATTTTGATTATGCTGCTGCCGTCTCCAAAAAAATTAAGTAGCTAGCTGCGAGGCGACAAATGCAGCCAGCGGCATTTGAAGTCGTGTGTTCGTGCAGCTTGCTGCAGTGAATGGGTTTAATGCTTAACTAAAAACAATCGCCTAAATGAAAAAAATCACCAAAAATAAAAAAATAGGCAAAACGAAAAAATCGCCGAAATTAAAAAAAAACGCCAAAAACCGAAAAAAATTGCCAAAACGAGATAAAAGTGTCAAAACTAAAATAAAAATTTTAAATGAAAAAATAACGCCACAAACCGAAAAAATCGCCAAAACCAAAAAAAAAATCGTCTATATGAAAAAAATCGCCAAAATTAAAAAAATCGCCAAAATTAAAAAAATCACCAAGATTCAAAAAATCACCAAGATTCAAAAAACGTCAAAACCCCAAAAAATCGCCAAAACAAGAAAAAAGTGCCAAAAAAAAACGCAAAAAACCCAAAACTAAAAAATCGCTTAAAACCGAAAAAAACCAAAAAAAAAGTCCAAAACTATATTTTATATAGGCTAAAGTTCGTATTGCATTACATATATCGTGTCCGTACGGAACCCTTCGTGCGCTGGTCAAAGTCAATCTTCACTGAATTTATTTTATTTGGCAACTTGTTCACGTAATCTATTTAATCTAAACATCTCATCTAGCAACTTCTACATAATTTTTTTAAGTTTTAGGTTATGCGATTTGTAAGCGAGTAATGAAATTCGGTAATCAGAAAAGTAAGTCATTGTATGGGAAATAGTTTTGATGGTAATGTATAATTTTTTGCTGGGGTCTTCTCTATTGTTTCCGCCCTTTTGCCCATATCGTTAACCAGAATTTCGGCTTGGATGTGAGTTTTGGAAATAAACGTTTTTTCTTCGAGACTTCGTTCACACTATTAACTTCTTCGCACAAAATCTTCCAGTAGTTGGGTTTAGCCATCCGAATAACTTTATTGCACTCCTTGAAACTCTTGCAATTAAAAATCCTACGGACATCCTTCTCTATGAGGCGGATTTTTTTGTTATACAGGGGTTTTCATAGGTGGATTTCCTTTCTCGAAGAGGGAAACTCTTTTCGAAAGATCTAACCGCAGCGCCAGTAATCGTACTCACATTGTTATCAATGTCTTACATACTCAGGCATTCAAACGATGTTTGCCGTAAACGATTTATGAGTAAATTGACGACCTTTCCCAGTCGGTTTTTCTTTCTCCCAGAAGGTTATTGCATTCGGCGGTGGCCAAGCCAGTTTAAACATGATATAACGGTGATCAGAAAAAGAGTGTTTATCAAAAACCCTCCAATCCTGGATAACGTCAATAATGTTTTCCGTACATACAGTAATATCTAATAACTGCTCCCTAATTCTACTAACGAGAGTTCACTTATTAGGTCGTTAGTATTAAAAAATTCGATGAAGGTTTCACCCCTACGAATAATGCTTGTACTTCCCCAAGCACTATGATGAGAATTGGTATTTTAGCATATTAGAACTTCCTTAAACTTTTTTTTTACTGGCTTATCTGACCAGGTGCTGCAACTTCGACGTAGTTGGCAGTGTTAGTGAATCGTACGGCAAATATATTGATGCTAGGTACATGTTTCCATTGCCTTGCTTCAGTACAGTTGCGTCCGATGATGACAGGTCTTTAGAGAAAAGAAAACTTAAGTTTTATAGCATAGAATACAAGTTTTAGGACGATACCAAGTATTTGCATAAACAAGTTGGTAATTGACATGGTTAAGACTAATAACCCTCTTATTGCTAGCGGTACAGGGCTACTGGAACAAAACAATGTGACAATTATCTTTATTTATTTTTTTCATCAAAGCGATAGTTGCCATCTCACTCCGATGTAGGTTTATTTGGATAACTTCCAATGCCATTACCTCTCCAAAGCGCTTTGTATTACTGCCTGTAGGCTTTTCCTCCTCGCTAGGATTTTATGCCCTGAGAATTCCTACCAATTTTGAAAAAGACAGCCTTTGAGACAAAGAATGCCATGCCCTTTGTATTGGTTAGACTAGCCATAGAGTCCTGGTCTACGTATATCACAAGAAGAGTTGCCTCTGGATCCTCTTTCCTATGAAAGACCTCACATTTTTCCATGACAAGTCCTGCATTTTGGCTACCAATGACACTGAGTATGCGCTCTGAGCTGAATTTTCTGATGTCCTTTCTCTTCAGCAGTTTTAACTTTGCGGTGTCCAATGGCAAGGTGATGCCATCGACTAGTTTGCTGAATGTTTTGATGTGTGAAGTTGACGCTAGCCTCATCATTAATATTCACGCTTGAGCTCACAGCTTATGATTTGTATAACAGGGCCAAACCTTGTTTCCAAGATATCTTCCATTATACTGTTGTTTGTTAGATCCTCAATAGTTTCTTGACCATCCATAGGAATTTTACCAGAAGAATTATTGGTATCAACCACTGCAAATTATGAACCGTCCCTATAATACTTCCTGGCTACTTTGGCGTAGAATGGTGGCTCTTTACCGTTTTTCGACTCCATCCTTCTCTTTCACTTAAGTTGATTTGCATCCCCCTTAGCGACTAAGCTAGTCGAAGCACTTGTCTTTATAGTTACCCCAATTTACCTCCGGCACCAGTTTGAGGTCGAAGCTTCATCGAGTAATCAACAGGTGGGGAGCATTTTTTCCTTTTCGCAACAGTGTTCTGAATCCTCTTTCCAGCCTCTTTTGAGGTGGCTGAAGTCTCCAGGTGCTCTTTTGGAGCATTTTGTGCGCTGCCTTTACCGATTTACTGGTTGATATTTGCCAATTTCCTACGCTGTGCCTCAAAAAATCTTTTCTGTTTTGTTGCCAGTTTAGCAATATCATCACTGACTTCCCTTAAGAAGTTGGACTTGGAGTTTCCAGCTATTTTTACAGGCTGGGGTAACCAAATGTCAAACATCGGTTCCTCCTCATCCTTCTCCTTATGTTTAGTGCTTGTCACCTTAAGGACTAAGGGTGCCAAGTCACCAACCCCTTTGGATGTGTCTCGATCAATTGATCTCGACTCCAATTCAGGCAGTGGATGGAACATTTGTCAATCTGTAACTAAATACATTTTTAAGTAATTAGTGGCTTAGGAAAATAGGTGACCAGAGTGCATTGGAAACAACCAATTTGAATTTATACTTTGTTTCTTATCCACAAGGGCACACAACATGTTTGGATATTTGCCCGCTAATAATTTTAAATAAGTTTAGCCTACTTTAAAAATTGTATGTGCACTTTGTATCAATTAACGTTGAATACCTAATCGATAAATTGTATCATAAATTATTATGAATCTCTCTAAATGATCCAAAGAAAAACTAAACTAAACTGAAATAATTGACGGCTTTAATAGAGTTGTTTAATTTTTTTTCAGACACACTTGTTTCTTAAGTCTTTTGTTTTTGTTTCTTGCCGATCATTCGATCATCGAAATTAATATACGAGTATTGATTTATTACTTTTCAGCATAATACAAAAAGTCTAGCTAATGAGTTTTAAGTGGCAAATAAAGCAAAATTTAACTGACACAAGTACAAAAGTCTTTTGAATAAACTTAAACCAATTTATTTAACACACTTTGAATACAAATTTTATTTTAATTTTAATTTTTAGGACTATTATCAATAGTCGTGTTAAAAGTCACAGCAAATTATGATAATAGTCAAATTTAATGTGGGGGTGATCATTAGCTTTATTTTCTTTACACAAAAAAAAAAATAAATAAACTTGAAAAACAATTCCCATGACTCGAAGAATAGCTTTATGGAGTGAACAAGATAAGTAAATATGTAATTCGGTCATAAATTACGTGTAGCATAATTATTACACACAATGTTTGTTGCACATGCTGGAACAAATAAATAAACAATAATCAAAATGTAATAAGTTGGCCAAAGCATTATAGTCCATGGATAATAAACAAAAACAAAAACAAACACAAAAAATTATATTAAATTTTTAAATGCTGCTGTAGGGTACATTTGTTACGTGTTTTTTTTTTGTTGTTTGTCTCTGAATACTCAAATTGACTAGCTGACCTTGTTTAATGAATTGTTTTTTTTTTCAGTAAGCAGTTCATTTAATTTTTTCTTAAGTTATTCGTAAGTAAAAATGATTTGTATTGAGTTAAAGTTCCAATTGAATTTATATATTTTTGTTTACTGAAATTAAACTCAGCTTTCAGTCAATACTTAATGTATTGTAATTAAATACTTTTAAATATGAAATCAGTTTCTATTAAATCAAAATAATTTCATTAGAATGTTAATTTATTTTTGCTTAATTTGCACTGACTTTTGTTTGACATCTGCAGATTTGTTAAGTTTGATAGAATTGAAGAAAAATTGTGTGGAAAGCTTTATTAATACTACAATGCACAGCAAACAGACATTTGCTTATTTTTATTTTGACCTTGTAACATAAGAAAATTTGTGCTGGAAACTTTCGGTCTATTGTTATGCTGACATGAGATACATTTACTTGTATGTGCAGTATTAAACCACTTGGGGGCCTTTTTTCATAGACCCAATTTTTTCTTGTAACAGTTAACAGCAGTGTAGGCAAACAAAAAAAAAACATTGCGCAAACAATTCTTGCAAAGTTAAATTTATTTTAAATTTCTTGAATTGTTTTGCATAATGAGCAAAACCAAAAAAAAACTTTATTATATATTTAAATGAGAAAAAATTAAATTAATTCCATATATCAAGATTTCGTGTGCAAAATAAACACAATTGACTAACATTGTCCCTAAACTAAAACCAAACATCTATAATATAGTTAATTCACACACCTTTCTTAGTACAGCGCACAGTGTGGTAAATCACAAATCTAACTGGACATAGTTAATAAATAAATTAAATAGAAATTGACTTAAAATATATAAATGACTATAAAAAAAAACTTTTTTTAAAAAGAATTTTTTAAATAAAATGAAGCAAAAAAAGGGGAGCTAATTTTTTTGCTGATATTTAGTTATTGTATTTTCAAAAATTAACTGTAAATGAATGAATTCAAATCTTAAGTATAAATATAATTAATTAGGCCCGACCAGTCTCGGTCGTAAACTTAGTGATAATAATTAATACTACATAAATTTCGTATTAAGTACAAAAATATTTTTAAGAAATTTTATTTGGAATGTTGAGTATTAGAGCCCTTGTGTCCCTCTTTTTTTTAGGTAGATGTGTCCAGTAAAGTTCAAACAATTACGAGTAAGTGGATTAGGATGTGACTCGAGTTTTGTTAAATATTTGCCTGCGTATTTCTTCAATCACTAGTGGCATATTTAAATCACGATCTATATTTAAATTCTTAATGTACCATGGAGCAGATGTTATTAACCTTAAAATTTTGTTTTGTCTTCGTTGAATTCTCTCTACATTGGAAGCTGAAGCAGTGCCCCATAACTGGATACCGTAACACCATATTGGCTTCAAGAGCGATTTGTATATTAAAAGTTTGCAGTCCAGTCTAAGTGTTGAATTTCTGCCAATCAACCAATGAATTTGAGATAACTTAAGTTTCATCTGCGTTAGCTTAAAGTCATGTTATGATGTTTCCATGTAAGCCTTCAATCAAGGTGTATACCGTGGTATTTCACTTGAGAAAGTTGAGGAATGTTTTGATTGTTGATTCGAATGGGGAAACAAGTATGTATCGCTTCTTACACTTTTCATTTGAGTTAATGGGACCTATGTCATCTGGTCATAATTACAATTAATTTGCGTGGTTTTTCGGGAAGTTATAGCACTATGATTTGCGACTATCTTTGTTAGACTTCAAAACTCATTTGAAATAAAAGCTTAATTTAGGTTGTACTTTAGTATATTTCAACTTGAATGTGGTTTTTACATTAACAGAAAATTTCCTAATTAAACTGTAAAAGAAATAAATTTATGAAAATCGACTTGAACGTTTGAAAGTTTTCTCCTGTAAAATAGTAAAATATGACTTGAGTCCTTTTTCTTTATTGGCACAGATATGATGGTGTCATAATTGCCGAAAACAGTTTTAAAAGTTTCTATTTATTTCCCATTATTTTCTTTTTTAACTGCGTACGAGTAAGAGTCTGAACACAATGTAACGATTATTTATTGCGGTGCGGTTTTCCATACGATTTTGAAGTAAAAATCCGCAGTGTGGGAAGGAATAAAATTAAAATCTATTTTATTTTCATTGCGCACTTTCTTGTTCTCTCAATTTTTGACACTCTTTCTCTTGTTGTCGTTGCCGTAGTTTTGGAATAATTGGCTGTGTTCACAACATTATTGTAAAAAAACATGATTTTGAAGTTAAAAAATTTTTGTCATATATTATAAAAGTTTAAAAAACATATCAAATATATCTGCGAATGTATAAAATGTTAATCATTTTTTGTTTTTAGTTATAAAAATGTATGCACAAAAAAATTAATAAAAATTTAAACAAACAATGACCTCCTTCCGTTGTATAATGTTTATTTTTCTCTCCCGCAATGAAAAATCGCACCGCACCGCAAACATTGTGTTTAGACTCTAATGTGTTGTTTGTTGTCGTCGGCGGCTGGTACCTTAAAACCGATCGGTTTCGTTCTCTTGCTTATGCTTATGCGTAAAAACAATACAAAAACAAATTGAGCAATCGTTGTCATTGTTTTTGTTTTGTTATTGTTTCACTTAATTTAGGGGATGAAACAAAACAAAATCAAACATTTTGTTTCGTTTATTTTCGTACTCTGCTTTTAAGTAACAAAGAAATCAAAAGAAAAATAAATTTATAACTGTAATAGTGTCGATTATTTTTGTTACAAAATTTACGACCTAACTCCTGTATCGCGCCAAAAATAGCATAGCTCCAAAAATAAATTCTGTCAAGAAAAAACACATTTTAAAGTTAAAAAATTGATTTCTTAAATACATACCCTGAGGTTATTTTGTAGTTATATATACTAGTATTTAGGTAATATATAAAAAAATTTCAAGATTAATAAAATTATTAATTGAGTTTTCACGTAAAGAGTCAAAGATAATCATTCTTAATATTAAAATAATTTTAATATTTTTAATAAATATTTGATAATAATTGTTTTATTTACTGGTTTTTGCTTTATTTTATCGAGCCCTTTTTCGATTTTATCGTAAGAGACATGTTATCGGAAATATACTTTTTTATTGAAATTTAAATTTAATGGACCTTAATGTTTTTTAAGATAATCTCCAGCTTTGGTGACTATTTAATTCAATATTATGTGGTAGCTCTGTATAGAGAATGTGAAAATAAGTGGAAAGCATAAAAAATAAATAATAAAGAAAAACTCAATGAATTTGATCTTGTGATTTTTATATTTTTTGCTCCAACCGACTGAATACCAAAGTCGATGAAGTTGCATTATATATATTAAATAGATACGATTATCGTAATAGTAGTTACAGAATACAGGTACTGGTTTTTATTTGTGTGCAAAAACAATACAAAAACAAATTGAGCAATCCTTCTCATGGTTTTTGTTTCATTCACTTCAAAGAACGAAACAAAACAAAATCAAACAAATTGCTTCGTTTAATTTCGTACTCTGATTTTAAAGGCCGGGGCACAACAATTCCGCTATACGTTAAATTTCGCCTTTTTCAACTGACAGCTAAGTTATAATACATGGATTCTTATGAGGTCTGTTACATTCAGTACGCCTACGTCAACGCAAAGTACAAAATATGGTAAACTTTTAACTTTTAACGCACGTTGAGTAGTTTGACAGCTATCAGTTGTGTTTTTGCTTTCTTTGTGTTTTGGCAGCAAATACTAACAGAATACAAAAAGAAATAAAATAAATTGAGGGTGGCGTTGGCTGAAGTAGTTAGCAGGTTGACTATAAATCCGAAGGTACGGGATTCAATACCTGTATCCAACAGTCATTAAAAATAACAACACCACGCATTTTTCTGATGTACATTAGTTGTTGTCAGTTGTTATAGGAAAGTTCAAGTGATGAAGGCATAGTACACAGCATCAAAAAAAATGTTATACGTCTCATTTAACACCAGGCGCTGCATTATTAAAAACGCGCAAAAAAATAATGAAGCTTTCCTCTATCTCTTCCTTCACCACCTGTCTTCTCTATCATTATCTCTCTCCTAAAGAAGGTATCACCTAATAATAGTAGTAGGTATTTTCCTGAGTGTTGCTTCTCTTTAAAAAAAATATTAAAGAAGAACTTAAGTTTATTAATTAAACTTATTGAATCTTTCCAAATGTTTCCCTGCCTGTTTGATAAAAGTAAACGCGAGTATCGAAACAAATTAAAAAAAGGAAAAGTCGTGGTCTTCTGTAGCAACTGCATGTATTTATTAAATTATTGCTTAAAAACTGCACAAAATTGTAGTTGAACAATGTCAAAGTTGTTGCATATCTCTCGAACTCCATTTTTAATAAATAAAATCCTGTTAAAAAAATATACGATAAAAACCACTCATTAATATCCGTCAACAAAGTATTCAGTTGAAAAAGCGAAGTTTAACGTACGACGGATCCATTGTGCCCCGGCCCTAAGAACAAAGAAATCAAAATAAAAATTAATTTATAACTGTAGTAATAGTGTCGATTATTGATATTACGAAAATTACGTCCTAGCCCCTGTGTCGTGACACAAATAGCATAGCTATAAAATTCATTCAGAACTTTCGATTACAGCTAAAAATCCCAAATTGTTCATAGCCCCAGGCAGCTGTTAAGCAAATAAAATAAGAAACGCTTTGAATTCGTATTCATTTAATAAAATTTGGATAATAAGGCCCCTTGTGCACTGCCCTTTTGAGACGGCCCAGCTGTGTATAATTGTACTTGAAGGAAAATATTTAAATGAACAATCACAGCAAAAACATTATTTGTCTATCAAGTTAACACCACCGTTTATTTATTTTTTTTTTACTTAAATAGTAGATTTTGCGGCTGCTTGGTTTTGTCTTCTAGTTGTTTTTCCATAAATAAGAATAATTGTACAAACTATCTTTTCCTTTAACAATTTTCAACTTGTAGTTCTTTAACTTTATTTTTATGTTATTGTTCTTGCTGTGTTTTTTCTTTTTCATTTAATTAAATGCAAATTTGTGTTTCATTGTTTTATCTGCCAAGAATGCTAATGCAAGATGTTAAATTTCTTATAATACTTTTTTCAGTTCTCTTGTAAGGTGTTATTTATTCTACAGTTCAAGACTATGGGTATATCTCAAGATAAAAAAAACACACAACAATTTATCGCTTGAGGTAGCTTGGTAGTTTTACATTGGCTTTAGGTTTATACATAATATTCAAGAAATTAGCGGCAAGCAAAACTTATGTGGGTGTTGCAAAAGAAACTGTTCGTAAGTTTCTACAATTAATTAGAAATTAAAAATATTTATTAAAAATTATACAAAGTAAAAGCTTAATTAATCAAAAATATTAATTTTAATTAAGTTCTTTAGTTGCAAGTAATATTTTTTATAAGGGCTACTTCATTAATTTTATTTATTTAAAGTTAAAAAGAATACCATAATTTAATGATTGTAAAAATTCTCTAGTAAAACTATTACACTGACAGAAAAATTCATCTTTGGATTGATGGCGTCGTCACATCAGTATTATAGCAAGTAAAATCAATGAAATAAAAATGACATTTATGTCGTCTGTGTTATGACAGCAATGAATTTGTCTTCTTCTTCTTCTTTATTATTATTATTAGGTAAAATATGTGCAAAGGTTAATCTGGAATATTGTTCTAACTGTATTTAAAAATATGACATCGCTTAGATTTAAGTTTTCATCAATGCCCTAACAAATCTAGAAATCTAGGCAAATAAAAGTATGACATAGAGTCGTATCATATTGATGAAAATCTTATATGTTGAGCAGTGTTGTCAGATATGACAAATTTCGCCAAACGTGGCGAAAAAATTGTTCTGGCCATGAAAACTTTGAAATGGTGATTCGTAATTAATTTACTTAGCAATATCTGAATTCCTTGGCTATATTTCTACAATTTAAAAAAAATTATGTACCTAAAAATCTTATTTGGTGCTTATGAAACACTGTGGTGAAAAACGTTGTGTTATAAATTAGAACCAACATTTTGATAATGGGACATTTACACCTGCACAAAATCTAGCTGATTGAAATTAAAATCTGTATGAAATCTATAACGCTTATACCAACTTTTTTTTTTTGAGATTTATCAAGATTTTTTTTATCCAAAACAAGACCCATTAACAAAAAAATTTCCAAAGCTACAACAAAACAACTGCAATGCACCCAATTCACACACCTTTTTAAGTAGATCTCAGCTAATTTACTCATCTATTTTTATAAATATGTATTTTGTACAGGGTATTAAAAAATATAAATAAAAATATTCATTTTTGATTAGATTTCCTACAAATCTACTGACAAAATAGATTTCGTTTTGTATGGGAAATCTAGTAAAAAGCAGTGTGATTTAACTCGAAATCTCGTAAGTACTAGATTTTGAGAATATGTCAATGCTCTATGATGAAGAACCGAAACAGCGCGCACGAGTTCTTGCGACAATGCTGCTGCTATAATATATGGGCATTTGCTGGGGCCACGAACGTACGTTCGTACGCGATGTACAAACAATATAGAAAACAAAACTTTTGCAAGCGTTTCTTCTTTGTGATTTGATAGCATTTTGGAACATGGATTTCATCGAGTTTAAGTATTCATGTTAAAAGTTATTAACATGTTTCTACGAACCTACGCAAAATAGAAGTCAACTTTGGCTGACAGTAGTGAAATGTAAAAATCTGCGAAATGGAACAGAATAATGAAAAGTGATTAATTTATTTTAAAAGTGTATTAATGTAGGTCTCTATCAAGTATTTACACAATAAAATATCTCTACTGGTTTTTGTTTAATTGGCTTAATTGATTTTTCCACATGTTTTTTTATTATTATCACCATGCCTCCTTCCCATTTTTTTTTGTTCTCTTTACACTATTCTTATCATACTATTTGGTAATAGAGAGATTTTAAAGAAAGAGTGCAAACATAACATATTTTTTGCTTGTAAAAGAATTACATACAAAAATGTCTTTACAAGTAGCTTAAAAATAAAATATAAAATTTTCCATTTGAAATTTATTTGCTGGTGGTTTAGCTTGGTCTATATACGTATTTCATTGGCGCCAAACCACCAGCAAATAAATTTCAAATTAAAATATAATTATGACAATATGTCGAATAATAAATTTCTTAAATATAAAATTTTCCAGCTTCCGGCCCAATTTCCTCGACTAAAACAGCTGAGATTTGCTATTAAACCATTCCATTATATAAACATAGACTTTTTTTAGAGTTCCGTACACCAAAGGTGAAAAAAGGAACCGTATTGTTTTCGCTACGCTGTCCGTCTGTCCGTCTGTCCGTCACACGGTATTTTCTCAGGAACCGTAAGAGCTACGGACCTGAAATTTGGACAGAGTATGTAGAACCTTCCACTACAACAACAAATACATGAGAATTAGAAATTAAAGGGTGCTCCAAAACGAGCGACGAAAAATGTTAAAATCTCATGTAATATACATACAATTGTATGTACATATGTGTATTGACACTTGAAATTTGTAGAATTAGTTTATTTTTATATAGACTACAACAATAAACATTAAAATATTAAAAAATTTAAATTAAAGGGTGGTCCATCAGTTAATGCAATTTTGACTATGTAATTTTGACAAATTGCTATATCTTGGAGACCGTAAGAGGTAAACTCTTGAAATTTTCAAAAACGGTAAAACTAAAAAATCTGAAAATTATAAAATCGCCAAACCGAAAAAAACGCCAAAAACCTGAAAAAAATCGCCAAAAATTTAAATAAATCGCCAAATCGAAAAAAATCGACAAAATTAAAAAAAAAAATCTAGCACTAAAATATATCGCCAAATTTGAAAAAATCGTTTAAATGAAAAAAAAATCGCCAATATGAAATAAACTCCAAAAACCGAAAAAAATCGCCAAAACGCGAAAAATGCGCCAAAACCAAATTAATTGTTTATGTGAAAAAAAAATCGCCGAAATGAAAAAAATCGCCAAAATTAAAAAAAAATCGCCAAATTTAAAAAAAAAATCGCAAAAACGAAAAAAATCGCCAAAATTTAAAATAAACGCCAAAAACCGAAAAAAATCCTAAAAACGAAAAAAAAGTGCCAAAACTAAAAAAATCGCCAAAATAAAAAAAAAAAAAAATCACCTACATGAAAAAAACGCCAAAATTAAAAAAAATCGTCAAAATAAAAAAACGCCAAAATAATAAAAATCGCCAAAGTTAAAAAACTTTAAAAACTTAAAAAAAAATCGCCAAAACGTGAAAAAAGTGCCAAAACTCAGAAAGCGCCAATAAATTCAAAAAACCCCCAAACTAAAAAAAACGCTTAAAACCGAAAAAACCCAAAAACGAAAAAAAATGCTAAAACTATAGTTTATATTGTTTGTATTGAATTACATATCTCGTGCCCGTACGGAACCCTTCGTGCGCGGGTCAAAGTCGCACTTCACTGAATTTTTCTTTTATTATAATTATAAACAATAAAACACATTTAATTTTTCCATCCTGGTATACCATTCGGGGGAAATTCCCATATTCATAGTCAAGTCATAAACTTTTATGACTGTCATAAAAATCTTGCTCATATTTGTTATATGAAAATATTATATTAGAATAAAACTTTGTTTTCTATTTTCTTGGCATAGTTCGCTTGCCTTCAAAAATTTGTTCCGTGAAATCGTCTTCTGAAAAACAATTAAATTTGATGACCTAACAGTTCTACTCAAAATTTCTGTCTTGGCTATTTTTGTAACCCATGGATACCAAGTTATGAAAACAAAATTTTTTTTGCAATAAAAATAAATGCAAAGATTGATATCGAGTCTTGAAATTTATTAAAAGTCGAATAAACCACACCAACCGAGAAAATGATGAAAACTCGCAATATTGGAAACAAACGCTGAACTAAAAACTGCAAGATTAGTCATTAGCTCGGGATAAAGCGCAAAATATTATGAAAGCTCCCCAAAGCTTGCAAAAATTTAAAATTTTAAACACACAAATAGAAATAAATAAAGAAATTAAATATTTCGCAAAAACAACAGGAATTCCTGAAAAATTCAAAATTTTAAACAAGTCATAGTTCTTATTAAAAATCGCTAAACTTCAGCATAATCGCAAAGTCTAATATTGTTCAAAATTTGCGAAAACTGCTAAGAAGCAGATTATTTGCAAAAACACGCTTTCATCGCAAACATTGCAAGAATTCGTGATAAGTTGCAATATGAGAAACAAGTTTTAAAATTTATTAGAAATCACTAAAACTTTTGAAAATAAAATAAACTGAAAAAAAACGCTAAAAACGCAATCTCGCGTAAAACATCTAAATACATTGAAGAAATCACTTATACTGCAGAGAATAACAAACCCACCGAAAATTAAATAAATAGCAAAAAATTGTTATTGTTGTTTTGTTATAATAAAACCACATCACCACGTGATGCCCAAGAATTACTTTTCTCCCGTAGACCTATTGGCCCTTACACTCAAGAAAAAGACATGTTCTATTATTAAGAAATTTTTTTTCCTAAATTCAAGTAAAAGTTTAAGTAATTTTTTCTAAGTTTAAGTAAATTTTTACAAAAATCTAGTAAAAATTACTTAATATGAGTTAAAAATAAAAAGTTCATATCCTTAAAAATAGTTCATAAAAATACACAATAAATTTTGTCAAATTTCAAGAAATGCTTACTGACTTAAAGGAAATATTTACTAAAAGTAAGAAAATGGTTATAAACTGAAGGAAATTTTATATTAAGAACTAGTCAATTTCATCTTAAATCAAAAAATAAATTTTAGGAAATGAATTACTCCTGATTAGTTCATGAAATTTGATTTATTTAAAATATGTAAAAGGGTATAATAAATTTTAGGAAAATATTTCCTAGTCTTAAGTATTTTTTCTTTGAATTATAGAATATATTATTGATTTGCATTTAGCAAAAAATTTAAGTAAATTTTTCATATTTTCGAGGAATATTTGAACCTGAAATTAATTTTTTTTTGTAAATAAAATAAAATTTTAAAACTCAATAATTTCAATGCTTATTCAGGCTGCCTTGTTAGGCCACTGGTTAGAGTGCTTGCCTTTCAATCAGAAGGTTGCTGGTTCAATACTTGTCTCCTCTCAAGGAATTTATATGTATGTATGGTGAATTATAATTAAGAATATAACATGAAAATATAAAAAACATACCATGTGGTATAGAATTTAATTAAAAATAAAAACAAGTACCAGAATTAAAGACAAAAAAAAATGGGAAAATTTACTAAATTTGAGATCAAAGACGAAAAATTTTTTTTGCAAAGCTCCGAATTTTATTGGAAAGTTTTACTTAATTTTAGGATAATTTTACTAAAATATGAAAATATAATTACTATAAACTAGTCCATTAATGAACTAGAAATTTAGTAAATATTTTACTGGTTTCAAGGAAAAAACAGCTTTGGCGCCATACGACAACTTTTTTTTATTCAAATTTAGAAAATTTTCCTAACTTTTAGTTAATTTTTTTTTGAGTGTAGGGATGGCGGTATACTTTGTCAGGGTGTATAACTTTTATTTTACCATAGAAGAATCTGAACTTTAGATATTAATAACACTGTATATAATACTTCACAGCATATAATTTTTATTTATTTTTTGTTAAGAACGAATTTAATTTTATTCTAATTTTCTTTCTAAAAAATAGTTTTAATATTTAGCTTGTAGTTAGTTTTTAAGTTAGTTTTTAAGCTATAATATGTAAGTTTAATTCTAATTGTCTCCCTTTTTTGTTACCTCTTTTTTGGGAGTTTATCCATAATTTTTTTATATATATACATGTCGAAATGCTGTAACTCTATATTTATTTTTAGTTATAATGGAGCAATCCTTGAAAAGTTTTAGAACGTAAGGAATTTTTATATATGCTTGAAGCTTAAGCTATCTAAATCTAAATCTTAATCTAAAAAATAAGTGATCATCACAATCTCCACGTCTTGAACCTATCTGTTTCTTTTCTGCCATTTGAACCTAACTTTTATGACAATTTTTTATGTGGCACTTATCACTTTAGAAGACTTTGTGAATTGGCTAAATATAATTTTTATGTTTTACGATAGACGTTACCTTTGGATTTTAAAATTTAACAATATTTGTAATTTGTAAAAAACATTTTTTTGTAGAACAAATTTTATGTTTTATTATATTGGAGATATTTGGCGATATTCGACAAGCCATTTAGCGAAGGAGGCTGAAATTTAATTTAACAATAATGATGTTGAGTGACATAAAACCAGTGTTGTCAACTTTTAAATTTCAAAAAGCACTGAAACTTTGAAAAAACGCGTAATTTAAGTAAAAAAGCACTAAATTTAATTAATTTATTATATTAAAAAAATTGTTATACATAAATATGTATATAAGATATATAGGGATCGGTTAACCTTGCATTTTATACCTAAAACTTCAAATTTGAGGCATCCGATACACGTTTCAATTCTAATTAATTATTAGTAAAATAAAATGATAACTATTGTTTAACTAATACTTTTTGATTACATTTATTATATTCTTTCTTAAAAATTTATAAAAATAAGTGATCGCTCATCTCAGTTTATCGTGAAAGATATTAACTTAGTGCAGAAATTGGTTCGGGAAAACCAAAACATAATAGAAAATAAAAAAAGAATGTATTACAGCTAAACACAAAGAAGATGCTTTACAACGTACATTTGTATGAAATGTATCCAAAATTGTTAACCACAGGATATTATGTTGTTCACAAGACATCAATACTGATACAGTTTACAACGAAGCAGCTGTTGTATAAAACTATTTCTTAACCAATGACATTTGGCGGTTTAACTAATGTTAAACCAAAAGCTGTGAATCAAATATTATTGGTTAAACTATTGCTATTAGCTAATTTAATGACTGTGAATTTGGGTCTAAGGGAATAAAACGATCTAAATTTAAGAACAAAATTCTTCAATTTAGATTGCAGAGATCTTAATATTTCAATCTTGAAATTTGGCCAGTAAGGTTGTCGTTCTCAAATTTAACATATGTAAATTCTTAATTTATAGAATGAATTCTTAAAATCAAAAACGTGGCCTTAAACTTTAATAGCGCAGTCTTAAAATCAAAAGCGTAATATTAATTTTAAGATTATATCCTTAAATTGTTAAGAATATGATCTTAATTTAAGATTTTTATTAAGAAAAAAATCTTGAATTTGATCTTAAAAAATCAACATTTTATTCTTGAAACAAGAATTTTCGCATTTAACAGACTATAAATATTAAAATGATTTGAGTTTTGAGCGTAAAATCTTGATTTTAGAACGTTTTTCCCCTTAGTGTATAAAAAAGTATATTCACAATTAAATTTTCTCGTTTCAGACCTTTTTTATTATGAAGCGAAGTTATAACAAAGTGTAAGGATATATTGTTACGTTTGTTAGACTTAAATAAAGTCGTAGAGGTAAAAAATCTACTTCTGCGCGCTTAAACATTGAAGTGACAAAAGACTGATGGAAATGCAGTTTTTGATAATGCCTCAAACGAGTTTATATCCATTAACTTTACATAAACTTATCAGATTTTACTTCTGCCCAAAACTCGACATTGGACTTAAAGTTTCTCCATTCTCCATCCATTGTTATAGTAACTAGACAAAATGATGCTATTAAACTATATTTGGGTACCTACTTGCTTAATGTCTTCTTTGCATTAATTATGCTTAAAATGTTAAAGCAAACATTTTATAACCTTATTCGAATTTTTTCAAATGTTCTGCTTTTTGAACGATAGCCTTCCTCGAAAAAAAAATAGATATGGTAATTTTTTTTGTGAATTTTGCGTCTAGTGCCACCGCCACGAAACAAAAAGCACTAAAAATTAATTTAAAAGCACTGAGCACTAACTTCAAAATTTCTCGCGTCGAAAATTTCAAAAAGCACTAGAAATGGTGCGAAAAGCACCGAGTTGACAACGCTGCATAAAACCAAAAGTATGAGAGCAACAGAGCTGGGTTAGAGCAATTGGAGCGAAACAGAGAATACATGTTAGTTGTGAAGTTTGAAAAAAGCTTCTTTACTCTTCATTTATTTCATAGCAAACATTGCATAAGCTCTATAATGTCTACAATAATGTCAAGGACAATTACTTATGGTAATAATGTAACTCTGTCATCAAATTAATATCAAGCAGTCGAAATATTTGAAATTTGAAATTCACGAAAAATCGGTCTACCGGTTTTTTAAATTGAAAAATCGAGTCTATTACACTAGTCATCATGACAAATAATCATAATTTTAGCGTAGCGTACTTTTTCCTGATTTAGACCCATGTAGGACCGATGTATTTCGTTTTCATAAAAACGTATGTTTTCTATTTTAAACACGTTGTAGTTTTAGCTTGCTGTGGTCTCTGTATATATTTAGTGCTTAATGTGTTTTGAAAAGATAATTTGTTTTTTGACAAAATCAGTTTTATTGATACAAATATAAAGTGGGAATATTGAAATTAAAAGTGATGATAACGCAAGAAATGCCATTGTTCATTTTGAAAAATATATTGGCCTGACCACGAACAGCGCAATACAATATTGTTTTTTAACAGTTAAATAACATCATAGATGCAAATTTGCCCATCAATTTAATACGAATATGCTCACATGTATGAGCATTTTTAAGATCCTGTACAGTTTATTGCATAATTTTTGATTTAACACTCAATTTTGGAATACTAGTCAAACACACATAAGAAAAAAATCAGGAAGCCCAACTTGAACAACTATAATTGTCAAGGCATTATTTCATTTTGTGAAAAAAAACATTTTTAAAACTAAAATGTCAATGTCCTATGATGATGACATACGAGTATGTTTTCAACCAGTTTCTTACGCAAAAAAGCACAAACGTACATTTCCTTTCTTTAACAACCATGATACCATGAATCATCTTCGCAACAAATTCACAACTTTCACTTTGAGTTTTTTTCTTGCCAAAAAATAATGTGTTAATATGTATAGTTTGTTTTGAAATTACTACCGACAAGGGTTACACACTTGTTAGCTGTTCATACATCTACATACATACAGTCATACAATAGATACGACTATATAATTTCATAAATTGAATAAACAGAAAAACTAATGACTACGACAATTAAATTTTCCTGACATGACATAATTTATGATTCAGTTTATTTGTTGGTCTCTCACTCTCTCTGTATATGGAAAAAAAATGCATGTGCATAATTTTATTTATTTATTTATTTTTTCTTTTTAATTCATCTTGGAATTTTCGTACTCTATAATATTATTGCTTGCTAAGGCATCCTCTTATGAAACTAAGAAAAATTATTTTTCTTTTCACATTAACATCAAATTGTTTGTGTGTTTTCTTTTCCAAGCATTTCTCCTCCAGCCTTATCTAAGACATTGCTAAAGCGCCAATATTTTCACATGGCATATGTTTGTAAGCATGTGTGTTTGTTCATGTTATCAAATGAGTTTTGAAATTTCCTGTAGTTCAGTGAATTATGTATATGTTTATCGTTTTTAGTATGGAAATATATTTAGATAAAAATGATGCATTAAAAGATAATATGTATGTTCATTCATTCCCAGACTGATGCAATAGAGTATTATGTCGTTGCTTTTTGTGTTTTTTTTAGAGGGTGTAATGGCAACTGGTGTTGTATACACTTGTCTTATCGGGTATTTGTCTTTGCTAAATTCTTTTTTTTTAGTTGATAAGCAGTGTGACCAGTTTTTAAAATAACATAATAAGGCTTAAAAAGCTAACAAAGGAAATTCAAAACTATAAAATAGAGATGGAGTTGTTTATTGTTTTCTTATAGGATTTAGATTATTGGTCCAAATGAAAAAAGTCATGAAAATGTACATAGAATAAGCGAATTAGCAAATGCAAACTTGGATCATCTATAATGGTTTTTACTTATGCTTGTTATTGCAAGAATTTCCTTTTTACAATTCCTTATCACTAAATAGGAAGCAATATTAAAAAAAAAATTATTAATTGCTTTTCTAGTACTTATGTATGTCCAATATAGATTAATATAGATTCTTTAGAAGCAATGAAAATGTAGTTCCTAAAAAAATTACTTTAATTTTTTTTTACTGGGTATGTATAGATACAATTTAAATACATATACATACATTCATATATGTGTCTGTATACATACATATGTATGTATGTATAATTTTTTAATTGAAATTAAAAACTACCCTATAGGAACTCAAACCCATTTGTAAGTAACTTCAAACTGGTTTTTTAATAACCACAACTGGTTGATTAAGTGACTTTTTTCCTTGTCGCCGACTCACTATTTTAACATAGGCATGTCATAGGCGGTAGTCAATTGGCCATTTCTGCATGAGATATTACATATGTTATATATATACCCAGTAAAAAAAGAGACTCCAAAAAAGTCATGAAAATGTAGAGTTTGCGATCTGGAAGTAGTGAAAATTTCGATCCGATCTAATGATTTTTACATAGGGTTGTCATTGCAAGAAGTTCTCTTTTTCGATGCTTGGTCACTGAATTGGAAGCACTATTAAGAAAAATTCCCTTTTTTGTGTTCTATGATAGTATTTTTATCTAGAAAAAATGGTAAATAGTTACCTATTTTAACCATCCGTTTCTTTTTATACGAATGTAAGCCCGAAACAGTGTTTTCATGTAAATTGAAGCAAATAACTTTTAAATTTTAGACTAAAATTAGTTCATAAATTTCTTTAAAAAAATTTTTTATTTTTAATTCTGGTGAGTATTTTCCAACACTATGGAGGAGTTGCAAGGTTTTATATGACTACAATAAGCTTCTAGATGGTTTTATGCTCAATATCGGCAAATTAAAAATATCGATTTTTTGGAAGCAATGAAAATGTAGTTCCACTAGAATGACTTCCATTTTTTTCATTGGGTATGTTTGGTTGATATCTGCATGTGATTTAAACCAATTTTTAGTCACTTGCAAAATAATTAATTTATAAGTTCGTGTTTTTTGTCAATTGATTATTTAATTTACTACAGGGTATCTATAAAATATAAATATAAAAATAATTTAAAAAAAAAACATTTGTAAAAGTTCTTTGACTAACTGCCTGCTTTAAGAACGTGAATCGTTGATAATAATAATTATTGTAAATTTAAGTTAAATAGCTGATGTTAATAAGAATCTCTACCCAAGTAGATACACTAGGGTGCTGATGAAGTGCGTGGCTGCACAGAAAAGTATCGGTACTTCCCCCAGCTTAAAGTCTAAGTTTAATTTTTCTTCTCTTCTTTAGAAACTCACATTAATTAATAAAAATATTTCATTCAATAAGAATTGAAATTACTGAACTTGAGCCTGACTGTGAATTATTTCTGATTAAAATTATAGAAAAAATTTACATATATTGAAAACAAAAACAAATTTTCATATTTATGTAGTTATGGTTTTTAGTGTAAATTCTCTAATATCAAACGTGATTAATCAACTTAAAGTTTTAAAATGCACAAAATTTGTTATTAAAGTAATATTTATTAAAAAAAAAATATTTATTTTACCAAACAATTTTATATCCCGAAATCTCGAAATCCCGAAAAATCCCTAGATTCCGAAATTCCCGAGACCCCAAAAATGCCGGGATTCTTGGGATCGGGATTAACAAAATCCCGAATCCCGAGATATCCAAAAATCGATCTCGATTCCCGTCCCTAATATTGATACACCTTAATGTACAAATTCATTAATTTCCACACTGCAACGCGGAAAACTTGTGACTTGAAAGTTGAGTTTGCATATTCCTATAGTTTCTGGTAAACTTTGCCGCCAGAGGCTTCTGGAACCTTAATCAAATCAACAACAAAAAATTCTTTTTTCAAAAAATTCTAAAAAAGGTATCTCAAAATTTAATATCTACAAGAAAGAGTTTAAAACGAGCAGAAATACTAGCAATCTTAAGAATCATCTGCAAGGAGTTCACAGTTTACAATTTGGCATAGGAGCTTCATGTGAGCCCTCAACATCAAATCAAAGTCGGATGGAGTCATTCCTCTCCTTTAAAGAAACAACTTATTCAGTGACTATCACAAGACACAAATTGCTTTTGCAAAAACTAGTGTCATTTATAACAAGAGATTTTGAACCATTCAGCGTTATCGAAGATGCCGGATTTAAGGAGTTTGTAAAAGCATTGGATATCCGCTTTGTGCTTCCATCTCGCAGGCATATAAGTGATGTTCTTTTAACAAATATGTATAAAAATTTAAAACGAGATTTAGAAAATATGCTAAACATTATTGACGTATGCGCGTTAACTACCGATGCATGGACATCATTTAAAACTCAAGGATATATTACTGTGACTTGCCACTTCAAGGAACACAAATCTGATAAGCTTGTATCAGCAGTTATTTCAACAAACAAGATTGGAGGCAGCCATACAGCAGATAATTTAAAGACTATATTAAATGATATTATTACAACATGGGGTAAAGTGTCAGTTATTGTTACTAAAGGCCCAACTATAATATGAATAAGCTGGCTTAAGCTAATGCCAGAATTGAACGATAAGTCTGTCAAATACTTAAGCAATTACGATGCGACTTTTAGGTAGCCACAATGTACTTACGTGCACTTAAGTATTATTTAGCCACAGCTGCAAATAAAGGTGTTAAAGTGCACAAACAGTGTTTTCCGTACGGAATGTGCGGTTAGTTTGGCAGTTAGCTTAAGCAAATGAGATTTGACGAAACTTGACGAAAAGTTCCATAAGTACATTATATTTTGCCACATACGTTTTATATGTAACCGCACAGTTGCTTAAGTTCGCTTATTCATATTATAGTTGGGCCTTAACAATGCGGCCAATATTTATGCAGCCGTAAATCTACTAAAAATAAAACACTCGCCTTGCTTTGCCCACACCTTAAATTTAGTTATTTAAGATGCTTTGTCAGAAAATCATGAGCTAAAGATTTTAATTAAGCGTGTAAAGGACATAGTTACTTTTTTTTAAATCGAGTATAATAGCAAGTGACAAATTGCGAAGTTTGCAAAGTGAGAGAAATGTTCCAGAATTGCGACTCATCAAGTCAGTCAGTACAAGATGGAACAGTAAAGTAGAAATGATAAGAAGATTTTTAAAATTAAGAGAACTGATAACAATTATTATCATATTTGTAAAAAATGGACCATCTCCTACAACTGCTATCACTTCAAATGAGGCCGATATTTTATCAGAAATCTTTAGTATATTGGAACCTTTTGAAAATACAACAACCGAAATTTCTGGTGACCAATATGTCACAATGTCATTGGTAGTACCATTAATAGACGGCATTGTTTTGAAGCTAGACAATTTAACTGCAACCATTCAAAATGTCAACGGCAAACAAATATTGCGAGAGGTAAGAAAATCTGTCAGTAAGAGATTATTTTCATATGAAAACAAAATTGCTTCGATGATAGTAACATACGTTGATCCTCGCTTTAAAACAGCAGCATTTAGAATGTTCGAAAACACTGATAATGCAAAGAAATATTTAACGAATGAAGTGTCGTCATATAAACTCAGTCAGTCAACCTGTTGAAGCAATAGATGTAACTGATTCAATTGAAGAGCATATAGAAAAGCGAAAGTGTTTTGAAGCTACAGGGTTGCTATCATTTATGAAAGAAAAACCGTACCCCTTCAAAAAATTCAATTGCAAGCATAAGATAATACAATGAACAACCCATCGAAGAAAAATCCTCTAGACCGATTACCTTTTAGGTTGAGAACAAAACCAATTTATAATATTATCTTAAGTTGCAATAAAATATCTTATAATCCCAGCTAATTCGGTTCCTTCAGAAAGATGCTTTTCAGCTGCCGGTGAAATATTGAATAGCAGGAGAAACTGCCTTAAACCAAATAAGGTTTGTATTTTTACAAAAAATCTATTTTTAATCAAATAGTTCATGTGTTATTAATATTTTTTTTTATATAATGGGGGCTATTCTGGAAAACGCGACGAAGAAGTGAAACTTTACATTCAAACAAAAACAAATTTTCAAAAATTGTTTTTGTTTGCCATGTATTTTTGAAATGAAATAAACGCGAGAATTTCAACGCGTTACTGTTTCTTTTAAAAACGGTTAATTTTGTATGAGAGACAAAAACAAAGTTGTAAATATTCTGACAACACATAGTTGAACGGAACAGCCAGCCGTTTTCGAAGGCCACTAAACCTTCATCATCAGCGTTCTTCTGTGTTGGTCCACTGTGTGTGGTGTCAGTTGATGTAAATTTCTGCCTTATATACGAAACTTTCTTGCAAATGGAATACGTGAATTGTTTTGATTCATCGTATTTTGAACGTTGAACGTTCAACTATGTGTTGTCAGAATATTTACAACTAACTTTGATGTTATTTGTTCAATAATAATTATCACATGCAATTTGGCTTAAAAAGCGATAGAAACTTTAGCCCGTTCAAATCATAAATATAGAAACAAATTAAGTTCGAAAAATAATAATTAAAATTAACTAAAATTAATAGCCATGGGCCTGTGGCAAAAATTGAATAAATATACTTAATAGTAACAAACCAAAAAAGTTTGTCTTAAGTGGAACAAAAATAAGCAAATTAACTAACATATGCATAATTATTAAAGAATAAACGACAATGGTAAGTCTGTTGTAAATTAGAGATGGTAAATTTGGGCTTTGATTACAAAACATGTTTCAGCAAAATTGAAATACGATGAATCAAAACAATTCACGTATTGCATTTGCAAGAAAGTTTCGTATATAGGGCAGAAATTTTCATCAACTGACACCACACACAGTGGACCAACACAGAAGAACGCTGATGATGAAGGTTTAGTGGCCTTCGAAAACGGCTGGCTGTTCCGTTCAACTATGTGTTGTCAGAATATTTACAACTAACTTTGATGTTATTTGTTCATTAATAATTATCACATGTAATTTGACTCAAAAAGCGATACGAACTTTAGCCCGTTCAAATCATAAATATAGAAACAAATTAAGTTCGAAAAATAATAATTAAAATTAGCCAAAGTTTTTACATTTACAAAGATTTTGTTTTTGTTTTCCATGTAAGTTTCACCAAGTCGACGCGTATTTCAGAATAGACACCAATATAAATAATATTTTTGTTTAACCGTTTAGTTTAATTATATTCTATTTACTTATTGTTTTTTGAATAAATGTTATGTTTCTAGTTTTCTTCTCAAATCTATACGTATTTTTGTTTGAACCTGCATACATACATAAATAAATAAATAAAGTGCTAAACACAAGGATCTTTAGCCTGGTAAAAAATTAGTTAGCTTTCTTGCTCAAGTGCAACTTACGTCTGTGTGACGGACAGACGGACAGACGGACAGACGGACAGCGTAGCGAAAACAATAGGGTTCCTTTTTTCACCTTTGGTGTACGGAACCCTAAAAACATCTAAAAATCCAGCATATAATTTTGTTTTCTGTTGCACATATTAGTAGTAATTCTACTTTCGTTATTTTCTGGCAACACTGAGTAAAATACTTATTGCACCAAGAGAGGAAGAGATATTCACTGACGATACCGGAAAAACAAAAGACTTTAAAAACAAATTTGTTGTTTGATTAAAACATTATTACGCAGGTGTAAACATAAATAGTTGTTTGTTTATTGGTTGCCAAAAATAAAAATTAAATTATTACCAGGCGTACACACACACATACACAATTATACTATGTTACTATGTTAACAAAAAAATGGCTAATAATGTTTAATAAAACAATAATTTGTGTAATTTAAATGTCAAGTAGCATCTTTAAGCTGCTTGACATACTTGACATTTACGCATATGAAACCATGAATGCTTTATATATTATTTTGATTAAATAAGAAGTTGATAGTAATTATAAATTTGCTTAACTTCAGCAATTGCTCATAATTTTCGCATAAATTGAAGTTGTCAGGAATCCTGCTTAAGCATTTTAATATCAAAGATCTTTTTGCGAGACTTAAACAAGAATTGTGTAGAAAACATAACTTTTGTAAACAAGAATAAAAAAGAAAATTACCACTTAGCAATTGGACTTTTTAACAATTTATCACTTTAGCTGTTGGCCAGCCAAACAAGAATATTCACATACCTGAAAGAAAAATAGAAAAAAATTTTATTAAAATTTAAGATATTTTATGTATTGATTAGGAAAATAATTTTTACTTTTAATAAAAAAAAAGTGAAAAAAATAAACTTCATTGTGTTTTTTAATATTTTTAGTAATAATAACACAGTGTAACAGTGACACGTTTTTATTTATTTTTGTTGGCCTACTTGGCTAGATGTTTTTGCTATTTTTAGAAATTTGTAGCGTGACAGAATTAAATATCTTTAGTTATCAACAAAATTCGTTTGTAGGGACAAACATATTTTTAACAAAATAATTTTGTATGCATTAAATTGTTTTATGATGAGTTAAAAAGTTTTGAAGACACCAACTTTAAAAAAATATATATTTTTTTTTGCAATTTTGTAACCCTTGAGGTACTTTCTGGCAATTTTTTTTAATAATTCAAATAAGACTTTAATAACCCAATTCAATTGAAAAAATTTTTAATACATGCATAAATCAGTTATTACAGGTTCTTTTATGAAGCTCTTTCTATCTTTAAATTAAATAAAAAAAAGTATAACTAAGATGTCATCGAAATGTTTTATTTGTGAAATGCACTAGGCCGAAATTTGCAGTACATCACCTCCACGTGAGACAACCGGGTCTTCATATCTCTCGAATCATGCAAAATAATTACTGTAGAACGTAGCTTCTGTTAATACCACTTGTCAGGTAATTTTGGCCAAAAAAAAATTATAATCATCGAGCCATTGCGGCCGCGACCGTAAAATGGGCAAACGGGCAATTGTACAATGCCTTTTACGGGTGTTGCTGACCGCTATATCAGTCCATGGTGGCTTTTTAAAGCAGACTGAATATATGACAGACATGCTTCAATAATATGGTCCTATTGGACTACCCTTTACACAGGACTTCCATTGCAATGTTAAGCTTTTCCCAATTTACGTAAAAATTCCCAGTAAAAAAAGAGACTCCAAAAAAGTCATGAAAATGTAGAGTTTACGATGCGGAAGTAGTGCAAATTTCGATCCGAGCTAATGAGTTTTACATAGAGTTGTCATTGCAAGAAGTTCCCTTTTCGATGCCTGGTCACTGCATTGGAAGCGATATTAAGAAAAATTCCCTTTTTTGTGTTCTATGATAATATTTTCATTTAGGGAAAATGGTAAATAGTTGCCTTTTTTATTACAATTCGTTTCTTTTTATACGAATTTAAGCCCGAAACAGTGTTTTCATGTAAATTTAAGCAAATAACTTTTAAATTTTAGACTAAAAATAGTTCATAAATTTCTGTAAAAAAATAAATTTTTTTTAAAATTCTGTTGAGTATTTTCTAACACTATGGAGGAGTTACAAGGTTTTGTGTGACTAAAATAAGCTTCTACATGGTTTTTTGCTCACTCTGGGCAAATTAAAAATATCGATTTTTTGAAAGCACTGAAAATGTACTTCCGCTAGAATGACTTCCATTTTTTTCACTGGGATTACAAAACAATTTTTAATTGATTTCTTTTAATTTAAACCTGTGGGAGATAACGTTTTCAAAAAATAACTTGTGAAAAATTTATGGCTTAGCACAGACTGCTCTACAGCAGTACGATAAACATATCGTACTTCGAAATGTTTTGGGGTCTTATTTGTTTTTCATATTTCTTCCTATTTTTTTAATTTAAATAAAAAATAATACAAGTTTGTATTTTAAGTGCATGTTCAAACAAAATTTCGCTACAAACTTTGACTAAAGTACATTTGAAATATAATAATATATTTTTTTTAGCAAACTGCTCTAAAGCAATAACACTTATTCAAAAATACCCAAAATAATAGTATAGTTTGTATATAGTTCAGAAAATTTTAAATAAACTTTTTATACAAATGTTTAGACTACTGTGTAAACGCAAGGAATCAATCTGAAATTCAAGCGGACTATGTCATTTGGTAGCATTTTTATTGTAAATTAATTCACTACCAAGCATTTATCGAAGCTAGATTGCAAGAGAGTTATATATCTAATGAGAATTCAATGTTTGTATAACGAAATATCAGAAAGAAATATCAGAAGTTTGCTCCAAGTCCCAAGCACATCTTTCATTCGAAAATATCAAATATAACAGAAAGATACCAGGATCATCAACAACGAAACGTGGAAAATTTAAATTATTCAGTTTGCGATATATTTGATCATTTATCAAATAGTTGTTTTAAGTTGTACGGTAAAAACTCGCTGTATTGATAAATATTATTATTGAACTAAAGGATAAAGTTGTCAAAACTCATCTCCGTAGCCAACGGCACATACATATCGAATCTAAATTGTGTGCTATTTATATTTAATGCCATTTTACGACGGTAGTATTATCCGTACCACTGGAAATTTGCCAAGGTAAAAATGCTATCAACAATGAAGGGGTTTAGGAAAGCTGTTGATGACAAACTCATCCCCAATCCTAATTGATAATGGGTGCATACTGGATCATCAAATTGCTTTTAGAAGTCACTATAGCACCATTGAGCAAACATATAGATTGGCGCAATTTCTAAGAAAAACATTTGAAGAAAATAAATAGGGTTCTGCCTTCTTTATTGATGTTGTTCAGGCATGTATCACAAGTGTGACATGGAGGCCTAATTTTAAAATTGAAAACAAACCTCTCAATAAACATTCTAAATCTTTTGAAAAGTTATATTATTGTTTGCAAGCTCATTCTTGTGGAAATAGACTTAATGAGCTTGCGCAAATCTATCTCATCTCATGTGCCACAGTGGAGAACAATGGGTCCTGTTTTGTCTATGATTTATACCTGTGATATGACTTTGAGCAGTAATATCCACACTTCTACATTTGCCGATGATTCAGCCTGCCTCAGTGTGCATGGAAACCCTCACGAGGCATCCCTATATCTTGGGTAATATATTACCCAGCTGGAACTATGGCTAAAGTTGTGGAGAATAAAAGTAAATGAACAAAAGTGTTTTCATATAAAATTTATCCTGCGAAGAGATTCCTCTTCCCGCATTCGAATCAACAATCATATTGTTTCGTTTAAAAAATTTGCATTTTTTGAGTTAATAGGTTTGTTTGTTTCCCAAAAATTGTTGCGAGTTTGTAACAATTGTAACTGGAAAGTTTTAAATAACCTGGTGCCATTTTTTTGGTGGCACCAACGCAAATTAAACATAACAATGGGTTACAACGGGGAAATTTTTGTTGTGAAACTTACCAACTTGCTGATATTGTTAATTACCATATTAATAGTAATAATGTTTACAAAAAATCACAATGTGAAATTAAATCGGTTTTATGGCCAGAATTTAATTTGGAATAATTAATTTTTAAACTCTTTTTAAAAAGTTTTAAGCAGAATTTATAAAATTAATGTACAAAAATGTATCATCTTGTATATATTATAGCGTCTATACCTGATAAAGATTTATCATAACAACTAACAAAACGTCGGCGGAGACGTTAAAAAATTTTGGTTAATACCAGCATACATGCGAAGACGTTGTGGTTTTTTTATTATGATAAATTATAGTTGCTTGGTCGTCAGAATGCCTGCAATATTTCTTTTATTTAATATTTATCAGAAAGCTTTTATTGAAAAAAACATCAATATTTTTCCTTATTTTTAAATTATTTTCTTAAAAATTAGGTAAACATTTTATTTTCTGCATATAAATTAAAACATCAAACAGTTTGTTTATGTTTTTTTATCAAGAAAAAGTTGTCTGAGCTGAAGCTCTGTCAAAATTGTTAAGAAACTGCAATAACATTAATAATAATGAGGGTGGCTTTGGCTTAAGTAGTTAGCAGGTTGACTACAAAGCCGAAGATTCAATCCCTGTATCCGACAGCATTAAATTACAACACCACGCATTCTTCTGATGTGCATTAGTGTCCCTTTGTATCAGTTGTTGTAGGAAAGTTCAAGTGATGAAGGCATAGTCAGTGGTCACTGAAATATACCGTCTTCAGCAGATGCTAATTCTAATGTTATATCAGAGCGCCCTACTTCGCCGGTATTGTGTAGCAGAATCATCGGCGAAGTAAAATAACTAATAAAATGGCTACTAAACACAGCTTCAGAAAATACGCCTCATCTGACACCAGGTAGTGCCTTCTGGATGCATGATTAAAAAAAGCGCGCAAAATGCAGAGTTGTGAAATAATGAGGATTTCTTCTATCACTTTCTTCACCACCTGTCTTCTATCACTATCCCTTTCCTAAAAGAATGTACCACCTATTAATAGTAGTAGTCATTAATTTCCTCCTTAAAAAAACAAACAAAAATAAATACAATCTACGCCTCATAAGTTTTTCTCTTGATAACGATTTGACTTCTATTATGATAAAAATTTATTAGGTATAGACTATTTATTAGGTATTAGGTATAGACTGCAAGCATATGTATTTGTGTGTCCTTAATTATGAAAGTTACATAAGTCATATATTTCTTTGGTCGAGATATTTAGTAGGTTACATTTAAACAGATATCTGATGTGAGATGAAACAATTTATACAAATAATAAATAATTCATGAAAATGTGTAAAGTGTTTCATATCCAATGTCAATTTTAAAAAATTAGTATTTGAAATTATTAGCAAACAAAAATATCCAAAATACATCTGATATGAATAAAAATTTTTTCGCAAGTTTTTACAAGTAGAGCGTTCATTTACTTTTTTGTATATGGGAGAGTAATGTTTTAAATTTCTCTCGTTCCAAGTTTCTGCTAGGAAAGTAAATGAACATGCCTCAGGGGATGGCAAAGTTGGCACAATTGTACCTTTTTTGGTACTATATAAACTCGGAAAGTATAATAGTACACCAATGACTAATTATGTACTGAATTAAATAATCTCCGCGGTTTCACTCCGATTTATTTTTAAACGATAGCATATGGGCTATTCCACAGAATGTCACGTACGATGTCACGTACGTTGACCAATCAGTTAAGCTTGTATATCAGATCAATGTAGCTAGTTGTATTTTTCCTTATATTTTACCAAAGGTAGAGCTAATTACGCTCCTCAAAATTACATAAAGAAATTAATAAAAATTTAAATTTTCTGTGAACTACAAGCTTAATTGATTGGTTAACGTACGTGACATCGTACGTGACATTCTTGTGGAATAGCCCATATGTCAATTTTCACTTTTAAGGAATGCAATTCATATTCTTCTCCTTGAAAACAGTCATGTGAAAGAAAAATGCAGCAATAAAATCAAAAAAAAAATGTGAACTATTCCATTTCCAAATCATCGGATGCTGGAGCATATGCTATTACTTTGTGTATTTTAAATTTCAACTTTAACAGGTGTAACTTACAAGCTGGCCATAGCAAAGTCTATTATTTTAATAAAATCAAATAAAAATATGTAATTTGAACTAAATAAATATTTAAGTACAATTAAGGTAAAAAATTAAAATTTTTTCAAGTTGTTGGTACAATTTTAAAATGCTCAATGTTTTCCTTGACATACCTAATGAAAATCACAGTTTGAGAAAATGTAAATTTGAATTTTGAATTAAATTTTTGTATTTTAAAAATTAAAAAGAAAGAAATTCTGAAAAATTTTTAATTTTTTTCAAACAAAATTTTTTTGAAAAGAGAAAAGATCTAAGACATTTATAAGCAATAAATTCTCTTCTGCTTGGTTCTGTTTATAATAGTAAGATTAAAGTAAAAGATGTTTCTGTATACAAAGTAAAATTTTTCTTATTTTGTCAAACACAAAATGCACTTAAGCAAAAATAAGAAATAAAAATTTTTTGGTATTTAGTTAAGCAAGTCTACGAGTTTATGCTGTTTTTCGTTGGTACAAATGTCAACTCATCAGTTGAAGTATTAAAATGTAAATAAACATACTGGTATCAGGCATTTAACTCCTTCTATAATACAATTTTTTTTTTCAAAAGTCGACAAAACATAAAAAAAACACAATTAAAAAGATGAAATGCCCTGCAGGAGATCGAATTAGTGTCCAACTGGTATTTTACTAGTACAGAAACCACCACCACTAGTTCCCAAGTGTAAACCTTCCTATAATATCTTAATGCTCAAATTAGTATTGCGTGTGTTTGGAAAATTACTAGTGCCATTGGTACTAGTGTATGACTAGTTTATTACTAGTTCTTTTGTAAAGAAAAATTTTATAAAATTGGTAATTTTATTCCTTTGTTACCCAGTGACAACTGCTAGTTAAAATTCGCAATTATTTAGAAAAATTCAAAAATACAAAAGGGAAATCGTAACTACAATTATTTTTGGATGAACTAAAAATTTTAATAATTGTATGATACCAATTTTCATACAGTTCAAGGGCTCTGTTATACAGTCAAAATTTATTTTGCAATATGGTGCCTTGGAACTACTTGTACTCATCAAAAACAATGGTTTTACACAACAACTTTAAACCTTTTCGTACTAGTTCTCACAAAGTAGACCAGAGTTGTCAAAACTGACGTATGAAAAAAGCTAAAATCATTTGTGGCGCAGTCACTGCGAGAAAGGGACAACTGTAGTATATTTGTTATTAAGATGTTAACAAAATAATCAAAACAAACAAGAGAAAATCTGTATTTTGTGAAACGAACACGTGTCCATACATACATACATACATACACACTTACAAAATTAAATTAAAGAATTTGTTGAATTGAATTAAAAAAATAGAATGTGAAATAGATTAATGGTATTAAAAAGTGATTTAAATTTGTTTACAAATGCTTACTGATTTAACTTTAAGCATTTTTATTGAACAATTTTAATTTTTACCTTTTGTTTACAAAAATCACACAGCAAATGAAATCACAAAGCATAAACTGAAAATACTTTTGAACAAGTAAACGAAGTACACAATTTTACAAAATTAAATGAAAGAATTTGTTGTGTTGAATCAAAAAACAAAATGCCAAATAGCTTATTACTATTAAAAAAGCAATTAAATAATGTTTTAAAATGATTGCATATCTTATTTGAAGCATTTTCATTTAAAAATATAAATTTTTACCATTTATTTCCAAAAATCACCAAGCGAATGAGGTTACAAAGTGTAAAATGAAATTAAGCTAAAAAATGCTACCACGAAAGAAGGTTTAAAGAATGCGCAGTGACAGAGTGAGCGGGACCTCCGAAAACACAAATTATCTTTCGTCTCGTGACATCTCTGTATATCCTCTGTGCTAGTTCTTGCTGTTCTAGTAATTATACTAGTAGCTTTTAGTCAATTGACGCCTATTCTCCTGCAGGGTACATATACCTACTATGTATAAAAAAATTGTCCCACATTTGCTTTTTATGTTTTATGGTGGGCGAAAAAACTTTCTTCAAACCAATTAATCATTTACAATTGACAAATTTTAGAGTTTTTTTTTGGAAAAAAAAACTTTCTTCAAATCATGTAAACTTAAAACATTTCAGTCACTCGAAATTTGACAAAAATCAAGTTTAATTATTCATAAGTTTCTCTAAATTTAGCAAAGAAAACTTTCCAAAGCATCCACTCATTAATTTCTATAATTCAATAATTAATCAGCAGTTGGTTTTATTTGCATCCCAAAGCATATTTTAAAAGTTTTGCGAGTTCGACCACTTTGACAGTCGTTGAGGTAGAGTGTTCATACTATCTTTATGCGATATGAAACAACTGAGATATCAACTCCTTCCACTCATTTAAAAATGACACATAAAGTAAATGCCCACTTAATGGTCAATCATAACAAATTATCATATTTCAACTTGTTGTTTTTTATTAAAAAAAAATAGAATAAAATTAAATAAAATGAAATAATTTGTTTTTCGCTGTTTTTTCTGCTATTAGACTTAAACAGTAATTTATATAGCTTTTAGTTTTTGTCATTTCAAAAGATTTGGCAATTATCAAATTTTAAATAGTGACAGACACACATAAACCACCCATGTTCGTTGAAAACTTTTAACAAAAATACGCATTTTTTCTTTCAACGAAAATAAAAAAGTCTCTATGGCCAGATTGTATTTACGAGTATTAGTTCAAGTAATTCGTTTGTTTTTGTCATTTTTCTAATGGTCCACAAAACTTGTGTGTATTTGTATGAATTTTGAGAATTTTATACAAGCCTAGTCAATTAAAAATTGCATAAAAAACTGAATTACAACTACAAATGGTCTGTAACATAAATAGCAATTAAAATTATTTTTATTACCGTTAAGAAAAAAAACTAAAAAAAAAACAAACGCTCATAGAAATATTATTTAGTTTAAATGCGTTACGCACCACAACACTCACAGTCGAACAGGGACAAATGAAAACACACACACACACACACAGACACATTTAAAGTGTTAGAAGAGCCACGCCTTTTAACGTTTATTATAAAGCGCAAAAAAAACTGCTTAAATGGGTTTCGAACAAAAACAAAAGCAGTCAATAGTGAAAACAGTAGCAAGTTAAAATCTTAACATGGCCCAGACAGAAGTGATAGCAGGGGAACAAATTTTATCATTCCGACCATTTTAGATGTTGTCTGCAGTCATTCATATGAGCGCTCGTACATTATCATTTTACATAACATTATTACAATTTTAATTGACTTTTAATATATTTAAAAACAAAAGTTTTTTTTTTCGTTATTAGATTTGTGAGTATTTCATTTTTGTTGTTGCTGTTGTTATACGCATTTACATTTGTTTGCTCAATTGTTTGTATTGTAATCGATTAACCAGCGAAACGCAATCAGCGAAGGTTTCCCACGCAGTTGTTAACAGCAATGATAATGTTTAGCAATCGTTATGAAAAACAATTAATTAAACTCAATTGTAAATGCTGTTTTATAAAAATTGAACAGGCACGGTCATACGAAGCAAATATACAAGGAAACAATAGTAACTAGTACTCGTATTTTGGGCAAATATAAATATGTATGTATAATTCCATATTTATTGAGGAAAATTCTGCAGTAATAGGCCCTTAAAATAAATTTCCACAATATAACTAGGGTTTGGGATTTTCTAGACTCTTGCACTTTCAGGGAATTGGAAATCATAATTTTCTAAATTAACATTTAAGAAATTTATTATTCGACATATTGACATAATTATATTTTAATTTGAAATTTATTTGCTGGTGGTTCAGCTTGTTCTATACGCACTCCATTGTTGCTGTAACAAATCATCAGTAGACTTCAACCACACATTTCGAATAGTCACAAACCTCTTTCCTATTCATGGGTTTCTAGGCCTACTATGCTTATTTTTCTTTTGTGATTTTCGGGAATATTATTATTTGTGAATTCTCAAATAGTTCTTGAAAGTCTGTGCATAGGAAAGAGGTTTGTGACTATTCGAAATGTGTGGTTGAAGTCTACTGATGATTTGTTACAGCAACAATGGAGTGCGTATAGACCAAGCTGAACCACCAGCAAATAAATTTCAAATTTTCTAAATTAAGTACATTTATTAAATGAAAGTTGGCTAAATTTCGATTGTTTTATTAATGTCAGCAATCTTTTTAAATAAAATTTAATACAAAAGCAGTTCTAAGACAAAGAATTTTTATGAATTTTTAAGTGCATTCAAGCAAATAGAATATACATATGTATATAGCTATAACTTATGGGCCACTCATACTATTATGCTTTGTATTAATACATTCCAAACATTCAAATAATACGTGAAAGTGAAATTTTGTGAATGCAAATGTCAAAACGAATACGATATAATACTTGACCATTTTTTGAAATTTTTCTAAACCATAATACTTTTCATCTGATCATAGTTGCATTATTACGAAATCCAAAAACGCCGCACAGTGGTTTCTCTTATATTGACAAGCGGTCATAAATCGATATCTCCAAAACTGATAAAGCTAGGGTCTTCAAAATTTGTGAGCTTTTAGCATGCCCAAAGAACTTAAGAACCTAAACTGTTTTATATGCTCCTTCCTCCGACAATTCATCTATTTACACTAATGCATGCGTGATCACCTCAGAACCATGGATCAGAATTTTGTGTACCGATGTAAGGAGGTAGTACCAAGGATATTCCTTAACAAGTTTTCTGGCTGTCTCTCCAGCATATTCCTCAAACTTTTGGGCATCAATTTTAAATCCAGAATTTGAGGCTTGGATAATTGGAGTTAATCTTTGCAAAATGTCACTATCGTTTCCTGTTATTTTTGATGTAAGATCGACATTTAGAAAATATCTTCGCGCTGCATAGTGTTTGGTTTCAGAAATTATCAATTCCGATAAGTATAATATTTAAGTAATTTAAAACAAATAAATGTTTGGTGTTTTGTAGTTTTTATGTTCCGTCATCATTCACAACATTCCCTGACTCATATACCACATCTTCATACACTTTTTTAATAACTTAGTTTTAATTTTCTACCTTAGAAATAATTTATGTGGCAAATTAACGTTTGCCGGGCCAGCTAGTTTTATATAAAAAAAATTGAATGGGCAATTTATTGCTTTTTTATCATTGTTATTCCAAATTATTTCTTTCTTTTAGTAACATTTGAAACAAAAACAAAATGTTAGAATTTTTGTTGGTTTTAAATGAAATTGTTGGATTGAAAAATTTCCTTCGACAGACCATGAAAGTTGTATCATAATATTATGAGCATTTCAAAAATATGCCAAATAAAAACAATGGTGCCTAATTATCTTGCGCCTTCGATTTCATTGTGCTGTAGTGCTTTTTGGAATTTTTCTACCGAGTAAATAAGTTAAGTATCGTATAACTAGTTCATTGAGTAGATTAAACTAAAAACGTCAAATCTTCGTAAATTACACATTTTATATAAAATTCCAAGCGATTTGCAAAACTAAACCGTTTGCTTCAAAAAAAAGTTAAATAAAAGATACACAGTGACTCAAGAAAGCAAGAACAAATAATTTGTCGGCACCAATGAAATAATAAAATGCATTAATTTTAGTCTTATGGAGTAAACTGCGAAAAGTAAAAATGCAAAAGCTTTTTGGAAAAGGCAATTCAGAGTCCTTTTGAAGAATCTGGAATGTATGTGTCCGCTCAAGATACTTAAATTAAAAAAAAAAACTGAAATAAAAGGTGGGACGAATATGGTAACAAGTGGGAGCGTATATGCAGAAAATGAAGTGGTTGGCTGGACTAGCCTTTTCATACAGCTTCGTAAGCAAAAACCATCCAGCTTTCGCAAACAACGATGATGTTTGAATCCGTAAAGTTTAATTATATTTCTCACCAGACTGTTTAGTTCCAATAAACAACAGCTATTATTTTCTTTTTTAAAAATTTTTACTACGAGTATTAGAAGAAGTTCAAGAGCATTGCAATAGGGATTCCAAAATACATAGAAGCCAGTACGCAAGAAGAAACTAGCTTTTGTCAAATTTGAGTGATATCTTTAATAGATGATTTCTCGCAGCACCTGATCCATTAATAACTCGCTTCCAACGAAATGATGACTCATGAACTATTAACTGAATTTATATCAATGCTAGTATAAGTTTGTTAAAATCCATAATAAAATTCTTACATTTCGCGCAAGATCCTCATTCTAGTATTATATTTTTTAAAACGTCTTTTCTGCCAGCTGAAGATTATGAGTGTAGATTACACAAAATTATTAAAATATTAAAACAGTAGTCAACCAGTCTTAAAAATCAGCTGAGAGTGACCAAATTTTGAATTTCTAAAGCTTATAATATGTGTACAAAGAACGAAAATGGCATATATATACATATAAGGGTTTTTGGTTTATTTCACCGAAAAAATACTTTACTTATAGGGCTTTTACACCTGCACAATACCTAGCAGATTTTAATAAAAATCTTTATGAAAATCTATACCGTTTACACCAAGTTTTTTTGTCATTTAATAACATTTTTTATCCAACTCAAAACCCATTAACTGAACATTTGACAAAACTATAACCAACCAACTGCAATGTAGCCAATTCACAGACCTTTTTAAGCAGACTGCAGCTAATTCACTTTCCTTTTATATAAATATATTGTACAGGGTGGTAAAAATAAATAAAAACATTTTTGGTATATTTCCTACAAGTCTACTGATAAATTAGTTTTCTTTTTGTATGGGAAATCTAGTAAAAAGCAGTTAGATTTATCTTGAAATCTCTTAAGTACAGTACAGCTTCGACAATCCGGACACATATCGTTTTAGGCTCGTTCGGATTAACGAGTTGTCCTGACTATAGCAGTTGAAAATATTGAAATAATATAAGTGAATTAAATATGTAAATGTATTGTACTATGATTTGTTAAAAAAACATTAATTTATTATATTAAATTATTAAAATAATCTAAGTGAATTAAATACATACACACATACATATGTACATATATACATATATCGAAGTTATTTTGTGCTGACTAACTTTGCTTTCTTTGCATCTGCATTAGATATCTTTGTTTTTGCATCGATTACTTTATCGATTACTTTAATGTCACAAATCGTTGGTTTAGGAACATGGAAATTTTCGACAACATGTCTTAAATTTTCCCTCATCTAGACTGTAAAATATCTCACACTTCTCCTGTAAGGTTAGTGTTTTATGTTTGAGTTTAATATTTGAAAACATTGCACTTCGAATGGAATTAAACAAACACGCTTGCGAGAGAATGAACCGAAACTGAAGAAATAATAGTGCAAACTGTAAAAAAAATTATGAATAACAAAACAAAACAAAAATTCCCGTTAACTCACATGATTTGATTTTATTTTAGGTTTTGTTCTTAGATAAAAAAAATTTTCCGGTTTGTAAATTGTCCGGAATATAGACGCTTCCAAATTATTGGAGTGACCGGACTGGCGCATGTCCGTACTGTCGAAGTTGTACTGTACTAGATTTCGAGAAATATAAAAAATCGACTACACACGTTTATTTTAATTTTATATTATTTAGGATAATCAGTAGCAAAAATTTCTAATTTATCTTCATTTTTCATGTGGTGCAGTTGCTTAAAGGCCTTGATTTCCGAATAACGCCCAGTGTTATTGCATAAAAAAATGATATCACACAATTCTCTAAAAAGTTCTATTAAACATACTCAAAATCTGTGAACCTATCGCTAATATCGTTTTCAATATGTTTTTTGACATCCCTATGACTTCCATAATCTTTCTCAATTTCACTCTCCGATTGGCGAAAGCCATATTCTAAAGTTTTTGAATTATGCCAAGAATGTTCTGCATCTTCCGTCTTTGTAGGTCCACAACAAAATTCAGTAAACCATTTTTAGGGTACCGTACACTGAAGGTGAAAAGGAACCCTCTTGTTTTCGCTACGGCAGTCTGTGTTCTATCTGTAAATATAATTTTGTCTATGTAATTTGCCAACTTGCTATATCTTGGAAACCGTAATAGGCAAACTCTTGAAATTGTCAAAAACAGTAAAATTAAAAAATCAAAAAATTATAAAATCGCTAAAGCGGAAAAAACCCCAGAAACCAAAAAAAAACAAAAAAAAGCGCCAAATAAAAAAAATTCTAAAACTTAAATAAACATCCAAAAATTAAAAAAAATCGCTAAAATGAAAACAAATCGCCAAAATGAAAAAAAAACGCTCAAAACCGAAAAATTCCAAAAACGAAAATAAATTCAGTGAAGTGCGACTTTGACCCGCGCCCGAAGGGTTCCGTAGGAACACGAGATATGTAATTCAATACGAAGTTTAGCCTATATAAAATATAGTTTTGGCATTTTCTTCGTTTTTAGGGTTTTTTTGGTTTTAAGCGCTTTTTTAGTTTTGCACTTTTTTCTCGTTTTTGGCGATTTTTTTGGTCTTGACGTTTTTTTAATATTGGCGATTTTTTATTTTGATGATTTTTCTAACTTTGAAAGTTTTTTTTCATATAGGCGATTTTTTTTGGTTATGACGATTTTTTCGGTTTTTGACGTTTTTTTTCATTTTGGAATTTTTTTAGTTTTGATACTTTTTCTCGTTTTGGCGATTTTTTTCGGTTTTTTGTGTTTTTTTAATTTTGGCGATTTTTTTCGTTTTGACAATTTTTTGTCGTTTAAGCAATTTTTTTATTTATGTCGATATTTTCGGTTTGTGGTGTTTTTTAATTTTGGGGATTTTTTTCATTTAGGCGATTTTTTAGTTTTGACACTTTTTTCTCTCATTTTTGGCGATTTTTTCATTTTGTAGTTTTTTTTTCATTTTGGAGATTTTTTTTCATATAAACAATTATTTTGGTCTTGGCGCCTTTTTCACGTTTTGGCGATTTTTTTCGGTTTTTGCTGTTTTTTTTAATATCGACGATTTTTATCATTTGGGTGATTTTTTCGAATTTAGCGAATTATTTTAGTGTTACAAATTTCTTTTAATTTTTGGCAATTGTTTTTTTTTTTTTGGTTTGGACATATTATAATTTTCGGATTTCTTAGTTTTACCTTTTTGAAAATTTCAAGAGTTTACCTCTTACGGTTTCCAAGATATAGCAAGTTGTCAAAATTACATAGTCAAAATTGCATTAACTGATGAACTACACTATTTTCTCAACACATAGTTGCTTTGTCTGACCAAATCATTACAAAATCCTACGTAATATATTTATAATAATACTCACATTGAAAAAAATTTATTCAAATCATTGTTTGAAAACTCATTTTAATTTTAAAAACTATTTTTATTACAATAGAAAATGCAAAATAATCAACTTTAATGAATTACAAGAATTTTATAGATATCTGACGTCATGGTGCTAAAATATAAAAGAAATTCTGCTGCAACATGGCAACAAGCAAAGAAATAATTTATAATTAGCAGTTCTAATTTATTAATCTTTTGTAAGAAATTATTAACAAAATGTGTGTAGTTAAGGCTTACATTACTTAACATTCATTACAATGACAATGGCAATGACAATTGCTTGTTTGTTGGCTCACAAACCCAAACGTTGAAAAGTCGAACAAAGGGCACCCTTGAATAAAATTATCTCTATTGTTCATATAATTTCAGTTGGGTAATGAAGTTGTTTTCATAAATATTTCATATTTACTTGAAAATTTTGAACAAAATATGAATTGTATGGGTAAATAAACGTATGGTTGGTTATCATTTAGATTGTATTTATTATTTAATTTTTTTTTTGCTTTTAGAGTCTCAAGAAATTATGTTTGTATACATACATATATATTGGGCTATTAAATTATTAGAAATTTTTAGTTAGTGAGGTAACTACTCAATGAATTAGAAAGCAAAACATTGTACATAAGACTGAATACTAGTTTTTTTACCATCGTCTCTTGCTCCCATAAACTAATCAGCTAAGCAATAAGACTTGCATAGTGCGAACAGGAACTTAAACGGTTATAACACAGTTCAAACAGAAAATATGGCAACTGGAGAGCGTAAGTCCTTAAGAGAATTATTTGAATTGTATGAAACTTTTGACGAGTTAGCGAATATAAGAATCGATGTATTTTATAATAAAAATTAATATGAAAAACATTTCATCTGTATTTCTTATTTACAGCCTGTTTTTAGAAAACATAAGCCTTTTCGTTTTTCTGTTTCGTTTATAAACAATAACATTTAAATTTAAAAAAAACACTAATAACATTTAAAATTTGCTTTTTATAAAACATTTTCAAAAAGTTTCGTTTTGTCATAAAAAGAGCTTTTTAGGTATAACCAAAAAATCACACCCGCAAAGTTATAACAGAGACGGAATAAAAAAAGTAAAATCTATTAAAAAAAAATTCTATGAAATATTTGAAATAAAATTCATTTCAAATTAATTTTAAATTTTATGAACAAGGGGGTGAGCAATTTAATTTTATTTTTAATTAATTCAAGCATTCATTTAGAAAAATATACACAGCTTAATATATATTTTCATTGTATTTCGTATTTTTCGTTGTTATTAGAACTATTATTTTTCCTATAAAGTATGAGTTACTTTATTTGGACTCAATGCTAACATTTTTTGTTATTTGTTTGACAGCTACATAAATTATGAAAAATAATACAAATATTATTTTTTGGTAACAGAAAAATTACAGAAACAAGAAAAATTTTTTTCTTTATACGGAAGTCGAGATTCGTTCTTGTGAACATTAGTTAATCCGATTAGAGAAAAACCCCCATGTGCAAAAATAAACTAACGTGTGCTTCAAGTGTACGTTAACACCGGTTTTTGTATGGAAAATTTATTCACCGTACACTTCAAGCACACGCATTCTTTTGCATAGCAGAGAAAGTCTTTCACATTTTCTCGTTTATTTATTTATTTTATTTTTAAATAAAAGAAAAAAAATTTTCTTAGAGTTTTAAGTCAGTTAACATTTCAACATTAAAAATTAAATAGGATTTTCGTTAAAGTCAAATAAAAAATATGTAGACCCAATTTTAATTAATTTTACATAAAAAATTTTATGAGCTTTGAAAACGGAAAGCTCTTTTGTTGTCACTCACATGAAAATAAATAAGGTCCTTATTTTGTAAAACGCAACGCCAAGCATTGACAAATTTTGAATGAAAAATATTTAAATTACAAAACAAAATACATACAAAATTTGCCAACACTAAGCGTTGCGTTTTACAAAATTATTCTTTAAATGTTTTAAAAACGAAAACATAGTTTTGTTCGTTATTTTAAAGAACATATACACTTATTCATTTTCGAAAAACAGGCTGTTAAACTAATTTTTGAGTAACTCTATAAGTGAGTTAATGCAACTACAAATTCTTGCATAATCTGTTATTCGCTACAGTATAATAGCTAACAAGTTGTCATTATGTTTGACAATATGTTCGCTCTGTAATAACCACTTCCTATAGAAAAATGTATATAGGAACCGGTTGACCTTACAGGCCATTCCTGAAACTTCTCGTTAAGTACAGATTTTAGATGAGTTTGCGGCATCCAATACATCCTTCAATACAAAATCAATTTGATCCATTTGAATTATATAATCAATTTTTTATGTTTGTATAAACACTGTTAATAACATCTTGGGCATATGGTCTTAGCCACCCGCCCATATGTGTGCAACCATTTTCTGCAAATTAACTTTGTAGAACATGTATTAAATAAATAAATAAATAAGTAAACAAATAAATAAATAAATTAATAAATGAATAAATAAATAAATATATAAATAAATAAATATATAAATAAATTATTAAATAAATAAATAAATAAATAAATATATAAATACAATTGTTACAAAGTCTGCGTTCCCTACATTGTGGAAGCAGGCTAAAATAATACCGCTCCTAAAACATGATAAAACTTATCGACCAATTGCAATCCTTAAATTTTTATCAACGGTTTTTGAAAAGTTATTACACACACAGATAAGTCATTTCATATTTCAAAATTCAATGCTAAGTCAAAGACAATCTCGCTTTAGGCCAAAACATAGTAGCATTACTTCTCTAATCGATGTGTCTGAAGAAATAAGGTACCAAATTGATCAACGCAAAATGATGTCATTCCAGATTCTTCTTGATCATTCTAAGGCATTTGATACTGTCCATCATTGTGTTTTATGCTTTAAATTAAAATATATGTGTAATTTCTCTGCGACTGCAATAAAACTACTCTCATCTTATTTAAATGATCGAAGAAAAAAGTGTTTATCATAAAGATTATATATCGTGTAGTTGCTATATGCCAAGAGGTGTACCCCAGAGTTCAATTCTTGGGCCACTGCTATAATCTATTTATGCAAACGATCTTCCAGTACAAATAGAACATTGTAAAATAAAAATGTATGCTGACCACGTGCAATTACTTATAAATTGTAACATTTCAGATGTAACACACTGTATAAACTTAACTAATCATGACTTAAAAAAAGATTCATTTATGTACATCTGCAAACGGTTTAAGCCCAACCAAAAAACTGCAATATAAGCCTACCATCATTTCATACCAATAACGTAATTATTAATGTCGTAGAATCTGCAAAAAATCTTATAAAATCTTATAAATTGGTTGGATCACATTAAAGCACACAAACTTTTACACCGATGCATATTCGACTGCTGCTAGCTAAAAGTTATTTGTTACCAACCCTAATGTACGGTTGTGAGTTGTTTGCAAGCTGTGATGCTGTACGTAGGAGAAGGCTTAATGTGATATATAATAACATTGCAAGATATGTAGATGGTGTAAGGCGATACAGTAGCATCTCACATTTTGCCAAACAAATGTATGTGTCGAGTTCTCATATGTCTACACAAAATCATATACGATCATAAGCCAGCGTATCTTTATGAAAAGCTTACTTTTTCCAGATCAAATAGGGGTTACAAAATAAATAACATAAAATACAATAAAGCGATTTCTGAGCAAAATTTTTTTTATTAATTCAATCCGACTCTGGAGCAAATTACCACCCCAAATACAATTAATAAGCAATGCAAGTCGTTTTAAATCTGCGATATTCAATAATTTTTCTTTATATGTTTTATATTTACCAAACAAAATCTGTGTAAAACATTTTTAATTTTTTTCTTTCTTTTTATTATTATTATAATTTTTTTCTCTTTTTTCCATTTTATTTTTTTATAACTTTTTATCCTTAATTAAATATACATGTTAAAATATCTATTTGTTTGCCAAATGTCTAACCAATACTGTAGCATAAGATTTATTCTTGTTGCATTGTAGTGCCGAAATAAATAAATAAATAAATAAATATGTTTGTGTATGTACTTTTGAAGTTATTAGAAAACAAAATTGTTTTTTTTTCGAAAATTTTCGTCAATAATGTCGCGAAAAGAGTCACCAATTTTAGTAAAATTCGTAGCAATCTACGCGAGGTTATCCGGCAAAAATTACTGCTTCCCAGAAGCGTTTGTTTTGTCCAAGATGAGCAGGTATGGGCACCACTACATTGAAAGCTTTGCACGTGTGGCATTGTATTGGTTTGTTTATTTTTTCATTTATTTTAAATTTAAATTTTGGGCGATTTTTCATTTGCAAAATATTTCCTTGAAACATCACCCAAAACTAAAGCGCACAAAAATAAAAATTAAAAATCGCCCAAAAATTTTTCACACAAATTTTAATTAATTTTTCATATGGAAAATCGCTCAAAATATTTTAAACATTTAAAAAATTAAAGGAAAAAATACACCCAAAAAATCTGGAAATCATCAAAATCTAATGTACAATTTAAAATAAATGTGTTTATGTATATTGTAAAAAATAAGGCAGAACATTTTTATTAGGTGAAGACCTGCCGAAGGCAAGAAAACGTTATGAAAGAGAAAAACTTTGCAAGGCAGAAAATCTTTATTAGGCTGCGCCGCGTCGGGAAACGTTTTCCTGCTACCCTAAATTACTGTAATAGGGCATTTACACCTGCAAAAAATCTATCAGATTTTAATTAAAATCTTTAGGAAAATCTATACCATTTACACCAACTTCTTTTGACATTTATCAAGATTTTTTATCAAAAACAAAACCCAACTGAAAAATTTCCAAAACTAAAACCTAACAATTGCAATGTAGCCAATTCACACACCTTTTTAAGCAGGCCGTAGCTAAGTCACTCATATTTTATATAAATGTGTTGGTTGTACAGGATAGTAAAAAATAAATAAAAATATTCGATTTTGATTAGATTTCCTACAAATCTACTGACAAAATATATTTTGTTTTGTATGGGAAAGTACTAGAATTCGAGACAAGGTAAATGTCCTATAATATAGAATTTTTTGGTTTGTTTTAATTTCGAGCGATATTAATTTTTTTAGGTGATTTTGCATTTTGAAATTTTGGCGATTTATTATAATTTTTTTTTTGTTATTTTGAATTTTTGGGCAATTTTTAATATTTATGTTTGGTCGATTTTTCATGGAGACTCCATATGCAACAGCTATTATTTATCAAAGTTTCGTAAGATCAAATACTTTCTTGCTAAAATATTTATAAAAAGTGTTCGCACTGAACACAGTTCAGACGTATTTTGGTTTACAATTTTAGCACAAAATTTTAAAAATTTCAAATCTGAAAGAACTTTCAGGGCGACTTTTTGGATACGAGATTAAGATAAGTTTATTTCTCTAATTAGCCAATCCCGAAATTAACATAATCTCACATTAATTAGGATTGACTTTTTTTTGAGTTGCAGTTTGAACTTCTTATTATGTGTAGTATTGCCATACTGAGAAACAAAATAATGGCAACATTTTCTGTGCAAAAGTCAGACACACTTTGATTTTTAGTGGTAAAAAGAGTAAAATATTGCGCATGTTAAAGGAAATAGATAACTAATATTAAATATAGTATACATTTATTCATAAGTTTTTAAAATATTTTATCATATAATTTTTATAAAAAGTTATATGTTTCACAAGTGTATGTTGCCAATATTAATAAGAAGTTAAATCACCACGATTGGCCGTTTATACCTGCAAGTAAAACCATATAGTAGACTACCCAAGAATCACAAATGAAGATTAAGATTAATTTAAGCTCTAATCTTCAACTCCAAAAGTCGCCCTTAGTGTTGACTTTTATCAAAAAGGCTGCTATACTGGGACACAAAGAAATATGTAAATAAGCAAATAAATATAACTTTTCACCTATTTTCATTTGATAAAAGAAAAAAAGAAAATAATTTCCCTGAATTAATTAAATTCCAATTTTCTACTGTTCCATATATTAAACAGGATATAAATATTTCCATTTACATTATTTAATTCTGCACAGAATTCCAAGAAATCAAACCAAACCGAACAGACCCAAATTGAAAATTGTGCATATTTTATATAATCTAAAATTTATGGTTCCAAGCAAAAGTAAAATATTTATACAACCAGCACCCCCACACACCCCACCTGACATGATCATTATAATAAAAATACAAAAAAAAAATTTATAAGAAAAGCCAATTGAATAACCAAAAACCACTAACAAATTCACATGTGTGCCAAACAATTTTCAAGGCATGTGACATTTTTATGTGAAAATGTAAAACGCGCGTTAGAAAAAAAGTACATATAAAACAAATGACAACGGCATTTCTTCTCTTTTGTAAAGGCCTGAATATATTTTTATAAAATTAAATAACAAAAGCAGCAAAAAACAGCAGCGACAGCAGCAAAAAATATACAACAGCTATAAACTGCCACTTTAACGCAATGACTTGGAAAATTCAAATTGAATTTCATTGAATGTTGAACAGCAATTAATTTAATCGCTTCCATGTCTAAACACAAACATAAGAAATCCATTTTATGTTGTCAAAAAACTAAAAAAAATAACTAACGTAAGGAACATTTTTTTTCTTGGAAAAAAGTAGTTTTTAAGAAAATGTATTACAAACAGGGATTTATTTGGGGCATAAAAGCTCAATGTTTATGCATAAAGAAAACAGACAAAACAAATCAAAGATAGACATGAAACAACTTGCAAATAAGACTCAGTCTAAATAAGTTTAAATTTCAGCGCGCTTTTTTCACTCTCTGGCAACCATTTACGAGTATGTATATGTAAACGTTAAAAAAAAACTAAAATATTTGTATATCGTAACTTTTTTAAAGAAATGTGCTGTTAAATGTCAACAATAATAGTTTAACAGTTTAGCAGAGCACGAGTTCAATAGTTATAATACTTTCAAATAAATTTAATGGAAATTCGATATTTTAACACACTTTTCTAAAATATCGAATGTACTTAGTGTAAAAGTCCAAAAGCCTTTTTTTGGAGGAAGTTAATACGTATGGCAGGCACACGTTTGAAAGTGAATAAAAAAATTTCGTCTAATGTTTTTACTACATTATAAGAAATTAAAAAAAAAGTTAATGAAATAAATCACAGAAAAAAATATCATCGAAATGCAGTCAGCAAAATAAATTGTTAACATTTATATTAATAATTAGCAATCATCATTGTTAATATAGCAAATTTAAATCTGTGTAGTCAATTAAATTACTCAATAAAATTATTTGTTAAATTATATCATAACGGAATGAGCACATGTAGAAAAAACAAGAAATCATATTTTTTGTGTATTAATTTTTTGTGTATCTAATAAAGTGTTGCTCTTTAGCTGAGAGGTGAGCAAGTCAGTTTATTATCCTTGAAGTTACCGGTTCAACTCCGCCCAAAGATATTTAGTGTTTTTCACATACAAGCAAAAAATCGTATCGAGGATTGTGAATGTGTATAAAAATAAAATCAAAATTTGTGCGAAAATTCAACAATTCACATTGTTAATATAACAATAGCTTTAATTAAAAAAAAAACTTCGAAATCTAACAAAAAAAATAAGTTTTAACAAACTATTTGTTGATATAATTAATTGAAAATATTTTTCAGATTTTCCTTTAACTTACAATTTCGTTAATTGTATTTACAAAAATCGTTGTAGGTTCAAAATCAATTAATTATTTAATTGATATAACAAAAAAATTAATTGTATTTACAAATAATTTTTTTCTGTGAATACCAAAATGGGATGTGAATGTGGAAAAAGATATTGGTACTTTAAATTCATTCACAAAGCTCTTTATTTATATATTTATTTCTTATTTAATTTTAATTAATATTAAGGACTAAAGCACTAGCAATAAACGCTATCAACTTAGTAGTCCAAAGCTATATAAATGCGTATTTTAAAACCAAGACTGACTGAATTTCGTTCAAAGTATTGTTCATCAGAACCTATAATATCAATTTATGAATTCCATCCTTATAGCAGGCTAGAAATGTGTCAAGTAACTTATTGTTACCTTGCCCTGAAGTATTTATTTGACCAATGTCCCATAGAAACACGTCAAATAAATTAGCGCTGAAACCTGAAATATTTTTTATGAATAAGGCAGATAGAGTCTGTTTGCATATTATAGTGGGTGCATAACAAATTTGCACCATTCAACCCCTGGGATAGCGATTTTAAAGCTGGAAGGCCACAAAAATGCAAAAAGGTTAATTTCAGGGAAGTATCCAGAAAAGTGGGCGGCTCAATAAGTCCATTACTTTTTGAATTTCCTGTCTCCTAACTCAATGGATAATATTGCACATGTCAACTGCCACTTGATTTCGGTCAAAATATGAACATTTTGCGTTATTTACTTCGTGTTTGACAGACACTGATAACATACTTACGCATTAGTTTTGGCGGAAAAATGCATCACTAAAACAAACTCTAAGGCCCGATAATTGAATTCTTAATTAAATGTAATTTAGCAAATTGCCGCTTAAATTTAAGTTGCGCTTAAATGCAGTTTAGTTTTTTCAGTGGTTAATTATTAAATTACATTGAAAGTACGGCAGCACTACAAAATTTCCCAGTATTATGGTAGGCTTTTTAAACAACAGCTGCTAATTATAAATAAAAAAAGTTAAGTTATCAAAATGAAAAAACTAAAATTGCATAAAAACATATTTTATGAAACAGTAACAAAAATTAAAATCCCGAATATATCTAGAAAGCTGCGATATCTTCTAAATGGCTGGACTGAGTTTCTTCAAACATAGCTAAGAACCTTTTCGATCAAGTCACCTTTCGAGCAAAAAAAAAAAAAAACTAAATCAAAATCGATCCAACCGTTTGGCCTGTACGTGGACACAGACAGACACACAAATTCACAGATACACAGACACACAGACACACACTACAAACTTATAACACCCCATTTTTTAGTCGGGGGTAAAAAAGCAAGAATTAATTTTTCTATTCATTTTTCCCATGATATGAAAATATATATGGGCATTTCCCCCGAATCGTCAACCCGGATTGAAAAATAAAATGATGATAATCATCGTGTTTTATTGTTTATAATTATAAAAAAACTCTATGTTCATATAATAGAATGTTTTAATAGCATATCTCAGCTGTTTTAGTTGAGGAAATTGGGCTGGAAGCTGGAAAATTTTATATATTCTTTTTAAGCTACTTCTAAAGACGTTTTTATATATGACTATTTTACATGCAAAAAATATGATATGTTTGCATTCTTTTTTCAAAATCTCTCTATTACAATAAATTAGGAAGAGAAAAGTGTAAGGAGAACAAAAAAAGTTCAAAGATGGGAAAGGGCATAGTGATAATAATAAAAAAAACATGTAGAAAAATCGAAAGTTCGCGACCCGTATGTTCGTAACCGATAATTAAGCAAATTAAACAAAAACCAATAGAGATATTTTATTTTTAAAATCCAGTATTTACACAATAAAATATCTCTACAGGCCTACGTTAATACACCCTTAAAATAAATAAATTTCTTTTCGTTATTCTGTTCCAGATTCTGTTCGCAGATTTTCACATTTCACTACTGTCAGCCAAAGTTTATTTCTATTTTGCGTACGTTCGTAACCACATGCTTAAAACTATTAATATGAAAACTTAAACTCGAAAATGCTATCAAATCGCAAAAAAAAATTCTTGCAAAAATTTTGATTTCTTAATTTTTGTGACCCCAGGAAATGCCCATATGTATTTACATAGTATTTATACATACTAGGGTGATCGATTATTCACATTTTCCCAGAAACCTAGTTTCGAATAGTTCGAATATTTGAATTTATGTTATATATTTATGAAAATTAAATCCAATTCTTTTTAATACGACCACATGATATTCATGCACGCAAAGGAAAGATATGGTTGTAGAATGGTTGAGAAAACAATATTGTGTTCTCAGAAACAAATGTGGTCGTTGAAAACAATTTATTGTTATTTTAAACATTAATTTTGTTACAGTAAGCAAAGTAATGTTTGAATTTAATAATTACATTATTATATTCATAAAAAAGTGTGATATTGATAGAGTATAACAAAATAGTTTTGTTAAAAATTTATGACTGCAACATAATTTTTGTTATTATTTAAAAATAATATAATGTAGATAACAATATAATTTTATCCAAAACCATACTATGTTAAGGTTTTAAAAAAATCTTTTTCAGAAACATCTGTTAGTTCAGTGTTTCGTTTGTAAGCTATTGGTATTGCACGCGTCGTGTTAAATAAATAAATAAATAAAGTACAAAGAAACAAAAGGTATCTACCCTTACATATACAACAGTACATATGTTTATGTCTTTATACAGACGTGTCTGTATTTCGAGTATACAGACATATGTAAGTATACATTTCTATATATACATTTCATATCAACAATATTAATTTATTTTTATTTCGGATTTAACGCACATAATTGAAAAACAAAATATTAATATTATATCAAATAATACTCATGTCGTATTTAACAATATTATAATAATATAAGAACATGGTATGGTGAGTCTCAATTATATTTTAGTCACATCTAACAATAGTGTTGTCATATTTACAATAATAGAATTATGTGTAACAAAGTTCATTGTTTTTGTTGATAATTATATTATTATTAACTCAGATAACAACATTATTAAAAGTTTGCTTTTCTATTGACAATAATATGATTTAACTACAACCATATACACAATTCAATCATAGTATGTTGCTGTTTGATTATGGTTACCTCACCCATATTTTATCTTTGCGTGTGTACATATACGTTATCAATAAACACAAACATATTCTTATTATTCAAACATATTTATTATTCAAACAATAACTTGGTCAAAATTTATTTTTATCTCACTGCTTTTGATGGCCGAAATTTTGGAAAGGAAATTGGCTGTTTTTCACATTTATGTGTTGTGAGGATTTTTCATTTATAACTTTTCTCGCTCTGTCAACTGCACAACTACGAGTATAAAATTTTATGGTCTATTTATAAACAAACATAATGAATTGAAAATGTAATAGCGAGGAGTTTAATTTTTATATTTGCTGGTTAAAATTTTTAAAAATTTTAATGATCAGAAGAATAAAAATTAGATGTCTTTTCCATGCTCACCATTTAATATTTTTAAAAACACTCTTTTACAACAAGCAAACGCATTGCAATATTATAACGAACATACACCAGAAACCTTAAACAATTCCTTTAAATTTTTTGCCAAATTTATTTATTTTTTCTTTTAATAAATTTACTAGCCAAGCAATATACATAAACCGATTTATACAAATAAAGCGGTGATTTGATGTGTTTAAAAAATTTATGTTAGTGGAAAATTATACGACATCAATTAATTATCATTTGTGGACACAGTGTCGCCTTCTTCAGTGGCTTATACGCACAAATGATATTAATTTAGTTTATTTTCTTATTCTCTGCTTTTTTGTTGATAGCAAATATTTTCCATTGATGTCAAGCTTTGAAAATGTGAATGGTTTCTCAAACTTGCTTGACAGCAGCTACAAGTGTACAAATTTCCAACAAATTAAATATTATATATAAATAAAATTTAGAGTTTGATCACAATTTTTTATATTTGGATTTTATATTTTTCCTATTTACTTTTTGTTAAATTCATTTTACATTTGAGAATCGCTGATTAACAAAATAATGTTTGTAGCGCATTGCTTGGCTTGAAAACACACATTTGATAACTATTTATAACACAACATTGTATAAATGCAATTTCTTTAATGAGGACATATCGCAACGAAGTTAAAGAAAATAATTTTTTTTCGAAATTATATCTTTGTTGATAAGTCGGAGCATACACATCATTGAGTTTTATTGAATGGATATGCCTACGGTTCAGCAGACTGTTATGAATATTGTCAATCAAATTATTATTTGAAATGATATTGGTGTCGACATTATTTGGTGATAATTAACGTGTATGCAAATTCTCTTTTGCATTAGGGCGGTATTGATTTATTGCTCACGTTTTTGTTTATAAGCAGCTAGATATTTTTTATAAATCTGGTTCCTATTTGATAAAATCACTACCATCTAGTAATTAATTAAAATAAAATTTAATAGCAGTATAAATGTTTATGGTTGTATTTACTTCACATTTAATGAAAAAATGATTGATACCACAGCAGGTGGTCGGTCGATTCTGGTTCTGTGATAATGTGAAATGAAAAAAACTTTTCATATTCATTTTCACAACCGTTTTTCATAATACTTTCCGCAATTACATAAAACGCTATTCTCCGTTTATTTATTAGTACATATTTCACAAAGTAAATTTGCAGAATATGAATCTTTTGTTTTTATGCTACTGAAATAAGTCATATAAATAAATAAAATGAATTATTATTTATATACATATTGCATGAAACTTGGTATGAGCATAGGTAAAAGTTCTTAAAGGCTTATCGCTACATAATTAAACATAATATTTTTCTCTTTTCTATAGATTGAGTAAAATTTACACTTCCCATTGAAAGGTCCGTTGTTTGTTCCGAGTTGTCGTCATAAGCGGAATTTAATACAGCTACTACTTTAACCCCTAGGAGTTATTATTCGCTTCTTCTGTAGGAAAAGGGAAATGTGTTATGCCGTGCACGTCTTCTGTCGAGCTTAAATATCGAACAGTGGCTGTGCTGAGTACACTGAAAGAAAAACACTTCGTCACGGGAATGAAACCATTACGTTGAACCCCTTTCATTAATACAACGACAAATTTTATTAATAAAATGAAATATTACATTATATTGATGTAAATTGCATTAATGGAATGAAACCAATCGAGTGCTTAATATTTTACATTTTCTAGTATCATTTATGTTACGAAATAATTTTCATTCGGGTAACGAAAAACTTACATACATGTTTTTGTGAAGAATTTATACAAAAAAATATTTTAAATTGATTAGGTTACATAAAATTATTTCAAAGTATCAAATTGTATCAAAGTATCAAAAAAATATGTAATTAATCTATACTTATGGAAATTATAGTTTTGTTGCAACTTTAATGATATATTTTCGTAACTATAATGAAGAAAACATCCTGCTGCTGGCTAGTAGGCAGTGTGCCACTCTTGTAATCCCAGGTTCGAATCCTGGAGACAAGTCAAATTTTTTTAATATATATATATATATATATATATATATATATATATATATTTATAAGTTATAACTTTTGAAATAAATTAAATAATGTTGAATTAGTTAGATTACATAACTTTGAATTAAAATTTCATTAATGATGGCATGTATGTATTTGGTGTGTATCTAAATAATATTTGAGATTGTTGTAGCTGCAGCGGTAAGCGCGCTATCTACCACGCGATGAGTTCCAAGTTCAACTCTTGGCCGGGGAAGCCAATTATCATGCAAACGTTTTTCTGATGCCTGTCCCAATATACACACGTAAGTTGAATATTTATTAAGATACAATTATAATTAAATAAATGAATCAGTCATTACAATAATGACTTATGTTGTTAACACTATGATATGATATCATCAAAAAATGATATGTTACGTCTCAGTAATGAAATATTGTCATGATTTACATGACAAATGTTGTTTATTCATTGAAATAGTTCGTAAAAAAAATAAAACTAATGTCACTTCATTGTATAAACTAATAAGTTTCATCGCAATGATTACATTTTTCATTTAAAATATGAAAATGTACGTTGCTTATGAATGAAAATACTTCGTTGTATATATGACATTTTTCCAGTTAATGACACATTTTTCGTAATGCGAATGAAGCATTGCATTGGTTGAAAAACAATGACAAAATCATAAATATAATGTGAAAAATCATTGCACTTACGAAGGTTTTGCTTTCAGTGTATAGGCTTCCTTTTTATGTTGCCTGTAGCCTTTAATGAAGATAATCTTTGTCAGCCATTATATTCTGCAGAAGGCTGGACACGCAAAAATATTTACTCAGCAAAGTCGTTATTCGACATACTTAGGAGAGAAACCCCTTTAGCCCGGCTGACAGCTTTGAAGGCTAAAAACTTATTGAAACTACTGTTTGAAATGATCGTAAAATACTATGTTTTTGGAAAAGGCATATGATGGCCATCGTGACATCATGGACGTTATTATTTTCTTTTTTAAATGCTACCGCGCACATCTCAAAGAACTCCAATTAATTTCCCACATTCCATCATCTAAAATTTTAGCATGACCCAAAGGAATGACCCGTATGTACCACTTTTCTTTTCTGAAATTGGCACTTACTGTCTGCAGACACATCTGTTACTTAATTTTTTTTATTAACTCAATTTCTGAAGTGTCACTTGCAGTTTCATTATCCACCCCTAAATAATTCATAAGGTATTATTTTTGATTATGTACTTAAATTTCGGACTTGTTGTTAACAATTTCGAAATCCTCTAAATAATTTAAAATCAAAAAAATTTCATTTTCGATGTGGTGCGTGTTTTTTCTAGCTCTCTACTATTTTTCACGTAAAAATTTTTTGTGTAAAATAATTTATCATATGAAAAGTATTTTAAGAGTTTTTCACACTTACAATAAACGAGAATCGACTGAGTTATGTAACTGCTATAAGTTTTGTTCCGTTCCCCATTTTTTATATGCAAATATATTTAAATTCTTTTCATTTTTCACTGAACGGGAATCAGAAATTCTATGAAATCGTGAATCATAGTTTCATAAAACGAGAATCGACCCGCAGATCAGCTGCAACATAAAAATGTTTGAGGTAGTTTGCCTTAGTGAGGGCTAATAAATCAGTGCAAGTTAATCTTTATTTTTGATTTAAAATGTTTTCAAACCAAGAAGCAAATAAATCAGTACAGTATTTAAACCATCTCTAAACCCATAAAATTTGGCTTTTAAGCTACCAATATAGGTCATATGATTTTGTTACTTACAGACCATATGTTTTGCATTAAAAAGCCTTCAACTTTTTTCCAAGCCTCTATTTGTTCTTCAGATCCTGCTCGATTTGGTTTCTTACACTCTATTAATGCTGTATACTATTTATTGTTCCTGTATACTATCGCAGCAAAAAATGGCAAAAAAGGTAATCGGGTTTGGAATTAAGCATTTTTGGTGGAAGCTCATCTCTACTGAATTACTAACTCAATGAATTTAACAAGGCGTGAGACTAAAATAATCGATTCTTGAGAAGTATTTATTTTTTTTTATTTGAAAATTTGTTCACGTAATCTGTTAAATTTAAAAAAATCATTCTCCTCATTTAGCAACATGCACATAATTTTTTTAAATGATGAGTTTAAGCTTTCACTGGTTTATTAACATTTAGTATAAGTAACATTGATAAGTTCATTTAAGGGTCACTCAGACTATAATACAAGTATTAATACTTTTGACGAAAATGCATCACTGGTCTTATATTTGTTTCAAAAATTTCAAAAAATAAATAACAACTGAACATGTCAGAGCTGCATTTTCCACAAAAGTATTAATACTTGTATAATAGTCTGAACGGGGCTTTACCAGCACATAGTTCAAAGTTCTCGTTATAACTTCATAGTGAATAGTCGATAAGTAGAATTTTTCTTACATTCTCACGTAACAAATAAAAAAAATTATACAAAAAAATATTCGTAGTACATTTTATTCGTAATAGGTATATACTGACTTTAATAAATAAGCTTTATGTGCTTTGCTTATATTTTTACATAGTAGAAATAACATAAACAAAAAAAAAACAACAACACAAATAAAGTGCCCTTGAGGAATACTCTATATGAGTACCTCAAATACAAAAAATTGTGAAGTGAGTTCTAATGGCAGAAATGCTTATTTTACTGTGAGTTCTGAAGCTCTTAATGAAAACAATAGAAATAATAAATTTAGTGAAAGTATTTTTTTTAACGGCAAAGCCAATTTTTCGTCAGCGATCAACTTGCTTTGTCCAATGCCAAATAGTGATTCATTAACATTACTGTTGCCTAGTACTTCTTCCAACAAGTCAGTAATATCATCCCCTTCAGGCTTGTGTTCATAACTTAATAAAGTTATCACCACAGATAACAGTAGCTCAAAACCCAAGGAACAAGTCGGAATGGACAAAAACATAACCGTGGTAAAGCGTGGGCGAAGACCAAATTCTTCAAAAATTTCACCTGCTCCAAAGATGTCTAGGGAAAATAGAGCATCATCTACCAATCGTCAAAATCGTTTTTTATTATTGCAAGTCACCGACGACAAGCCCGCTGCATCATCGCAAAAGTCTTTTAAGCCAAAGGAAAAATTCCAACGCCCTCATTACAAAATTAGTCTCAGCCATTGGTGAAAACGCATTTCATGTTATTCGAATAAAGCGTGGTAACATTGACGAAACTAAAATTCAAATATACGAAGAAAAAGATTTCCGCAAAATAGTGACTGAATTCGAAAAAAAATAAAACAAGTTTTTATACGTATCAGCTTAAGAGTGCCAAAGGTATGCAGATCGTATTGAAGGGCATTGACTCTTATGTTAATCTCAAAGAAATAAAAGATGCACTCATCGTACAAGGATTTAAAGTAAAAAATGTTAACAACATAATCAATAGGGAGAAGATCCCCCAGTCTCTTTTTCGTGTTGAACTGGACCCGAATGATATACAGCTGAAAAAAAAACGAGACACACCCCATTTATAGCCTAAAATACTTCTTATACCGAAAACTCACAGTTAAACAGCCACATTAGCGATCAGATCCCATACAGTGCCATTATTGCTAAGTATATGGCCATACAAAACATATTGTAAATTACCCACGGTTTGTGTTTTGTGCGGCGAATTACACGGCACTGCTAGTTGCAATAAGCCAAAAGATCAAAGTGATTAAAAATGCAGTAATTGTGGAGGTAATCACACCGCTAACTACAGAGGTTGTCCTGTGTACTCTTTTGTCAAACAGACTATGGTGCAAAAACCTAAATTAGCTCCAGCACAAACAGCAAACGCTTACTCCGCCACTTTTGCTCAAATGGGCCAACCTGTCACTTCCCGTATATTGTACGCCAATGCTGGTAACACAAATTCTATTCCCACACAAAATGTTCCACCTCAAAATAATTCAGCGAATGCAAACTCAAGCTTTAACTTTAGTCGCCTTGAAGCTACTATTGACAATTTAGTGCAAACTATAAATAATTTCACAACAAATATGACTAGCATGATGCAAGAAATGCTACGAATACAGTCTACACTGCTTCAAGCATTAGTTAACAAGCCATGAACACGTTAAAGATAAGTTTCTGGAACGCAAACGGCATTCGCCAACATAAAAATGAACTTGAGCACTTCCTTACGGAAAAAAATATTGATATAATGTTGGTCTCTGAGACACATTTGACTTCGAGAAGTTTTTCAAAATTAATGGCTAGACTATGCATGATACAAAGGACCCTAGAGGGAGAGCATGTGGTGGATCTGCAATTCTAATTAAGTCAAGACTCAAGCACTATATCCTTGACAACGTTAGTGAAGAATATATGCAAGCTACGAATATTTTTGTAAACAATTTTTGTTGTAATTTCGTAATATAATCAATTTACTCACCTCCCAGATTTTCAGTTACCGAAGATCAGTATGATAAGTTCTAGAAATCGGTTGGATCTTGTTTCGTGGCAGCTGGAGACTACAATGCAAAGTATACGTGCTGGGGTTCACGCCTTGTAACACCTAGAAGTCGAGCTTTGTTTAGTACAATTTCAAAAATGGGCTTAGATTTTGTTTCGAGTGGCGAGCCCACTTATTGGCCTACTGATGTACGAAAAATTTCGGATGTTATTGATTTTGGCGTCATAAAAGATATTTCTAGGGATTTAATTAACGTTAAAGCTTCTCTAGATCTCTCCTCCGATCACTCCCCCACTATCTTTAGAATCTGTAACGCACTAAGAAGTGACTTACCTCACCCATATATGAAGATGATCAATCGTGTTAATTGGCAGGGATTCAAAAAATATCTTAGTAGTCATTGCACGAAAAATATTACGCTAATAACACCCAATGATATTGAAATTAACATTGACAATCTTAACGAAAATATTAAACAGGCTGCTGAACATGCCACTAAACATCTGCATACTGGGTTCAATCGAATTTATTCTACAGACGTTGAACGTCTCGTAGGTGAAAAAAGAAGAGCTAGAAGGGAATGGCAACAGCACAGATTACCCCAACTTAATTTTAGACTTAAAGAATGTACTAAACGACTCCAAGAGTTGCTTGCATATGAAAAAACTGCATCTCTTAGAAATTATTTGGAAGGTCTTGATGTCACACCAACATCTAATTACTCTTTGTGGCGCGCTGCTAGAAAGCTTAAAACAGCCGTTCAGTTTAAACCACCTCTGCGCACATCTACCGGAGGTTGGGCAAGAAGCGATACTGAAAAAGGTAACATATTTGCTGAGCACTTAAAATCCGCATTTACCCCAAACAAATATACTGGTGTTGCTGATTTGCCGAATGTAGTTGCTCTGCTTCCTCGAGCCTTAAGGTTTAAGATGCGTGATGTACATAAAGTAATTGCTGAACTCAAGCCAAAGAAAGCTCCAGGTATTGATGGAATTAGTAACAAGAGTCTGATGAATTTGCGCATATTGCAACAAGAATCATGCTGTTTATTTTTAATGCCATATTACAACTCTGGAAGATTGCAAAAGCCAAAATGAAAAGCCGGGCAAAGATCTTACTAAAACGGAGTCATACAGGCCAATAAGTCTGCTATCAACAATGTCAAAACTTTTCGAAAATCTGCTCATGACAAAATTGTCCGCTACTCTAAAAAACATGTGCCTACCAAACCATCAATTTGCTTTTAGAAGTCAGCATAGCACCATTGAACAAACTCATAGATTGCTGCAATTTATAAGAAGAACTTTTGAAGAAAAAATTTATTGTTCTGCCCTGTTTATTGACGCTTCTCAGGCATTTGATAAAGTGTGGCATGAAGGCCTTATTTTAAAGTTAAAATCATATTTACCAATAAATTTTCTGATTCTATTAGAAAGTTACATTACTACCTGAATGTTCACGGTTGTGGAAGGAGAATTCATGAGTCTGCCCGAATCTATATCATCCGGTGTGCCACAGGGGATCAGACTGGGGACAGTTTTGCATTTGATTAATATTTGTGATATGCCTTTGAGCAGCAATATCCATGCATCTGCGTTTGCCGATGATATAGCCTGCCTTAATATGCATGAAAACCCTCACGAGGCTTCTCGTTATCTACAAGAACATATTACACAATTCGAAATGTGGTTGAACTTATGGAGAATTAAGGTAAATGAAGAAAAGTATGTACTTTTACAGATTTTATTTTTTTGTGGCATATGTCGGAACCTTTTAATTTTTTTCCCATGATAATAATTTTGCGCTTGGTAAGTTGGTTACAACATTTTATTTAAGATACGGGGTTAATAGAAATTTTATAAGTTTTTTCTTAGCTTAAGGGCGCAAGTAAAAAGACTGAATTAAAAAAAACTAAAAACTTAAACTTTTTTAATCTAAAGGGCCGCAACTCAACGTATTTTAATGCGATCAGTACATTATAAATATGGACGAATAAAAGAAAAGCACATCTTTGCAATGGAGTTAAATTTCCTAAATTTTAATAAACAGTTCTCAAGATTTTTGGAAATATCTTTGTAAACTGCAAAAAATCACGTTTTTCGCGAATATCTCGAAAACACTTCTTAAGAAAAATAAATGAGTTCAGCGACCCTAAATTAGCTAAAAAAATATCTAATTTTTAATGCAAAAATACAAATATTTGTTGCATAGTGTAATTTACTAATATAATAGAATTCAATTTGGCGAGCCTTATTATACGGTTAGTCACTTATGTTTAGTTATACAGGGTGGGCCAAAAGAAACCAAGGGGTGTAAAAGTTTAATAACTTTTTTGTTTATTTATTTTTTTTTATCTTTTCTTTCAGATTATATAGACAACACTTGGGGAATTTATAATGGAGAGGTTCACAACTGAACAGAGAACCAGAACAATAGAATTTTATTATTTAAACCAGAAATCAATTATTTTAACGCAAAGAGCATATCGTCGACATTTTAACGTCAGAATTTCGCCCTCTGAAGCGATGATTCGTTGCTTAGTTAATCGTCATCACCAACATGGCAGCGTAAGAGATTTGCCTCGAACCGTTAGACCACGATCAAGTCCCACTGCGGAAAATATTGAACGAGTACAGCAAAGTGTTAATGAAGCACCAGAAACATCTGGCAGAAGGAGTTCTGCTCAGCTAAATATGTCTCGTACGTTACTACGGCGCATTTTAAAAAAAGATTTACAGTTATACCAATATAAGGTGCAATTGGTCCAAGAATTAAAACCCGCAGATCATCGGCAACGTCTAAATTTGCAGTTAAATTTCAAGAGTTGGCCAGAAATGAAATCAACTTTATTGAAAATTTGATTATAAGTGATGAAGCTCATTTTCATTTGAATGGCTGTGTTAATAAGCAGAACTGTAGGTTCTGGGGTTCTCAAAATCAAAGAGCCACTCATCAACGCCAATTGTACCCCATTAAGTGTACAGTATGGTGTGGGATCGCATCTGAAAATGTTATTGGGCCCTACTTCTTCGAGAATGAAGATGGAAGTGCTGTAACCGTAAATGGAGAGCGGTATCGGTTTATGATAGAAAATTTTTTACGTCCTGCTCTTGAAAACAGACCTGGTATGTGGTTTCAGCAGGACGGAGCCACTGCCCATACTGCCCGAGACACAATGGCACTTTTAAGTCAAATTTTTGGAGAGCGAATAATTTCTCGAAATTCGGAAATTATTAGGCCAGCGCGATCGCCAGATTTGGCAGCACCCGACTATTTTCTCTGGGGTTTTTTGAAGGAGCGAGTGTATGTGAACAAACCAGAGGCAATTCTTGAACTCAAGGCAAACATTGTTGCAGAAATTCGAACGCTACAGCCACAAGTTTTGAAAGATGTTATGGAAAATGCTCTAAAAAGAGCCCATCAGTGCGAAGCTGAAAACGGTGGTCATTTAATAGACATAATTTTTCATACTTAGTGTAAAAAAATTTTCATTTTGTATATTATATAATCTGAAAGAAAAAATAAAAAAAGTTAATAAACAAAAAAGTTATTAAACTTTTACACCCCTTGGTTTCTTTTGGCCCACCCTGTACATATAATGTGTTTTATCCACATACATAAATACAATTGAAGGTTGGCACCAATAACGCCGATAGCTCAAACCTGAAATAAGAATATGAAAAATTGCATATCTTGTCAATATTTCCACTCAGATGAGAAGGCATTTAGTGTACTCATTGGAATTACCAATAATTTTTTTATTGATTTTATGTTACGTTGCGCCCACTGTCTGATTATAATTATATAAAGTTTAGTAAAAGCAAACATCAATTAAGTGTAAAACTACTTTTCAATAAACAGTTGCGCGAAGTATGGCTGGAGTATAAAATCTTTACAGTTTGACAATTGAAATTGATAGTGAATTTAAGAAATTTTCCTTCCTACAACAGCAGATTGGTGTGTAGCGACGCGTCGTTTGGGTTTGTCTGTAGTCTCAAAGGTTTTATTATTTAATTATAATAAATTTATTAGCTCAATGGTATAAAAAGCAGATATACTCGTATCTAATTCGTTTAAAGTTAAGAAAATTGCATTAATTAACAGCTTCGAGATATCATTTTAATTTCATTTAATGGTTATTATATGAAGTTTAATGATATTTTTTTAAATGACTTTAAATGGTTTTTAAACATTTAACGATTTGTAGCAGAATATCCAAGAGAAGGATTTGTGCTTGTTAATAAAACAGGATTATTTTTGTTACTTTATTTTTTTAATTTTTTATTTTAAGAATTATTTTGCTAATGACATATAAATCTTGTGCTTAACAAAATTTTTTTTTTTGGTTTTTTCTATTAACAAGATTGTGGTTAAAAAACGTTTAGCTAAATTTATCTTAAGCTTAAAGTGTGTGATCATAAATTTTTTTTTATAAATGAGCACATTAATTGACACAAACAGTTATTTGTGGTCAAACAGGTCTTGCACGAAAAGGAAACAGAAGATTTTTTTATTTCAAATAAAGTCATATATCAAGATTCTACTTGAAAATCGAAATTAATTTGATAAAATGTAATTAAAAAGCAGTTTTCATTAGATTTTAAAGTTTTCTTGCAGCAACTTTTCATTTTATGTGAAAGAAATTTGTCGTGCAGATATTTTTTTTGTATTTGACTTTATGCAATAATAATTTTTTTTCAATAAAACTGGGATTAAATTAAAAAGTAACTTTGGTATAATTATATTTTAAGCAGTTATAATATAATTCTGTCTTATTAGTAATTTTTTCAGAATTTTTCTCAAATTATTGTAAGCGAGTTTTCGGTAAGGATATATTTTAGTACAGAAAAGAAATACACAAAATATAAAAGAACATTTTCATTAGTACAGTGCACATTATCATATTTATCAAATTAAAATCCCTTTAATAATAGATCTCAAAGTTTGTTTTTTCAAGTGTGAGGACAGTTTGAAAGTTCTGTGAATTTTCGTATACTGCTAAATTTAGAAAAAGCTTCGTGTAATAGTTTCCTTTGAACTTATCCAACCTCAATTGAACAAACAAAAAAGAAAAATAGAATTTCTTGTGCTGATTTAACAGAATTTTTTAAGCAAAAAGTCTATCACTCACATCAAACATAAGCCGCCTGATAAATACTACTGGGATTCCACGCCATCAATTTCAATGCTTAAAAAATATATACAAAACGTTCAGGTCACCCAAAAGACATGGTCACACCAGAAATATTCAATGAAATCTATGGAATGATTTTGAATGATCGGAGAATGAAATTGTTTGGGATCGACAGTATTTTGCATGCATTTCCGTACGATGGGTGCCGCAATGGCTCACATTTAACTACAAACGAAACCATGTGACCATTATTTATACTGTTTTGTAACTGTTAACGTAACGCCAACAAAAAATCATTAAGAAACAGTGGTTTTCTCTGGGTGAACATGCAGCAAAATCTAAGGTGGCTCTATCGGCTAACAAGGTTAGGGCCACACCATTTTTCTTAAAAAAGAAAAGTGATTATCAGCGAATGTTACTCAAGGTTTGTTGTCAGCTTCACTATTGATTTAAAGAAAAAACTACCTCATCTAGCGAAGCAAAACGTATTGTTTCATCAGGACAATGCACGGATGCACACTTGTGTAGTCAATGTGGCGAAAAATCATGAATGAGGCTACAACTTGGTACTTCAAACCCTCCAGATTAAGCACCTTCTGACTATTTTCCACTACAAAGTTAGAAAAAATTAGTCCAGCAAAGAAATCATCATTTAATTAAACTCCTATTTTATAGGAACTCGACATTTTTTGATATATCGTTGGCTTAGTTGGCAAATATGCTTAAGGCCATTTGCACAACCTGCCTTTAGTTAAAGGTGGGATTTTGTTTGCCCGATAAATAGTTTTGCCTTAGTACAACTTCTGTTTTTAATTATTACTAGATATACAAAACGGACGACACCATCGCCCGTGTTCAAGATGTAAATAATTTTGTTAGGATTCAAAGAAAAATTATCTAAACGCATTTAGAAATTCATTAAAATACCCTATAGGAACTCAAACTCATTTGTAAGTACCCTCAAACTGGTTTTTTAATAACCACAACTGGTTGATTAAGTGACTTTTTTCCTTGTCGCCGACTCACTATTTTAACATAGGCATGTCATAGGCAGTAGTCAATTAGCCATCTCTGCATGACTTTTAAATTGACTACTAACTACTTATTTTTCAACCACTCTGAAGTTACTTAATATCTATTATAGTTAAATAAATATTTATGTAAATCTTCATACACATTTGTATATCATATACATACATACATATGTATATACTATATATAATGAATATATGTATATTGATATATAGAAATAATTAGTATTTTTATATTTAAAACAAAAATACATACATTCATATGCTCATAGATAATATTATACATGTTAAGTATTGAAATTATTATTTTTTTCAACACAAACATTTGGCATTTGATTTCATGGCATGCTTTTTTTTTATTTTTTTTTTTATTTTCTTTTCATTTACTTATTTTGCTTTTATTTATTTCTTATGTGTGCTTCTATTCAATATGTTTGGTTGATATCTGCATGAGACTTAAACCAATTTGTAGTCACTTGCAAAATAATTAATTTATAGCTAGTGTTTTTTGTCAATCGACTATTTTATTTACTACAGGGTATAGTCACACAATATACATACATTCTTACTTACATATACAACCATAAGTAAATAATACATAAAATAAAAATAAAATAAACAAACCCGCTTAACCATGCCAATTTAACTAATTGAACTTTCTTCCTTTAAGTATTATGGATTTCATACAATAACAAATAAGAGAAGAACATTTTACACCAAGAGAAATACTACCCTGAAGGAAATGTCGATGGTGAAAATGTACTGAGTCGCTTTTGACTTTGTCACCAGTACTACTCTACAATTATCCCCCATACAATACTTTGTGCTATTGACATTTAGCATGTGCTTGTCATTGAAAATCTACTTGTACCCCTAAAACAATTGACTAGGTAGTGAATTCATAGTTTTTATGGGAACGTGGAGACATACCAACCATACATTTACTGGTACATTTCTATACCTTACGTACATACAAATTTATATATGTTGACAAGTTGTTGCAAAACCCACCAGAAATACACCACATCTGTTTTCCCTATTTCTTTTATACTGACGAATAGAAAAGAAATTGTACACAATGTAACTACTACTAGAAATTTAGTGTTGAGACAGAGACACTTGGCCCCAGTCTGACTGCAGGGTACAAACGCGCACACACACACGTTTTGTTTCTCTTTTAATTGTAAGCTATTAAATCCGTGTGTACTATGTATGCATGTAGTAGTAGCAACTTTAAACGCTTATAGCTACCAAAATACTGAACCGATTTCAATCAAATATAGATTTTGCATATCTGTATAGAAAATCCTTTAAAAAAAGGGATTAAAAAAAATCGTATTTTGTGTTTATTATATAGATTAATATCAATAATAGCAATAATATTTACGGCCCTTTTCACAATGTACAATTAAAAGTTAACAGGGACTTCAACAGCAAGTTTTATATAAAAAAGTGTCAGATAAATCTTACGTTAACTCTTAATCAATCATTGTGAAAAGAGACGTTAATGGATACAAAAAATAATAAATGAAGGTTTTATAACGCAGACAAAATCTTGCCTTTAGCTAAATGCGAAGTGAGTTTTTAATTTAGAATGCTAGTGTTGTAACTCAAAGAACATAATTTTCAAAAATTACAATGTTTTTATGTTAAGTTCAGCAGAAATAACAATAACAAATAATTTTTTTTTGTTAACTTAAAATAACCAAATTAATAGTTTCATTGTCCTTACACACATTAAGTTTCAATTAATTTATAAAGTTTTTTGTCCCTCCTAAAAAACTCAAAAACATGTCTTATCATATTTGCCGATTAAGCCAAAGCTTTATGTTTTTGCAAGAATATAACTCCTTTAAAAAAAATTAGTTTTATAAAACTTTTAAATAAAAAGTTTATAGTCTGTTATATTTACAGAGTTACATAAACTAATAGGTAAGAGCTTGGTAGGAGTAGGCCAGTTTGGCTTACAAAATGTACACTTGTATCTTTATAACAGCTCGAAGTATGTACGAAGTTTCATAAGAATCGTTTGAGTAGAAATACGTCAAATATAACTGAAATTTAAGTAGGCGTGTCCCCGCATACTTGCCTAAATATATTTAAATCTACTTAGAAGCATAATATAAAACATAAGGGCGTAACCCTGAACACTTGGTTAACATTTTAGGGATTTCCTATTTTTTCGGTTAGTAACTCATCCAGACAAAATGTATATTTTAGTTCTCATGCGTAATATATAATTTTGAATTTGTATATGTGTGTATTAGGATTTTAGGTATGTATATGCAAAGTTTCAATAAATTCGCTTGAATTTGAATGTCTTAAGTTTACTCTTGAGTTTGAGTGATGAATGTTTACACTGGAGTTTTAATTATCTGTCTAACATTTTTAGGTTTTCATACTTTCCTAGTTGGTTACTGAGTTATATTTATTTCCCTATTAAGTTTCAGCTCTCTAGCTGAAATATTAACTTAAACATTTTATTGAAGTAAATCCGCACACTTTTATGAAACATAAAAGTGCTTATGTACACAGAAAAAAGTAAAAACAAGATTCAATTAAAAAAAACAAAGATTCAGTTAAAAAATTAATTAGTTTTAAACCAATCACGGAAATTGTAGTATTAACTCATCCATTTTAATTGAAAATTTTTTGATTTTTTCAATTAAAAATATTATATTAACTAAAAATTTAATTGAGATATTTTTAAATATTTAATTAAAAAACTAATTGAAATATTTTTAAAATTGAATTAAAAACCTACTTAAAATTTTTTAAAGATTCTATTAAAATAGTAATTGACATATAGAAAAAATCAAATCGTATAAAAAAATTTATAAAAAATTATGTTATGTAAATATGTATAAAAAATTTAAGTATTTGTGTATTGTACCAAAAACCTAACTGGCTTTTGAATTTCGAATGGTGCACAAAAGTACAATGGCCATATTCGTTGTTTGCGAGTCTTGCGTAAAGGTAAATGCAGAATATCGTAGCCGTACTTTGAATTGTGTGTGTATTTTGTGATTGGATTTTAAAGAAAGGCTACAATATTTTCCATATACTACATATACATACATACATGCATACATACATACATACATACATACTTACGCAAGACCATTTGCATCGGACCCCAAACATTGGCAATATACTAAGATTACCATTCACATTTGGTCTATATTATAGACTCTATGGACTCTATAAGCTTGTGTTTCTTATTATGATCTGATTGTTAAGTCGTCGTCCATACAGTGAAACATTTGCTGCAAAACATTTTTGTTTTCTCTTTTGAAACTGCATTGTCCACATTGTGAAGTTTTTGTTTTGCAGGTTAATACATTTTCTCATATATTTTTTATAAGAATGAGGCGAGAATGACGTACTTAACATTGTGAAGTTTTTGTTTTGTAGGTTAATACATTTTCTCATATATTTTTCATAAGAATGAGGCGAGAATGACGTACTTAACATTGTGAAGTTTTTGTTTTGCAGGTTAATAAATTTTCTCATATATTTTTCATAAGAATGAGGCGAGAATGACGTACTTAACAAGAACTTCGTGTACATGAAACAAAGTATCCTTTGCCATTCCTCTTCCCCTCTCGTCAACAAACTCAAATATTTTGCAACAAATGTTTCACTGTATGGACGACGACTTTGAAATAAGGGAACAAAATGAATTTCTGTTTTTTTTAATATTTTATTTTTATTCCACGCATGTCAAAATTACTATGAATCAAAAAAAAAATATATAAGCTGAGTAGTTTTTTAGTTTTTAGTTCAAAACCAATTAAAAGATTAATTGGGTAATTTAATTGAAAATATTTTTTCAAAACAATGTGGCATACTATAAAAAACAGCTCGATTTTTACACATAAAAAGAAGAATTATAATATTTACATACAATAATTGTTAACCATATCATACTATTCTGAGTTAAACTCTGTTGATAACACTTTTTTGATAGAGCAGTAAATTCAATTATATTTTAATTGAATATATATTCAATTAAAATATTAATAAAAAATATTATTTTTTCTAAGCAATAACTTAATTGAAAAAAATTGAAGAATATATTTTTCTGTGTAAGTTTTCGTTAAGAGCGGCTAATTACAATTACATGAATTATAGATTTAATTTGCTAAACCGATGTAAAGCGAAAAAAGATGTATAAGAAGTTTCAATAAAATCGCTTTGTTTAAACTTTTAAATGGATGGACTGTTTCACAAAAACGAAAGAAAACAACAATAAAATATGAAAATTTATTTTTGTTTCCAATATAAATTGTGAGTCGAAAGTTTTGTTTTTTTTTATTGTGAAAAAGGACGTTAGTTTTAATTCTTAAAATTTTTAAAATTTTCGGGTTTTAAGATTTTTCTAAAACTACTTCTGTTAATTTAAGCTCTCTAGCTATAGCGGATGTGCTTCATAATATTGATGCACTTTTCGCAACTTAAACTTAAAAATTTTGCATATGTTGATACCTCTATGAGGTCTCCTTATGTTTTAAACTTCTTAATTTTACGATTAAGAATCTTTGTTGTCCTTATCCAGGGAAGTAAAACAAAACTATTTCCGCTACTTTGAATATCACTGATAATGATAATGAAGGAATAAAAAATGTTGACCAATCGAATATGGAAGAAAATATTTTTTGTCAGCTGCAACAAACACAACAAAAATTTTGTATGAGCCCAATTCGAAATGTTCATTTTTTCTAAAAATAAAATTTACCTATCCTAAACAGATTGAGCTAAAAATTTGAGGGAGAGCTTCGAATTTTCGAAGTCATCTACGAGTAATTTGTTTTTAGTTAATTTATTTTAGCTGAAAGCTTACAAATGACTTTTTAAAACGGAGGAATAATGAATTCCCATTTCCCAATAAATTTCCAGGGAGATGTTTTTCAAAATAAAACTGTATTTCATTTTGAGTCGATGAACTCAAATCGAGGTTAAAGGCAAGTGATAAGTTTTTAAGCAGAAACGAAGAAATACAAATATATGTAAATGTTGCTTAAACGAGAACAAACAAACAAAACTCTTCACTCTAATACATGATAGACTTTGCGTCAAATAAATATACCACAAAGGACTTGCAGAGTTGTCACGAAACGCAAGTTGTATTTTTGGACTGTCTTGCACGCACAGTCATCAAATCCTCTTTAATGTTTTTTTCTAGTGGTATTATTTTAAAACAATTTTATTTTATACTTGTTTGCCTCATTCGCATTTTACGTACATTTATTTCTATACCGAAAAATATTCATGTATCCTTTTGTTATTATGTTTGTAATATCAATTAAAATATTTGTAATTCCAATTAAAAAATCAGTTAAGTTTTCAACTATAAACAATTTGATAATATCAATTAAGTTTTTTCACTCAAATTAATACAATTAAAAATTTTATTGAATCACTTAAATTCTAAATTGAAAAAGCATTATTTGGTGAATACTTTTTTCTGTGTACATACAAATTTACTTATGTTTTAATATCAAATACTAAAAATTACATAAAATTTGTATATCAAAAATTTCATGACCAAACAACTTTATGAACATTAATTTTTGTTTGTTTCGGTTGATGAAAAAAAGTTTCCACTTGATTTTTTTACACACAGGGAACATGAATTTCCTTAAACAGTCCTTAAAGGTAAAAATTAATATTTTTGAATGAGACTGCTTAAAGCTCCTTTGGGAGCTAATTTTTATGGCTTTTTTAATACAAATGACATTTTCCACTTTCTTGTTCTAATTCAACCCAACAAATTCTTTCAATTAATTTTTGCAAAAATGTTGACTTGGTCATTTGACAAAGTATACATTTTCTATTGTTTGTTTTGATTATATTTTCTTAAATTTTAATAACAAATACAATAAAATTTTTGTTATATTTTTTCATGAGAAACTTTTTTCAACACTGGTGTCCTCTGTGAATATACTTGTATATACGAATACATAAAAATGTAGCTACATTAGGGATGAAACGATACCACTAAGGTATCGATAGTTTTACTTGATACGGCATCGGTTCAGAAGTATCGATACATACTCAGTACCGAATAAAAGCATCGATACTTACTTTTATCGGTCAAGCTTTTCACATGATTTAAAGTAGTTAAAACAAAATTAAATACCCACCAAACCAAATGCTCCTAATTCGTAAAAAAATTTTAACGACTAGTCGACAAAATCTTTCGATTTCAGAAGCTGTTAATATGAGAAAAAAACTAATTTTTTAAATTTCTTGCAGATGAGTTTTGGTAGAATTTATTTATGAAAATACTTCTTCAGCAAACTAATTTTCCTAAATTAAAAAAAAAAGTTTGAAGTTAAAATTTTTTAAAAACGTAGCCATAAAAATAACCAATAAATTCATTTATCGCCCGCAAGATCGACATGTCGCCAAATCAAAAACTAAGACGTCAAACAACGTGGAAAAATTGCCACGTTTGGTCTAGACTGGAGCAGAAGATATAAAGCCGAGATGGCATTTTAGATGTTTGTGCAAATTCGCTGTGTTCCCGCAATAACGCACGAGTTACGTATTAAAAAAGAAAAGGCTTTGCCTTTTTGAGTTCTGATATGAGACTGACTTTATTTGTGGTTTTTTCTTATTTTTATACAACTTTCTCAATATAAACTTATTTCTATGCATACAATTTACAATATGTTTAGCAAGCAAAATCGATCATAAAAATTTCTTTATGTCGATTTTGTTTGGTCATTGGATTATCTTTTTTTGTTCAACGACAAATTTAAACACAAGTTTTAATTTTAATCAGAAATAATTCATAGTTAGGCTCAAGTTCAGTAATTTCAATTCTTATTGAATGAAATATTCTCTACCCAAGTAGATAGACTAGGGTGCTGATGAAGTGCGTGGCTGCACAGAAAAGTATCGGTATTTCCCCCAGCTTAAAGTCTAAGTTTAATTTTTCTTCTCTTCTTTAGAAACTCACATTAATTAATAAAAATATTTCATTCAATAAGAATTGAAATTACTGAACTTGAGCCTAACTATGAATTATTTCTGATTAAAATTCACTACAGTTCAATTAAAATATCTAAAAAATTTTTCTCACAAGTTTTAATTTTTCATGATTTGTTTCAATAAAATTATAAGAATGAATTTTTTGTTAACAGAACGGAAGGGGAATCAAATTTCAGAAACAAATGAAAGAAATTAAATTTAACTGAATGAAAGTCAGCATTTTCGAACTTGTGTCAAAGACGCTTTTATATGTATATATAAGAGAGTGTCATTGACTAAGTTTAAGTTTTGTTTGTTATATTTAGCTATAAGTGAATTAATGTCTACGAGGGGTGTTTCTGGAAGTATATACGTAACTCACGATTTTAAAACAATTTTTTGCAGCTCGCAATTATATCGTCTTTTTTTATAAAATATTTGATTTGGGTGGTCCCCTTTTAACGAACTTACTCCAATATATATTCTAAATATAAATTTACATTTAAAACGAATAAATAAAATTGTGTTAAACTGGCGTCATGGTAAACTTTTTTATAGCCAATAAGAAATTAGTATATTTGACCGATACGAGTACTTTTTATAGACACCTACCTACCAAACTCGGTAGCAGAGTATCTATACCAAAAGTACTTGGTTTCTAAGAAAACGTATCAAGTATCGTTCCATCCCAAGCTACATCATATGCGCATCACTGCTGCTAATGCAGATTATCATAGAACTTTTATTTAAACATTTCTTAAAATAACTCGGGATATAGTGTTGATTTTTTATTGAAACAAAGGAGAATCCGATTGAGTTATATCATAATGTTATATTTAAAAATTTATTATTTTCGATTGTGCACACAAGCATCCCAGCGGGAAAAAGAAGGAGTAAGGATGCCTTCTAGAAGGCATCTTTCTTTCTTACTCTTTCTTTCGGAGATGTAACCCATGCTCGCTATATTCTATACTATTACCTTTTTCACGTGTTTACATTGCGTGGTAGGCCTTTCGTTCTTTTTTTTTATAACAAACACGACCCGCAGAGCGATTAGCTTGTCTGCAGAAAACACCCAGAGTCTATGATGGGAATCAAACCCACGTCCTCTGGACTGAGAGGCTAACATTGCTACCACTCAGCCACAGGGGCACCCACTTCACTTTTCACTTCACTTCTTTTGCCAGAAATTCTGAAAGTCCTCCAAAGAAGTGGATTTTACTTTTGCTATGGTAAAAAACTCCTTTCTTTTTTATTTTCTCATAGAAGAGAATGAGGAACATGTATCTTATATTTTATGCGACAGTATTGAGGACTTCTATATGGTATTCTTTAGCAGTTGAATCAAAAAACCTTAAGCGTGCCCTTAATAAGAGTTTAATCAAGAAGATCTTTTGAGTTTTCCCGCTGGAATGGCTTTAACAGAAGTTTTTAAATTGGTTTAGATATTATATAAATCTAGTTTAAAATATTAGTAAAATGGCAGCAAAAATTTTGCTTAAAAAAAGCAGGTTTTTACTATTATAAAATAAAAGTAGCGCTGACAAACCTGCTGATATCGCTGTTACTTTTTGTATGGCGAGTTCTCGGTTTGGAGCACTTCATTTTTGCTCACTATTAAATCACTTTTTTCCTGTAGTTTGCTTCAAATACGTTCACTGGTTTTTAAGAAGCTAGTATTTTAAAGCGAAGTATGGAATGTTATTATCTTACTCTACGTTTGTGAATAAATTAATTTATTTGTAGGCTTAGAGTGCTTTTTATGCAACTTGAAACTTTGCTAACAATATTCATAATGACAATTCATTTCTTTTTTACAAACAAAAAACAAACACACTTATTAATATACGACATATTTTATGCCTCAAAATTATCAATCAAATCTAAAAAACTAAAATTGAAGCAAATTGAATTGCATAAAGCACGACTCCATATAAAATTAAGGCACTTTGCATAAATTTCGAAAACACCAGAAAAGAAAAATCATCCAGCATTTTCATGCCTGCATAAAAAAGTAAATGAGCCATTTACGATAACTACGCAGCCCTTAATAAGCACATATTTCAAAATATTTTTTATCGCTTCTTTATTTCATTTATAATGCAATTTGAAATAAAAGCAAACAAACAAAAAACTATCTTTTTTAAGAAAAAAAAAACTTATGCTACCAGCAAGTGCTCATCAAAAAGCCTTTCACTTCAACCCACATTTCATTCATCTTATATTCACACTGCGCGACTAACCTACCACAATATTAAGCATAATGTATTAATTTATACACTATTTATAAATAACGTTTGTAAGCAAAACGATCTGTGAAATAAATTATTTTAATAATTCAGCAACAGCAATTAAGAGACACCAGATGACCTTAAACTCTACTCCAGCTCATTGAGAGCTTTTGAACGACAGTGAATGTATCGTTTGTTTGTAGGTACTGCTTGCATGTACAACAAGTATAATTGACAAAAGACAGGCCAAGATAGACTGACAGTCAGACAGTCAGACAGGCAGCTAGACAGACAGTCAAGCACAGAAATATATAGACAGACATTTAGGCTAGGTTTTTTGTTAACGGTTTAAAGTGTTTTATATTTTCTTACACAGACTCAATGTTTATTACAATTTTTAAAGTTGCTTAACAATAATTTGTGTTGTTTAGTTTTTAAACACCCTACATAACATACTCATGTCTATCCATATATCTGTCAGATACCTAGAAGCTTTTACAAAACTTATTACTGCTGACTTTTTTCGTAGCAAGAACAATTTCTAAATTGAAAGCAATTTTCCATTAGAATTTTTCTTATATCTCTCTTTTTCAAGAGGAACTTTTTTGATATGTATTTTTTTTAAGGCACTTTTTTATTTAAAGACATATTTCCTGGCAGAATGTTACTTTTTCACAAGTTTTTATTCAAATTAATTTTTTTACAGTAATTTTTTTAAAAATTAAAAAAGTATCTTTCTAAAAAGCTATATCTTAAAAATCTTCTAAAAATGTACCTTATCTAGAAAGAAGTAAAACCTTTTTATTGCTCTTTAGATAAGGTACACGCAAGGAAAAAATATGGTTGAGGTAACCATAATCAAACAGCAACATACTATGATTGAATTATATGGTTGTAGTTTAATCATATTATTGTCAATAGGAAAGCAAACTTTTAATAATATTATTATCTGAGTTAATAATAATATTATTAACAAAAAAAATGAACTTTGTTACACCTAATCTTATTTTTGTTAATATGACAACACTTACAAACGAAACACTGAACTGACAGATGTTTCTGAAAAAAATTTTTTTTTTAAACTTAAAATAGTATAGTTTTGGATAACATTATATTCTTATTTACATTATATTATTTTTAAATAATAACAATAATTATGTTGCAGTCATAAATTTTTAACAAAACTATATTGTTAAAATCTAACCATATCACACTTTTTTATGAATATAATAATGTTATTATTAAATTCAAGCATTACTTTGCTTACCGTAACAAAATTAATGTTTAAAATAGCAATAACTTGTTTTCAACGACCACAGATTTGTTTCTGAGAACATAATATTGTTTTCTCAACCATTCTACAACCATATCTTTTCTTTGCGTGTACATTTTAAATAGACATCTTTTTAAAATATAACTTTTTTAAGAGGTATTTTTTGTTTAAAGGAAGTTTTTTTTTATTAAAGTTTTTTAAAAGACACTTTTTCCAAGATGCTTTTTAAAAAAGATACCTCTTTTAAAGGCATGATTTTGATAAAAAATGTAATGTAATTATCTAAAAATTTAATTTTTTAAAACATTTTTTAAAAGGTGTTTTTCAAAAAGTACTTCTTTTATGTATTTATTAAAAGGTATTTGAATGATATTTTCTTTTAAAATTTGCTTTGTTTTAAAAAAGATACTTGTTACTTCATATGTATTTTTTATAAAAGATACTTTATTTTTGAACTATTCTCTTTTTTATAAACTAGTTTGCTAAAAAGAACTTTTTATTATACACTTCGTTCAAGGTTGGAAACCGAAACAAATAACGGTATCGGTATTGATACCGGTACAACTATTTTTTAAATTTCGATATCGGTAACGGTATCGGTATTTTTTTTATTTCCGTATCGGTATTACCGGTACATACCGTTACCGAGCTTATAATACCGGTATACCGATATTACTACTAAGTTTATTAGTTCAGATAGTGGACATAGCAAAAAATATTTTTGTTTATTAAATTACTTCGAATAGGGAGTATTTTTACATTAAGATATAAAAACATTTAAACTTATATGTTTCTATATACGTTTTCATATTAAAAATAAAATAATTTATTAAAAAAAGTAAAATACGCAAACTGCAGTTGAAACCTTGCATATATAAAGTATACATTTTGGTTAATTTAACAATATGATAAAAATAAATACATTACATTGTATGTATATTATATATGAAATACATGTAGAATTGTATATTCGTATTCGAATTCTCGAATATTCGTCCTCGCCAAATTCAGACGAAACGAATATTTAAATATTTCAATTCGAACAATAAACGATATTCTTGTAGCCAACTTAAAAATAAACAAAACAAATTTCTTGTACAATTAATATTAAAAAAGTTAAAGTATTTTTATTCGCCTCAAGAGAGCGGTCTTTACCTTCAGATATAAAAGTTTAGAGACATTTTCTCCATCATCCTTATCAGCGCACTAACCATATATTTGAATTAGACCTATTTTTGTTCTAAATATCAAATTCCAAAATTTTATACGCCACCTTAAGACAAGATATGTTTTTAAATATTTCCAAAAATGAGACATTTTTCAAATTTTAGTTGAACTATAGTGAATTTTAATCAGAAATAATTTCTAAATCGGGCTTAAGTTCAGTAATTTCAATTCTTACTGAACAAAATATTTTTTTAAGTTAATTTTTAATTATTATTTTTCGAACTTAATTTGTTTCTATATTTATGATTTATTTGAACTGGCTAAAGTTCGTATCGCTTTTTTAAGCCAAATTACATGTGATAAGTATTAATTAACAAATAACATCAAAGTTAGTTGTAAATATTCTGACAACACATAGTTGAACGTTTTAAATATTGAAGTTTTTCAAAGATTTATTTCATATTTCGAAGCAAAAATGCACATGACTTAGACTAGAGCTATTCAACCTTTTTGGTTCGCGTACCACAAAACTCACAACCAACAATTCGCGTACCACCAAAAAGATCTTATGTGTATAAACAAGTATGGGCTCAATAAATAACCAAACAATTTTAAAATATTTAATCCTTTTCATTTATTAATAATAAAAAACGACAAAATTAAAAAGAAATTGTATATCTGGTTCAATGTTTGTTAACTTTAACATATATAAGATTTTTCTCCAAGTTCAATGTTGTTCGGTATTTATTTTTGATTAAGTTAATTGAAATATATTTTTGAAATTTTATTTTTGGTGGGAATCGGTATACCGGTACGTACCGGTATAGACGCAAACGGTATTCTGGATACCGGTATTTTCTAACCGAAACGGATTTCGGTATCGGTATTGATACTGGTATCTAATTTTAGCGGTATTTGAATCGGTATCGGTATTTTTACCATACCGTTTGCCAACCTTGATTTCGTTACCTTAAAGGCACTAACTCATTATTTTTATGAAATGAAAATTTTTGCATTTTTCGATACATAAGGTGTTCTTCTATCGAAATATATACTATATTAAGGTAGATGGTACTTTTGGTAATGGTACTTTTCAAAAAAAATTTCATGTTATTTTGCTTAAGATTTTTCGAAATGGCTATTTTATAGGTAATTTCCTAGAAGATACTTTTTGTAAAAAGTACTTGTTATTAAATATAATTAAATGTAAATAATAGCTTTCTAAGCTTAAAAAAAATAAGCTAAAACTTGGAAATGTTTTCTAAATTTGAGTAAACAAAGTTGTTGTTTTTTACTTGAGATCAGTAAAATATTCACTAAAATTCTAGTTCATTAATGAACTAGTTTATAGTAATTATATTTTTATATGTAAGTATAATTTTTCCATAAAAGCCAGAGCCTTGCAAAAAAGCTTTTTAATCTTTAATCTCAAATTTAGTAAATTTTCCAAAATTTTTTATATTTTTAATTCTAAGCTCTTATTTTTATTTTTAATTAAATTACATACCACATGATATAATATTTATTATATATTCATATTATATTCTTAATTAATTCACCACACATACATATTAATTCCTTGAGAGTAAATAAGTAAATAAGTATTGAACAACCAAGCTTCTGACTGATAGAGACAAGCACTCTTACCAATTGTCTTTTAACAGGGCAGCCTGAATAAGCATTGAAATTATTGATTTTTTAAATCATATTTTACTTACAAAAAATATATATTTCAATTTCAAATATTCCTCAGAACTATTACTTAGTCCCCTTTCACACACGTCATTTCTGACTTGTCAAGTCTTGAGTTTTTGACAGAGAGGGGAAAAGAGAATGGAGAGGGGTGCAGACCACTCAAATTTGCTTTTGCATTTTGTTTTGTCGTTTGTCATACTCTACGACAATACAAATTGATGAAACAAACTTGACGGTGTGTATGAACGCAAATAGAAAAATGTATTGGTCGTGAAAATGAGCTTCGAAAATACTATAATAACTTGACATTATTTGTTCCTACAAAATTTAAGTATTTGCGCATATTCTTCAATATACATACATTTTTACATATTTTCTTTTTAAAATTGTGATTTTTAACAATTCAAAAAGAGGTACTTGTTTTATAATTTTGTTACAAGATTTTGTTTATTTTTATTAGAAAAAATTCAATTAACTTTTGAAAAATTTTAGGCAGAAAGTAACCTATATAACTTTCCGCATATGTAGCAGAGAACGACGAAATCTGATCGAAAAATATTCATACGAAATCAATATCCTAAAAGCATGCCTTTGTGTTCATAGAATCAAACTTGTTCCAACATACATAATCGTTGCTGCTTTTTAATCATTCCAATATCATACAGTTGTTGTTGGCTCTACGATTATAAACATGTGTCGCATCATACCAATCAATTCGGGTGTTTGCTCCTTTTTCCCATTCATGATTATTTTGATGAAAAATAAAATAAGTAGGCAAAAGCGTTCGTTCTGATTATCAACAAATATTTGTAAGATGAATAAAATTAAAAAAGCAAAAATGAGCGCGTATGAGCGCGTATGCATAAAGTGATGATGATTTTTTTAGAAACAACGGAATATTATGTACTTATGTATGTATTTAGCAATTTATATACCGATGGTATCAATTAGAAAATCCATATTTCGTATTTTTTACTAAATTAAGTTTTTCAGTGACTCCAATACATTGCACACAAATACACCTCGTCAAAAAAATTTAATGCAATAGTGTAAAAATAACGCTTTTGCAAGCAGTTGGACAAAAAAAGTTACATTGTGAATATTACAGTTTCTATTATACCTTCTCCTGTAAAATTGCAATTACTTGTTATGGCCCTTCTACTTGACGTTATATAAAGTTACTGACTGTCTAACAGACATATCATCGCCCAGCCCCCAAACGACATTTAGTGCGTTGGCTCCCCTTTGATGTATATAACTACTATGAAGGAATTTTGGTAATACGAATGCGAGGGGGATAACAAGGTGCAAAAAGGTTAAAATCGGTAACTCGGAAGCTACGATAGACAAACTCCAAATTTCAAACAATAAAATAAGCCCACACGTGTTTGGTACTTTTTCGATAAGTGTCCTTTTAGGGGTTAAAGGGCGGTACAAATTAAAGTTTAGTATCTTTTTTACACTCAACAAATCTTCTAAAGTGTTAAGCACGGCAGAGAGATTTTTGACTCGTTCTTTTCCCTTGGACAGAATCTGAAATAAGTTTTGACACTTTCTAAAAATTCGAACTTATAAGGGGTAAAATAGTGCCCGTTTTCATTACTTTTTTTGTTCTTTAGCTTATCATTTTACATATGTGTGTATAGATATATATATGTACATGTAAAAATAATTTACAATGACTTCTTACAAATAGTAAAAGCTAAAATGTGTGTTTTTAGAAGGTGCCAAAAAAATTACTAAAATGGGTATATACGAAAAAATTTTAAATTCGGTAGAAGTCATATAGTTGAAACATTTTAAGTCTGAGTTAAATATTATTAACTGATATAGTGTATTCTTGAACATTGGAACTGGAGGGTACTTTGAACATTAACTATTCCAAAAACACTATTCGGAAAAGGGTACTTTTCGAAAAAGTGCCTTTTCGATTTTTTTTAAATTATTTTAAAATCCTGGTCGTTTTCCATTTTTTCTTTTCAAAGTGTTTGCTTACTGATTTGTATTAAGAAAATAATCACCCTTATTCCAGTTGTCGTCATCGACGTCACTTTAGCACAACACCAAAAAATTGGTGCTCGTGCATCCGTTGTCGAAATCAACTGACTCCTGTTTGCAGATTTATGCTATTTTCTAGACCTTAGGGAACGGAAATAGATTGCCAGTTGTGCAAAATTGTTCTCGAGAGCGAGTAAACAAGCCCCAATTTTTTGGTGTTGTGTTAAAGTGATGTCGATGACGACAACTGGAATAAGGGTGAATATTTTTCATAACTCCTCTGCTTTGGTTTTATTCAACATAAAAACCTGATTATATAAAAATTTGAATAAAACATGTATGAAATTACTTGCAACTTACCAAACGATACGTTCGTAAGTATGATTCTGATTTTATTCAACATTAAGTTTTGTTGCATGATAAAATGTGAACAAAACTTTAATGTATGATGAATGATTAGAATAAAACATGTTCGATCACTCGACTCACATTTACTTAAATGAAGCGTTCACCATTACGATGATGAAAAAAAAAGTGAATAACAAATTTATAGTATGATTAAATCAGGAAATACGTGATTTTTGTAGTTCTCTGATATGTAGCCAAAAAATAATTTATTAAATTTTGAATACTTTTAGGCGAACAGTTTAACTTTTGGCTATTTGTACGCAACAAGTAAGAAGTACCCTATACCTTTCAAACAAAAATAATGGGTTATTTGGTCAAATTGTAAGTACTTACGACTGGGGAGCACATACACTTTTTGCATTCTAGTAAGCAAAGTTTTTTGCTGGGTACATACATATATATGTATGTATATTTCTTTTTTGAAAATTAATTTTTTAAACTAAATTTTTAGATATATCTTTTGACCTAAGTAATTTTTTCATATGTACTTTTTCGAAAATATGTTTTTTTTAAATGTCTTTTATTTAAAAGGAAATTTTTTCAAAAGAAACTGTTAGCTGCATTTAAGTTGCCAAATAGTGTTATAAAGATCACATAAATATTAAAATTTTATTAAAATCTGAAAAGTTTCATTAATACACTTTATAAACAAACGAATAAACACTTGAGCTCAATTAATTGAACATTTTATATCTCGGCCTTTTGGTAGGGCATCGGAACACTACTGTGCTGAATCATTGTTTTAATTAAAAAAACAAGAGCAATATTATGCAACTCGTTGCAAGACATTTTGTAATACTTTTTTTTGGCAATACATTTTTTTACAATCATGTTTTAACAATATTTGCTAAGAAATCATATTTCGTTGTTATTATATTTTTAAGAATAAACAAGAACAGCGAGGCATTGTCCACCATTTAACTATAAATTAAAAATCCATAAAATAATAAGTGGCACTTGACAATTTGTAAGCTCGTATTCTATTGCTTGTATTTTCTTATATTTTTTTTTCGAAAATTTTCAAAAGATTTTGACACAATTGATCAAATACACACATGACAATATGTCATGCATAAGCACGATTTTTTCGACATTCAACAACAACATAATAAAATTATTTTGTACATTTTTCATTTCATTTAGAGCATTTCAGTTTTTGGTTACATTTTTTTTAAATTTATAATTTATTTCAGAATTGCAATTGAAATAAAAAAATTTCATTTCAAAAACTGCCAAAGGTATTTAATGAATGGCTTTTTAATACTTCTTAAGTATTTTATTTCAACGAGACAATAAGTTTTAATTTATTGTCTTGAGGTGAGTGAGCCATGAATGAGTTCGGGGTATTATGAAATTTTGTCACCTCAAGTGCTGACCTCTACACACCCTCAATATGCGTTAAGAGCAGGCTTTATATACTCGTATATGTGTAAGAGCATTAAAATTGATTTGACTTTTATATTGTTATATTGTTTATTAAAAGTGTTGAGTGTTATACACTATAGTTTTCTTGATTAATGTTCTGCCAGTAAGTAATCCGACTAATTTAAATATAACAAGCAATAAAAGTTAAAAATTTTAATTGTTTTATGCGGAATTATATATCTAAGCATACAAAATGGAGATAATAAGACAGGAATTTCTTTGGTAGTAGTAAGTTTAGTAAATAAGTTCGTTTTATTTATATACCAAATACTATGGCAAATTTGTGATGTGATAAGTATGTTAAAAACAATTTTGGAATGATCAGTTTAAATATTCTCGTGTGCATTAATATTGATATTTGATCTTAAGTGCGAAGGAATTTTTTTTCGAAATCTACACTGAACCTAAAAAGTACTCAAAAACAATGAAAAAGTTAATTTTTTCAATGAATTTGTGCCTTAATTTTGACCTAAGACACAGGTACATTTAATCATTAAAACTACTTACTGTTCATTGAAATTATACAGTTTTTAAAATCAATGCATAAGTTCGTTGGCACAATAAAATAGTTCATTATATAAATGAACTGATACATTGTTTCAATGAACTTTTATATTGATTTTAATGAACCTATACATTGACTCAATGAAATAATTTACATATGCAGTCACGAGATAATTGTTTTAATGAACTTTTATATTAATTTAAATGAACCTGTACGTTGTTGCTGTATAACTTAATTTTTTTTAAATATTTTTAAGTTATAAAAGGTTTATAAAACACATTTTTTTTTAATAAAATTTGATTTGTGTATAAGCCTTTAATAAACCAAAAATATTCTTTATGACTAATTTTTGGTGTACTTTTATTTCTTTATTTTACAAAATAATGAACGACAAATTAGACAAAGAGTCGTTAAGCAGCTCTGGGTCGGGGAACATCTCTCGCGTCATCGTAATTATTTCTTAAGTGCGGTCAGGCTTGTGTGTGTTGTTTGGCCTTCGAGAGTTTTTTGTCTCGCTCGCACTGGTTGACTGATCTGCCACGGATAACCGTATAATCTTGCGGTTTTTTGTGGAATTTCTTTAACAACCACGTTGCCTACTTCCTATGTGAAGGCATAGGTCGTGTACAGTCAGTCACAAAACCTTATAAAATACTGTTAATACCATCTTGGGCATATGGTCTACGTTACTCCGCCCATATTTGTGCAACACCATATTATGCAAATTTACTTTGCATTAATATGTTTAATAAATAAATAAAAATTAGACAAACACAATGTTACTTGTTGAATGACAGCTGCAAACTATATTTCTCTTTTTTTGATTTTTTTTAATATAATTCCTTTTGGAAAACAATGTATGAGTACATTGAGTTAATGAAAAAGTTCATTGAATCAAGTTAGTCATTTTTTATATTATTTTTGTACTCCTCATTTGTTTTGCATTTACACACTTTGTTAAGTATGAGTTTCTATATCTAAAAATACTGATGTACCGCATAGATAGGGGTATTGCAATAAAAGTTGATTGAAATCGGGTTTCAATCAATAAAATTGCAAAACTTTTTATTGCAATATTAATTTTACAAATTTATTAATAAAAAAATATTATTGCAATCGCAATAAAAATAATTCATTGGTATTGCCAGTTTATCCAAAATCAATAAACAAATATTGCTTGAAAAAAATTTCCAATCAATGAAATTATTGAAAAATTTTAAGGTGCAATCAATGTTCAAACTAGCTTTCATGAAACGATTGGAATTAAATTGGAAAAAAAGCATATTTATAATATATCGTCAGCTTTTACGTAATTTCATGTAACTTAATAAATATTAGACAGACGTTTAAATAAATTTATTAATCAGTTCAATAATTGAAGTTAAAAAAATAAAAATACACACAAAAAGGTAATATGAATGATTTTGTAATATTAATTAAAATATTTGTAGTATCAATTAAAAAGTTAATTAAATTTTCACCTTTAAGCAATTTGATAATATCAATTAAGTTTTTCCACTCAAATTAATTAATACAATTAAAAATTTAATTAACACAATTAAATTCTTAATTGAAAATATGAATTGGTGAACACTTTTTTCTGTGTACTTATATACATACGAATTTTAATAAAGATAGTGAGGCATAAGGCATAAGAATTTCTTATTTTATGATTAATTAAATTTTAAATTTAATTTTATTGGATATGTTTTTATTGCATAACAAATACCAGCTAATAAGGCAAATTATTTTAAAATTTAGCACTGGGATGGTAGAAGCAGAAGTTAGATGGTAGACGCTTCCTGGATACATAAGTTAAATAATAACAATTTTGCAATACTTGTTTTGCTAAAAACAACACATTCCCATTGCTATCATTGCAATTTTTAGTCAGCGTTTATTTAATTTATCTTTTAATAAAAGAATTATTCATTTATTTTTTATTATTTGTTATGAAGTATTGCTTTCAAGTTTCAAAATTAAAATTTATTTGAAATGTTATCATATTGTAAAAATTATATTTTGATTGAAAGAAAAAAAAATCCAATATATTAAATATTGCGTTTTTTTTACTCCAGTAAATAATTTTTATTGAAAGTTTTGTTTAAATCAATACCAATAATGTTGATTTTTGATTGCAATTTTGCAATCAACAATCAAAATTCAAAAATTATTGTAATCATGTTGAAATATCAATCAGTAAATATTGCAGATTGCACAATATTGCAATACTCCCATCTATGATGTACCGGCACACTGAGTCAAAGAACTGGTTCATTAAAATTTTTGAGATTTGTCTTTAATGAATACTTTCAACGTACTGTTCGTATGTACATTAAATATCATATTGAATTTAAATGAATATTTTCTTTGAAACATACATTGAATCAACGTATTTTTAGAAAAATATTAATGAATGTTCGTCTTATCATGAACCTATTCAATGATTTTCTGAGAAATAGTTTTTTTCAGTGTAGGTTGTGTTAGCAGGCTTCTGGGAAGGAAGAGTGAAAAATTATAGTCCAGATCACTTGGATCTATTACTATGGATCCTTTGTGCTACCTGTAAGTTGAAGAGAAGATAGAAAGAGAGAGAGTGTGAGAGAGAGATGGATTGAGGAAGAGTTGAGAAGGGTGGATGTAGAAAAGTGATAACACCGCTTTAAAAAAACGAACTTATTTTCTGTCCTATGAACCAAATATACTTTTTCCGAAAGGGGAGAAAAAATAAAAATACACGTGTATCGGCGATTTTCGGTGCACACGTCAGAATTTTTTTTGTATAAAATATAAAGCTCTTAGTGGCCGTCTGTCTGAAAAAATTTGGATAAGTTTTTAACCCTTTTTCCGTGATCCAATCGCGCTGAGTTTTTTTAGGCAGACTCGTGGAAATGTCTGTATTATGTCAAATTTAAAAAAAAATAGATTTTTATCAATTCTCAGATTTTTTTTAAATATTTTACTTCTCTTTTTTCAGCATAACTTGAAGGGACTTCAAATTTTTAAACTACTAAAGCGTTCCGGAAAAAAAAAGATTTATTTTTCGACCCATCCTACTCCATGTATTTGCAGTTTATCAATGCAATGCCCGACTCGAAATAACTTGGGTTGCATTTGTGGCTAATTCGCACCAAGTAAAAATTTGAGAAATATTACGAAAACAGTGGTTAATTCGTTTCAGAAAATATTCAAGACTGCTTATGTTCCTTACTTTTGGTATAATCCGGAAGTTGTGTGCGACTATTGCTATAGAAATGTATGCAAGTTTACTGATGGAAGGTCAACAATAAAGTACGCTGTACCAACAATTTGGCTGCCTCGTACGGACCACTGCAATGAATTGTGCTACTTTTGCGTAACTTTTACTCAAACTAAAGGGTACCAATACTTTCGCCGCAACAATTTTCGCTACGTTAATGTGGAATCAGTTATTCCAGCGGTTCTTTACTCACCAGAAGAACGTATAACGGCTTCAGTGGAGATTTTTGATGATGTTTCGGAAATAAGCGATGGAAAATCAACAGTAGTACCAACAATACTATCAACATTTCTTGCATCGAATGCGAGATGCGAGAGTCCAGAAGTATCGGAATATGTACCAACATCCAGTAAAATTGTTACCGCAGTGCCGCATTTAATAATACAAGCCGACTTCAATGACCTTGTACGAGACGGAAATTTGTCGAGGAGAACAGCGGAACTCTTTGCATCACGCTTCAAGCAGTGAAATATTGTGGCGGCTGATTTTAAAATAACAGCAGCTCGTGATCGAGGTAGCACTATTCCATATGACAAATTTTTCAAATTGCACGAAGATCGGGAAAAAAAACCTGGCTTATTGTTATGATATTGATTCGATGTTTGCAAAAATTGGTTACCCTCATATTTCAGAGGAGTGGCGGCTTTTCATCGATGCATCGGTCAACAGCCTTAAAGTCGTGCTGCTTCATATTCGTAACAAACATCCATCTATCCCGATCGCTTATGCCACAAACCTCAAAGAAACATACGAAGGCATGGAATTAATATTACAGCTGATAAAGTACCAAAAGCATAATTGGAAAATATGCTGCGATCTGAAAGTGGTCGGATTACTCATGGGTGTTAAGCGTGGATTTGCAACTCACCAGTGCTTTCTGTGTACATGGGAAGGTCGCAAAAGAGATCAGCATTACACTGAATTTAAGTGGAAGCCGCGAACATGCTACAAATTAGGCGTAGAAAGTATAGTGCATCTACCAATAGTGCAGCCATCTCAAATCATTTTGCCACCACTATAAACATTAAGCTCGGTCTCGTATCAAATTTTGTTAAAAAACTGGATCGTGAGGGCGAGGCGATTGCAAGTTTGCACAAAATTTTTCCAAAATTGAGCGGCGCAAAGATTCATGCAGGTACTTTTTAAGAAGTCATTCAGTAATTTTTTTTTAATGATGTGTATGATTTAATAAGGTGTTTTCAATGTTCCGCAGATAAAAAAGTAGTTGTAAGTTATGAATTTTCATCTAAATTTAATGCTATCAAACAGCGTGCTTGGAAAGGCAGTTGCCGTTATTGTGCAGTTTCTTGGCAACAAACGAGCTGCCAAATATAAAAATATTGTCGCAGAAATTTATTTCGGCATATGGCGAAATGGGCATATTAATGTCTCTAAAGATCCATTTCCTTCACAATCATTTGGATTTTTTCCCTGATGATTTAGGAGTTTGTAGCGATGAGCAAGGCGAAAGGTTCCATCAGGACATTGCGGCTATTGAAAAGCGCTTTAAAGGACAAGATATTACGCATATGCTTGGCAAATACTGTTGGTCTATTTGTCGCGATGGTGACACAAATGCTTACAAACGCAAGAATAACAGGCCGAAGTTTCTTTAAAAGCATTAAAAATTTTAATGTAACAATTTTCATTGTTAATATAACAGAATTAATAAAAAATCGGTTTTTTAAGGAGCTGAAACCACTACAAAAAAACCGACAACAAATTTTTCAAAAAAAATTCCAAAAAATCTGAGAATTGATAAAAATCTATTTTTTTTAAATTTGACGGAAAAAGGGTTGAAAACTTATCCAAAGTTTTTCAGACAGACGGACACTACGAGCTTTATATTTTATACAAAAAAAAGTCTGACGTGTACATGAAAATCGCCGATACACGTGTATTTTTATTTTTTCTCCCCTTTCCAAAAATGTATATTTGGTTCCTGGGACAGAATGTGTGTAACGCTGTGTAATAATTGTTATAGAGGTGGTGAGAGTGGTTTAATAATTCGGTAGGGTGAAGTAATTGGCCATACCAGTCAGTGTTCTTTATATAAAGGCTAACATTTTTTAATTTAATTTTCTATAACTCGGATAGGCTGCTGAAGGATATTCTACCAAGGAGGTGCAGATGGATATCCTTCGGAGCGGGACAAAAGCAGAGGAGATCCAGGATACTTTCCTCCACTTCCTCATCACTGCAACTGAAGCATTAGTCATTGTACTGGAGACCCATACATTTAGCATGGGTTCCAAAAGCACAGATACCGGTCAAATTGGCCACGAAGTTCCTCAAGTGCTTTTCATGAGGAATTTTCATCTCAATAATTTATGTGATAGTTTATTACTAGGTGATCCTGCCCAGTAGGCAATGGTGCTGGCTTGAAAGCATCCCAGTTAAAACTTTTCGAGATTTTTCAAGTTAATTTTAAGTTAGCAAAAATATTAAAAATTGTTTGCTCAGGGCACGGATTCTGCAACGATGAATGTTCACTGGTTGATTTGAGCATCTGCAACGGCAAGACATTTAAAGTAAATACTAGTGTAAGAATTTTTCACTGGAAATAGTGCAGTGAATTGTTGTGGAATTCGGCCTTAGCTCATTCAAAATTGACGTGAGTGGTTTTTAATTTACTGATCCATTTTACTTAACTTTTTAGCTCGCGTTCAGCTAATTTTTTTGATTCACGTTTACTAGTTTTTCTCATATTAGATAACATTAACTTTATGTGAAAGTGAATGTGACCCAAATTAGGAACAATCGAGAAATAAAATCAATAAAAAGCAGGCCAGATGTTAAAATTTAATTTAAAGTGACTTGAAAATCAAAGTGAATGGGATTGAAAAGAAATCAAAAGTAACCTAAAGAATAAACTAGAGGTGAGCTAAGATATAAAGTGAATTTTTGCTAAAAAGTAATATCAACGCTGATTGAATAAAATAAATTGCTTGTAAACTTAAACTAAAACACTATGTAAAACGTAAACGTGAGTTAAAAAAATAAGTAAATAACGTTAACGTGAACGTGAGGTAAAAGAAAATAAAGCTAACGTGAGTTGAAGAAATATATTGAACAGAGCTTAACACTGCAGTGAAAATGCATGACATATTAATTTTCCTCGTGACTGCATATGTAAATTAATGAATCATTATTTTACTCACTTTTACATCTTCAAGCATAAATAAATAAATAAATAAAATAAATTAAATAAATTCTTTTGGAATCAAATACGTTTCTTAAGTCTTTTTTTTTATGTGTAGAAAATATCAAAGTCACATGGCACGTAAAGAAACATTTACCTAAATATAATTTATTACAACTAAAAGGATTTAACTGATTTCTCAAATCGTAGATGTATTCCTAATTGTATAAGGATATAGACAAATAAAATTAGTTTACCTGCATATAAATTATTTGCTGGGTTTTGTATTAGTTTTAGAGCCTATTAAGCTTATTTTTCTTTGTGATTTTCAAAAATATTATTACTTTATGAATTCTCATATAGTATTTGAAAGTATGTGCATAAAGTAAGAGGTTTGTGACTGTTCAAAATTTGTGGTTGAAGTCTACTGATGATTTGGTTCCAGCAACAATGAAATACGTATATAGACATGCTAAACCACTAGCAAATAAATTTTAATTATTGTATTCAAAAATAAAAAGACTTATAAATTATTATTTATCAGCTGAATCTGAAGGAAAAGACTAAAGCTGAACATAAGATCTAGTCTAATTTATTTTATAACAACTAATTTAAGTAACATAATATATTAATATAATGTTGGAGAATGACATAACTATACATAGTTAACATAACAAACATTTCAAAATGTTGCTCATAAACACATTAATTTCATACGTTTGATTGTGAACCAGAGACGAAAAAAATTATATATTTTATATCACAGATAGATATGCGACCAACTCTAAAGAGCAAAGACATCCAGGCGACCAGCTGGGTATTAAGCCTGTGCTGATCATAACTAAATGATCAGTGAGCAGTGGCGTAGTCAGTTTATTATAAAACCCCCAAAGCTATAATAGCTTTGGCAAGTAAATAAAAATATTGATTATTTGAAAAAGACATGTTTTTAAGGAGATCACAGAATAAGCTACGCAAGTGGTAAAAGGGGATAAAAGCCAACGACAAACAACCAATCGCGATTATTATTAAGAGAAGAAAAAACTTTAAGCACACCAACCAATTGAATCTACGATTTACTTACTTTAAAAAAATAATAATAATGAAAAAAAGTTTAAGAGACAAATGAACACATGGACATTGGCTGCCAGTAACGGATGCAATAACTCATGGCGAACTAATGACAGGACGAAATGAAAAATAACTCGACAACAGCATCGATACGCATCCGTTGAATTGGATAATATGCATTTAAAACATTTAACCTTTTTTTCTACTCATTAAAACATATCTAAAATGAAATATCTGCTTTAATTTTCTCTCATATTTTAATGTCACAATATTTTATAACAGGTTCAAGTTCTATTTTTTTTTTAATTTTTAAAAAGATTAAAAAATATTCTTAAAACAATTGCAAACGTTGTAGTTAGGAGATCATGCTGTTAAAATTTGATGTTGTACTTAACGTGCTAAAGCTTCATCATTAGTGTCTACGTGTTTGGCTTATTTTGTATGGTGTGAGTTAGGGATGGACAAAAAAACATCGATATTTTAAAAACACTCGATGTATTGTTTTGAAACATCGATATAATCAAATATATTTTTTTGCTCCTACACAATCGGAAAACATCGATGTTTTCTTTCGATGCACCGAAATGACAAATTGTATAAAGAACGTGTTGTTTGATATATAAGCGTGTATACCATATGTATCTATATGTGTTTGAATTATTCAAGTTTGTACATGTAAGCGTGCTAAATGGTTTGTGAACAACTGGCAACACCATTAGGCTGAGTACGCACTGTGGCAATTTGTGACAAATATGGTAATAATCAGGGAAACCACAAATATGCAATTGCATGTTTTTTCTTGTCTGATATATCAATGCGGAATTAAGATATTTATCCGTTTCAGAACTTTTTATGAATTCTGGCATCGATTTGTTAGTGCATATTTTTGCATATTTTACCCTTTAAAGCATGTTTTTGCATACTTCGGTCTAACACGCATATTTTGAGCATTTTTCGAATTTTTAGAGCTTATTTGGCGTTTTTAGAGCCAATTTTGGTACTTTTTAAAAAAATTTTATTTTAATATTTAAAAAAAAAATTGGTAAAAATTTCTACTTTTTTTCGTCAAAATTTCATTTTGTAGCGAAAGAAACAGTAGTATGGGAAGCAATATTTTGCTACCATTATGAAGTTATACTTTTAAAAAGTTGAAATTTAGAATATACTAATTATTATTATGTGTTCTAACATCGAAATTTAGAATGAACGATTCAAAACTTTTTAATTTTCACTCACTTGTAAACAGTCCTGTGAAAGAAAAAGGAAACAAGAAAATTAAAAAATTTTAAATCGTCCATATCCAATTTTTTTTCTGCTAAATTTTAATGCTGGAACTAATACTATTGATTTGTATATTCCAAATTTCAACTTAAACTGGTGTAACATGTATTTTAACATCCTCACTGGACGCTAATTTCAATAAAAACTTGGTTTGGTAATTGTGACGAACGCTGCCCCGAACATTTTCAATGTATAAAAGTTTATTTAGATGTGACAGGCGGTGATTTTTGTAAAAAGCTAAGTGAAAAGTTTTTCTTTATTGCAATAACAATTATAAATAAAAAGCTTATCTTATTTTTCAAAATACAGTTCCAAAGTCATAAATCTGATATCGTGATCGGTTTTAAAATAAAAGTTAAATTTTTTTTCTTAATTAATTTTTTTATTGTTGCCTTCTGTTTATTTTATTTTTGTCTCTTTTTACAGTGAGATTGATTACACGAGACATAAGTTTGGAAATTTTTGTGTTGGCAATTGTCAATTTCTGTTGCTGACACAAAAAATTACTGTGTAAGTAAATGTTAGTGTTCGAACACATGTTTGGAAATAATTGCTCGAACATAAGTCTGAGCAATTATGTTAGAACACAAGCTATCAAATTTACCTTTTTCGTAGAAAATAATGGCGGGAAACTAGAAATAATAAGTTTATTATAAAACAAATTAAGCAGAAGCATAAAATATGTGTTTTGTGGCAGAATTATTAAAAAATCAAAACTTAAAACTCGCATTTTGTATACATACGACAAGCCTAATTTTGATATTTAACATTATACGTCTAGCCACCCCTTAAAATAAGTTTGAACACAAGCTTTTTTCTGGCGTCATTCTGTCATTATGTTCAGAAATAAAAATTGCTCGTCTATTCGTACTGTTTTATGTAAATTTTATTGAATTGTTGAATTAAAATTACATTTTCATTTCCAAATAATCCAATTTATGTTATTTTTAAGAGCATATTTATTGAGTTTTAAGTGCATACTTCGAAGTTTTAAGTGCATATTGAATGCGCATAAAACAATTTTTTTGGAGCATATTTCTGGTTTCCCTGGTAATAATAAACATCTGTGAGAATATCTCTGGTTTTAGACTTGGGGGCTTTCTTGCTCAATTTTTGATTTTATAATAAGAAAGAAAGAGAGAGGTATACAAAAGGTATGATCGACTTCCTAAACTCAAGTTGCAATGCATATTCACAATGCATACACTTCGTAAACGCAACTTCCAATGTTCGTAATCGTTTGGCAACTAATTTTATTGATCAGAATAGAATTAGCCCATATGCCACAAAGTTGGAGTGGAGAAAAACGACTTAGAAGATTTACATGAAGTTTTCTCAAAATATATCAGATGGATTTCTTTTCTATTTGCACCACTGCTTCCAAAACATGTTTTGAAGAAAATCGTACATTTTTGCGAACTTTCATGGATAAAATTAGATGTTAATATTACTTTGATACAAAAATAAAAATACGGTTTGTGCAACATACATTAAATTATTTTCAAAAAGTAGATTTTTGTGCTCCATGAGTATACTTAACTGCTTTGTCACAGATGTGAATTGAGAATTTGCTGTTTTGTTTATTTTTCTTCCTGCGCAGAGAAATAAGTGGACCGTTTAACGCCGACCTAGAAGCCGCCGCCGTAATATTTTTAATTATCGATCCGCTTACACACTTACACAAGAAAACTAGTAATTAACTGTATTTAATAATAATAATAATAAAATTAAATGTTTTCTGTTATACTCAAACATACAAAGTTATTTTATTTCATTGTTTAATAAGTTCAGGTTAAAACATTTAATCGGCAACAGTCGCCGTTGAATTTTTCTTACAGCACCTTCTTTTTTTTTGTTATGCATTTCTTATAGAAATGAAGCAAAACAAGAGTTAACTTTAATATGTAAATTTTTGTATGAAGAGTTTGGCTCTATCGACAAACAGTGACATTTATAGCAAAACAATACTTATTAAACCTAAAAATAGTGAAAATGAAGCAAAATTAATGCTTAACATCTCAGAAACCCAAATAATTTTCGTTAAATGGGGTTTGGATTTAGAAAGAGGGCATTCAAAATATATATATATTTCATTTAATTTTTTTTAAATGGTATTCTGGGTCAAATGCAAAAAAAATGTCCCTGCAACGCAAGGTTGCACTTAAAACATGTTTAGCATTGCACACGCATTTTTTAAAATTATGGGTTGAGAAAATACCCAAAGAATTTTAAATGTGTGCGGGTATAAAAGTTTGAAAGTATTGAAAACGAAAAAGAAAGTGGAAAATAACAAAAGCGTGTGAAAAACATGCAAGCACACTGGACGCATAATATGACGATATAATTAATTCATATTGCGGAGGTTCGTGAAGCTGTATGGAAACATATGTATGTATATGTAGCATTTATAGGGATAGAAATGCAAAAATGGGCAGAACTTTTGGTATAGTTAGATCTTCATGCACACGAAATTTTTAAAAGAACTTGAATCTTGCTTCCGTAAACTGGAATGCAGAGTACAATAGAATCCTTTGGTGGCACGCATATTAAGCCCTGGTCTTTCACACCATTATTTTTTTCCCCGTTTTTTTGATTTTCTTAATTTTTTTCTTATTATTGATAAACACATGGTTATCCATTTGTATAAATACTAATTAACAAACAATACGAAAAACGAAGTCTCACAATGATAAAGCAAACTACACTAAATGTCATTAAGTCAAAATTAGTTTTTGATGAATACAATGATACCGTATTGCCGTTATTTAGGTATGGCCCAGTTTCTACGCCTGAAAAAATCCCGGGAATTCCCGGGAATTATATATTAATCCAACGGGAATTTTCGGGAGTTTTATGTTTTCGTTTTTGGAATTTGTTCTTTTTACATTGCTGTTCGTTGTTTTATTACCTAAAAATACAAATCTGTAAGCAGAAGTAAATATTTTCAACATAAAAAGTCATTATAGTATCTCGATTGGCAGATGTAGATGAAATTCCATCCATGCTATAACTCAAAGCATATGAATTTATTTGCTTTTGTTTTTTAAATATTTGGCGCTGTTATGTAAACCGATCGATTTGAAACATCACGATTTTAGAAAACTAACTGCGACAATAGAAATATTTCTTAAGATTTTTTTAATTTTTTTATTATATAGGGAATCTATATACATATATACATCATATCTGAATCTATATACATACATATAAACATCATATCTGAAAAAAAAAATTATCGTGTATGATTTCAAACACGTATGCAGGACTGTTATTATTTTTTTTGAAAACGAGAAATTTACTCGGATTCGGTTTAAAAACGGGCCGATTGTTGTTCATAAAATGAACGAATAAAGTTGTTTTGTTTTAATTTAAATGTTGTATGTTTTTTCATAAAATTATATTTTTTATTGAGGTCATTTGAAATTCTCGGGAATTTCCGGGAATCAAAGAATTTACTTTTCGACTCCCGAGAATTTGAAAAGTCCGGGAAATTAGAAACCCTAGGTATGGGACTCTTTCCTGTCACAATGAAACAACAAAATTGTGAGTCATCGAAAAATTTTATGGAAACGGCAATGCATACCACAAAATGACAACACATGAAATGCCAGATGTAAACTCGGCATTAATGTCGTGTCAGATACAACTTCAACGCTTAACGTGACGTTTCCAACTTTGGCAAGAAAGCGTGAAGCAAAATGTGTATGACACAATAAAAACTTTGACAATAGTCACTGTTTGTTTTCACTCTGATGCCACTAACTCGTTTTTTATGTAAATTTACCGTAATTTTAATAAAAATTTCATATTTACATACGAGTTTGGTCAAACGAATTAAGAAAAGTATAGCAACTATTTGTCCAAAACAAAAGTTGAGAGTTGCCTAACTTTTTGCTGTGCTTTGCGTTAAAAGTACTTTATGCTACATGTTTCATATAAGCATTTACATTTCATCTCTTATGTCAAAGCGAATCTTCAACGAAACGCGAAGCAAAAGTTATATCTGACATGGCCTTTATAAACGGCAAATATGCTCGTTTCTGGCATATTTACTCCCACGCGCAAGGCGTATCTAAGGTCGATCGACTGAGAGTCGGCTAAGTGCAGCCGCCGAATAGTCTTGACCAGCAGCAACCGCCGTTCACTTTTAAATACCTGTTTTAGAATCTGTAGTTTTTCTTGAAGAAAGTCTGAGTTTATTGGGGAGAGAGGAAAGAAAAAAGAAGAGGGGTACGAACTTGCTTGTCCCAAAAAGTTACTTCAATTCTCTTTTCTTATTTCATTCGCTGCATTAAAAAAACAGGAAAATTCAACGAGAAGCCATCTGTGTGTAAACAAACGAGCAGTTTTAAAAGAGAATTGAAGAGAACTGCTTTAAGAAAAACTGACGAGTCTAAAACATGACTTACAATAGTGGGAACATCAGTTCCGTCTGAAATATTATTTTCGCAAGCGGTGCAGGTGATGACTCAACAAAAAAAAACAGCGTGAATGATGAAAGACTTGGCAAACTTTTATTTCTAAACAGCATTGAAAAAAGTATTGGGAAATAAAAAATAAAATTAAAATTTTTTTAAATAAATAATAAAAAACAACAATAGATATATAAACAACATGGATGTATTTCATCAGATATTGTTGCAATATTGATATATGTTTGCGATGCATCGCATCGAAAAAAATGTTTTTATAACTGATAAAATTTTTTACATTTTGTAAAAAAAAGATAAAATATGGAATTTTTGTCATTGCGAGGGGTAGGGTTTTGGCGCCCTATACTCCAATAGGAGTTAAAGGACCTTATATATATATCAGGGGTCAGATATGTACATTCGCGACATATAGAAAATTTCGACCGACACCATACTTGTGTGTATTTTCATAACATGACATTATTTTGGCGTCCAAGTTTTTCGGCCAAAAGGATATCATATGTTTCATTTGTGTTATCAGTGAAAATGGAATACGCAAAATATGTATTTTGATTTATCGTATCACAGGCACATGGCCATTAATTTTAGTTAATTTTAATTATTATTGTAGCAAAAATTAAATACATATACTTAATAGTAACAAACCAAAAAAATTCAATTAGTACAAAAATAAGCAAATTAACTAACATGTACATAATTAGTAAAAAGAACAAACGACAATAGCAAGACTGTTGTAAATTTAGAGATGGTGAAATTGAGCTTTCATTAATTACAAAAAAGCTTTCAGAAAATTTAAACTTCAAAAAGCTTCAGAAAACAATTCACATATTCCATTTGCATAAATGTTACGTATATAAAGCAGAAATCTACATCAACTGATACCACACACAGTGGACCAAACACAAAAGAACGCTGATGATGAAGGTTTAGTAGGCTTCGAAAACACTTAGCTGTTCCGTTCAACTATGTGTTAGTCAGAATACTTACAACTAACTTTACTGTTATTTGTTCATTAATAGTTACCACATGTAATTTAGCTAAAAAAGCGATACGAACTTTAGCCCGTTTAAATCATAAATATGTAAAGTAATAGTGTTTTAACACTGACATGGTTTTAATAAAAAAGTTGGTTTTAAAGTTTAAATTAACCGGATCTCTTCTAAAATCACACTTTCAGGCATAGAACAATAATCGAAAACACCTTTGCATGTTCTTTTACCCAATATATTTTAACGGAAATTTTCACGCAACTTGGTCTATTCTAATGAGAGAGTGTTACATTTCGACAAGTTAGCAACCCCACGTCCATTAAATTTAATTTTTATATATCATGTACATTTGCTTCGCCGATTCGCATTATAAATCTTGCACAAACAAAAGGTGAAAATCTTTAGGTGTATATGAAAATAAAGAAGGAAATTAAAAAAATCCAAACTGTCTTGACAGAATAACTTCGATAGAAGTACCAAAGAGTGGTAAAACCTTTTAGTTAGTTTTGATTGCCCATTTTGGGCACCAATTTTTTTATGGGCCCCCAAAGATTTCGAAAATCAGTGAAATAACTTCGATTCAACATGGTTCATCGTATATTTATGATATGATCAGGCTAAGGTTCATCATGTTATTTCAGTATCAAATAAGCGTTCTTTCAACTTGAAATAATTTCGATTCAATATGATTCTTTATATTAATTAAACAGTACTGGAATGTTAAAAAATATGACATAAAGTTATTTCAAAAGGAAAAATTTTCTTTGAAGATTACTATAAATTACTGTTGAATTAACATGAAACACATATAAAGTGAAAATTTTGGAAAAATTGTTTTTGTGACTCTAATATGAGCTTTTTGTTTGTACAACACACATTTTTCAGTAATTTTTTTGACATCAAAAATATTAATTTTTCAAATCTAACTGACCCGAGTATGTCTTACATAAATATTTTTTGACTAAAATTAGAAAAAATTATATTAATTTTGTTTTTTTTTTGGTTTTGTTACTGATACAGAAGTTCAAAATTGGGGTATTCATTTCAGTGCATTTTAAAGCATTTAAAGTTTTTTTTAGATAAAAAAAAACATTTATTATTTTCTGCAGAGTATATGACGAGTTTTATTGTACATTCAAAGGAGTTAGTTACAAAAAAAAAATAATGAATTAATATATTTAAACTATGTACATTTTTAGCCAATTTTAAAATAGGAGGAGGCCTTCAATCCGACTGTTTTTTTTTTGTTTTTTTTAATTTAATTTAAACCACTCCCTCCTTTACGTAAATGCTCCCATAAACTTTAAATAAAACTGTTAAAATATCCATTTAAAAGAAAATTTTATATGCAAGTTAATGCTTAGTGGTACAAATAATAACATTAACAAGCCACAATGTTCAACCAAATGACGCATGAAAGTGATAAATTTCACAGTGTGCAACAAAGCAGCAGGTATGAGATGTGGCCTGTGGTTTTCCATACTTCGCATTTAGTTATTGAATGGTGGCACAATTTAAATTTCAAACGTAAAATTACACAAAATAATGTTCATTGTATTTTGTTAGCTGTGGGTATTACTTAATAAAATCTTTGTTTTTATTTTTTTTGGTGTGGCAAAGACTAGAAATGTTGCATGGTCTTAAGTCCTTCTATGAAATGTTTAAATGACTGTCTGTGCGTCTGTCTATTCATTTGCCATAGATATGATACGCATATTTGGTTGAAGCATTGTTTTTATTTCGGCTCATTTCATGTTTTGCTTTATAATTTACAATGTTGCATTCTTTTTTTTTTGTTATTTTTTTCGTTTGCAATGGATAAAGTTTGGTTTGCTAGCAGGTATCGATGGATTAGAGAGTTTTGGCCTAACCACCTTCTATTGTTATCTAATCAGCAAAAAATAAGTAGAAATATTACAAAAATAAAATACATGCATACATAATTTAAAGCATTATAAAACTTTTGCATATTTATAAGTAAGTTTGCCATTATTTATGAAAGTACGGTTGTCGGAATTTTTATGCTCCTAATGGATTATGCAACAATCCTATGTCTGTCTGCTTTTATTTTGCAATAAGAAATAACATTTCAGGAGAAAAAAAATTCTAAAAAATTTTGTTCAATTTAAATTGATCCTTGGCAACGTAAATTAGATTTTAAAAAGTAGATAAATATTTTTTTTCTTAATTTTCAGTTTCTGATAAGTTTTATTATTACGATTTACTGCCAGTTCGGGAACATTAACCTTTTATCACTTATGTTGCGTTCATAAACAAAAGCGTTAATATGTTATAAGGCTCAATATTTAATTTTTGGCACAAAAAATCCATGAGGTGTCCCAGAGCCGGTCTTTAGATTAGATATTTCCCTTATTTTATTCTAAGTTTTTGTCCCTTCCAGTTTGTTGTAAAAACATTTTTAAATCGTCAAAAAACATTATTTCCAGCACATTTTTAGGCATATACTTCCGTGTTTTTATATGTTAACGTGCGGTTATAAGTGTCAACCCTGCAAGTCAGCTGTCTTAAGTTTACTTAAAATTAATAGATATATGTCCATATATCATAAAAGGAAAATATCATTATCATTAAAAATATTCAAAAGTTAAGCTAAAATTATATAAAGTGAAGATAGGCGCAGTAGGCTGAATGAAACCTATTTTTTGGAACTTTATGAAAAGCGGTTAGTTAGCTCATGATAAACATTATAAACAATAATTTTACTGTTTCTTACATATCATTACCTTTTATGTACACATACTTATATAATAAAGAAAGGCCCTAACTCATTAATTTTTTTTTAAATCTATATAATTGCATATGTGCTCTTAATTATGAAAGTGCTCTTAGTCATATTTTTCTTTGATATTTAGTAGATTACATTTGAACAACTTAAAAAATATTTTTGTATTATGCAAAATTTTAATTTAGAGTTGTAGTTGTCTCGATTTGTATAAATTTATTTATTATTTATTTAATTTTTTTTTAAAGATTTATTTAATATTTCGCAGTAACAATGCATATGACTTAGACCACTTTTATAACTAAGGGCACATACATATGTAGATATATGTAGAACACATACATATGAAAGAGAGTAAAATGCATGTCTGTACGAATGTGCGTGAAAATAAGAGTATAACGAGCATGCAAGTCCGTGATCCGACTCAGGATAACAATTCAGATGTCGTATAAACCATTTGGTCATGGTTAATTGCTTTAAGATATGGAGTGTACCTCGGACTACATCATTCCAGAAATTAACTTACTTGCAAAACCACAGATCACTATAAGAGAAGAAGGCTATCTCAAAGGTCTTAACTGTAGTGGTTATAGTTTAAATTTCTTCACTGATGGCTCAAAGATGGATGAAGGAGTAGGAGCTACGGTTTACTGCCCGGAGCTAGGTATAGAGGAATCTTATAAACTTCCTGATTACTGTAGCATATTTCAGGCAGAAACCTATGCAGCCAAAATGGCTGCATAATTAGCTTTCACCCTTCAAATCATATATAGACAGTCAAGGAGAAATTAAGGCAATTTCAGCAGACTGTAACTACTCCTTGGTTGTGCTCATGTGTAAGAATGCCTAGGTTATATTGTGGCAGATAAGTACAAGTGTTTGGCTACGAGGACACATGGGGATTGAGGGAAATGAAATGGCGGATACACTAGCCAAAACGGGAATCCAATTACCTGTGGGGGAAACGGTATATGTCGGGAAAACAATTCAACACCTGAAATGGATCATAGACTTTAAGATGAGGGAGGAAGCGAAGGAGAGTTGTCGTGCGACGAAAACTTGCAAAAATTCTAAAATCATGTGGAGCTCCTATGATCCTAAGTCGACTAAATTCCTTTTATCACTAACCAGAAGCGATTGTAGACTTCTAGTGGGGGTATTAATTGGACACTGCTGGACGGCTTCGTATGCCGTCAAAACAGGACAAATACTTGACGGAACCTGCAAGAAATACAAGGAACCCGGGCTAATTGAAACAGTAGAACATCTATTGTTCCACTGTCCGGTTTTAAACCGCACCAGATATGACTGTCTTGGCGGTCACACTTTTCGTAGTGTTGATCTTGTATCGGGAGTGGAAATGCTTAGGCTGCTATTTTAGCTTTAAGATTTCATCACTTATTGTTAATTCATATTTAAAGATACAATAAATAAATATATGTATTAAAAAAAAAAAAAATGCTGGTATCGCTAAGGATCAATCCTGGTCTATGCGAGGTCCTTGACCACCCAGACTAACCTAACCTAACCTAACCTAAGAGTATAACGAAGTGCCCGCGGGCGGACTTTTGCTTAACTCTGATGTAGAGAAACATTTAGAACTAAACAATAAAAATAAATAAAACACTTGAAAAGTCTGGGAGGCATGCGTTTTATGTCAATTGTGCGCGTGGCTGATAAGAATTCAGTTACAATGGAGTGTTTCTCGGGTTCGCCCCGCTTATTGAAAAAAGGGACTGGCACACCATTGGAAAGCAAAAACTAAGGTGACCAGGGAAAAGCACAAAATGGTCGGAATCGTGGGAAGTTTTCATCACATATGACTGTAATGTTTGTTTTTGATATTTTTTCATTACCACTCTATATCCAGGTATATGATACTTATGTGGCAAAAAGAAAATATCATGCTTCAGTATATTCTCAAGCAATCAGCTGGTATGCAGTCTCAAGGAATAGCAGCAAAGGAACCAACAGAAACCCATAACTGTCCCTCATAATACGTTTCCCATCGACGTTAAGTTTCGTACAAGCAAATGCTGCTCATTTACTTTAATGTGGTTTTAACAGGAATTTGAACGAATTTTCAAACATTTTGACCTCCTAGAGCCAAAAAAATAAAAATCAGAACAAAGTGTCTGGAAAGAAAATTTATATTTGATTTTCCTAGTGCGTGAGTACTACGAATCTGAGAAACTTGTGGCGAAATCTAATCGATAGTTTGTTTTTTCAGAATTTATTATATATAGAGAATTACTCGAAGCCACATTAAATGCATGAGAGCTGAAACAAACTGATAAGTCTGTGAATGTAGTGCAAAGAAGATGCTGCAATATTAAACCAACATTAGGACGACCAAGATTATTAATAATAGTAGAAAATGTAGAAAACAGTGAATCTGTATTTTGTTGATGATCTCGAACTTTCAATTAGGGAGTAGAAAAGTCATTATTGTATACTTTAAACAAATATGTATCTTAACCCTTTATCACTTAGTGTTACAGATATGTTACAAATCATTAAATCTCTATAAAAACTAATAATTAAGTGTAATTATCAATTTTATTTTAACTAAATAACTTTGATACAATATATACTTTCAAACTGTAAAATTCATTTTCAATAAAAAATTGCCTCTGCTACAGCAGAACCGATTTAAAGTAACCTTACGCTTTTAATAAATCAATGTTAATGTACGTAGTTTTTTAAAATGTTATATTTTCGGCGCTCTACTTCATGAAATTTTGTAAATGTCCCAGTCAATTATTGTTTTTATTTCTAGAATATTGTGAGTGAAATTATATTATATTTGAAGCTCTTATCGCCCAAAATATTTTACGTTCCTTACATTTTCTTCGCAACCCATTTTCGCAACAAAACATAAAATTTCAAAAAAAATACTAGAACCACTTTTTTTTACTTATACTACGAGATCATAAAAATTTTTAAATATAATTAGTTTTAAGATGTTGAGTTATAAAGGGTTAAGTTGTATCCCTATAAAATTCCATTGGTGCAAGAATTAAAGCTACAAAATGCCAATCAGTTGCTTGGCTTCGAGGGAATATATGTATCCAGGAAAGGTGAGCGACGCAATCTAGATTTGCCTTATCTCAAATCTGGAGTTTGGGCCTATAAAGCTGCTTTACTAGTATTTTTAATGGAAAATATTTATCATGAAATGAACGCAATCACGGGGTCTTTCTGTCAAGCCGTCATAATTAAATGAATGTTGGCAATGCGATGATTTAATTTTGAACGATATTATTATTTTTCAAGTGACTTCCAGTGGTGAGGTTCTTATCAATTCGTCTGTATTTTTCATTTTATTTTTTATATATCTTAATTCATAAGTCTATCAGTTTTTTAATGGCTTTTAAAATTGTCGTATTGTTTGATAAAATATAGCTTCTTTTTGGCAACATGCCCAAAATAAGTGGGCGCAATTATACCCATTCATTTTTTTTGGGATTTTATGTTCTTTTAAGTATGCTATTACTATGAAACTTACCACACAATTTGGACTCTCGTAATGACAAATTTTTCAGCTTACAAAATGGGTGGAAGCACGTCCATTACTATATTTTATGTTATCCTATTTAACCGATTTTAGCGAAAATTGCCAAACACGCTCAGTTCTGGGTGGGGATGCACCCATTACTATTTTGTTTTTTAGAGTGTCACAACTTTGAGTTGGCATTACTACTTTATTTGAGCACTTATTTAAGAGCTAATAGTTGCTTTTTGTTTAATTTGCTTTGATATTTCATTGTGACCATTTCAAATGACCATCGTATGCGCCGCCAATTCGGTGAATGAACTGAAGCAAAAATTAATATTTATTTTGAATTTTTATTCAAAGTTTTATTTTCCGATTAAGCCCATTTCTGGTTGAATATGTACGTAAATAAGCAAAATTGTTGCATTTGGAGTGAGAAGAATTCACAAGCTTTTGTTGAAACACCATTAGATCCACAGAAAATTACTGTTTGGTGCTCTTTATAAGCTGACGGGGTCATTGGCCCATATGCCTTCAAAAACGATGATGGTCAGAATGTTACTGTCAATGATGAACGGTATAATAACGTGACTCAAAGTTTTTTCGTACCTTAATAACGTGGCATTAATCTTGATGATATGTGGTTCCAACAGGACGTCACATGATGCCACAGATGCCACACAGCATGCGCTACATTTGAATTACTCAAAGAAACTTTTAATGAAAAAATAATTTCACGTAATGACTTAATTAATTGGCTATTCGAATTCAGTGCCAATAATAATGACAAGGAATTTATGAATATATAAATGTAGAATTTGCCAACCTAATTGTGAGCCGACTTCGAATAGCTCTATATCTGTGGCAAAAATTAAAAAGTGCTTAATTCGAGATAAGCTGATTTGAAGTTATTGGTACCTCCGCAATCTCCATATTTGAAAGTACCTCTGGTCAAAATCTCAATTAATTTGTGTGCATTTTCAGAAAGTTGTAACAAAATGGCTTGAGACTCATCTTTTTTTAAAACTTCTAATCTCATTTGGAATAATAGCTTGATTTAGATTAAACTTTGGTATACTTCAACTTAAATGTATCTTTTATAGTGTGTAGAATAATGTTTGCTTAAAAATACATACAGGTTAACAAAGAAATTTACAATTTAAACGTAAAAGAAATAAATTTCTGAAAATCTACTTGAAAGCTTAAAAGTGCTCTCATTCAAAACAGAAAAATTTGACTTAAGCACTTTTTGCTTATAACTACAGATATATAAATAACAAACGTAAAGATATTTTATTAAATTGAATCTAGATTATTTTTACCTTTTTCATTTCAGAAGTCAGTACATCTAAACCAACTTGCCTTTAAAGTTTATTTTTAAATTAAATTCTTACTTGTAAGAGTAGAAAGTGTTTTTTTTTTGCTAAATATTACTTGTGTGCAAAACCTTAAATTAAATTTTGCATGACCCACTTAAAGTTCATTTAATATTTTATTTTTAAATTATTAATTTGTTTGAAGAGACTTTCTCTCAATATGCATAATTTTGCTTACAGAAAATGACTGGGATTTTATTTATTTATTTTTTTAATAAATTTTCTGCTTAAAAAAATTGAGGAAGTCATTTAGAGGCTATTTGAATAATGTAGAGAAGTACATAAAATCATAATAGCAACTCTATGTAAAAAATAGTTGCGTTATTTTATGCGGAAGAGCTTTCCAAAATTTAAATTTTATATGCACTTAATATATTCAGCGAATCAAAAGTTTCTATAAGCTTTTAAAATATTTTCTGCATAAATTTTGAAGAGGCCACTTAAAATTTTTACGATTCTTTGGCAATATTTCCCAAAGCTTATTGTCTTAAGTTATTAAGTCGTTATGCATATTAAGGTGGCATGTTGTGCTACCTTTGAAAAAGCTGATGGTTAAACACTTTAAGATTTTTTGCATGTAAAACTAACAATTTGCCACGGCTTTACAATTAAGACTTATATTTTTTTAGCTATTATATGTAATTTTTTCAATATTTAACTAAAATACTCATTAAATTCTTTGTCTGTCTCTGTTTGAGCTCTTCAGACTATTTATCATCCACTTTCAAACATCATGCACATAAAATTTTAAAAATGTAAAAAAGATTTACAAAAAGAAAACGTGTCATTAACTTCCTTTAAAATACACCAGCAAGGTAAAAAGTCTTCTGAGAATCATAAAAGTCTATAAAAAACAAAAGACTTAAGCAACAAACGTGACAATAATTACATTTCAGCAGTTTTAGTAAAAATATGACAACAAAATTATGTTAATCTAACCGAATCAATAAATTTGTGTTACTTAAATAAAATTTTAATTTGAAATCCTAAGAACTCAAGACAATATTTTAAACAAAATTTTTAATTTACTTAAGAAATAAAAATTCATTTATTAATTTTTTTACCACCAAATTGAGCAACTAAGCAAATATCTAATTGAATAAATAAAACGTGATTGCTGTCAATTTTGTCAAACGTAGATATAGTATTGTTTACAAAAACTTAAATCTGTTAAAAAAAAAATAAGCTTCAGTTCTATAAATCTTAGTTTTGTAATTTATTTAAAGGTCTTTTTAAGTTATTAAGCTTTAAATTGGATTTCTGTATTCTTTAGAAAATTACGTTAATCTTCACGAACCATTTTTATAAAAATATTTAATTATAATACTCGTAATCAATATAAATTCAATGTCAGGGTTACATACAATATGAAAGAATTTTGTGTTTTACAAAAGTCGGAATTGTTAATATTAAGATTAACAGCCTATGCCACGATGCTGGCGCAAAATGATAGATCGATTACTTATATTGAAAACAAAAACTATTTATTTTATTTTATTCCGGTTTTTATTTAATACAAGTTGTCTATTGAACGGTTCCTGTCAAAATCGTGGACTAGGCTGCAAGAAATAACCAGAGAAGAGAAATCAAACATTTTTTCCTTGCAATAAGTGGTTTTCAATTCTATTGTGGTTTAAATATGCGAAACATAACAAAACGTATATGTTACATATTGTAGAAATAAAAAAAACTTCTGAAGGTATATTTTAATTTCATTCAAAACTACATTTAAAATTATATCGTTCAAACGTTTTGTTTAAAAATAATTCACTTTCGTAATTTTCTTTTTAAGCTGTGATTCTCTGCAAGAATAACAAATAAGAGAATTATATTCGGCTGTGCCGTATCTTATATACTCTATACCGAAGTACGTATGTATATGTAGTATACAGCTGCATACATAAGTATATACATACACAAAAATTTATAATTTTTTGTTATAGTGCTTTTGTATTTTTCTGATTTCTTACACCAATATATTTCTTTTAAGAATATGTTCAATTTGTAGAGAAAAATAAAAAATTTGTTTTAGTAGGTTACTTTTATATAACAAAAAAGTCAAAGTTTTCCAACCCTGGAAACGTTTTTATAATTTTTAAAATTTTTTTATATTTAATACCAGTTTTATTCGTACTTGAAATATAAAATAAGTTTATTGAACAAAAAAATAAAAATTAGTTTTAGCTATAGAAAAAATAAAGTTTAAGTTTTCCAGCTCTGAAACCGTCGGCATGATTTTGCTGATTTTCAATGCCAATCTAAGTTGGACCACTTCTGATACACCAGTCCAAGACCGAAGTCGGACGGACGGACATACGGACATTGCTTATTCGTCTGCCCTAACCATATGGATCCAGAATATATATACTTATAGATCGCATAATCATATTGTGGAAATTACAGACGGAATGACAAGACTATATATAGCCTTTTTTATTTTTAGTAAAGGGTATAAAAATGATTAAAAACGATAAGCAAGCCTCGAAGTCTACTCTGTTATTCGAAACGAAAGAAAAATCTTTCGAATTTGCATGTAATAAGCATACAATTCGAAAGAATTTTCTTTCATTTCGAATTATAGAGAATTATTTTTTTTTAAACTGATTTATACAAAACGCTTTCTGGCATACGTTGTGATTTTATATTATCGAAATAAGAAATAATTATATATTTTTTGATTGAGTTTTTTGATGAAAAACGGACTAAGAGTCCAGAAACAAGAATAATCATCCTTATTAATTTTTTTGCTTTTTTGGGCTTAAATTGTTCTATATGCTTTTTGTTCCTGCTTGAGGAACTAACTAGTAGACTTTTGTTCAAAAAATTATAGAAATAAGCTAAAAAAATTTGTATGTATACAGTATAACTTTTAATACGTTATTGAGAAAACATAATACTGGTAAGTTAAAAAATCTCAGTCGAAAATTACAAAATTATTACAAAATCTTAACATTGTAATAACCCATCAAATCAAACACAATAACGAAATTTACAACACAAATTTATTAATAGATTTCTAAAAGCTTAATTGCCGTATTCAGAAAAAATAATTTGGGCTCACAAAAGGTGCACAAGCTTACCTTGTTGCTCCTTGTGGCGTGACTTTAAAAATTTAAGATGCGCGATGTACAGCAATTAATGGGTGAACCTTGGCCGCTACAATAACAAGTACATAAAAGTTAAAAATTAAAGGGTGTTCCAAAATGAGCAAGGAAAATGTTAAAATCCCATGTAATATACATACAATTGTATGTGTATATATATATATATATATATATATATATATATATTGACATTTGAAATTTATAAAATTATAAACACCCCAAAACTAAAAAAAAACGCTTAAAACCGAAAAAAAAACCCAAAAACGAAAAAAAGCTAAAACTATATTTTTTTTTAAAGGCTAAAGTTCGTATTTAATTACATATCAAGTGTCCATACGGAACCCTTCGTGCGATTTACATACAAACTACTTTACCAATGATACATATAAGTTTTAACTTATATTTTATTTTTGTTCCCACGTTTTGTCAGCATAAAAGACTGTCGTTGCTCACCTTAAATTAAAAATTATTTTAGTTTTAGTCTTAAGATTCAATTTAAATAAAAAGCACTTAATAGTGAACAAACGGGTGTTTTAATCGACACATTATTTGTGCGGGTCAAAGTTGCACTTCACTGAATTTATTTGCTTTCTTAACAGCATTCAATAATTTATTTTTTTTTGCGCCCACGGTGCAATGATTTATTTGTAATTAGTTTAAAAAGCTAACTATATAGACTTATATATACATAAAGTATTATGCATTTATCTGCTTACATTTATTTGAAATATAAATTAATATTAAATATGTACATTAAAAATATATTTTATTACATTTTATATTTATTTGAACCATTTTGGTGAGATTGTGTGATTTTTTTATTTGATAAAAATCAAGAAAATCGATCGTTAAAAGTTTATAAATGCATGTGTACTTAATTAAAAATATAAATCAAACAAGAAAAAATTAAGGAAAGATGCAAGGCTACACAGAAAAAATTATTCCCAAAAATTCAAAAAAAACGTGTGTTTTGAAATAAAATTGAGTTCAGTAAATATTTTTTACTGTTTCAGTAAATTATTTGTTACAATTTCATTTTATGTAAAAAAAGCTGTACAGAATGAAAATGATCTATATAAAGTAAATTTGTAACAACATATTTTAGATTTACTTTTTTTCATATTTAAATTTGTTATTTTTCAGTTAAATTTATTTTTATATACTGTGAAAAATTTTGTCTGATTTTTTTAAATTTTTTCTACAAATTATTTTATAGATATTAAAAACATTTTTTTCGTAAATAAGAAAAAGTTTGCGGATAAGTTACGTAAGAAGCAACGAAAGGCACCTGGACATGCTTAGTCAAGACCAAATGAGCTTTTTTAAATTTGTTTTCGTGTGAACAAAAAATTGATTAGTACAATAATAATATGTTGAATATAATTAAATGTGCAGTTGTTTCTTAAATGTTTCAGAAACAATGCAATGGGTTAATAACAAATTTTATTATTAATTTGTAAATTCAAAAGAATCCTTTTTATTTGCTAGCAAAAATTTTTATGAATTTTTTTCACCAGCCACACAGATGTTTCCAATTGTCTTGTGCATTGATAATAAAATATATTAATCTTTTCAAATTTATATCTTAACAATAAAATCTTAATGGAATACTTTAGTTATTTTGCATAATATCACAATTTATTTCACAAGTTTTATGATGAAAATAAAACTTATTTAAAAGCTATTATTATTTTTTCATCATTGTCAATGTCAAGTTATTTATTGAAAAGTTTTGTAAAACAATCGCTTAAAGACTTACAGAACTCGAAATTTAAATAAATTCTTTTAATGGATGCAAACGAAACAAATAACTTCTGTAAATAAACGAATGAATGGTTTAAACAAGATATTTCAAATTAGATAACACTGCTGTAATTTATGAGTAATTTTTTTTTCAATTCATATATATTTTTTCTTTGCTTTATTTAATTTCAAATTTGGGTTAATTTGTGTGTTTGCTTCAAAATAAAATTGCAATTAGTTTGGTTTCTTACCGAGTCTGACGCCCAATAGAAATAAATAACAAATAAAACATAAAAAATTGGGAAAAACAAAATATTAATGTAATGACTGAATAAATGGTTTTAGAATAAATTTTAATGAACATTTTTTTAAACGTGGCAAAGTCAATATCCAAGAATGGTTTTTAAATGCCAAAAAAAGGCAATCATTGGAATAGTAGATAGACGACGAAAAAACCAATTATTGTAAAGCGGTCAATGTCCAAATTCAGTAAACTGCTTTGGTTTTTATTAAATCTAAGAGAGAGAATAATAATTTCAAGAATAAATCAACATGAATGGGTGGGTTTTCTGATGCTTAATTATGATTTATAAAAATTATCTAAATACTTGTACATGCTAGAGATGACAGCGTGAGGAAGCTTTAGCGTGATTAGTTTTTAAGTCACCATCACATGCTATTACTTACGATCATATTTGTTGGTAAGAATTTAATTTTTTTTATGCAGATTTATACACTTTCTTAAGTGAATAGAATAGTTACGCATTACTAACTACATATACATATGTGTGTGATAGAGATGGAACCGTGAGCAAGTTCTTATGTATATGCATCTACGATTAGGTGGAAAACATTTTTTTATTTCAGTTTTCTTATTTCATTCCATGGATACTCACGGTACTATAACAATTAATTGATATGTAGCTATTTAAAAACAAGTCACGCTGAATAAAAAATAAAATGTTGTAAACTTTGCGCTTATAAAAGGCGTCCTAGTCATTAAAAAAATTAGTACTAGTGAGGGAAGAGTGTGAAAATTGTCACTCATGCTTATATACAGCTCAATCTCCTTTTATGAATTTATTTTCCCAATTTTATTAACTGTATGGATAAAAAATACCCTTGAATATGTTTTTTTCAATAAAAATCTTTCCCTTGCAAAACAGAAGGGAGTTTACAAAAAAACATACTTACCTACCTAGTGAAAAAAAATGGAAGTCATTCTAGTGGAACTACATTTGCATTGCTTCCAAAAAATCGATATTTTTAATTTGCCGAGAGTGAGCAAAAAACCATGTAGAAGCTTATTTTAGTCACACAAAACTTGTAATAGTGTTAGAAAATACTCACCAGAATTTAAAAAAAATTATTTTTTTAAAGAAATTTATGAACTATTTTTAGTCTAAAATTTAAAAGTTATTTGCTTAAATTTACATGAAAAAACTGTTTCGGGCTTAAGTTCGTATAAAAAGAAACGAATTGTTAAAAAAGGCAACTATATACCATTCTTCCTAGATGAAAATATTATCATAGAACACAAAAAAGGGAATTTTTCTTAATATCGCGTCCAATTCAGTGACCAGGCATCGAAAAAGAGAACTTCTTGCAATGACAACCCTATGTAAAAATTATTAGATCCGATCGAAATTTTCACTACTTCCAGATCGCAAACTCTACTACCCAGTAAAAAAAGAGAAAAAAATATATTTTTTTTAAATTAAGAAAAATAATGTCAAGTATAAAACAATTTTCGTTTTTCTTTTACTATTTTACATAAACGAACTTGAAATGATCATAGTTTAGCAGTTTTTATACTTTTCAGTATTACTTTTCATGTGCAAAATAAAAATTTTTAAAAGTACACAAGCATCATTTAAACAAACGGCCACACAAATATTAATCTAAGCATTTGCTCACTTAAAATGAATATGTATATATGTATGTAGATATGTACATATGTGACAGCGCATAGAGAAAGGGACCCAAGGGTAAAAAAAAATAAATTTTCGTTTTTTTTTTGTTGTGGACAACATCTGAGCATCGAATGAAACCGATCCCATGCCCCAAAAGTGTTCCCTCCCAGAGATATGCGCGTTTTATGAAGTGATGGTACACCAAAGACACAAGTATTTAAATCTTAAAACTGGTTTTTACCCTTAGGTCCCTTTCTATTTTCCGCGTCACATATGTATATATGCATGTACGAGTATTTTTAAATTTCTACAGTTCATATATTTTTCAAACATATTGCTATGTACGAGGGCGATCGTAGAATATTTTCAACTACTTTATATACGATTACACAGATGCATATTCAAATTTCATTGAATTGAAATTAATTTTAACCAGGAATAATTTCTTAATCGGGCTTAAGATCAGTATTTTTAAATAATTATAGTTTTATTAATTAAAATATGATACGAGTACTACTACCAAAATTGTTGGTGACCAATAGTTCAGACTTGGTGATAGCTCTAAGCTACGTACGGCAATAATGTAGCTATGAGTCTGTCAAACAAATCTTGTTAGCATCCCAGTAAAAAAAGAGACTCCAAAAAAGTCATGAAAATGTAGAGTTTGCGATGCGGAAGTACTGAAAATTTCGATCCGATCTAAAGATTTTTACATAGGGTTGTCATTGCAAGAAGTTCTCTTTTTCGATGCCTGGTCACTGAATTGGAAGCGATATTAAGAAAAATTCCCTTTTTTGTGTTCTATGATAATATTTTCATCTAGGAAAAAGGGTAAATAGTTGCCTTGTTAAACAATTTGTTTCTTTTTATACGAATTTAAGCCCGAAACAGTGTTTTCATGTAAATTTAAGCAAATAACTTTTAAATTTTAGACTAAAAATAATTCATACATTTCTTTAAAAAATTAATTTTTTTTAAATTCTGGTGAGTATTTTCTAACACTATGGAGGAGTTACAAGGTTTTGAGTGACTAAAATAAGCTTCTACATGGTTTTTTGCTCACTCTCGGCTAATTAAAAATATCGATTTTTTTGAAGCAATGAAAATGTACTTCCGGTAGAATGACTTCCATTTTTTTTCACTGGGATCTTATGCTGAAAAAATAATTTCTTCGTTCTCTTTTTTTTTTGCAAGAATTAAGGAAACATTTTTTTCTCTTCTTTCATTATAACTTTCAGGCACTCCAAACTTTTTGTTAACAATATTTAACAAAAATGTAGCTACGTTATAGCTAAACAACTTTTATGAATAAATCATTATAGTCTGATAATTTTTCAAGCATAAAATTACAGTATATTTTTAATAATTCTCCCCTTAGAATTGTCTTGCTACGCCTATGGTTAAAGATGAAAGAATAGTAATTTTGGATTTAGAAAGTAAAACAAAAAGTTTTGAAAATAAATAATAATAAATTATTACAATATAACAAGATTGTTTTTACCCAAAAACATTTATCTTCGACAACAATAGCGTGCACCATGTATGTCAAATTGGTTACTTTAACAAAGAAAATAGTTTGTTTATTAAAATAAAAATTTTTACTAAAAATAAAATTAAATAATACTGTAAATTTCTCAACTGAAATTGGTTAGACTAACCCACGATATTTTTTTTTCTGTGAAAGTGTTTTACATTTAAATTCTTTCAGCAAAATGGCTTTTTTTATTGCTAAATCTGTAATTGTTTTGATGCATCGCGTACAAACAATACAATATGTATTAATAGTTTTTTATATACATACATAGATGCTTGCTGGCATGACGCCTTTGTGTCTGGCTAAAAAAAGCAAACATTTAACACACAAATTATTAATCATTAAAATAAATGCACGCGCTGGCCAACATACACACATACGAGTATTACAAATGATAATACTCGAATTTATAACACAATTTTAGTCGGCCTTAGAAAAAAAGAGCAACCAACCAACGTGATAACGCTCGTCTAAATAATAAATTTCAAAATTGTCGTTAATCAGTTAAGAAGACACGATTTTTATTTTATTTTAATTAATTAAATAAACATACCAGTGGAACTGCATGAATAGGTTTGAACAAACATATGTACATATGTATAAGCTTACCTGAAAAGAAATAAAACAAGGCATTTAATTATAAATAAAAAAACAAACATACATATGTATGTACATAAAAATGCATAGAATTTATTAACCATAAAATATGTTTCTATTGGCATTGATAACATTTTTGTGTTGCTACTCCACCTATTTTGAATTTTATGTTAAGAGATATACAAACATTTAAAAATAAAAATCATTAGGAAAAAAATTGTGGATTCTGTGTTTTGTTAGATATATTTTGGTGCTACGTAAATAAGTATCCGATATCGACACAGTGATGTGAAAAAGGAAGTTTAAAAAATCCCGGCATACTTACTAAAATAAATAATAACAAAATTCGTTTCTCAATAGCTGAGTTATGGATTTATAACATTTAAATATTTATTCCTAAGGGCCATTATTATGACTTAACGATAAAGTTTTGGATAGTTATTCCTAACTTTAGCAAAACTGAACTATAAAGTGACCTTTCAAATTTTCGATTATTACAACTGACCGATAAAATAAATAATAAAATATTTGGTTGGTGGCAACATTTGTGTGGATATTGTGGATCTTGTTGCTTAAAACTGATAAGTGGCAACTTGCTTTTGTTTATTTGTCAAATTACAAACATAATGAAAATATTTTTGTCAATTCATTTGTTTTTTTTTATTATTCTTATGTGTTTTGTGTTGTATTGCTTTTTTTATGTCATATTTTGACTAAATAAATTTGATTTTGTTTTATAAAGTAGAAAGTGTGGCAAGTGGCGAAAATGTGGCAACTTTAAATGACTATACCTCACAATAAAAGTTACAGGTAGGATAAACTTGTCTTTAGTTTATCGCTCACTTTTTGTTAAAATGAAGTTGTAATAATGAAAAAGTGTTTATCCATGCAATAACATCCTACATTTAGCTATCGTCAAGTTATAATAATGGCCCTAATTTGTATTAATAATCTTACGCTTTTATGCAAAAACGATTGTTAAAGTTAAAGCATGCATTAAAAGAAGTTTTGCCATACAAAATTCGTTTGTTAAACCAACTTTAAGTTTACCAATTGTTTTTGCATAAGGGGGTTAGTGATTAAAATCTCATAAAAGATAACTAACTATTTTATTTAAATATATTCGGCTGTGCAGAATTTTATGTACCCTTCACCGAAGTACATATGAAATACATACATACTTACGTACATACATAATTGAAAAAATACATGATTATTTTTTCCTCTTGGGGAATTTATAGTAAGTGGCCTATGGGTATTTTTCGCCTAAAGAATTTGATCCAATGATTTTATTTTCGATATGAGCAATAGTTTTTTATAATGTACTTTGTATTTATGATTTTTTTTAAAATTTTTAATATATTTTCCTTTTAAAATTCATGAGGAGCAACTATGGATTGGAAATGACTTTAACAAAGATCAGCATTGTGTAATGGGAATTTATTCACTCACATCGAAAGTAACTAGAATCTGTATATATATATATTTATATATATGTATATTTTAAAATTTTCCCAGCTTTTACCATATGGATCCGCACACCGAAAACTGAATAAATAAACAACATTTCTATTGTAAAACATTTGCAAGCAACTTAAACTAATTACACACCTTCATTTGTGCATAATGTGCAGCAATACCACAAAGTTAAGACTTGTTGTAAAATAATATTAACATATACAAATTTAGTAAAGGTTTTCTTATATACTAAAAACAAAAATAATTTTTTTCTGATTTTTAATTCAATATAGAAAATATGTATTTATTAACAAAAAAGTTTAAATTTTCCAGCTCTGGAGCTATGCTTTTTATTTTTCTAATTTTTTATGATAAACTTTTCTTTCTAAAACATCAATTATTTTTAATTTCTAAAGAAAAAGAAAAAAAACAAATTGAATAGAGAAAACGAAAAAAAAATTTTTAGACTTTTAATTGAACTTTAGCGATTTTTAATCAGAAATAATTTTTAGTCAGGCTTAAGTTCAGTAATTTCAATTCTTATTGAATGAAATATTTTTTATTAATTAATGTGAGTTTCTAAAGAAGAGAGGAAAATTTAAACTTTGACTTTATGCTGGGGGAAATACCGATACTTTTCTGTGCAGCCACGCAATTCATCAGCACCCTAGTCTATCTACTTGGGTAGAGATTCTTATTAACATCAGCTATTTAAACGGAATATGAGAAACGATTGTTGTGTGTACCTTTGGTAAGCACATTTATAAGTATCACTATTAATTTTCTGTTTTTCCATTTAAAAAAAAAAAAATTATTGCTGAAAAAAAATTGTTTTGCTACGTTACTGTTATATACCAAAAAAAACATTTTCTAACCCTGTAATCGTGTTTTTGAGTTATTTTGATTTTTGTACCAATCTTATTCTAACTGAAATATAAAAAAGGTTTAAATTACAAAAACAAAACAAAAATTAGATTCAGCTAGTTACTTTTATATGGCAAAAAAAGTTTAAACTTTCCAGCTCTGAAACCTGATTTTCAATTTTGCTGATTTTAAATGCCAATCTGGTTTGGACCATTTCTAATACATCTGCTCAAGACCGAAGTCTCTAGCTTTTCTGGCAGCCTCGAAAAAACCATTTCACGTACAGACATACGGACGGACAGGCTCACATTGCTTATTCATCTTCCCTATTTATAAGCACCAGGAATATATCGAGCCTCATTTTCGATTTTTTGCAAGCGACATAGTATAGAAAATTAACTTTTTTATTGAAATTAAAATTTTATGGGCCTACCCATAGTTTGGAATTATCAAAATGCCAATATTATTAATAACTTTAAAGATATGGGCTCTAAAGTTTTATCGTACGCGACATTTTATGTACAAAAACATATTTGAATATTTAAAAAAAAAACCTTCTCCTGAAAATTTTTTTGTCGCTTACGATAAAATCGATAATAATAATAATAATAAATTCAGTGAAGTGCGACTTTAACCCGCGCACGAAGGGTTCCGTACGGGTACGAGATATGTAATTCAATACGAACAATATAAACTATAGTTTTAACATTTTTTTCGTTTTTGGGGTTTTTCGGTTTTAAGCGTTTTTTTTATTTGGGGGTTTTTTGAATTTATTGGCGCTTTCTGGGGTTTGGCACTTTTTTCACGTTTTGGCGATTTTTTTTGGTTTTTGAAGTTTTTTTAATTTTAACAATTTTTATTATTTTTGGCGTTTTTTTATTTTGCCGATTTTTTTATTTTGGCGATTTTCATATAGGTGAATTTTTTTTTGGTTTTGGCGATTTTTTATAGTTTTGGCACTTTTTTTCGTTTTGAGAATTTTTTTCTGTTTTTGGCGTTTTTTTTAACTTTGGCGATTTTTTCGTTTTGGCGATTGTTTTTTAAATTTTATAATTATTTTGGCGATTTTTTTTCACATAAACAATTATTTTGGTTTTGGCGCATTTTTCGCGTTTTGGCGATTTTTTTCGGTTTTTTGCGTTATTTCATATTGGCGATTTTTTTTCATTTAAACGATTTTTCGAATTTGGCGATTTATTTTAGTGCTAGTTTTTTTTTAATTTTGTCGATTTTTTTCGATTTGGCGATTTTTTTTTTAATTTTTGGCGATTTTTTAATTTTCGGATTTTTTAGTTTTACCGTTTTTGAAAATTTCAAGAGTTTAACTCTTACGGTTTCCAAGATATAGTAAGTTGTCAAAATTACATAGTCATAATTGCATTAACTGATGGACCGCCCTTTAGTTTATATTTTTTAATATTTTTAGTTTTATTGTTGTATTCTATTATATAAAAATACACAAATTTTACAAATTTCAAGTGTCAATATACATATACAAGTGTATGTATATTACATGGGATTTTAATATTTTTCGTCGCTCGTTTTGGAGCACCCTTTAATTTCTAATTCTCATGTATTTGTTGTTGTAGTGGAGGTTCTACATACTCTGTCCAAATTTCAAGTCCGTAGCTCTTACGGTTCCTGAGAAAATACCGTGTGACGGACAGACGGACAGCGTAGCGAAAACAATAAGGTTCCTTTTTTCACCTTTGGTGTACGGAACCCTAATAATAATATAATATATACTTTATGTTACGCATATTAATATTTTGGAAATAACATACATTCGAAACATATTTATACCCTTTACAATAAAAACTGTTAAATGACAATAAAATCATTTTCGTGTCTCTGTCATTTTTATGACAAATTCATTAGACCAACACTTGAGCAGTTTTTTAAAACACACTTTTTAAGTTATTTAAAGTTAAATAACTTTTAAAGTTATTTAAGAAAATTTAATTACTTTTTTTTTGAAGGTTGGGCCTTTACATTGTAGAAATTTTCAATTAATTTTGTTGATTTTCAATAAAAAACAAAATTGATTGCTGATTTTTTCGGCATCTAAAAGAATAATTTGAAGCATAAACATCAAAATTAATTAAAAATAAAAACATGCCGAAATGGGCAAACTTTAATTTCAATTGAAGTTGTAAATTAATTTTATAAAGCTAAATCAGACTTTAATTGACTTCAAGTATTGCATAAATTTTGTTTGTTTAATTTTCATTCAAAAATAAAAGGTTATACAATTAGAAATAAATTGAAACTGGTCTTGAATGACTCCATGAAATTTTTAATCTATTTTTATTATACCGAATTTTATTAATTTAGTTATTAACATAATTTCCAAGCGTATACGCAGCTTTGTTAATAAACAGTGTCATTCTTATGTTTTTATGTTGCATTGATTGGAGCTAATTCACCTTGCTTAATAAAATCATAAAGTTTTACATTTATTACTCCAGCGTAACTAATTAAACACATCTCTGCATAGTATTATGTGAAATTGTGTTTAAAACAAAAGCTTAACAAATAACATACATATCCGATCATTTACTCAAAGAACATCATAACTCAAAAAAACAAGTTAGCCAGAAAACGAGTTTGAAGTTTTAAATTTACACACAACTTAATGGAAAAGAAATTTATTTGCTGGTGGTTCAGCTTGGTCTATATGCATTTCATTGTTGCTGTAACAAATCATCAGTAGACTTCAAGCACACATTTTGAATAGTCACAAACCTCTTATCTTATGCACAGACTTTCAAGAACTATTTGAGAATTCACAAATAATAATATTTTTGAAAATCACAAAAGAAAAATAAGCATATTAGGCTTAGAAACTCATACAAAACCCTGCAAATAATTTATATTCGATATGAATCTATTTTATTTTTCTACTACCAGCAAATAAATTTCAAATTAAAATATAATTATGACAATATGTCGAATAATAAATTTCTTAAATCTTAATGGAAAAGGAAAGTTTTATTTTGATTTCAAGAGTTGAGTAAATAAAAGATTTGAGTAAAATTTTTACACATTCTGCATCATGAAATCAAAAATTCCATTTTTTTAGTTATGACGTTCTTTGAGTAAATAAGCGATATATACAAACATGCTAAAAAATTTAAGACATTCTGGCCGTTTGAAAGGAGTTTCAATTTGGTAACAATGAATTAAAAACCTAATAAAATCAATTTTTTAATAAAATTTAACCAACCACAAAAATACAAACTAAAAACTATTAATTAAGATTTGTTCATATTTATAATTATTATGAAAAAAATTTTAAATTAGCGCATTAGTGCAATGAAATTTGTTATCGAAAGTAATGAAACTATTTGTTTAATCATGTGAAATAGTTACATATATGTGTCCGTAATTATAAAAGTGGTCTAAGTCACATATTTCTTTGGCCTAGGTATTTAGTAAATTATATTTGATCAAATCAAAAAATATTTTTATGTTATGCAGCATTATAATTTAGTGCTGGCATTATCTTATATAAATTAATTTATTATGTGTTAACACTTTATTGAAGCTTTTTAAAGATTTCATGCTTTGAAATTCATATGACTTAGACCACCTTCATATTTAAGGACACATACATAAATATAATGACACTATCATTGCTTGAATAATTTTATCTCTCAGCACAAGATTTTTGGAATTTATAAGAAACGTTAATTTTTTAATTAATTAATAATTTAATAATAATAATTTAGTGAATGTTAGAGAATAAAGCATTAGCCACATTTTCGATTCTTTTATTGGATGATCAGAAGCAGTTAATTTCTTATTTCGATGCTCCCAGAGTTTGATTTATATATAAGAAAAAACACTGATTTTTTTATTTTTCCTGACAACTGTTGGACAAAACATTACTTGCCAAATCAGTGTTTTTTCTTATATATAAAAACAACTAGAACTTTTTTATATTTGTATTTTTTTATACGTACATTTTTATAAACATAAATTCATTTATAAATAAATAAGTAAAATATTGAACATACATTTTCTTTTCCATCGCATTTTCTATGTCAAACGTTATTTCGAATGCTTTTTTGCTTGCCACTAAAAACACGAACGGATACTGTCATTGGAAATTTCGACATGTGTTATTCAAAATCGAATGAGAAAATCCCAAAAGCTAAAAAACTATCACATTCGAGTAATAACTCTCTCGCAGTCGAATGCGAGAATTAGGCTCCTGGCTTTCAAATTCATATTTTTTTTAAAGAGAAGTAACACTTAGGTAATTAATGCCTACTACTATTACTAGGTGTAATCTTCTTTTCGGAAAGGGATAAGGATAGAGAAAACAGGTGGTGAAGGAAGAGATGGAGGAAAGCTTTATTCTTTTACAACTCTGCTTTTTGCACGTTTTTAATAATGCAGTATTGAGACGCATGTGGTGTCAATAAGGCCTATTAAATTTTTATTAGGCTGTAGTTAGTAGCCATTTTATTGCCGATCATTCCAATACACAACGAAAGAGGGCTCTCTGAAATTACATAAGGATTAGTGTCTGCTGAAATCGGTATAGTTGCAGTGACCAGTGACTATGAATTCATCACTTGAACTTTCCCACAACAACTGACAACAACTAATGCACATCAGACAAATGCGTGGTGTTGTTATTTTAACGACTGTTGGATACAGGGACTGAACCCAGTACCTTCGGTTTTGTAGTCAACGTGCCAACTTCTTTAGCCAACGCCACCCTTAAAAAAATTCTCTATTAAAATTTTAAATAAATATTGTCATACATATTTAAATTTATTTGAACTAAAATTTCTTAATCGGGCTCAAGTTCATTATTTCGATTTCTTTAAAAATTAAATTAAATCAAATATTAATTAATGTGATTTTCCAAAAAAGAGAAGAAAAATTAAGCTGGACCTTATCTGGAGAAATACGCGAAGTGTTGTATACCGTTACGCACTTCATCAGCAGCCACTAACTACACTTTAAAACATGAACCCAAATTTAGGATCATATATTGCCTAAACTTTTGTTGAAATATTCTTACCACCATATTCATAAAATTTAAATTGAATTTAAAATGTATTTTATTTCAAATTTTTATAAAAAGTTTTCCTTTATTTTATTTTTTCAAGAATATGAGGGTTTAAGTAAAAATTTATATAGATTTTATTGTTATTTGTATAAAAAAAACAATATTTGTCTTCTTTTACAAAAAAAAAAAAATTAAATCTACTGCTAAAAATGTTTATTTTTAAACAAAGTGTACAATACAACCAGATATGTCTAAATAACGTCAAAATGTTGAAAATTAAGCTTATATGCGTAAAACAGCAGAAATATGTTTAACAAAAAAAGTAGAAGTACAAAAGCTTACAAGTTGCAATGGAAGAACGCCATATTTTTTATTAAGTTAATTAAAATTAAATTTCTACGCCCATATGTATAAGCAAAAACTGGCATGGAGTTAGCATAACTGGCAAAATTTACCATGATCTTAAAGAGTTTTGCCACGAAACTTCAGATTGAAAATAACGCTGAGACTTAGTCGTTTATTAAAACTACGTATTGTGATAATTTTGAATGTCAAATTGTTTAGAGGAACTCTTTAATACCTAATTCAATTACGTCACTTATGATAACTTTATGCCAGTTTTTGCTTATGCATATGGCCACTAGTGCTTAAAGCAGTTTAAATGTAAATAACAATACTCGTAGTGTATTTTTTTTTAAATATAAAAAGTGAATAATAAATATGTATTGTGAAACTGGAAAAAAATGTTTATCTGCAAAATTAAAAGAATATCTCATTTAAAGTTATGCGTATGCGTAAAATGGATGAACGTGTTTACCAATTGTAATAATGATTTAGTGCATTTCTAATCAGGTGTTTGATGAATGTTTGCAATTTTATTGGAAAGGTAGTAAATGAAATTTACTCTCAGCTATGATTAAACATATTTTATTTAAAATTAAACATATTATACTCAAAAGTGATAGATGATTATATTTTGTATACAATTATTGATTAAACATTGGTAAAAGCATTTATAAAAGGGCTATTACACAGGCATACTTGTTTGCAGACATCTACGAGGCATACTAAAACTCATGTATGTCAAGTACGTCAGACATGTACGTTGGTTTTCAAAAATGTTTGATTTTCTGATGTCTGTCGCACACCAATATACTCGTCTAATAGCATGTCCGATAGTGATGAGCGACAACGCGATTTTTTAATAATGTTGCTCCTTGTGAATGTGATTTCTAAATCACTGTTCTTTTAAACTGTGACTGTGATCACAGTTTAGCAGTATTTTGTTTGTAGTAGTTCTGTTATTTTGAAAAAATTTAATAAGAAGAGCAGCAGTGAAATTAAACTGTGACCAGCTTAGCTTATTTTAAGCTAAATTTAGCTTATTTATTTTAGATTTAGCTGTAAAATTTTCATTTAGCTCTTAGCTTATTTTTTAGCTTTTTTTTAAAAACTCATTCAGCTTTTTTAGCCTTTTTTTAATTTAAATAAACAAAATATTTTAAAATAAAAATATATTAAAAACTTAAACAACTAATAAAAATTATAATTTTTCAGCATTTAAATATACATACATATATATAATTTTTTTCATTGGAAAATATTTTACAAAATGTAAATTATACGAACGTTTTATAACAGAAATGGAAAAGTGAAAAATAGAAGACAATGGCAGAATGGTTAGAGTTACAATGAAAAAAGTTAAATTCATATTAGTGGCCAAAAGACTTTTTGAGTTTTTTGGGTATAAAATTATTTGACTTGAGTTGAACGTTCATTCAGCGGTATCAATTAACTTAAAACAAAAATTAGAAATAAACTTAATCCTGTATAACACTATGTACCGATTTTCGTTGGCCCACCTCAATAAAGTAATAAGCATAACTACTCAACTAATTCCGGAATAAGTCTAAATGGGTTTATTACCATTCAGTGTGGCGTCATTGTGTCCTTATATTTCAATAAGTTGATAAATTATAGCAAATTTAACTCTTTACTTATGACTTTATTTCACCTTAAATAGCTTTAATTCACTTAAAAAAACTTTCGTCTTTTAGTACATGTTTTTAAATTTTTAAAAACTTTTTAAGATTATTTTGGGATGTTTTTGTTTTGTTTTCCATTAAATCTAAAATATGATAATAATGAAATAATTTCATTGAAAAATATTCAATATTTTATACGTATGTATAATAAAAAAATATGTTTGTGTAATATTTAATGTTATTTCTTATTGTTTATTGTTATAAGAAACTATTGAAGAGTGATCAAAAGAGTAAAAAAAGTTTAGCTTTATTTTCTGGCCTAAAATTTTACTTTTTAGCTTATTTTAGCTTTTGTTCAAACGTGATTTAGCTTAATGTTATTTTAAAATCTGGTCACACTGACTGTGACTGTGATCACAGTTTAACTCATTTCAGCTCTTCTGCTTTAAAAGTCTTTATTAGTATTGGTATTTTGATAAATACTAATAAGAAGAGCGACAAGAACAAACAATCAGCACTAAACCCCGTCCAAATATTTAGATTTTTGCATAAGAGGCAGAGAGACAAAAATTGCAAATATGAACATGTGAGATGTACACACTTGCCAGAAAAGACGATTTGACACGAGGTGACGATTTTTTTTATCGACAAAAGTTGAAGGTATAAAAAAAATTCATGTGGTAGCCTTATCTAATGTTAATTAAGCATATAAAAACAATCACAGTTTGTATAAAACAACTATATTTCCAAAATCTGTTACTTGATAAATTCAGTCACAGTTGTGATTAGTGATTTTTCAGTCGCTGTGAAAAAAGAACAGGTTTCAAAATATCACTCAACTCTAATGTCCGACCTACTTCATACAAAAATTTATTCCGTTTGTTGACGCTGCTGTGTACGTATCGGAAATTTGTGAACAAAAAATATATTTTGCTAATGTAATTTTTTGGGAATAGTAAAAGTTTCCGCTTCATTGCCATGCTTTTGCTTCAAAAAATTCTGTGTACTGAAATATGCCGTCAGTGTTCGATAGTGCAGTAGCAAAATCCAAAGTATGACATCGTACATGTTTGCAGACAAGTGTGCCTGTGTAATAGCCCTTTAAGTTTAACTATTCAGTTTCTGTTTTTCCATTTTTAGAGCTATGCTATTTATGCTAGGACACAGGAACTAGGACGTGGTTTCGTAACAAAAATAATATATACTATTACAGTTACAGATTTATTTTAGTTTTGATTTTTACTTAAAAGCAGAGTACGAAAATAAACGAAACAAAATGTTTTATCTTATTTTTTTTCGTTCTTTGAAGTGAAACAAAAGAAAAGCAATGAAAAGCGGTAAATTGGTCATTGGGGTGCTATGGCACTTTTTACTTTCAAATAGTGCTGAAAAACATACAATTGTAGAAATTTTTACATCCCTGACATGAGTACAAACAATACATAAAGTTAATCGTACGCAGCTAAAAAAGAAAATAATGGGAAATAAATAGAATGAACTAATTGGCATCATCATATAATATAATTTTATTGCATTGTTACACATTAAATTTATTTTATATAGCTAAGCAGCATATCCCCAGCAAAAAAAGAGTCTCCAAGAAAGTCATGAAAATGTAGTTTGCGATCTGGAAATAGTGAAAATTTCGATCTGATATAAGATTTTTACATTGGGTTGTCATTGCAAGAAGTTCTCTTTCTCGATGCCTGGTCACTGAATTGGCAGCGATATTAAGAAAAATTCCTTTTTTTGTCTTCTATGATAATATTTTTATCTAGGAAAAATAATAAATAGTTACCTATTTCAACAATTCGTTTTTTTTTTATACGAATTTAAGCCCGAAACAGTGTTTTCATGTAAATTTAAGCAAATAACTTTTAAATTTTATACTAAAAATAGTTCTTGAATTTTTTAAAGTAAATAATTTTTTTTTAATTCTGGTGAGTATTTTCTTACACTATGGAGGAGTTGCAAGGTTTTATATGACTACAATAAGCTTCTAGATGATTTTATGCTCAATATCGGCAAATTAAAAATATCGATTTTTTGGAAGCAATGTAAATGTAGTTCCACTAGAATGACTTCCACTTTTTTTCACTGGGTCTCTACCCGAGTGTCTTAAGACACCTCTCTTCATTATTTTTAATTTTTTGTTCAGTTTAACACGAAGTTATATCACTCTACCTAAGTATGCTTAAATATGTTTGCTTATCTTTTACGAGCATCACATTAATTATATCTGTTTATTCCTCCAGTCTAGTCTAGCTTAATTTTTCTTCTTTTTTTTAGAAAATCACATTTAATTAATAAAACTATTTCATTCTATAATAATTGAAAATAATGAACTTAAGCACGATTTAGAAATTATTCCTGATTAAAATAAATAAATAATAATAATAAAAAGTTGAAATTCTCACAAAGTTTGTGTTTATATATTTTTCAAATTGTATGTTTTTTTGTTGCAATATTTTCTCGCTCTAAAAACAAAGAAAAACAAGCTTTTTATATGAAGAAAAACATAATATATGTATTTATAAAAAAATTTAACTCAAATTAAAAGATTTGTAAATATTTTTATACGCAAAACGTGCATTAAGGTTTTTGCCCATTTCAACTTATTTTCAAAGAAAAAGAAACTGTTGTCAATTTCTGTCACACTTGAATTAAAAACATTTACAAAGTAATTTTTATTGAAGTCACTACAGTGACTGAGTGCTTGAGTGCATTTCGTACGATTTTTAATTAAAGAAATTGTTATGGCCTTGTTGTAGAAGTTTAACTTAAGTTATTTAAATTTTTCCTTTGATATGTCATGCAGCGTTACCAGTTAACTTTTGTTTAGACTCAAATTAGAATAGAAAAGTATCTTTTAGCCGAGTGGTAAATTCCTGAAGACTTTTTTTCATTTTAAAGGAGAGGAAGCTTGCTTAGTACTTGTTTAAATTTTTTTGTTTATGTCTATACTTTGTGTTATAAAGAGATTTATATGTTTACAAGAGTAACCTTCAGAACCTCCAATTAAATTTCCAAAATTATTTCAGAAAAAAACTAGAATAAATTTATTCACTTGTAATATTAAATATAATATAAATTACTTGTATAAAAAGAGTTCAAGCATTCCAGCCCTGGAACCCAATTTTTGATTTTCTACACTAATCTGACGCGTCAGTCTTAAGATTTTCTGTGGCTTATGGTATTCAATTACCAAATGCAGAAAATAAAGTAATTGGGGTATTGCCACTATTGTCTTAAGTGTTCTAAGTGTCATAAAGTCTTAAAATTTTAACATAGTTAAAAAAAGGTTATAAAGTAAACAGACTTTCTCAGCTATGTTTATTGTTTGTAATAACTATATGTAGAAATTCGTAAGAGTTTACCAAATTAATTGTTTGTTAGATAGTTTAAGCAATGTACAAAGGTGCTAAAACCAAAATTCAAATAAGTAAAATTTTTATAATTGTAAATTATTATGGGTTGCTTACAGCAGCCATAGTTTTTCGTTTTATTTCTCTAAAACGTTTTAATTTATGAGTCACATTTTAATAACCCAAATATTAATACTGAAATAGGACCTACCATAGATTTCCTAAGACCAAATACCGAAATTCGTAAAAATTTATCAAAATCAAAAACACAATTTTTCTTTATTCAAATAATGTACAATAAATTAATCAAAAAAACGTATTATTTATTATGGGCCACTCAGACATGTATAAAGACTTTCATCAACCTTGACGAGAAAGAAATTTAAAGACATTTGTTTCGACTGTCAAAAAAACTAACGTAAAGTGAAATTTTGCGTTCACACCATCAGTTCTCATATAAGATTTAAAACACAAGTATAAATCAAACATCTGTTGAGCAGCACAAAACAAATTACTGAAAATAATGTACAATCTTCCGCGCCACTTTTCAACAAGTATACTGCACAACATAAACAACGTCGAAGTGGTAGATGAAAAGCTTCAAGGACTCAAACACAATTTTGAACAGAGGCTGTCAGCTGTCCCCATATCAGCATATAAACAATTTCACATATAAGTAGGTCTAGAATTAAAGTGATACGTTTTTATATTATTTTTGATATATTTTGTTTGTTTTATTTTTTCTCTTTTTACATAATTTTAATTTTCCCTATTCGTGTGAAATGTTACTATTACCAACCTTATTGCTGTATTAGTTTAAAATGTTTATAGTACTTTGAGTAAAAAAGATGTACACAAACCTAAACTCACTATAAGGGCGACTTTTTCAGTTGAAGATTAGAGATTAAATTAACCTTAATCTTCATTTGCAATTTTTGGGTAGTCGATTATATTGGTTTACTTGCTAGTTTAAACGACCAATGGTGGTGGTTTAATCTTACTTTAATATTGACAACAAGCACTTGTGAAACATATAACTTTTTGTAAAAATTATATGGTTAAATAATTTAAAAACACTTAAATAAATATATATATTTTATATTATATATATTTCCTTTAACACGCGCAATATTTTACTTGTAAATAATAAAATATGACAGTTTCTTCTTCCTCCCACAAAAAATCAAAGTGGGTTGATAACATGTACGAAAATGTTGCCACTATTTTGTTCCTCAGTATGGTAATACTACACATAACAAGAAGTTTAAACTACCACTCAAAAACCTCAAACTCAATTATATGAGATTAAGTTAATTTTCGGATTTGCTAATTAGGGAAATAAACTAATCTTAATCTCGAACCCAAAAAGTCGCCCTAAGTGTAATACAATTATTGTATGCAGTTATATGTTCAATATTATTTTAAAAAAAGAATTGAATTGAAACGTACATTAAGGGTTTACTTCCAGCAACAGAGAAGTTTTATGCACGCTGTGGTCGTACCGGCCCTTCAAAAGAGACGTCGGATAAAGTATTTGAATTAAACAAGATAAAGAAACAGAATTCGATAATTTCGTTAACTTTCAGGCATATTATTTAGGTAAAACGTCCAATATTGATTATTGAAACCACTTTTCTAGAAGTTTATATCAACATACAGTTTGTCAACAAAAAAAATTTATTGCTGTAAAAAATTAGATACGCTTGTTTTGAAGTGAATAACAAAAGCTTTTTATAACATTATTAATTTAAAAAATTAAATATCACTTCAACCAGAATTTTTAATGATATCTCATAACAAAATAGTTCAGTTTTCGTACTGTCAAGTAAATGTTTTCAAATTTATATCACATTCATTGTTGACAGTACGAAAAATGAACTATTTTGTTTTGAGATATCCTTTTTGTTTGAGATATATTTATATATATTCTTCAGGTATTTTCTTCCATTCTTCCTTTATAGCCATATTAACTGTACTTTATTTTTCCTAGAGCTTTTTTTTAACGGTAAGAATACAAATTTTCGATGGGGTTCAAGTCAGTGCTTTGTGCTAGAGTGTTAATAACTTTTCTGCTGTTATATAGCAATTATGTCCTATATAGAGACGGTATTTGCTTCGGGTCATTGTCTTGATCAAATTTATAATTAAGCTTTACCAGGTTTCGTGTGTCAAAAAAAAAATCGAATCTTCGAGCACTGGCGCTAATTCGCTCTTTAGCATACCAATATAAACTTATTTAATTCATTATATCTTCTAAAATCTGCATTTCACCAACTCTTTTATACGAGTATGATATCCAATCCTATAACATGAAAGATAATTTTCAACACGTTACACTGGATACTAAATTTTTATTTTCTAGTGACGTCAGAGGCTGGTGCCAAACTTTTTCTGGTCCATTCTGACAGTGAAACATTAGCTATGTCTCATCACAAAAAAAAAAATACGTTATCGCAGTACTACAAAGAAAAATAAATATGGTCAATACCAAATTTCAATCGGGTTTCAATGTTTTGAGTTGGCAGAAAAATTTTTTTTCTACCAACTCTGAAGAATTACTCTTGATTTTGAACACTTTTACGTGATACAGTTTTGTTATTTGCTGTTAAATTTAAAACTTTTTTTTGACACCGCGTACAAGAAACCGCTTACTCTCTGTTGTTGCTTTTTTTTGTAGTGCCAATCAAAGCTAACGGTATGCCCTAAAACAAAACAATAACGAATTTATTTCTTGTTGTAATTCATGTTTCACTGTAAAATTACTAGAATTTTTAGGCATTGAAAAGATTTGTTTGACAAACTGTATGCATTTCGTTCTTAATGTAACGCGATATCGTGAACAAATTAAAACCTGCAGTGTACACAAAATAAAAGAACAAAATTGTTACAAATTGTTGAATTATTTCAGGCTGATTTCTAATTCTAATTTCTAGTTATATTCGATAGAGCAGTTGAAGTTCTTAAGACGTCTTCAAATTTTTGCATTTCTAGTCACTAAAACTTTAAGCCCATGTCTACCCGAAGTATTGGCGCAGCACTAGAAAGTGATTCTCGGAAATTCTGATTTATTAAAAATTTAGAATGCATTTTTCAAGCTCAGCTACACAAGCTTTCTTCGCGATATTAAAATTTTAAATGAAATTTATGTACAGGGTTAGGAAGTAAATTTGCTAAAAAAAAAAACACATTTTTTTGACAAATTTATTTTTATTGACACTACACGCAAAGAAAAAATATGGTCGAGGTAACCATGATCAAGCAGCAACATACTATGATTAAATTATATGGTTGTACTTAAATCATATTATTGTCAATATAAAAGCAAACTTTTAATAATATTATTATCTGAGTTAATAATAATATTATCAACAAAAATAATGAACTTTGCTACACATAATCTTATTATTGTAAATATGACATCACTTTTGTTAGATGTGACTAAAATATAATTGAGACTCTCCATACTATGTTCTTATATTATTATAATATTGTTAAATACGACAACAGTATTATTTAGTTAAATAATAATACTTTGTTTTTCAATCATATATTTATTGGCAGATCTTTTATTTAAAACAGCTGTGCGTTAAATCCGAAATAAAAGAAATTGATATTGTTGATGAAAAATGTATATATAGAAATGTATACTTAGATATGTGTGTATACTCGAAATACAGACAAGTCTGTATCAAGAGATCAACTTCTGTAAATACTTATATGTTTTTATTTATCTACCCTTCTGTTTTTTTGTACTTTATTTATTTATTTAACACGACGCGTGCAATACCGATAACTTACAAGCGAAACAATGAACTAACAGATGATGTTTCTAAAAAAATTTTTTTTTTTTAAATTTAATATACAGCCATATCACAGAGTGAAATTTTGTACGATTTTGAAAACGAAAACGTATTTTGCTTCTTTAGAAAATGTAAAACGATCAAAAAATTCATTTTGAAAACGATCTTAAAATCTTAAGTGAAATTTATATTTTTAATAACTTAAACTCGAAAAATGTGAAAAACTGTACTCAAAATTAATTATAAATATTGTCTTTATTAATTTCACTTAAAAAAAACTTGTTTAAATACTTCTAGTATGAAAATTTGAATATTTTTGTAAATCGTATAAAACATTGGTCACAAATTGAAAACGTAATTGTTTTTAGTTTGTTTGATTACTTTCTTTTAAGTTGTCTGGAGCCGGACCGATATTGTTGGCGCCGGTTGCTGAACCAGCTGTTTTGATTTCAATATGACCATATTTTTAACATAAATAATACGATTTAAATTTTGTCCGTTTTTTGTAAAAACGTACGAGAGCTGAAAAAGCAAAAGTAAAACGTTACGATTTGGACATACGAATTCAAATCAATTTCGTACAAAACCTGTGACATGGCTGATAGTATAGTTTTGGATAACATTTTATTGTTATTTACATTATATTATTTTTAAATAATAACAAAAATTATGTTGCAGTCATAAGTTTTTAACAAAACTATATTGTTAAACTCTAACCATATAACACTTTTTTATGAATATAATAATGTTATTATTAAATTCAAACATTACTTTGCTTACTGTAACAAAATTAATGTTTAAAATAACAATAAATTGTTTTCAACGACCACAAATTTATTTCTGAGAACATAATATTGTTTTCTCAAACATTTTACAGCCATATCTTTTCTTTGCGTGTAATGTAAAGTAGAAACATGGGAATTAACATTGGAATATAATGTCCGGCAAATATTTACTTCTATCATGTCAGCAGACGTCCGTTCTTTATACAAAATTTTTAACCACATTTTGCAACAATCCTTTGCCTGTCTCGCCGGTTGTTTCTGGTTTGTTCACGTAAGCCCGCTCTTTGAAAAAAAAATCACACATTTTAATTAAATTTCTTTGTTTGAGAGTGTAGCATTCCATGGTTAGATTTTGCCAACTTTTTACAAAATAAATGTAAAAGGAAGGCATGTTAATATTTAACGTTTCATTATTTGACAGCCAATTTACCTCCTCACCTTAAATTTGGTCAATCTTTAAAAATATCAGAGCATGAACGTTTTAGTTTTCGGTTAACTAAGCACATTTGGAGTTTGCTGTTCATAGCTTACTTTATAACTAAGTTCATTATTTAGGAAAGTCAACTAAACATACATACATATTTTTAAAAATGAGACTCTCAAAACTAAGTAACATTGAATTTTAAAGTTTTTCTTTTTTTAGCTTAAGCGCATTTAACTATAGAGCGTTCAAATGGTTTTCATCTTTTATAATAATGTTCATGTTATCGCGAGTGTGCTGTATTTTGAAAATGTTGGAACATATATAATGCGCCTAAAATAATCGTTTTTAAATATATTTTTTGATTTGCTTGGTATCTGAGAATAAATTGCTCAACTGCTAAAGGTGTCAAATCAGCTGTTGCTCGAAATAAGTTGGCCAATTACATATTCTACGCCTACAGTTTCCAAAACATTTGTCATGACCAGGGATACCAGAAATATGCTATAAAAAAGTGTTTTATGCGCATTCAATATCCACTAAAAATCTTAAAGTATGCATTAAAAATTAAAAATATGTTCCTAAAATTAAAATAATCTGGTTTATTTACAAATAGAAATATATTTTTAATTCAACAAATCAATAACATTTGCATATTAAAGAAATACAAAAAAGGAAAAAAGTCAATAAAGAAAAACTCCTGTATTAAAAAAAAATTATTTGGATTCGAAACATGATATAAATATAGAAGGTACTTCCATTCTCTCTTTGTTTTTAAAAATAAGTATTTTTGAAATTTGTTTTCTGAGAGATATAAAGAAAAATGTTCCCGTATAGTAAAAAATTTAATTCTTCCCCCAGAAATTTTTTTTACAAAAATGTGTAATTCTCTTAACCAAAATTTTGCGAATAATTAAAGTGATAAAGATAACTACTAGGGATGCCAATCGGGATCGATTTTTGGAAATTCCGGGATTCGGGATTTGTAAATCCCGATTCGGTATCCCGGGATTTTTCGGGATTTCTGTATTTTCGAGATTTTGGGATCTACAATTATTTGGTAAAATAAATTATTTTCTTAAATAAATATTACTTTAATAACAAATTTTATGCATTTTAAAAGGTTTTATGTTGATAACATTATATTGTCTTTAAAGTTAACAATTTTCTAATACGAGTGTGAAATAAAAATCAAAAGAATTTTTCTCATCTATTTTTAAGTTGATTAGTCACATTTGATGCTAGAGAATTTTTACTGAAAACCATAACTAAATATGAAAATTTGTTTTTGTTTTCAATATATGTACATTTTTTCTATAATCCTAACCAAAACAAACATACATATGTACATATCTATGGACTTTTTAAAAACAAAACGCATTATTCGGTAGATATTTCTTACGTTTACGTCAGCCCGACAAAAAAATGTTGAACTTGCCTTGTATTGTATTCTACTTCAAATTTAAGTCCTAATTCACACTATGCAAGTCTTATTGATAAGCTGATTAGTTTGTTAGTAGAGAGAGACGAGGGGAAAAGAAACGATAATGTTCCCCTCGTCTCTCTCTTCAACAAACTAATCAGCTTAGCAATAAGACTTGCATAGTGTAAATTCCGACTAAGGAGCTCTCAATAGTACTCAATTGTTACCGACAAGTAGGTAATTTTTATTTTTTTATAGCGTTGAGGAGTTGATTTCCATATTATTTGCTAATGTTTAAAATTATTCCCCGGGAAAAATTTCTCGTGGAATTTTATTCACAATTGCTCTCATTATATAGATTAAGACGGAATAAATTTGTCAAACTTATCAGTTTTCCAAATGTTAATTCCCTTCCAAAGCTCATATGCTTCTTTTTGTTTTCAAAATAATTCTTAGTTGTATATTGTGGCTCTTTTGATGACAATAACCCTGAGGGAGTATTTAATTTATTTTGCTCTTGTTGTTAATTTATAAGAAATATGTCACGAATAGTCATTAAATTGTTAAAACTGCACGTATAATATTATATGGGGCTTTTAAATATTATAAAAAATACCATAAAATCAACGAAAATTTTAATTTATAAATGGTTATACAAATTTCTATGAAATCCCGAAAAAGAAATCTCGGGATTGAAATTTACAAATCCCGGGAATCGGGATGTGCCAAATACCGAAAATCCCGGGATTTCGAGATTCGGGATTTCTCGTTTGGCATTCCTAATAACTACACATCTGTGAAGTTTAAAAAGTGGTTACGTAATAACTAATCTCATATTTTTATGTTTTCTGCTTTATACAAATCTTTTAACTATATTTTCATCTAAATTTGGCGTTGAGAAACCAAATTTATTGATGTTTTTGATTAGTTGATAATGCATTTTTATTAAGTTTAATTAATATTGATCGATATTGCATTTTTTTTAATCTACATAATTCGTTTATTGTTGATTGTAACATCTTTTTCTAAAATATTGAAGAAGATCTTCTGGAAAGACTATTTCACAGATATTATAAGACGAACATCCGGAAATGCATGGAATTAAGAAAATGGTGCACTCTTATTTTTACTTATGCCCTAATTCAGTAAGAAGATTTATTACGTTTTAGTTTGCAAATACTTTTGAGTTCTTGTTTTTGAATTCTGAAATTATTTTCTTCAAAAATGTTTGTTTTTGGTTGTTGATAATTAAAAATAAAAATATTATTACCATGTTTTTAAAACATAAAAATTAAATTAAATTATTATACAATAGTTTGAAAAATATGTGAAAAAATATGTGTTGGAAATAATGTTTAGAACAAAATCATAAAGCCAATACACGAACCTTCTAGCATAGACAATAAATAATGTATTCCAGAATCCCAACTGCTGCTTTTTTTTCGTCCATAGACAAGACGATAGAATCGTCGAAGAGAATGTGGGCATTAATTGTTTAATTTATACATTTTGTATCTTATAAAAACAATTTTGAAATAATTTTTGAATAAAATTTTTAAACAAACAGGAAACAGAGGGGGAAATATTAAATTAATACGGTAGCACGGTTTTAAAGGAAACTTCAGAATACCTATAGTTGTCAGAAGGTGAATGTCAAAAAAAAAAAATGAGAGAATGGAAGCACCTTCTATAATAGCCCATTCAGGCTAACTCCAAAATAAGCAATTTCGTGATTTCGGTGAAAATCAAGTTGAAATTAAGTAATTTCCCATATATTTTGACATTTTCCAAATTAAGTTATTTTACTTAATTTTGATGAAATTAACAAGAAATTACAATACACAACTCTGCTTTTAGTACTAAAACTACTTTTTTTCAAATATAAATAAATTTACAACTATGAGAAGAAACAAATAAATGAAATAAATGAAGACACTACATTTACACATGAAAGTACTCTCTTGAAATTCCTGTATACGTATTATGAATCTAAATTTTAATGAAATAAATGACTTACATGAAAATTTCTTGTTCGTTTTCATAGGAAATTGAAAGTTCATTTTAAAAATGCCGTCGTAAAGTAATGTTTGTTTGTTACTTAGGGTTACCCAAAATATTCACATTCACAAATTTATAGGGCAATAAGTTGGGAATAAGTATTATTGTTAATATTTTAATAATATTATTGTTTTCGAAAGGCATGAATTGCCTGCTTCATGTGTATTTGAACATAAAATATTATAATTCTTTAATTATTTATTAAAAATAAACATAATTTATAATAACTATTTGCCACCACCCCGTTTATTTGTAAAAAATCTTAAAAGGGGGTAGCACTGTTAACCTTTTTTAATTTTACTTGAAAATATCGTTGAAAGCTGACTGGAAACTAGAAACAATGTGAGTGCGGTAGTAAAAAAAATTTGATTGTATTGCTACTTTCTTGCAATTAGTTTCATGTGTAAATGGTAAATTCACTACGAAATTAAATTAAGATTGAAAATTACAATATTTATGAAGATTTTTGAAAGAAAAATGTGTATAAGAATTTACTTAACTGCAAAAAGTAGTTCAATGTCTGCCGCAGTGAATAAGATGTTTGCGAAATCAACTCAAATGTCATTCTGTACGTGTATAAACACTTTTCATTTCGTTCTTAACCCTAGCTTGGTCACCAATATTTTTCTACGAACCCGGTCGGTATTTACATTTGTAAATACATATACTTCTTTATAATTTGTGAGCAAAATTTTAGTTCTAGCTTTTTGTTTTTAATATATTAAGATTCTCATTTTGCTTTATGTACATATGTATATCGATACTGAAATAAAAAAAAATTATCTTGAGAGAGATTTGCAAATGCAAATTTTGTTATTGGTGTATCAAAGTAAAAGTGTATTTTGATACTAAAAGTTATTGTTGTGTATTTCTCTTTGTTGCTATGGAATTTGTAAATAATATGAGGAGAGAATTCTTTGCTTTTAGATTTTGTATTTGAAAGTACCGTTATAAATGTCTGCAGTAAGTACAACGTTTAGCCAGCGTTTCATTATGAAAGTTTTTGTGCCTTAGTCAACAAGTTTATAGTGATAATGGAAACTAATAATAATAACACTGTACAACAAAATAACATTTTTTGGCTGTCCTTTAGATAAAATTACGCGGACTATATGGATTTCGATGCGTTAAATTCAAATCTGCTTTCAGTTTTTCTCTATCACGTAGAGATTTTTTTTTATGGGCGTGGCTAATTTTGCCCCCTAAATTAGTCGGCCATACTAATATATTTTACTATAACTCGAAACCCGTTATTTCGATTTTAATAAATAATAAACCAAAAGACGCGCCACAAAATTTTGTTAAAAAAAATTAATAATAATTTTTTACCTATCTTTTATGGTTTCGGAGTTATTCAGAATTTAAAAAAGAAAAAAGTTTTTTTATGCAAAAATCGCGTAATTTTTTTACATGAAAATTGCAATAAAAAAATCAGAAACTCAATAGTTTTATATTTTTTACATTTTTCTTAAAACCACATATCCTAGGAATAAAACAAGCTATAAAACGTGAAAATCCAGCAATAAATCTTGATTTTATTCGCAATTTAAAGCAGGTACCTAAAAATGGAAAAATGTGTGTAAAGCATTAAATGCTGATCCAATGTTTTTTTATTTCAGCTGCTAATAATTTCTCAATAACTCCGAGTATTCAGAAATTATTGGCGAAATAAATAATTTTGGTTTAATATTAATTTTTTTTAGCTCTCAAAATATAATGAAAAACTTTTAGTCGCAAATATTTTTCACTTTATGTATTATTATGTATGCTGTCAATAAACTAAGCTAGAAGCGCTAAGTATGTATATTCAGTTTTAAGAAAAAGTGCTAGCTTGAACTACAACACTTAACTATTTGAAATAAAACACCATTTTTGTAAGAAAAATATTTGTACTTTAAAAACGTATTAAAATTAAAAAGTGTCTTGTTATTTACTAATTGACATTTTTATTCCTATTCATATCTTCAATTAAGTTTCTCGTCGAATGGACCAACAAAAATCTGCAAGCATTACTTCTAATGATTTTCCATTGTAACGCTTTTCTATATATATCATGTCTTGATACGGCACCAAGATTTTCGGGGAAAAAATCCAAGTGCGAGTTTAAAAAATGAATTTTAAGCGACATATGGTATTTTAGAGCCTCATAGGCTGAAAGCAGTTCTTGAATGATTTCATGGTAGTTTTCACTTTTTTATTTACCAAAAAATTGTTACACACATTCACAAAAGCCGTCCATGCTCTTTCTTCCACGCCGTTCAACTTCGTCTTAAGGACTGCGTCCTTCATAAGCTCTCGTATTTGTGGACCAACGAAAATTCCTTCTTTTATTTTTGCATCACTGATTCGAGGAAATTTGCTCTTAAGATATAGAAAGCCATCACCATCCTTGTTCATTGCTTTAACAAAGTTTTTTATTAGGCCTAGCTTTATATGAAGAGGTGGTAAGATAATTTTTTCCTTCTGAACTAGAGGTTCTTCTGAAACATTTTTTTCTCCTGGAATAAAATTTACTCTCTTTGGCCAACTTTTAACTTTATAGTGATTTTCTTTTGAGCGACTATCCCATTCACATAAAAAGCAACAGAATTTGGTATATCCACATTGCAATCCATTTAACATTGCTACAACTTTCAAATCAGCACAAATGCTCCATGAGTACTGTGTGTATTTAATTTTGTTAAGTAACACTTTCATATTATAATAGTTTTCTTTCATGTTTCTTGAATACGCTAGTGGGACTGATGGATATTTGTTGCCATTGTAAAGCAAAACTGCTTTCAAACTCGTCTTTGATGAATCAATAAAAAGTCACCATTCTTCAGATTTATCACTGAACGAAAGTTCTCGCAGAAGACCATCAGCATTATTACAAAATATTAAATCCCTGTCTTTGCTGAAGTATTTCAAATATTCTTCTTCTCTGTTTCGAAAGTATGTGACTTTCACGTCTTTATCTACCAGATTCCATTGCTTCAATCTGGATGCAAGAAGTTCTGCCTTTGTTTTTGAAAGTCCTAAATCACGAACTAAGTCATTCAGGTCGCACTGCTTCGGAAAATAACGTTTGCTCGTTGGACTTGTAAATGTTGAACTTGCAGAAGCAGCCATCGTGGCGTAACTGGATTCAGTACTTGCAGACTTAACATCTTCTTCCTCGTATGTAGGGGACATTGGAAGTAAATCATTACTTCTTAGAGGAACTGGTCGTTTGGCGGATGAAATATTGGGATATATGACTTTATTTTTGTTCTTTCTGGAAAACCCACGTGTTGTAGTCATACAAAAGTAGCAATCATTTGTATGGTTTTTTGGTTCGTTCCAAATCATTGGTGTCGAAAATGGCATAGACTTGCGATTTCCTTTGATCAAACCTCTTAAAGCCCTTGAACAGCTATTACAACATATTTTTGGTAGCCAATATTTATCTCTTTCATCGATAGGAAACCCAAAGCATAGCTTATAGGCGTTCTTAACCTGGGAAGTTATTGTCTGACGTTGCGATTTTAAAGTTAAATCACCACATACATAACAGAATGAATCAGCAGAATTTTTACAAAGCCTTGGCATTTTGAAACCTGCAACAATTTGATACAAAACTATTACTTCGCATCATAAATACAACATTTTGAATTAGTAATAATAATACTTACCAAAAAATAGATGAAGAAATTATCACTTTTTAAATTCAGCTTATGCTAAAATTTTTAGCTATTTTTTTTTAGTTTTGTTGCGGTTGAAAATTTACTTTTCGGTTTCACAAACAGTTATTGTATGGCAATTGATGAGTGAACATACTTATGTATACCCAAAATTCTTTATTTTATATTTTCTTTTAGTTCTGTTACCTGCCCGCAATGCCCTTTCAGTAGCATTACCAGATGTAAATGTGACTGCATTTAATGCATTACACACATTTTTCCATTTTTAGGTACCTGCTTTAAATTGCGAATAAAATCAAGATTTATTGCTGGATTTTCACGTTTTATAGCTTGTTTTATTCCTAGGATATGTGGTTTTAAGAAAAATGTAAAAAATATAAAACTATTGAGTTTCTGATTTTTTTATTGCAATTTTCATGTAAAAAAATTACGCGATTTTTGCATAAAAAAAACTTTTTTCTTTTTTAAATTCTGAATAACTCCGAAACCATAAAAGATAGGTAAAAAATGATTATTAATTTTTTTAACAAAATTTTGTGGCGCGTCTTTTGGTTTATTATTTATTAAAATCGAAATAGCGGGTTTCGAGTTATAGTAAAATATATTAGTATGGCCGACTAATTTAGGGGGCAAAATTAGCCACGCCCATAAAAAAAATCTCTACGTGATAGAGAAAAACTGAAAGCAGATTTGAATTTAACGCATCGAAATTCATATAGTCCGCATACTTTTATCTAAAGGCTATTTTGGCTGTTGTACAGTGTAATTTTAAGGTTTTAAGTGCTTCTGTAGTATCCCGGTAAGATTTTGATGAAATTCTTCCATAGTTATATGTTTATGTTTCAAATATCTCAGGCTGCCCTACGATATACAACAAAAGTATTATGAAAACCTTGTTAACAATATTGACTCTGAAGAGGAGGAAGAAGTAGTAACAGGTGATGTTCTCAGTGGTGCAGATGACGAGGGGGATATGCCTATACAAGCTGGTGAATTTAGAGATGATGCCTCTGATGAAGAAGTAGCATTACATCCAGTGGAAATTGGACACGGAGGTGACTCACAAAATGAGTTAGAATCTGAGGATGAGTTGGAAGTATCAGATTTGCCGCCTATAAATGATGAAAACTATTTTATTGGCAAAGATATTATTCTACAATATGTCAAAGGGAGGAGTTGATGTGATGGATCACATGTTGGGACAATACACAACAAAACGAAAAACAAATAGATGGCCCCTTGCTCTGTTTTTTAATATGTTGGACATATCAGCCCTTGCATCATACATAATTTACACTGAGAATTTTCCTTCACATTTTACTACAAAGAATGGTAATTTGGTTTTTAATATTTGCTCTAAGGAAATTTTTTTATTTTTACTGCTTTCTAAAACAGGTGGACGTCGATTATTTTTGCAACAATTGACAGAACAATTATGTATGCCTACAATTTTGAAAAGAGCGAAAATTCCTCGTGTTGTAGCATATTTTCCCACTAATAGTGCCATTGAGTGCATTACAGGGGTCCCCGTAGTTGCATTGAATAACTCCACCTTGGAAGCTTTTGTTCCAGACGACGATGATCGTGGGCATTCTAGGGTAAAAGGTGGTTGTTATATGTGTTATAAAGACAACTGCAAAAGAAAGCGTTCAACACGAAAAGTGTGTGGACAATGCCACAAGCCGATCTGCGTTGAGCACAGTAAAGTGCAAACAAAATGCATGGAATGTTTCAACCATTAATTTATCATTTGTTTTTATCCTTAACACTTATTGAATAAATAATTTTATGCATAAAATACAATGAATTATATAAAAAAGTATTATCTTAAACTTTATTTACATATGTAAATAGTTACCAATTATGAAGAAAAAATCACAAAACCTGGAAAAATAACGGAAAATGATTTTTTTTTTTAAATTTTTTTTCTTTCTCTGAAAGAACATAAAAAATTAGTCACTGAGTCCAAACCATATCAATATTGAACAGTAAATACAGAAATTATGGCCACTATAAAAACTGAATATTTACAAATGTAAATACTGACCAAGCTAGGGTTAATTTGAGCTTGAAATTACTTAATTTCTTGTCAGCCTGAATGGACTATTAAGCAAATAATACAAATGGGGCCATAAAAATTTAACTTCAATGTGAAAAGAGATGACGGTATCAGAATTAAAAATTTCGAACTGTATTTTAAATAAGTAAGACACGATTTGTATCCACAACTGTTATTGCAATAGATTTTCAAATAAAAATTGTTGCCTGTCTCATCTAAATAAATTTTTATACATTGAAAAATTTCTTTCAAAGTCCACTGATTTAATCGGAGTATGGAAACTAATGTCCGTAACTAACGGTGCGCAGTGGCAGTTTTGTGGAGGTAGGCATTCTTTTTGACAGCAACTAAATTTCAATACTCTGGAAAAATCCCAGAATTATTTTCATTGGTTCGCTTCCGTAAATACTTATACTGATTTGTAGTTAATTTTTTCGCTAATTGCGGTATCCTTTATTTTTATTTTGTACTTCTGCCTGAGTGCTTGTCACATACCTTTATAAACATGATAAATCAATTAAAAAAGCAAAGGATGTTTGTGACCTTAATTATATAAATTTACTTTATTTTAAGTAGGCAAGATATTTTTGTGACCAACTGTACATGATTTAGAAATATGCATATCCATTTAAAAATTGTTTTTCATTATAGCGGTTTGATATAAATAAATACTTCAAAAAATATCATTACAGAAAAACATTTTTTTAATTATTTTACTAAAATTTTGCAAACAATTTTGACTTTGTGTTAGAAAAATTGTTCTGGTGGTCGCGGTTGGATCATTCCGGGTGTAAAATGAGGTATAAGGATTTAGAAGACAGTTTTAACTACAAGAACGTGCTAATCTTTTTACTAGTGAAAGTTAGGCTCTGTTAAGTGCAAGACTTTAGGAATATTTAAACTTTTTAAAAAACAAAATAAAAATTATTTTTAAAAAAATTATAAACACTTTATTTTTCTAGTTCTGATAGCTTACACGCAAGATAATTAAACAAAATTTATTTTGACTGAATATCTTATAAAACCAAGAAGTTATAGATGTTTAAAAATCAAAAGCTTACTAAAAAATTTCTCATTTTAGGAAAATACTGAAAATGTCCTTTTTGACTCACCCTGTTAACTGTGATATAGTTGAAATTAAGTTTTAATTTTTTGGCTCCTAAGCTACACTAGTGTCTATTTTGGAATGAACTTTAACATTTTACAATCAACGACCATAAAAATAAATGATTTTTGGCCGCTGTCTCGTAAAATGGTCCACAGTGCGGCGTTATAAATAAGAAAAATATATACACTACATCCATAGAATATTGGAATTGAGATTAGGATGGCGAAAAATAAGAACAAACATTTTGACCGACAGACAGCATATTAAAATAAAAAATTTTACGAGTACAAAGTATCAAAATATCCCCTACAAACGGCAATTATGCTCTAAAAATTCGAAAAATTTTTAAAAATATACGTGTAAGACTGCAATATGCAAAAACATGCCTTAAAAGATAAATAAGCAAGGATATGCACTAACAAATCGATGACAAAATTCATAAAAAATTCTTAAACGGATAAATATATTTTCTCTGCATTCATACGTCACACCAGAAAAATATGCAATTGCATATTTGCGGTTTCCCTGGTTATGACATTCGATTTAAAGTCAATTTATATATAATAAACTGAAATAAAAATTTACTCGTATGTTACTAATTCTGGTTTTAAAGAATATAAAGTTGACAAATTGTAAATTGGTCATAAATAAATTGCGTATAAATTTTGTCAATTAATTTTATGTATTTTGCACTAATAACAGAATTTAATGGTCATTCGAGAAGTAAAAGTTGTTTAATAAAATTTATCTTAATTTAACCTTTTGTACACAAATTACACACTTTTGAAATAAACTTTTAAATGACATGTTTTATCAAATAATTTCAGAACAAACTATTGACTATAACTTAAAAAAAAACAACGGCTTCTACAAACCCTAAAGCATCAAATTTAATTTATCTTGCACAATTTTAATTAATACTTGAATATCAGAAACTTTTCATACAATATTTAAATAATTAAATATGTAAAGTGTGTAAGCAGTTATTAGCAATAATTGAAAAGCTGTTGTTTCAGTCATAAATATTGATAACGATGTTAGAATTTAATTTGAAATTTATTTGCTGGTGGTTTAGCTTGGCTTATATACGTATTTCTTTGGCGCTTGAACCAAATCATCAGTAGACTTCAACCACAAATTTTGAACAGTCACAAATGATGATTTGGTTCAAGCGCCAATGAAATACGTATATAGACCAAGCTAAACCAACAGCAAATAAATTTCAAATTAAAATATAATTATGACAATATGTCGAATAATAAATTTCTTAGATGTTAGAATTTGTTTATTTTTTTAAGTTTTTAAATTTTGTGACACATTTGTAGTTTTTTAATTGAACTTTAGTGATTTTTAATCAGAAATAATTTTTAATCACACTTACGTTCAGTAATTTCAGTTCTTATTGAATGAAATATTTTTTATTTAATTAATGTGAGTTTCTAAAGAAGAGAAGAACAATTAAACTTTGACTTTAAGCTGAACTAAAAATTATTTCTGATTAAAAATCACTAATGTTTTATTAATAATCTAAAAATGTTTCACTTAATTTATCATGGGCACGTGGAAAAAATATGTTCACTTGGGAATCACTGTTCACTTGGCAATCACTGTTCACTTGGCAATCACAGTTTCAGAATGCTGGAAAGCCAAATAAACTGTAGAATGCAACAACAAAGTAACATAAAGCTACTACAATAATACTTACATGCATGTACCGATGGGGTACATCGAATAAGTAAAAATAATTAATGTGATGATCGTAACAGATAAGCAAGAATAGTTAAACATACATACATAAATAGGAAAAAAGAAAAAGAAACAAAAATGGATAAAACAGAAAATTAATAGTGATACTTATAAATGTGGTTTTTCCAAAGGTAAATAAATTGTATACACAACAATCGTTTCTCATATTCCGTTTCATTGAAAATTCAAGTTAAATAGCTGATGTTAATAAGAATCTCTACCCAAGTAGATAGACCAGGGTGCTGATGAAGTGCGTGACTGCACAGAAAAGTATCGGGGTTTCCCCCAGCTTAAAGTCTAAGTTTAATTTTTCCTCTCTTCTTTAGAAACTCACATTAATTAATAAAAAATATTTCATTCAATAGGAATTGAAATTACTGTTTTTAAATTTTGTTTGAAATGCCGTTTCCATTTATTAACCGTTTCTAAAAATAAAAAATAAACTTGAAAATAAACGATTGAAAATTTAATACTGCGTAATTTAAATCACTTTCAAAACTTATTCGTGCGATTACTAAAAAAAATATTTATTTATATGCAGCTGATGCTGGTTCATTCATACGGATATTTAAGTTCATAACTTGTAATTGCTACTTAGCTTATACAGAATGTAACCAGTGTTTGTTAGGAAATATATTTCTAAGTATTATTGGCTGGAGGTGTTTTTTTCAAACTGTAAACAAATATATTAATTACAACTTTAAAACACGACTGTTGATTGCTGTTTAATTTACTTGAATTCAATATCCTATTATTAATGTTTTTCAAAATCTTAATTTGTCGATTTTTAAATTGCTTTTATTTGTATAAAAATTTAAATACTAATAAAAAGCAACATTAATTAATGTACACTTTCCACAAGTCAGGCAGACGATTCGTCTAGAAAATTTTTATGAAAATCACTAATCAAAAAATTTGTGCCTTCGATACACATTTTATACTCAAGTCGACAGTCTGGGTTGTAGAAACAGCGGCTAGTACACCTTTGTTATAGGAAAGTTGTGTGAATCATGACGGACCAATCTTTTTTTTATAGAAAACTTGGTTATGTTACGCTACATTTACATATGATAGTTGTTTTCTGAGATTTCTGTATACGTATTATAAATAAATGTTTTAATGAACTAAATTACTTTCATGAAAATCTCTGGTTTGTTTTCAAAGGAAACACGCAAAGAAAAAACATAGTTAGTACAATCACAATAGCAAACTATCATTTATGTTTGCGATTATAATTATGTCAAACATGTAATATAATATAATATGTTCAGCTATGTGAATTATAATATATGTTCGTGTTAAACATTTTATTGTGTTCATTACAAGTATGCTCCCATTTTCCATTAACTATATATTTATTTTTCACAGTATTATGATAATTATCCTTTTCATCATATTATTATGTTCCTAAGAACTACAGTATAAAAAATAATGGTTTTTTATTTGCATATTTTTTTATTAAAACTCAGGTTTTGAAAATACAAATTTTCTTAAAACAACTTATCTTATATGTATATACATATGTACATAGTTTTATGGCAAAGCTCATGCTGAAAATTTCAAAATTGGCATTTGTTTGATTGGCATTGATATGGAGCACCTCTTTTGCTGCAAATTAGAAATAAGAATGTACATATGTACATTGCACACACATACATATGTAAATAATATGGCAAAAGGAATAAAAATTAACGATTTTCGTACCTGCTTCAATAAATATATAATAATTAAGATGCATGGAACTAACTCCTTTTTTTTCTTTGAATATGGTTTTTTTTAATTTTATTTGACTCACTTTCACCGGTAATATATTTTATTATTTTTTTTTACTTTGCGATCTAAAGTCTGACTGACGCTTGTATTTAATTTGAGAAAACTGAAGAAGAAGAATTGATATTTTGGGTTGGTGTTTTCTATACAACCATAATTAGTTTTTACTAGAAAAACTATCGCCTTAACAAGAATACAATTTTTTAAGCAAAATATAATAATGACGATAAACATTCTCTTTTTATGTAACATTGTAAAATGTTAACAATATAAATTTTTGACACAAATGCATTTGTACGAGTATATTTAATATGACATGCATGCGAAAGTTATTTGTTTCTTTTAAAACATTAAGAAGCTTTTAAATTAGATTTAATTTAACTTTTATTTTGTTGAAGTATGTAGATATGTATGTATGTATGTAGGTATATTGTTCTTCAGAATTTTATTCGCCACAAGTTTAGTATGATTGAATCAACTATAATGAATAATTGAGAAATGACGACCATATTGTAATAATTTGCATACATTTAAATGCTTAGAATAAAAATATAATGTTCGAACTCTATTTTTATTAGAATAACTTAATTCTTTCAACCATATGAGGCAGAACTGAACACAAAATTACCGTAGTGATCATTTCTGAATCATGTTTTTTCTTTGTATTCCGCAATAAGTTGGGAATAAGTATTGTTGTTAATATTTTAATAATATTATTGATTTTGAAAGGCGTGAATTGTCATTTTCATGTATATTTAAACATAAGATATTATAATTCTCTAAACATTTATTAAAAATAAGCATAATTTATAATAACTGTTTGCCACAATCCGCTATATTTGTAAAAAATCTGTAAAATGCGTAACACTGTTAACCTTTATTCACTTTACTTTCTGAAAACATCAAAAATTTAATTTCTTGAAAATATCGTTGAAAGCTGACTGGAAACTAAAAACAATGTGAGTGCGGTAGTAAAAAAGTTTGATTATATTGCTACTTTCTTGCAATTAGTTTCATGTGTAAATGGTAGGTTATCCAAATCACACCTTTTCACAAAAAAGTCGACTGTTTTATCACAGCAGAGTTCTCTTATGGAAATTTCAACTGCGTCATCACAGATCACTTTAATTTTAAAAAAGTCAACTGTGACATTAAACAACACTTTTCTTAAAAAATGTGAACTGTATCATCACAGAACTTTCTTTTTATCGAAAAGTTGACTGTGTGATCATATAATTCTTTCCTTATAAAAAAAGCCGACTAAGTCATCACAGTACACTTTCATAATAAAATATGTCGACTATGTCCTGACAGCACACTTTTCTGTTAAAAAAAAAATCGATAGTATCATCACAGCCAACTTTTCTTTTATAAAATTTTGCTGTGTCATTAATATATAAGTTCAGTAATCGACATACATTTATTGAATGAAAATTTAAATTAAGATCCTATGCCACGATGTCGACAACGTTTGACTTGTGCCACACTTGCATTTGAAACAAAAACAAAATTTTAAAATTCAAAACGGATTCTTACTAATTTTTAGTGAATCTTAATTACATAAAATATATCGAAAAAAGCAGTCATAATAAGAAAATAAATTAAAGGGCATTCCCATTTCATTTCCCTAAAATTTTTCCTTTTTAGTATAAATATGAAATTTTAAATATGAAATAAAGTAGCTTAGTGTGTGTGAAGGTACAATACTAGGATTATTTTAAGATTATCAAATAGTAAAACGGATTTTGGATATCATATGCTATAAAAAAATACGACTGTATTAACTTTTTACTCTTGCCATTTCCTGTGCTGCTTTTTTTTTAAACCATAGTTGAATTTAGTCGGATTGTACATGCATCAGTTTGTGTTGTTGAGCATCAAAACGAAATGCATGTTAAATGCGCACTATGAGCTATTTTCGTAAATTTTGCTGGCAAAACATGAAGAGCAATCTCTTACTTAATACATGACACGGGCCACATAAATGCAGATGCGTAATTAGTTAAGGCCGCTTGCAGACGTCTGAAATAGAAATTTGTTTAACCATACAACAACTGCATGTAAAAGAGTATTAGTGAGTGCTCTCCCTGCAAATAAGGCGAATAGTCCATACATGCATGTATGGAGTACTCCATAAAGTAACAGGGCTAGTCCAAAACTAGTCCAAATGTATGGCTAAAACATGGTCGATTTAACATTGCGATGTCCTAGGGATAAATCAAATGGTCCAAATTTGCATTACTTTGGACCACGCCAAAACTACCCGATATGGAATAGTTATAGACTACTCGCATGCAATTTGTAAGTGTCTAAGAAGAACGATCATAATCGTTTAAACATGAACACTTATTGTGCAGCATTGAATGCTTGTGTTGAATCGACATAATCCATGACTGCATTACATGACACCATGATGTAACTAGTCTTTTTCATCTAGATTGGACAACTTAGTCCAACATTATTTGCAGGGCTGTAAAAAGCTACTCCAAAAAGAGTAGATCTCCAAGTGCTGTTAAAAAAAGAAGGAGAAAGTAAACAGAAACAAGAGACACTAAGGCCCAGTAGTTGACTTTGCAATTACACTTCGTTTAGCTAAATTCTACTGAAATTTAAGTTGAACTTAAATGCAGATTAATTTTTTCAGTGATTAATTAAAGTAAAGTTAAAACTACGGCAGTACAAAAAAATTTCCAAATGTTATGGAAATCTGTCCGAACTACTAAACGAACATTAGAATGCATTTTTCTATTTACTTATTCCATGACATGAAACTATATATTATACTCGTATATGCTATCTGCAATATTCATAAAAAATATTTCACGTTTATTACACGCTTATTTTTATACGAAATTTGTCTTATAAACCTGTAATAAACCTAAAATATTTTTTATGAGCTAGAAGGTATATAAATATTTATGAAAATTAAACAAAATTTGTTTTAATACGCCCACATGATGTTTATGTACATGCCCTATTGGAAATTTCGTCAACTTTAAACCAACTTTAAGCTAACTATTCCGCAACTAGTACTGACAGACACTTGGATTACTTTTCAATGTAATAAACTGGCTATTTTAACATTGCGATTTCGTAGGCGGTAGTCAATTGTCTCACTCTGCATTACTTTCACCTAACTTAAAGTTGACTTTTTTAAATCACCTAGTAGTCAGTAAATTAAAAAAAAATTCTGAACATGCATCATCACGATTTGTGTACTCAATGCGCTACCACTCATTAATTATTAATTAATTAATTAATTAATTTTGGGTTGGTTCTGGATGACATTGCAGTTAGCTTTTAGTGTATAAGAAAAGTTGACTATAAGTTAACTATTTTTGTAGTCAACCACACATTCTCCGACAGGGTGGTTTCATTAAACACACGCACAAAAACATATTTTATGCTCCTAAAACTTAAATATAATTTAAGCACACAGCGTTGGGCATTTAAAGCTTAAGTTAGACGTAGCATACCATATTGCCACAGCCATAACCAAAATTCAATTGGTTTATATGCTTAGGGGCATGTCGTAATGGTGAGTCACTCATAATCGAACACGGTGTGCCCATTAGTTAGGCTCGAACAGCTGTATTGTATGGTTATGGTTATGGTTATGACACGTTTAATTTAAGCTTTAGTTTCATTTGAATATCTCTCAATTTTGTATTGAAAATAGGAATTCGGGTTTTTAGTAGCATTTAAAGATAAATTACACTTGCGTCCAATAAATTAGTTAATATTTAAATTTAGTTTAAGTTAATTTTCATAAAAATGTAAAATGTATTTAATTATACATTAATTTTTTCCATGCTTAATTAAGTTATCATCTAAAGTACAGTAGCACTATAAAATATCCAAACATAACGGCAAGTTTTCAAACAATATCTGTTCAACATAAATCAGGAAGTTTACTTTTTAATGTATTGTAAAGTAAAATAGAAAAAAACACATTTTATGAAACAAAAAGGGCATCACCATGCACAATGTTTCTCAAACCTTAACAGAGCTTAAATACGCAATGTTGGCTATTTAAGTATTATTTAACTTTACCGTGAAAAACAAAATTCTGTTTTTAAATAAGATTTAAAAATAAAAGACATTTAATTATTCACTGATTTATTGGGATTTAATTGCGAGGTGAATTATTGGGCCTAAAGCTCTTAGATTATTCGATAGATGTTATATAATTTTACATGAAAGAAATAAAATAAGTGGTTCAGAAATACGTTTATTAAGAGAGTACAAAGGATTTAAAAAATCTAAGAATAACCACGAAACATAAGTTTCTGCGATTGAGTTTTAACTTAAGCAATTTAATTAAAAAGAACATTTATTTTATTTATTTATTTAAGGTCCGTAAGCGAAAGTTGAGTGACCTACTGCTTAAACCAGCTTCCCTAAGACACTTTTATTTACGATGCACCGCTTGGGAGCTAATATCTTTAAGGGATATATCATCTTCCATTAGGGATTTCCAGACTTTCACAATTTAAAGTGGCAATATTGTTTAAGCTGCACCTTTATAATTGATTGTCATTTATTCAGTCTGTCTTAAAAAATCAACATGAAGAGCAAATGATAAAACTTTTTAATCGGGTTACGCTACGCGCTCTTCACAAAATTTATGGTCTTGAGGGCTATAGATCGATGATGAAGAATGTTTTTTGTTGCCAGAATTCAATGATATGGTTTCAACAGGATAGAGCTATGTGCCAAACAGCTCATGCCACATTGGACTCACCTTGCAAACAATGTGGGGACATTATAAAATTGTAGGGGTGATATCCCACCGGCAAGAAAGCCCCGACGGACATTTGCACGATGCTTTATTCCCTGCATAATTGCATCGATAGACCTTTCAAAAGATTTAAAAGTTTCCATATCTCACACACACTCTATTTCAGTTTAGAGTTAAAAGGATTTCACTCCCATTGTGCAACGTTATAAGTTTTACAGTTTTACATCAAGAACAAATTTCAATTAAAGCTATTGATTATATCTAGTTTCCGCTGCAATACCAAAAAGAATAAAATTCTGTCAAAAAGGTGTTGGCGGCGTGCTAAGATCTTCAATTCGATCATTAAATTCTAAAAGATTTCTTAAAGTATTTTTTTTTCAAATTTAACCACCATTCATTCATTCATTCATCCATCTGTATTTCTTGAATGTTGAATGTTGCCAAAAAAAAAAAAAAGAAACAACATCAAACTACAAAAACAACTTCCCGCAATGATTCATTTTGAAGCTAAGAGTTGAAATTACAAGTTGTAGAAGGGGCATATTCAATTATCTGTTGTACGAGTAGCAAAAGCAAAAGGTGTATTTATTGCTTTCATGGTTTAAATTTGAGAATTGCATTGGTTTCATTTATTTAAATTGGTTTCTTTTCGAAATGTGTTTTATGAGTTAAATTGGCAGTTTTCAATCAAAAGTCGTAATAAATTACAATATTGACTGTGGACATGTGGTATTTATATTAAATTATAGTGTAGCAAAGAGTTTTGTAATTTTGTTAATAGTTTTTGCTAATATAAAACTATTGGGTCTTTTAATAGCTAAGGTGGTTTTTGTAAAAAAACAAAAAAAAACAATAATCGCATTCAATTTTTAACAATTTTTTAATTTTATTTTGATAACGAAATTGCAAACAAGCTCTAATAACATAATTTTGAAATTTCTTAAAAAAAATATTTAATTAATATTATGATATTTCCGTATAAAATTTAAGTTTTTAAAATCTTTGAATACAATACGAAATTTCCGATTTCCGAGTAGTAAATGATATCATTATACTGTACGTGCTCCTGCATTAAGGTTTTATTTAATTTTATACTTATTCAGTAGTGCTAAATTCAATTCGAAATTTCGGACATGACTTGATTTAATTAATTTTCGAACATGTTCTTAATCATATACTGCCGTACGAAATATTTCAATAGAGTTTGGAAATATTTCGTAATTTCGTTCGATAACGAGTGAAGTGATTTGCACCCAGATTTCTTGTTGAAATGTGTTCTCAAACTATGTTGTTGCATTTGGAACTTAGTTTCAAAATGAGAAAAACATACAAAAAAATTATTTTTGAGGCTTATAAAAAAAACCCGTAGTCTTATTTTATATTTTATTAGTGTTTGAAAAAGTTAACATCAAATATTTCTATTTTTGAAAACTTAGGATGAGCTTCGAAATTTTAAACAATACATTAAGGAAAAATTAAGTATCTTGTTCGTGTTCCTCCGAACACGACACTCAAAAGAAGATTAAATTCGAAATTATGTTTGTATTTTCGAATATGCTTAAAATTTCGCGCTTTAAGTTAATAAAAAAATTCCGTTGTAATTTCAGGTTCATTTTGAGATTATTCCCAAAGCATGTTGTGAAGCAGTGTTTCGAACTTAATTCCGAGTTTTAAGCAAAGAAAAAAAAATTGTCAATCTAAACAAAAAGTTAATTGTAGTTTCGAGTAGAAAGGCATAGATGTTTATATTTTGCAATATGCTCGAAATTTCAAAGATATTTTAAAATTATGGATATGGATGTGTCAAAAGGTAAAATCAAATAGCAAATGGCAAATAGATTTCCAAAATTTTTGAAAATTATAAAAGGTACAAAATATTTTTATGGTACACAGAAAAAAATTATTTGTAAATACCATTATTTTTTTTTATGATACTTTATACGACCTTACTTTCCTTATTTCTTCTTTATATTACAGTGTAATGTAATAGTGGGCTTTCAAGGCCTTTATTGTATTTTAATGTAAATAAAAAACTATTATCACATTATTTTATACAACGTTTCGCTGGTATTTCTCAGCTTCTTCAGGGATAATTTTTATTAATATATAGTTTATCATCACTTTCTACATTAAAATTTTTTCAAAATATTGTCAAATCCTTAAAAAAACCACATACACAAATTATTTAAGTAAATGCAAAAATAATTGAATTAAATTAAAAATTAAAAATATCCCTGAACAAGCTGGGAAATACCAGCGAAACGTTGGATAAAATAATGTGATAATAGTTTTTTATTTACATTAAAATACAATAAAGACCTTGAAAGCCCACTATTGCATTACACTGTAATATAAAGAAGAATTAATTTTTTTGTTATATCAATTAAATAATTAATTGATTTTAAGACCTACAACGATTTTTGTAAATACAATTAACGAAATTGTAAGTTAAAGGAAAATCTGAAAAATATTTTCAATTAATTATATCAACAAATAGTTTGTTAAAATTTATTTTTTTTTGTTAGATTTTGAAGTTTTTTTTTAAATTAAAGCTATTATTATATTAACAATGTGAATTGTTGAATTTTCGCACAAATTTTGATTATCATAATTGTTACACTAACAATTTTATTTTTATACACAATCACAATCCTCTATACGATTTTTTGCTTGTCTGCGAAAAACGCTAAATGTCTTTGGGCGGAGTTGAACCGGTAACTTCAGGGATAATAAACTGACTTGCTTACCTCTCAGCTAAAGAGCAACACTTTATTAGATACACAAAAAATGAATACACACAAAACACGATTTCATGTTTTCTCTACATGTGCGCATTCTGTTATGATATAATTTAACAAATAATTTTGTTGAGTAATTTAATTGACTACACAAATTTAAATTTGCTATATTAACAATGATGATTGGTAATTATTAAATTAAATGTTAACAATTTGTTTTGCTGATTGCATTTCGATGATATTTTTTTCTGTGTACTTAACAGAAAAACATAAGGGGAAAGTGGATTCTTGCGTAACAGTTGCATTGGTTAGTTTTATAAAATTTCCTAAAACATGGATATTTCGCTTGATTAGACCAATGCGTTTAATTAAAGTGGAGTTAATTGGAGTAGCTTTTGAAAAAATTTATATAAGATTCAAAGACGACTTTTCATGTTTTTAATGGAAATCATCTAAAAAATAGGAGAACAAAATAATTTCCGTAGAGTTCACGACTAATTAGATAGTAATACTACAAAATTGAGAAATTTTCGAAAAGTGGAGTTATGCCTCTTAGCGTCTGACACATCCGTATATACTTAGCGAAAGTCTTTCGGAGATTTTGTTGAGTTTTTTCTTTTGTGTTTTTTTTCATTTGGTTGTTATTTTTTGTGGAAAAAGTATTCTTAGCAATATTAGTCTATTAATATTAGTCCATATTGTATTTTCAGATCCTTGTTTGGTCTTTCGAAGGAACGCGTAATAACAAATGAACATAAAACGATTTTTTCTTCTAATTTCGAACTGTTAAGGAACATAGGAAAATTCAATTTTACATGGATAAACTAAACTTTAAGCAAAATATATATAAACATATGTACTTGGTTTTAGTTCTTGCGTTATGATAACAATTTTGAGTATACACGAAGGTTGGTTAGAAAGTCAGTGACTTTAAAAAGAAAATTATTATTATTATTATTAGTAGTCTCCGGTGACTTCTATATACTTTGTCCAACGATTTTACCTTTTTTATACCTTGCAAAAAAAAAAGTTTTATCAAGGCCATCAAAACAAGTATTTGATTTTGCGATCATTTCATCGTAAGAGCCAAATATCAGCCCGCAAAGCCTTTTCCATAGGCTTGGAAATACAAAATAGTGACTCGGAGCTGAATTTGAAGAATAAAGCGGATGATGAGGAAACTTTTTAGACCGATTCAAAGATTTTTGCCATGAAAACTGCACATGTGCTAAGTGCAGTAGTTTTTTTTTCAAATTTTCATTAAATTGACGAAATAACTTGTCATAGTCATTGATTTTCTGACCTTTTTAAGTGGATTATACTGCGTGCGTTCTAAAACATGATCACCACACTGAAAGAAAAACACTTCGTAATGGGAATAAAGCCGTTAATTTGAACCCCTTTCATTAAAATAACGACAAATTTCATTAATAAAATGAAACATTACATTATATTGATGCAAATTTCATTAATGGAGTGAAACCTTTCTAATGCGTAATATTTTACGTTTTGTAGTTAATGTTACGAAATAACTTTCATTAGGGTAATGATAAATTAAAATACATGTTTTTGTGAAGAATTTACACAAACAAATATTTTAAATTGATTAGGTGACATAAAATAATTTCAAAGTATCAAACCACAATTGTAGTTAATCTATAGTTATGGAAATTATAGTTTAATGCAACTTTAATGAAATATTTTCGTAAGTACAATGAAGAAAGCATCCTGCTGCATTTTATTAGATAGTGTGCTAATCTTTTAGTCAAAGGTTCGAATCCTGGAGATAAGTCAAAGTTTTTTTTAATATATATATTAAAATATATTTATTTATAAGTTATAACTTTTCAAATAAAGTAAATAATTTGAATTAATTACATGAATTAAATAACTTTAAATTAAAATTTCATTAATGATGTTGTATATGTATTTAGTGTGTATCTACATAATATTAGAGATTGTTGTGGCTGCAGCGGTAAACACGCCAACTACCACGCGATGAGTTCCATGTTCAAATCTTGGCCGGGAAAGTCACTTATGTACAAATATTTTTCTGATGCATGTGCGTAAGTTAAACAATTCATAAAAAGTACACTGGATACATTAAATTATTGAATGCCAGTCATTACAACAATGAATTATGTTGCTAACACAACGATAACATATAATCAAAGAATTCTATGTTACGTCTCAGTAGTGAAATACTATCATGATAAACATTAAAAATTTTGTTAATTCAATGAAATAGTTTGTTAAAAATTTATAAGACTAACGTCACTTCATTGTATAAACTAAAAAGTTTACGAAGGGTTTTCTCTAAGTGCATGACTTTATTTTCTGACAAACCCACTATGAGTTCCTTTCAAGGTTGGCAAACGGTATCGTAAAAATACCGATACCGATTCAAATACCGCTATAATTAGATACCGGTATCGATACCGATACCGAAACACATTTCGGTTAGAAAATACCGGTATAAGGAATACCGTTTAGGTCTATACCGGTATGTACCGGTATACCGATTCCAACCAAAAATAAAATTTCAAAAATATATTTCAATTAAGTTTCTTATATTTTTCGCCTTTACACATTCTTATGCAGCACTGTTTTTTTTAATCAACCGAAAGTGCAATCATATCATAATCATCACCAGTGCGAAATACTAATGAACTTCATGAGCTGCTTAATGCCTTTAGGAACGAAAAACGTATCGCTAGACATATAAATGTTCTAAATTGGTCAAAAAAGCAATGCCCTTACAAAGACAGTTATTTTAAATATTTAATTTTTAAATAAATAACTTATTTATATGAAATCGCGAAAGTTAGTATATTGGTACACAAGGTAATGCGGAGATTTAAAGTTTTGAAGAGTGCTTTTTTATGTATGCACATTAAAGATTTTTTTCTTTAATTGATATACAACATATGAGGTTTGCTGCCATAAATGCGGTCTTAATTTTTTAGCTCGATCCTACGCTGCCTTCTGGCGAGGCCTAAAGTACCTGATATATAATGGGGATTTTTTCCCGATTTTTTATGAAATTTTATACAGCATTTGAGGAGGTTTTACAGAGCTCAAGTCTGGAATTTAGGCGGAGTCACAAAGCACCAAATTGGGTAAACTTTTAGTTAATAAAAAATTAAAATCGATGCCAAGCTCATGTTTTTGATCAGATAAAAAAGATTTTTGAAAGTGGATTTTTTTCTATCCAAAAGCTAAAAAAAAGTGAACAACATTTATGGGTTTTCGCTTGCAGTTTAGGAAATATTCGAGAAAAAGTTTAAAAAATTTACATTTTTACCAACGTTTGCCCACTGGAGAAGGCAAACGTTGTTAGATTTAGAAAATTAAACTTATTATGAATAAGGGATATAATTTGTAACATTAAACATAACATTTGCCAATAAATATTTTCGGCTGAAAAGTCTTTCTTAGGTAGAAAGTAATAACAAATAGAATTTGCTTTTGAGTTCCCGCCAATTCCAAAAAAAATTACAAAAAATTTGAATTGAAATATTGAAATATTCGTTTCGTCTGAATTTGGCGACTACGAATATATCTAAAAACGGACGAATATTCGAGAATTCGAATACGAATTTTCGAATTTTACTAAGTGCATACAATTCTACATGTACTTCGTGTGTAATATAAATAATACATACACTGTATGTATTTATTTTTATTATTTTGTTTAATTAACCAAAATGAGTACTTTGTATATGCAAAGTTTCAACTGCAGTTTTCTTATTTTACTTTTTTAATAAATTATTTTTTAATAAAAATATAAAAACGTATATAGAAACATATAAGTTTAAATACTTTTTATGTTAATGTAAAAATACTCCCAAAAAAGATTTTTTGCTATGTCCACTGTCTGAATTAACAAATTTAGCAGTTATATCGGTATACCGGTATTATAAACTCGGTAACGGTATGTACCGGTAATACCGATACCGAAATAAAAAAATAAAAAAAATATCGTTACCGATACCGAAATTTAAAAAATAGTTGTACCGGTATGAATACCGATACCGTTTTTTTTGATTTCGGTTTCCAACCTTTGTTCCTTTGTCTACTAGTCGTTCAAAGAAACCCCCTGTTTTGACTGCTGCTTGATATCTGGATTCGTTCATTCATTCATTCATTCGAAGTTGTCACACGATTACGCTTGTGGTCGTTTGTGAACAAATGGTGACCCCATCTTGCGGAATGCTTTTCCATATTTCTGGTATAGAGACCTAAAGTAGGCGCCTAGAACATTCAACAATTTATATTAATAATGAAGTTAATGAACGCATGAAATTCCCTTTTTCCCATTTTCTTTTAAAGTCGTGCCGTAGTTGGCTATCATTGGCTGTCAAACCCAAACCAAATGGCGCAGATTGTTAAAATTTTGGCATGAGCCAACTGACAGTTGGATGTGTGTGGACAGGAGCAGTGTTGACTTTTAGTTAAGAGGGGAAAAATTCAAAAATAGAAATAATTTCAACTAATATTTTCCATTATTGAGTATTTGGGGCTTAATTTATAAGACTTTTGTTCCATTAAATATTATTTTTGTAATAAAACTGTAAAAAAATAAATGGATAATTATTAATTTACACCAAAATAATGAAAGAAAATATTTAGTCAGCAGTGAAAAAAAAAACGCTAGAATGACTCAAAATCGAATTTGCTCTACCGGCAGCATTTAAAAACACATAAACAAAAACTTTGCAAGAAATGTTGTTAATTTGTGAACATATTTTTATCTCCATTTATATTTGGTATTTTTTGTTAAATATTTGCTTTTTTGGCGCTGGTTATTTGATGATTTAAACGCGCTGCTTGGATTTATAAATTTAACCCCGATTTGTAAAACAAGTACGTTACATTCAACACGATACTAAATCTTACTGTATATTGTTTTCTTAATATTTTTTTAAGCTTAAATAAGTAACAAATACGCTTTATTAGCCAACGGCTAATCCGTTGGTTACAATTAAAAGAGCAAAAATCTTTAAAGCATTTTTAAAAACAATGCAAATTTTGTTGGTGGAACTTCAAATGTTTAAATTATTATTATTCTTTCGTGTGCTTATTTCCCAAAAGGGTTTTGTTCAAGCTAAAAATTGTGCAATGTTTACAATAAAAGATTAAAAATACAAGAAAAAAAATTAAGTACGTGCCATGTTTTATTTAAACAATTGGTATGTTTACTTTGAATGAAGTTCTCAATACATGGAACATATTTTTGAAAACAAAAGAATATTTGCATTAACATCAAATGTTGTAAATCGTGTGTGTTAATTTTTTCTCCCTTTGTGATTCTAGACATTTAATCATTTAACTTTTTTCGACAAAACTTATTTACATTATGAGCTTTTTGTACACATTTGTTAAATATTAAAAAAAAATTAACGCTATAGAAAAGAGAGGCAAAAGAAAACTAATTTGACAATTATTGCTATAGAAAATAAAGTCATAGGATAACAAAATTGTCACACATTTTGAGAATTTTTACCTAATTGTATATATATATTTGCTCAAAAAATGTCGTAACTCAAAAAACTCAGTTTGCCAGAAAACGTGTTTACAGTTTTCAAATTACACATGGAAAAACAAAAAATGGAAAAACAAAATTTTATTTTGCTCTCTAGAGTTGAGGAAATATATGAAGAACCATATGAGTATTATGAATCATTAACTCAAAAATTCCATTTTTTGAGTTATGACGTTCTTTGAGTAAATGACCGGCGATATGTATTTATGTCAGAGCTGTTCAATTTTGATAACGATTACTCATCAATTAGATTACATTTTAAAAAGAATTGTACTGATTATATAATTTCCTTTAAAAGAATTTCTAATAAACAATTGATTACGATTACTAATAATTGAAAAGTAGTCTGAATTACTTGAAATTACTAAAAATAATCAAAAAGAATTTAAAATAATCAAAAAGTAGTAGGACTATTATCAAAGATTACTTTTGATTATTAATAAATAATCAAAAAGAATTAAAAGTAAAATAATCGGAACATTTTTTAATTAGTTTTGATTCTTTCTGATTATTTTTTGTAATTTCAAGTAATTAAGATTACTTTTCATTATTAGTAATCCTAATCAATTGGTAATCGTGTGAAACTGAAAATAATCGTAATTTAATCATTACATCACTTTTCAAAAAAAAGTAATCAAATTAGTAGTCAGTACGATTAATAATCATGATTTATGTACATCGTTTTCAGTAAAAAAAAATCATATATCAATTAAAAAAGAAATGAATTAATTCAGTTTTCAAGTTTTTGTTTATTGTTGACAAGTGTACATTAGAGCATAAAAAATATGTACAGGATGCCGAAAGTATTTATTTTATTTGGTCCACCACAACTTTCTGCTAGACTAGTCATAAAAAATGACATGTACGTAAAAAGTGCACTGATAGCGTATAAACCGGCTATGCGTATTGCACTTTTCATAAAAAACACTATAAACACATATTGACCATTTAAAACCATTTTTGTGCGTAATAAATAGCACAAGATCCCATACATAATTTTGCCCTAACTATGGCCTCTTATGGTCTTTTCATGAGATGAAAACTTCTTGGCAAAACTTTTTTCTATATATAATGTGCTATTGGATAATTTCCATGAATCAAAGAATACCAGATTATGCATTGCGCATGTTTGTTAACTTAAGTGTGCTGGTATGACGTCAAAATGACGCAGAAATTGAAATATCAACAAAATTGTCCATACCAAATACACGTGTTTGTTTGATTGTGTTTATGTTTTTCGGCTGACATGACGTACATGCGCAGAAAAAGAATTTTTTCAAAAGCATTCAGCTTTAAGCCTAATCATGTATTATTTGATTCATGGATAACTTCCATATCATATTATTTGAAAGGCCACTCTCTGCTCTTTAGCATGTCACCTAAATGGAATATCTAAGTTAAGTAGTTGTAGATATCATCCCTACCATGTCAAACTATCCAATATGCAAATTTTTTATTTTCTGATAAGCGCGAAGACCCCTCAGTTGTGAATTTAAAGTCGGGGTAATCCTAAATTTGCAAGGTCTTAAATATTTCTTATTGAGTTATCTATAGTGCATGAGAATATCGCGCATTTTAAAACGAGTCATATCGTATAAATTTGGGTACCAAGGTAACGAATATAGAAATCGAATTTTGCATATTGGATAGTTTGAAGTGGTATGGATATATATATGTATATATATATATATATATATATATATATATATAGGTCTGTTTTTGCTAAAATTTCTCATTTTAAAGTCCCTATATTTCGCAAACTAGACAGTATAATGATTCCAGATTTTGCACTAACGGATGCATCATTCCTACGAAATTTCATCAAAATCAGAAGTGAAAATTTTCATAATGTTACTTTTGTTATTTGGCTATACATTTTTTTACCCCACGAAAAACTTAAATTTTTATGCCTCTCGGCGGAGGCTAGGTTTTGATTTTAGACCCCTTGTTTTTTGGGTAATATTTTTAGAATTTTGTTTACATTTAATTTTTGCTAGATGCCAGTTTTCTAACGTTTTTTTTTAATACGAACAAATCGACCCACTCTAATATACATATGCACATACATGATAGAAACCTTTTTCTTTTCAGAAACTTTTAGTTTTTATAATTTTTCAATTCTGTAAACCACCAAATATTTTATAAAAATGAATACTTTTCAATTCAATTTTTCCTTTTTATACTTTTCAGGTGTATAGATCTGACGTCATACCCTTTATGACAAAATTTGAAAAACACCTCAAACTGAATTGAGTAAAGTATTTTTTATTTTGCTCTAACATACATATGTCTTTCGAAAGGGAGTTTTGTTCTTTCAAAAACAATTCAATAAATATATTTGTAAGCAAAAGCAGCAACAGCTGTTTGGATAATTTTTTCAAGCAAAAATTTTATCAGTAAGAATGTTCACGAATTTTTTGTCTAAATATGTTCCCTCTTTTGAATCTCTCTTCCTGCAAAGTTCTTAACAATTATTAGAAATTGCCAGCAACATTTTGCAGTTTGAACAAAATGCTGCCAAAAACATTTTGTAAGTTTTCATAAAACAAGCAGAATGCAACCTCGCAGGATTATTTCGCACACATTTTTTATACAATCTTTTGACAGCAGTTTGCAGGAAATGATGAACAGGATACTATGCATAAAATTGAAACTATCGATAAATACCAAACACTTTGCTACTTATTTTTAAATTTAATTATGAGGCAGTTTGAACTTTCTTCTATATCTAGACATTACAGGAGCAAACTGATAGTGATATAATTATAATTATAATTTAAGGATTGAGACTTGCTTACGAAAAGTCATATTTTTTCTTTTATTTGATGGAGTTCTAAATGCTTTTAAAGGAGAATTAAACACAAACTAAGTTTAATTTTTATATTCAGTAATTTAGAAAATACTTAATTTAAAATTTTTCGCCAAAAAGTACAAAATACGTATCCCTTTGATTAATGATTTTTTTTCTACCTCCAAAACTTCTGAAGATATTAAGTTATGATTTTAACCGTTTTTTGCCTTTTGCATATCCTTGATGTACATATGTATACGAATTTACAAAAAATCCCGTCAGAAAACCCCACACAGGTAATTTTAGTTCCGTTCAGCCAGTTAATGATTCGATCATATGCCAAGGATTGCATACATTTTTTGTGCTAATTGATAAGATCAAATGAAATTTATAAAATTTACTCAAGTATACATGACCGTCAGTCCGTGGTAAAACATTTTTCGTTCGTTTATTTGCTTAAAGTTTAGCAAAAAATTTTGCCAAAGTTTTTCTCAAGATTCTGTTAGAAGTAAAAATATGTATTTTTAATTTGGCTGACAAAAAAAATAAATTGAAAAAAGTAAAATACTCATTCTTTGTATCACCATACATGTTGTCATCAGCTTCGGTCGTAAAATTTTATAAAAATTAATTTATAGGCTTTTGCCCATAAAAAATATTTCCTTATATCCAATTTTTTTTTCATTAAAAATTTATACCAAAAAAATCTTGCTTAAAATGGAATCAGTTATAAAAATAGATACTTAAAATATTACAATGGCCGGACAAATTATGAATATGTAATGTTATTAACACTAGATTTGTATGTATTTATTATTAATTTTTAGTCTTAAAAAAACCAGAATTTTGAAGCAAAATAATGCACGATGTTTGTTTAATATATTATAATTCAAGCAAATTTATATCAATATACCAACTTGTCAATTGTTGTTAATTAAGCATTAACTTCAAAAAAACAATCAAAAACTATATGCATTTGCATAATAATACTCATAAAATAGCATTTATGATCTTCAAAGAATACGACATGACTAAAAATAAATATCAGTGTTGCCGTATTAAGTTTTTTTTAAGTGTAAAAATACTTTTTTACAGAATTTGTTTGAAAAATTTTTTTTCAAGTGCTATAGAGGATTTTTCTTTTTGATTGCATTTTCTTTTGATTTTTGAAAACCTACATATTTCTAAAGTTGTGTTATTCTTACGTTCGAATTTTATGAAATGTGGGAAAGCACTTATTGCAAGTTTACTTGCAAACTTACTTGCAATGACTGCAATAGTAGCTAAAATTTTCTATGTTATACAGAAAAAATAATCGTTGAATTTTTTAAATGTAAGTTTCTTACGGTGTGCCATGCACATCAATTAATTCTTTGAGAAATCAGTGGTTTGGTGGGTAAAACAAAAGTTTTTGAAAATGAAAAAATACTGGCTGCGAATACTAGTTACAACTACTGGTAACAACTACATAACATAATGGTGCTACCACTGCTTAAACATAGGCCTTACACTTTTTTCTCTTTGACACTAACTATCTGATTTTGACGAACTTCATAACGTAGACAGATATGAGTCTAAAAGCAGATATATTTTTTTTTTAATAGACCCACGAGTGGGGGAAATTTCTCTTGTACATTTTCTATCCGACTTCGATGAAATTACAAACATAGATAGATCTAGTCTTCAAAAAGACATTGATAAATTATTTTAAAACTAAAGGCATGTGGAAAGGTGAAATTTCTTACTCTATATATTTTTTTCAAAAAAGGAGTACGAGGAGGCGTAGGGGTTAATTTTTGCCTCTTGGATATTAAATAACCCATGTTGATGATAAAAAGATAGATCTGAGTCTGAAAGGATATAAACGCTCTATATATTATAAAAAATAAGCCCTGTAGGGGGTGTAAGAGATAATTTCTAAGGTGGGGATAATGCAAGGAAATACGTTGCTAGCCGATGTCCCATGAGACGGTGCTTTCTTTTTTTAATCAAGTGGATGCTTAGAAAAAATAATAATTAATAATAGCACTATCCAACAAGGTTGTGGTAATTTGGTAGGTTAGATTTAAATCTCTAATTGGGGTTTCTCTGTCACGTTAGGTGTTCGAGATTCAAAAAAAAAAGTTTTTATTAATTTTTTACATAAAAATCATTAGTTTATTTAAAAATCAATGAATTCTCAAAAGTGAATGGCGTTATTCAAACGTCGTTTGTATTTTGTTGGTTCGGTTTTACGTACAAGATTCCAGCAATAGTTTCCCAGCATGCCTTTGACCCAAAATCCTTGATAATTTCTTTAAATTTTCATTAAATCTTGGTAAGCCCGCTCCACTTGTTCATCACTATGGAAATGACTGGTAATGGTTGATTTGGTGGACGTTGAAATGGTTTGAAAATCGATTGGACATTCGCGTAAGTAATAGTTTAAAATTTTTCACACTGAATTCAGCAACTTTTGTTAAACAGAAATAACCATCGGTTTGGTGGTTACTTTACTCTCTCCAAAGTACTAGAATTGAAAAATAGAAATAGATTTTTTTGCCATTTAGCTACTTGTATAAAACAGTCCTGCAACTGTTACAAAATATTGTCGGTGTCCACGTTTCTGTCAGCAAATCAAAATAATGTAAATATGCATATTTTAATGATTTTGATATTGCATATTCTTTTTTTTCATGCTTAATTCCTTCTATTATGAAGATTTAGAACAAATGTGGGCCTCAGTCACAAAGTAACAATTGTGAAATTGGAGTGTCAGTATTACTACAACTTAATTGTGAATAAATTCAGAATTCATGGAATAATTTTTAATAAATTTGGCTCATTTTATTTATAACATATGAATGTATCACAATTAATAATAAAATATAAAATTTTCTACAGTTTAAAATTTTAATGAGTCTTTTATAAAACGATTTTCTTAATTTTTTTGAAAAAATGTATTGTTTTGTATAAAACTTTTCGAATATCTCTAAAACTATAAGACTGTTAAGAAATAAATATACATATTTTTATTTAATCAAATATATTTATTTAATCAAAGAACTGGTTCTCAAGTAAATGCAAATTATGTGATGCAGCATCCTCTTTTTTCTTAATAACGGAAAATTTCGAGATACAGACCCAATTCAAAAAAACTGATTTAGAGGGACTGATACACAGTACTTAGTGTATACAAATTGACTACGAAACTTTTGACCTTACACAATAAATTTCATTTTGTTGACCTGTGTAATCATTACTTAAGAAAACCTTTCAGTTTTATACAGTTTGACACATTTTTTAAAAAATCATTTTCAATTAAAATACTGAATTGATATTTTAAATAATTTTAATATTTTATATCCGAGCAAAAAAAAAATGCCTAGAAATATCAGGACTTACTAAAAATTACAAATTTATATAATACATAGCAGATTGTAGTAAAAGGTATTGTGCCAAATATGAACTTGGTTAATATTTTTATCTCACTACTTTTGATGGCCGAAATTTTGAAAATAAATTGGTTTTTTCACATTTATGTTTTTGTAAGGATCTGACTCCTTTTTGAAAAGTTAAAGGGTAGAGTTACATAAATTATTTGGGCAGATCATGATAAGTGTAGGCTCGTAGTCCTTGCAAATGCACTGTTGTACCACTAAAAGATGATCTAGTATTTAAGAGGTTTCGTAAAATCCGTTTGGGTAGAAATAAGTAAACTATAACGTAAATTTTAGTGGACTTGATCCCGCCTACTTTTCTGAATGCATAAGCAAACTAAAGTCTGCTTGGCTGAATTTGATAAGACAGAAGGTTATAGACGTTTATATGCTCACTTTAGAAAGCCTTGAGTAAACGCAATGTGCATTTAAAATTTCAATACTGTAGCTTTAGTTTTAATTTTTGTGGATTTTTGATTTTTCTAAATGATAATTTACTTTCAGCTCTCTACCATATAATTACAGCGAAAAATTACCATACGAACTATAACTGAACTCCAGGTAGTCCTAGTTTTGGTGAAACATAAATGAATTTAACAGATGGTTGTCAAAGGACGGAACTGATACAAATAACTGAATAATTTTTGGTGGAAACAACAGCCTTAAATTCGTTATTAGAACTTAAAGATAGCTAAAAGTAGGATTTTGTCGGACATATAATACGCTACTCATTATTATAAATTTTATTTCACTTACCAGGAAGGAAACATTTGCCTCATTTAGGTTAAGCTAAAATTGAACTGATGGAAAACTTTTTATACGTCCGATAAAATCCTACTTTTAAATAACTTTAAGTTGTAATAATGGCCCTTAGAACATTAAATTCAGTACCTGTAGTGATTGGTATGCAATGAAAGTGGTAAGACTATGAAACTAGTTGCAGCTTTCTTTGGTGGGATATTAAATTAAATTTTTATGGATGTGGACCTGCCACCCTGATATCTCAGCAATATGATATGGCCAGTGCTTATGGTTAATTTTTGGTTTCGTAGATTATGGTAAATACATCAGTAATAGATTAAAATTTGCTAAGCTGAAGTAAATGAAATAAAAGGTTAAGATCTTATGGGTACAGTCACGACCACTTTTTAAAACAGGAAATAATTGCATTAGACAAGTGCAATGAATCTACATTACAATCGATCGAGTTTGAATGTCTTGAGGCAAACAAAATTAATCGTATGATATGGGTAAAAACAAGTTAAATGGTCTCATGTAAATATACACACTGCGGTCATAGGCCGGAACTTAGATTGGAGCACCACGAGGCGCTTAGACTATTTCGCTGGAAAATTACAATGCTTCCAGCTGGTATTTTGTATAGAAGTGCAAAAATTTCAGCTCACACAATTCGAATTTTGTCTAAGTGATGGTAGACTGCGACGAGTTGGTAGACTGCAATCTGATAAAAGCTGACCATGGCCGTGTAAGGTAGTAAAAACACTGTAATTGTTATAATCAATAATTCTTGAAGTGAAAGAAGTACGCATTGTACTTGTTTTAAAAATAGAATGACCTATCAACTTCGATTATTACTATTACCCAGCAAAAATAGAGACTCCAAAAAAGTCATGAAAATGTAGAGTTTGCGATCTGGAAGTTGTAAGAATTTCGATCCGATCTAATGATTTTTACATAGGGTTGTCATTGGAAGAAGTTCTCTTTTTTGGATGCCTGGCCACTGAATTGGAAGCGATATTAAGAAAAATTCCCTTTTTTGTGTTCTATGATAATATTTTCATCTAGGAAAAATTATAAATAGTTACCTATTTTAATTATTTGTTTCTTTTTATACGAATTTAAACCTCAAACAGTATTTTCTTGTAAATTTTGTTTTTTGTATGACTAAAATAAGCTTCTACATTGTTTTTTGCTCACTCTCGGCAAATTAAAAATATAAATTTTTTGGAAGCAATGAAAATGTAGTTCTACTAGAATGACTTCCATTTCTTTTTACTGGGTATTTATTTATGTAACCTTTACGAATGTAATTCTGAGATTAAATTTATATGAGATTTATAGAGCACTAGCAACGTTGGCCATCAGCTCCATATTATAATATAAAACAAAATTTCAAAAAAAAAAACTAAGAGAGTAGTACCGGTATTATTCCACATATCCTTCGTTTAGTGATAATTTTAGTATGTTATTCCTACCGACTGTATATGGCGATGAGATCAAAAAAATTTTTCTAGAAGAACACATACGTTTGGCTGAAAAATTAATATATCGAGAGCCTATATTCAAAAGACTTTAATTGAAATTTGGTCGAAATGATTTTCTGATGGCAAACAACTCCCTTATGCAATATTCATTTGTAATATAAATTTCTAATGAAAAAAATAAGTTTTTCTCGTTTTATATCAATCTTTCTTATTCTGCTATCTTAAAGTATAATTTCCTTTGGTGAAAATAAATGCTAACTCCCATGTAAATTTCAAAATATTTTTAAAAAACCTGTAATTTATTATAAATCTACCTTATATCCCTTTTCGTTTCGCATGTTGAACACGAATCTCTGAAGGATTTTGATACCCTATGGCTAGATTTTGAGATATGGTTACTTTTAACTTTAAAAAAAATTGGTAATGTATGTATGTATAACTTTTAAAGTTGTTAATCGAATAGAAACATAATGTATGAATCGATTATAGTCAATAATATAAGCTTTTGAAATTGATAATTTAGAGTGATCCTGTTAGGCTGAGTTTACATCTGGCATTTCTTGTGTGTCATTTGCCCAAAAAAACGTAACCAACTAATTGCTATTGAAAAACTGTTTGATTCAGACATATATTTATTGATTTAAACAGTTTGCAATCATTTTGGATTCTATAAAATTGTCTATTAATTATGTATGAAACTGTTTAACGTAATAAATACATGTCTGAATCATACAGTTTTTCATTAGCAATTAGTTGGTTACGCTTTTTTTACGCTTGTGTGGCATTTAGCACACAGTTGTAAACCCGGCCTGACACTAAAGAGTGAGTTATACGGTGCTAAGGCTGACCATCTCGAGCTGGAAGAGGATTTCGGTCAGGCTTAAGTTATTTTTTATGGTATTTTAAGTTTTTTTCTTGTAGATTATCAGTTTTTATATATAGTATTGAGTAAAATATTTCAAAAATGTATTTAAAAAAAATATATTAAAAAAATTCATATATTTTTTCCGTCAAAATTATTTTTTGATCCACTAAAATATGCTATCTCATAAAAATACGCGAACCAGTGCAAAATAAAATATTTTTTTCAGATCTATAAATTAGTAAGCATACATATGTAAATCATATTATGGAAGGTACATCATTTATTTTTACAATAATGAGCGAATTAACTAGTTATTTTGCTCTACTGAAAAGTTAGCTTTTTTGAGTTGACGTACACGATATGGCTATAGAATGGTTGAAAAAACAATATTATGTTCTCTGAAACAAATGTGTAGTCTTTGAAAACTTGTTGTTTTACAAATTAATTTCATTACTATAAATAAAGTGATGTATGAATTTAATAATTACATTATTATATTTATAGAAAGTGTTTAACAAATATAGTTTTGTTAACAATTTATTACTATAATATAATTTGTATTATAATATAAAAATAATTTGATGCAAATAACAATATAATGTTTTCCAAAACCATACTATATTAAGTTTATAAAAAAATCTTTTTCAGAAACATATTCTCTCAGTTCAGTGTTTCGTTTGTAAGCTATCTGTAGTGCACGCATGGTGTTAAATAAATAAATAGTATATAAACAATATATATATATATATATATATATATATATATATATATATATATATATATGTAGATAGGATGCTTTGATGCCCTAAAAAATTTTGACTTTTTACTATGGATTTACGGATCTTGTATCCTTATAGTCAAATAAAACCCGATATTTCAGCATAATTTTGGATAACTTTGACGAGAAATGATTTCGATAATGAATTGGATGCTATGACGGCTCTGGTATAAATTATGTATAGTAATGCGGCTGGCCGTCAAAATGTGGTGTCTGTAAACGCAAAAAATTATTGCCAGATCTTTCAGTAATTTCCCCCGCAAATTTCGCCTGCGTTCTAGTTTTGTTTGTTAACTCTGTACTCAGCTACCGGAGTTGTCAACTTTTTAATTTCAAAAAGCGCTAAATTCAGAGAAAAAATCGAAAAAGCACTAACTTTCACATTTTTAAATTAAATAACAATAATTTAATCATAATAATGATAATAATAGTTATAATAGATAGTAATATTTCCTTAAGATAATTTTTAAGAAAAATAGTGCGACGACATATTACGAAATATCCTTCTGAGTAAACGAAACGTCGATATGATAACGAAAGCATTATCACATTCAAGTATGTTCTAAAATATTAGATGCAAATGAAATGAAAAAATACAAAATTAATAGTATGTGGTTAGTATTTTCCATTTGAAGTTAATAAACATTATAAAAACTATACAGACATTGTAATGAAAAATTATGTTTTTTGAAAAAATCACACACAAAGTCAATATTTAAAAATTCAATTGCATTTACTTTTCTGGAACATATCTGACTATGTAGCTTTTATAAATCATTTTTAATTACAAAATATTTTCTACAGAATCTGAAAACAATATTTACATGTGCTTTCCAAAATGCCATAATAACACTTTCCAGCTTAAACTTTATTTTCATTGTACCTCATATGTATATGATAATCAAGTAATTAAAGTAATTAGTAATTTACATATTATATGCATGTACGTGGATTTTGTATACAAAAAATAATTATCTCTATCGTCTATATTTGTGCTTAGTTCTGTTGAAATATCTTCAATAGATCACGAGCTGAAGGACAATTTCCAAATACATAACATATGTAGCTTATAATATACTGGTTGTGATGAGTTGATTCTTTTATTATTAAATGATACATAGGTGGCCCAAATCTAATTAGCTATATAATATACATATCTTACCTCATAAAATAATGAAAACGGATATAATTATCGCTATCCAATTTTTAGCGAGAATCGTTGAAACAAAACCCTTTCAAACAATTTAGTTACATCCCATTAGGGAAAAATTATGTACAGGAAAGATGTTGTGCTTGTTATTCTAAACAAAAATGGTTACATAAAATTTTTCCGAAAAATGCAGCATTTAAACATTATGGTGTCAAAAGTGTTTATAGTGAAAATAGGTAATTTTTTGGGTGAAAAGTGTCATAGCGCATTGCCGGTTCGCACGTTATCAAAGTAACTTTTAAACACATGTGATTTTTTATGGCCAGTTTATCAGAAACTGCCGGGGGAGCGAATAAAATAAATACTTTTAGAAATTAGGGTTGTCTAATGTTAACAGCGATACCAATTTAGTGCATTTTCACTAGAGAGTACAAATGAACACAAATTTCGTCAGTCAATAGTCAACCATACACTTTCTATTATATTGAAAATCATTGAATTAATGTGACGCGTTCGTATTTTTAAGTTGCAGCTTTTCCCTGAGTGTACACAAGTTGTTCTCGTAAAATTATTTGTTTAAAGAGTTCATAGATATTTATTGCAAATATCAAAATTTGACAGATGTGGCTGAATAGTCCATGGAAAAATAAGAGCGTTTTTCCTTTCACGCAATCGTTAAAACATGTTACGCAGCAAAAGCGATGAAGTTTGGAGTTGGAATTTTTTGTTGGCAGTATTTAAAATATATTTTAGATTTTTTTTACGCTTTGTTTCAACACCGCAAATAAAGTTCATAACATGAATGCAATTTTTAGTTTGATACATATATAGAAAAGTATTGAAATGTATATCATTTTAATAACATTTAAACTTTTTCGCTCGTGGTTTATTGAATTTTTATTGTTATTACTTATTTGTCATATTTATTTTTAAAACTAAAATTAAATTTAGAAATTCATTCGGTGCGGAAGGTTTTGGTTTCTAACTGGCCTAAGATATCAGTTTTTGTAACCAGTACAATATTCCCCATAGCGTAGTGATTGACAAATTTTTAGTCAAAAATATATTATATGCCTAATGGACATACAAACGTATCTTTTGCTTTTAGTGCATTTCAGTTTATTTTTAATGAAAAAAACAGAGTTTTTTTTTGGAAAAAGTTGGCATCATTCAATGTATATATCGTTCATTTACTCAAACATCGTCATAACTCAAGAAAACTAGTTTGCCAAAAAGGGAGTTAAATTTTTAAATTTACACACAACTTAATGCAAAAAGAAAATTTCATTTTGCCTTCAAGAATTGAGTAACTACATACTTACATACATAATATCTTTCAATGAAATTTTGATACAATATGAAGAACGATATGATGATTAATTCTACAGCATTAACTCTAAATTTCCATTTTTTGAGTTATGACGTTGTTTGAGTAAATTTTAAATTTTTTTAAGCAAACATCGTTCTACACACTGTATATAATACATTTAAGTTGAAATATAGCAAAGTATAACCTTAATTAAGCTATTATTCCAAATTACATTAGAAGTCTAAAACAGATAAGTTGGAAATAATTTTGCTATAACTTCCTGAAAAATCAGACAAATTAATTAAGATTTTGACCAGAAGTACTTTCAAATATGCAAGTTACAGAGGTACCATTAACTCAAAATCAGCTTATCTCGACTTAAGCACTTTTTCCTTTTTGCCACAGTATGCATGTACTAATACATACTACGTGATACAGCAGATCATATCAGTCTTTTACTCAAAGAACGTAATAACTCAAAAAAAAAGTTTGCCAGAAAACGAGTTTAAATTTTTCATTTTACACACAAGTTAATGGGAAAAAAAGTATTATTTTACCTTCAAGAGTTTTGTAATAATTTTTTGGTATTTGATACATACATACATACATATGTAGGTATGTATTTCTATGAAATTCTTACACAATATGAAGAACGATACGATTATTATTTCTGGAACAGTAATTAAAAAATTCCATTTTTTTGAGCTATGACGTTCTTTGAGTAAATGAGCGATATGTGCATATATATATATGTATGTATGTATGTATACAAACGAAGCCTTGTTCATAAAAAGTAATTTGGTTTTATAAAAGGTTTACTAATCAAATTTCCTTACAAAATTTGTTTTATAAAGCTTTTATAAACCAAAATTTTTTTTTATATTTTATGTATGTATATACATATGTATGTATGTACAAACATGTGTCTGTATGTATGTATGTCATATAAGTTACCAAGTCATATAATATGCATATGTACATACTATGTACAAATGTATGCACATAAGTACATGCATAAGTATGTATACATACATACTTATATACATACATACATACATACATGTCCATACATATGTATGTATGTCCAAGAATTTGATTTCTAATTTGCTTAAACATACATACATACATATGTACAATTTACATATCCATACATATGTAGATACATACATACATATGTACGCATGTGCGTAAGCCTTATTCATTCATACATATATACATACATATACGATACATCACTCAGGCTATGTTGACAAATTTAAAAATGAGTAAATCATGCATAAATTTGGCAACTGTGTTTGCAAGAAACATTATAATTATTGATGGGGTCCACTTCGGTTGAGTGAGTACCCGTGTGTAGATTTTTTACGTGACGATTTCGTGAAATGTGTTTTGTAATGTAATATTTTTTGTTGTACAAACCATCCTTTAAGTGAAAATGGGTCAAAAATAATATATCAAAAAAGCGATAAAAATTATGAATGTTGTGAAAAAACATACAATATATCATCTAGGAAATATTTGGAAAGTTAAGCTGGCAGTCCGAATTCGACAGAGAAAATTCCTTGAACAAGAGAAATGGTACTATACAGAAAATAAAAATTTTTTCGTGAGCTCGCTTGATCGTGTCTGAAAAGTAACTCACGATCTCATCACTAATTATAATATGCCTTGTGTATGTGTGTACATTCCAGTGTTCTGTAGCAGTATTGCCATTCCCTTAAAAAAAACTGCAATTGGGAAAAGAATTATGTATGTATGTATTTAAAAACCTCGTCTAGATAACAATAAATATATTAACATTAAAATATTTTAATAAAGTTTAATGCATTAATCGTCAAACGCTGACTGCTTTCTTCTTTGTTTAACAGTTAAAGTTACACAAAGGGTAAAATAAGAAACAAGGGGTTATTATGTAATTCTGTTCCAAAAAATAACTGTTCGGATTGTATGTTATTAAAATTACAATTCGAAAACATTTCCTTTTGATTCGGATTACATAATAATCCCCAGGTTATTTTAGTTTACTTCATTCAAGTAGGCAATTATTTGTTAATATAATGCTTAGTAAAATCACTATTAGTTGCAAATACATAATTAAAATATCTATAAGCGTCTGAATGATCAATTCATATTATTAGCTCAAAATCCTAAGCAATAGTACAACTTTTGAAAGAATTTATGCTGTCTTTCGAAAAACTTTTATAAATAAAACTAATAATTTTATATTTTATTTTGCCTTATAAATACTTTTATTGTTATCGAATGAATTTTTAATTATATTAAGGTTTATAAGTTTCTAACCCTAGTACGCTTATTTTATTCATTTGTGATTTTAAGAAATATTATTATTTGTGAATTTTCAAATGATTTTTGAAAGTCTGTGCATAATATAAGTGGTTTGTTTGTAACTGTTCAAAGGTATGGTTGAAGTGTACTGACGATATGGTAAAGCCCCAATGAAATGTACATATATATCGACATGCTTAACCACCAGATAACAAAATTTTATTTAGAAAAACCAAATTTTTTAATTTATCCTACTTATATGTTGTTCTTTTGTATTTTGTATTAAATTTTTATTTTTAAAGAAAGTAGATTATAAGTAGTTCTCAACATATTTATTGTTGTTTTTTTATTATTTATATATTTAAAAAAATACCATCCTCTTTTGTTGGCAAAATGTCCTGTTTTTCTGAAGTTGGCATTCTTTTTTTTTTTGAAATACAAATGGCAACCCTGCTCACAGAGCATTTTCTATCTTGCCAGCACGCTTGCCAGATTAAATAATTTACATATGTACAGCGTTGCCAGAAGCTGTGGAAAGAATAAAATCTTCAGATATTTTTATTTCAACCAATGTAATAATAATTATTATTAATTAAAATGAATTTTATATAATAACAGATAGAAATAAAAAAAAAAACGATTTAAATGAATACACGAGTATAAATTTTTATAAAAAAAATATTTTATTTCACTTTTATTGTTAAGTAGAATAGTAATAGAAACTAAGTTTAGTATTCGAATTACAACTTATTTCAAAACGTAACTACAAAAGTAAAAACAAGGTGAGTGTTTCTAAAAATAAAATAAAAACATCATTTGAGAAAAAAATCATTAAATCGGCTGAATGAAAATAGATCAAAAAATTTATGAATATCGCCCAAAATATTTTCATAAAACTTTGGATTTTATTAAATATGAAAAACAACCAAAGGTTTTTAAGGATTTATTCATAATTTTTTGTTGTATTCTCTTCGTAAATTTTTTTTGGTTATACAAAATCCCAAAAGTATTTATGAAATATCTCTCATTATTTTAGGATGTATGTATTTATTTTATAATCGGCCAAATTCTAAATATTCTCCGCTAAATAATTCCCATGGGCTTAATTTTTTTCTTGAAAATAAATAAAGCTTGCAAATTACTTTTTAAAATGGGGAAAACAATAAAAAGGGAGTAAACTCTCGGGAAGATGTTATTCAGAATAAGCCTGAATTAAAATTTGCTAAGAATCTTTAAGTAGAAAAATGTCTACTCAGCAATGTCATTTTTCGATATAACAGAAAATATGGAGCACACTTACTTTAAGAGCATCTTTCAGAAAAAAGTATGATAACTGATATAAAATTATATTCTAAGAAACAAGTTCATTAAAAATACCCAAACACGTATATTTTGGAAGTTATGGATCAAAAAAGGCCCATAACTCGGAAACTAAGGCTCGTCGCCAATATTTTTATTTAAGTTTTTCTTTTTATTTTTTAATTTTCTATCGGATACCAAATTTTTATTAATTTTGGAGTTATGTCACTAAACTTAATTTAAGCCAAAAAGTGAAATAACTTGTTTTAATTTTTACTAATGATATTTTGCAGAGCCGACATTTGGCTGATCTCAAAAAAGCTCACTTAAGACTGCAACTTAAAATATTGGCATTTTTTCATTTATTTTGATTGCTTTTACATAGTTTTTGTGCTTTATTTTTAAGTTGCGAATATTTTATAAACTTTTTGGGTCGTTTTCGTTTGTGGCGATCTTTCATGCTGCCCATCAAGTCAGATACATAAATCTTAAGAAATATAAAAAAAATCATACTGGCAACGCTGCATACGGGTATACATATGTATGTTAATATGTATATAGGTATGTATATATACATATTTTAACACATATTCTCTTAAAATATAACGGTTCAACTTTTTTTAAGCAGCGTTCAATATAAATTTTACTAAATGTGCCTTGGTAGCATCATTTCACATTCATTTTAAAATTTGTAGAGAATGCATTAAGACGTACATGTACATGTACATTTTTGGTGGTGTTTGCGTAAAAATTGTTAAGGAAATATTGAAAAGAAGAAAACCAATCAATTCGAAGAGCTTGGAGGTATGTATGTAAGCTTATCTTAAATTTTCTATAGCATGTGCTCATTGCTTCCCATCTGGAGCAGTTACACAAACTCCAAAATCTAGTAAGTACAGTGGCTCCAAATGGAAAAAATCGAGTACTTGATAGAAAATTACAAGAGAAAAAGTTTAATTAAAAAAATTGGTGGCTTATATTTGTCGACGTATTGGCTTCCGAAATATTCAAAGAGAAGGCAGATTGCGCATAATATTTCCAGCATCTGATCCCATTGGAAATTAATTCACTAAAAACTTTCTGTACAGCCTTTCTTTGGCCCACTGGAGTGATCTTTAAGGTATTTATACCTACATACGTAAGAAATCTTCCGTGGTATGCTCAATTTTTCATTCGAAGAAAATTGGTTGGAGATTGATGCACAATAAGGCCTATCTTTGAAAACTTTTGAGCCCATACCTCTGGTATTATCGGTCGCTGTGGATTTTTTTATTAAACATTTTCTCATATTTATTAATGTTCTAATGTTCTTAATTTTTAATATTCTAGAAAATCTATACAACTTGGAATACTTTGGCTTTTACAAATGTTCTCTCTTGTAAAATTTAGTAACGACCAATTTGGCGTATTACAATCAAAACATGTTCAGAAAACCGCGGCTAAGATTTGCATTGCTAAATGTAGTGGTGGAAAATATGAAGCTCTGCTTGTTGCTTAAAGTGGTAAGTGAATTGATTTTATTTACAGTTATTTACAGTTGTAGATATTTTGATATACATACATATATAGTATAACTATGTACATATGTATGTATGTATGTATTTTAGAAATTTATGCTCACAACCAAGGACATATAATATATGCATCTACAACAACAACATAACTTCCGCAAGAATATCAATTAAACTCAATATGAAAAAATTACCACAGATATGCGTAGACTTGATACTAATCGTCATTGGTTACAACAAAGGTTACTTTATTGGCACCCACACTGCGTATAACCAGACGATTTACAATATCGAAGTAGCTAAACTTCATTGCTATTAGCTCTTGCTTAAAAGATATGTGTATCTGCGGTAGTAATATATTGTTTTCTGTATGCCAAAAAAGTTTTTTTTGCAAGTCACTGGGGAAATGGAACTGACCTAAAGCTGGTGATGTCGATATTCCCAAAGTATAGAGACTAGCTAGATCACAGGACTTGCACTAGTATTATTTCTCCTACGGTAATAACTCAACCTTAACAGGGACTAGCCAAGACAACTTTTCTGAGAAAAATTTCCTTATTTTCTTACGTACTTATGTATGTATGTACCTAGAAGGGCATTTTTTCAGAAAGCAATGCCATACCAAATCTACAGTAGAGTGACTCACGTTCACGTTTAAAAGATGAAATCTAAAAAATAATACTAGGCCAAAACTAAAAACATTTAAAATATTTTGTAATGGCTAGTATGGTTTCAAAAAACATAGCATAGATAAAAATCTTTTCTTTGCGAGCATTGTTTCGAATACAACTAAAATTAGTTGTAATTCAGAATGCCAAAAAAACAGTTAAGTTGTTTTAAGGTTAAGTTGTTACAATTTCAACCAAACTTAGTTTTGTTCTAAACCGTAATAGGGGCATTATTTTTTTGAATGCAAGGTTTTTTGTAAATAAATACATACATATGTACATAATTTTTCAAAAGGAAAAGTCATTCTGTTAAAAAAAAGTTATTTAAGATAAGTCACTTACTTATACACATACACACATATCGCTCATTTACTCAAAGAACCTCATAACTCGAATATTGGATTTTTTGAGTTAATAACACAGAATAAATTCTCAAATCGTTATTCATATTTTGTAAAAAATCCATGTAAATATCTTGTTTAATCAGCTCTTAAGAGAAAAAAATATTCTTTCTGGCGAACTAGCTTTTTTGAGTTATGAGGTTTTTTTAGTAATAGACCGATATGTATCTATGTAACGAAGTAAGGTAACGATTGTCAATTTAACGAAAGAGAATTCGAAATCAAATATTAAATTCTGGTATTTACGAAAGTGAACGCGAAAGCGAATGCATATACTTACAATGAATTCAAAAATCAATAAAACTCGAGAATAAGCTTATAAAAATAGAGAATTTCTTCTATAATAATGTCGCACAGTTACATTGGAAACATTAACAAAAATTTAAAGTTTGTGTTTGAGAAGTTCAAAAAGTATGCGGTACCCTATACTTTTTGCCTACAAACATGCAAAAGTCAATACATATATTGCCGATTGCCTATAAGTACTCAAAATTTAATGGGTTAGTTTTTGCTTACAAATATGCAAAATTTTATAGATTAATTTTTGCTTAAAATTATTTTAAATTAATTTGCTAGTTTTTCTAATTAAAATATATAAAATTTTGTAACATAATTATAAAACTTGTACCTTTTTTGGGATTCTTAAAAATCATAATCTTACAACGAAACTATGTGAATATGTTTATTGAAGAAAATGCGAAAATACTTAAAATTTGTAATAAAAACTATAGTAAACCAAAGTTATTTTATTGTTTTCGAATCTCATTTTCATGATCAATAAATTTTTCTCTAGATATATTTCCTTATTAACTGGAAAGTACTACAATAAGAACTTTGACGTGATGATATAAATGAGTACTTATTTTATTCATTACAGGACAGTCATTATTATGCACATAAAATAATTAGATAAATAAATAGCACTCATTACTTTGTAAGCCATTAAAAGAGTACTACCCATTAAAAAATTTCGAAATTTTTTTGCTGGGATATGATTTATTTTCTCCAGGCCAATAATTTTATAAATGTTAATAAACAATTCTTTGACAACCATTTTTAGTAATAACGAAGAAAACAATGCGACGAATATGCTAATATGTTATTAATTTAATATGTAATGCCAATTACATACCATTATTTAGGATTCCATAAAAATTAAAAACTTGTAACATATATCTAACATCGGCATATAAAGGGTTAAGCATGTTATCAAATATCTTTAATATATAATGAATGGTTTTGTTATTATTGTATGATTTTAGATGATAAGTCAAAGCTTCTTGATTTAAAAAACAAAAAAGAAAACTCTTTATCATATAATGCTAATTCGCCGTCCAAATCAAGATCCCCCGTAGGCAAGCTGCGTAAAAAATCCACAAACTTGCACTCACCAGCACAAGAAACATTTTTGACATCGAATACTAATTCACCGTCCACATCAGGTTGTTGCTCCTCTCCAGGCAAAGTGTATAACAAATCCACAAAATTCAACTCAAAACTACAAGAAAAATTTTCAATATCGAATGATAGTTCACTGTCCACATCAAATTTTTGTTCCCCTCTAGACAAACTATCCAAATCAGAGTTTCTATGCCCCATAGAAAAACTGCGTAATAAATCCACAAAGTTGAACTTGCAAGTACAAGAAAAAACTTTAACATCGAATCTTAATGCACCGTCGCTATTAACTTCTCGTTCCTCTATAGATAACCTCCATCATAAATCTCCAAACTTCAGATCCAAAATTCATAAGAATCAACAAGTTTCCATTTCAGAAAAATTAACAAATGAACAATTAGAGGTTATCTCAAAGGAAATTCATATTGATATTGGAAGCATAAACAAATTTCCTTGCAATAATAAAGCTATATCAACTAATATCGCACCTCAGCATGGTATGTTCCCTCTTTCGACGGCTATTAACACCGAAATTGATTTACAATCAGAAATATTAAACGTACACGCAGACAGAATAGCTAATATTAAACATACATCTCTAAATAGTATGTTGCATTTTTCTACCGATTTGAAATCGGGAAATATGCTTGATATAATTTCTTCCGACACAATATCAGATTTGAAAAATACTACAATCTCAAAAACTACTATATTGCCTTTTACTACATACAAAGGTGAACAAATTTTACTAACAGATAATGATGTTAATATAAGTTCAATTCAAGGGGATGAAGCAGAAAGTTCAAACTCACAGGCAGACACAATATCTAATCTTAAAAACACCACTAAGAATAAAATATTACCTTCCTCTACGTGTAACAATACCGAAGATAGCTTGCAATTAGAAAGTTCAATTGATAAAAACAATAATCGTGGAAATTATGTTGAAATATTGAACGTTCAAACATACACAATATCAGATCTGAAAAATACTACAACCTCAAAAACTACCATTTTGCCTTTTACTACAAACAACGGCGAAACAATTTTACTATCAGATAATGAGCTTAGTCGAAGTTCAATACGTGTAGATAAAGCAGAGGCATCAAACTTACAAACAGACACATCTGCTCTTAAAAACACCACTAAGAATATAATATATCCTTTCTCTACGTGTAACACCGAAGATAGTTTGCAATCTAAAAAGTTAAATGATGAAAATCCTAGTCAAGCTGAAATACCAAACGTTCAAACGGACACAATATCTAATTGTAAAAACACTACATACTTTAAAAACAGTACATTGGCTCTTTCTACGTCTAAAAATGCAGAAAATAGTTTGCAATCAGAAAATTTTCTTGACATCAGTTCTACTCACGGAAATCTAAGTTCTTTCTCAGAATACATTCCAGACTGTTCCGCGGACATGAGTAAAGATACTTTAGAGAACTCTAAAAATAATATTGCAGATAAAAGTGATTGTGTTGATGAGATTATAGAGCCTCTCAATATAAATAAAGTGTCAATTCCATATTCCAAATCTAGTACAAAAAAGCATTTTTGCATTTACTGCAAGAAATTACACACCAAAATAAGTAGACATATCTTTGTAAAACATAAAAATGAAGAAGAAGTAAAAACAGCTTTTCGTTTCCCTAAAAACAGTAAGGAGCGCTTGGAAATTATGAACAAAATAAGGAAAAAAGGAGATTTTGAGCATAACACATCTTCACAATACAATACTGGAGTTCTTATTGTAAGCCGCCGACAACTCAGTAAATGCAAAAATACGGTTGACGACTATGTGTGTTGCAAAGGCTGCAAAGCTTTTTTTTCAAAAAGAACTATACGAATTCACAAGAGAACATCATGTGGCAAAACCAAAGGCAAACGCTCTAATCAAATTGAAAGCCACAGATTGACACAGTATGTCCATCCGTCAGCAAATAGTATTTTGAAATCAAAAATATTTCCAGTTTTTCGAAATGATGAAATCGTTCAATCAATCAGATACGATGAACTAATAGTTAAGTACGGAAACTATCTCGCTGAGAAATATTCCTCATCACACCTTCACGATATGATTCGTGCAAAATTACGCTTACTTGGTCGTTTTAAAATAGAAATAAAAAAATTTTATCCTACAGTAAATGAATTAAAGGAAATTTATAAACCAGAATTGTTTGACAACTGCATCAAAACTCTCCGAATCGTTGCTAAATGGAGCGACACCACGGTAGGGTTCAAAACCCCAGCTGTAGCCCCAGCTTTGACTAGCCTAATAAAAAAGTGTGGCATGCAGCTAAAACTAGAGCTCATAAAGCAAAAACGAGACGACCTAAAAGGCGATTTGGAAAATTTTTTATTTTTATGGGATCAAGAGATTGCTTTAATAAACAAAAAAGCATTGGACGATCAATCTAACCAAAAAAGAAACAAAAAAATCATTTTGCCGTCAATAGATGATATAAGGAAACTGTATACATATTTAAAAGAACGAGTACTTAACTGTATGGCAAGCTTATCGGAGATGTTCAGTTTGTCAAATTGGACGCAACTAGTGCAGGCTACGTTAATATTAATTCAAATTTTTAATAGAAGAAGATCGGGTGAAATAGAAAGGCTTACAGTTAAAAATTTTGAAAATAAGGAAACTATAACAGAAAATATAGACAAGGATATTTTAGATAACATTTCTAAGGACTCGTTAAAGTTTGCAAAACAGTTTGTGCGAATTTCATTACGTGGAAAGCTCGGAAGGACGGTTAGTGTTTTGCTGAGCCCCATGTGTACAAAATCGCTTGAAATTTTGTTGAAATATAGAAAGCAGGCAGGCATTAGTAGCGAAAATAAATATATTTTTGCTAGACCGACCACAACAAAGCTCTCCAAAGATTACTACAGAGCTTGCCCACTGTTACGAATGTTTTCAAGGGAATGTGGAGCCAAATTTTCAGATACTCTTCGTGGAACCGTATTGAGAAAACATATCGCAACGTACACATCTCTCCTAAATATAGAAGAGGCATCTGTGGAGAGATTGGCCAATTTTATGGGCCACCACAAAGAAATTCACAAGAATATTTACAGGGTTCCAATTCCCGTAGCAGAAATTACGTGTGTATCAAAAATATTAATGGCAGCTGTTGGAGACGACCATGATGTGGACGGGGACTCAAGTGACAGCTCAGACAATGATACTGATGAAGAAACGTCTAATACAAACGTAGACATATTACAGCAATCCTTAAATTCAAGTTCATCCTCGAAAAAGCGAAGAAGTAGTAAGTACATACGTATATATCCCATGGATACTAAATTATACAAATATTCACTAAGCCAAAAACAATTGCAAAATTACGAATTCGCGAAAAAATTCAAGATTTAAAAAAAACAATAATTTTTATTTAAATACTCTAAAATGCCACTAACTCGATAAGAATTTCAAAAATTTTTAAAATTCTCATAAACTTGCAAAAAAACTCTTAGTCGCAAAGTTTAAAACTTGCAAAAACTGTTAAGAATCAGATTTCTTGCAAAACTCGCTTTCATCGCGAATATTGAAAAAATTCGCGAAAATTAGCAAAATCGGAAACAATCCTTAAAATTAAGTAGAAATAGCCAAAACGGTTGAAAATAAAATAAGTTCAGAAAAAAAGCATCTTCAACATTTTAAGTTTTCATGAGAAATAATATGAGTGGCACTTGTTTCGCCTGAAATTTACATCAAACCAGGACTAGTTAATATTTTTTAGATTTGAAATTTGTTTTAATTCGTCTTAATTTGTAATTTGTCTTTTTCAAAACTGAAAAATATTTCCAAACACCGCTGGATTTGGGTTTCATTTTGATACTTATGAGAACTTATTGATAGAAAAGTTTTCCGCTAAAATATTAATGCTTTACATTACCATCAGAACTACTTGCCATATAATGACTTACTTTTCTGATTACCAAATTTCATTACTCGCTTAAAAATCAAATTATCTAAAATTTAAAAAAATTATGTACAAGTTGCTAAATGAGGAGAATATTTTTTTTAGATTAAATAGATTACGTGAAAAAATTGCCAAATAAAAAAGTAAGTACTTCTCAAGAATCGATTATTTTAGTCTCACGCCTTGTTAAAATCATTAAGTTGGTAATCCAGTAAGGAACAGCTTCCACCAAAAAGGCTTAATTCCAAACCCGATTATCTTTTTCCAATCTTTTTGCTGGGTATATGTATCTCTGGTTTAAAATAATTTTCGTCTTTAAATTTAAAATCGAAAACTATTTTCGTAAAAGAAATACAAAATTTTTTTGTCTTTAGTATTCGCTTGAAATATTCGCATATATTTTAGCGAATGCAAATAGCAAAAGTAAGCGAATTATTTGCGAATGCGAAAGCTAATGCAAACATTCGTTACATCCCTAGTACATACATACTAATGATTTGCACAAGACCATTTATAAGACCTTTCAAGACATGCGACATTTATCAAACGCTTTACTACAGCGAAATATTCTAAAATAAACGCTAAACAACATTGTTGGCAAGATTTTTTTTGAGTTGTTTCTCTTGCCAACAGTGTTGTTTAGCGTTTGCTTTAGTATATTTCGCTGTAGAAAAGCGTTTGAAAAATGTCTCATGTTTTGAAAGGTCTTATAAATGGTCTTGTGCAGGACGTTAATACATACAAAATACTCTTGAAATTTGTAGGGTTAGTTAGTGCACTTTTATAGACTACAATTAATACTAAAATTTAAAAAAATTTAATTTAAGGGTGTTCCATCAGTTAATGCAATGTTTACTATGTAATTTTGACAACTTGCTGCATCTTGGAAACCGCAAGAGCAAAACTCTTAAAATTTTCAAAAATGGTAAAACTAAAAAATAAAAAATTATTAAATCGCCAAACCGAAAAAAATCACCAAAATGAAAAAAAGCCCAAAATCAGAAAAAATAGGCAAAATGAAAAAAATTGCCAAAATAAAAAAACCCAAAAACAGAAAAAATCGCCAAAACGGGGCAAAAGCGACTCAACTGAAAAAAGTCATTTAAACTGAAAAGAACTTCAAAAAGCCACATTAAAAAGTGCACAAAATCGAATGTACAGAATCCTTCGTGCGCGAGTCAAAGTGGCACTTACTGAGTCAGTCGTCTTTCAACGACGAAATAAATAGAAACAAACCTATATGTTTATTTTCTGTCCTTTGAATTTAACGTTATGACAATTGTATATATGGCAATACAACAGGCCGTTCACAACGTTTCTATTAGGCCTTAATTGTAATTTGTCACTTATGACTTTAGAAGACTTTGACTAAATGTATTTAAAAATTTATTTAAGATATTGAAAATTAATTTTAATTTTTTATTTGAACCAGACGCTACTTAGATAAATGTATACTGTTATGAGGATCAATTAACACATTCTTTTTACACGTAGGATCGCCATTCGGTAAAACGAAACGTTGTAGATGGAGCGATCCTGAAAAAGAGGCCATATCATGCATATTTGGAGATTTATCAGCTCTAAAACAACTTCCAACTCTAAATGAGTGCCAAGTCGCTATTAACACATATGAAGCTCTAAGTCAAAGGACACCACAACAAATAAAGAGTTGGATTGACAACCAAAGACGCTATAAAGCAGGCAAAATTATCTAAGTATACAAGTAATTATGAACATAAACGTACATAACCATTATGGAAAACTACATATCGAGGAAGAAACACAGTTTTATAATAACCTTGACATATCGATAATTGCATTTACATACATTTGTCAAAAGTTTATTTAAATAAGTTTAAATTAGTACATTTTAGATGTGTATATAGTTGCATCAGAAGCCTTCGATGTGTAGTTAAGTACGTTTTATAGAAATACCTTTACTTACATGTGTACATATTGCTACATATAATATTTATTTACATACATATAATTATACTCAAAGATTTTTATTTTTTTCATTTAGATCGGCCGTATGCAAAAATAAACACCACTATGAATCCGATATACACCTGATTATACATATTTTGCTGTACAGTTTCGCTATACAAATACAAAAATCTTTTTTATATATGAATTTTCTACATTCCAATGTGTAGTATATGCAGATGTGCTCACTAAAATAGGTGCGACTTCTTTAATAATCAAAAATGCTTTTTTTCGATGTTATGTGAAAAGATTAAAAAAAAGTATGTATAATGCTCTTGCTGGAAGCATAAAAGTAAATAAAAGTCGTAGTTAAAAGTTAACATTTTAAGATAAAAAACATTTTTGCATATAAAGTTACTTGCCCATAAATAAATAAAAAACTTTTCTTATACTCGTATTTAAATGAAAAGTTTAATAATTTTTCTTTGCTTATTGCTTGCAGCAAATATAAATTTGATGTCTTTCTCTTCACATTAATTCGAACAATATGCATATTTGATCATTATAAATGTGGTACCTATTTTAATGACTTTCTCACAATTTTATACATTTTATCAATTACTTGATTAAAAAATTCACATTTGTTATTTAAAAATTTCAAAATGTTCAAGATGTAACAACCCAGCAAACACCAAATCTACCACACCACATCCCATAAACCCACATACATATGTAGTCAAATGTAAATGTAAGTTATTCTACTCAAAAATTTATGGGATGCCGAAAATCATTGCACTTTTTACCTAAAAATAGCCTATCTTCACTATAAACAATTTTGGCGCCACAACTTTTAAATGCGGCGTTTTTCGGAAAAAAAATCAAGTTATAACCAATAAATCAATAATCAAGTTATAAGTTATATATTTGTTTAGAATAAATAACACAACACCATTCCTGGGGCCCGTTTCTAAAAACTATAAATTACAAATCTACAAATAAAACACACACGAAACAACAACACTTTTACAAATTTTATTGTTGTTTTGTGTGTATTTTATTTGTAGATTTGTAATTTGTAGTTTTGAGAAACGGCCTCTGCATGTAATTTCGCCCTAACTAACCTTCAATGGAATGAAACTAAGATTTTAGAACATTATTTTTTCAATCGCTCTCGCTAAAAGTTGTATAACAATAATTATAATCCGTTTTCATTATTTTATGAGGTAAGATCTGTATATTATATAGCCAAATTACATTTGGACCCAATACGTATCATTTGATTATATAAGGATCAAAACATCACATCCAGTTTGTTATAAGCTTTGCTATATGTATATGGAAATTATTAAATCTCAACAAAACTAGAAACTAATATAATATATATTTATAACATATTTGTTTAAAAAAATCTGTGTACATACTTTCATATATTATGTAAATTCATAAACAAATCGTTAAAAATTTTTTAGCAAAAAAAAATTCAAAATAAATAAATACAATGGAGAGAAAATTACCATGCTTTTTAAAAAATAAGTATATGTTTTTGTTCGTGAATTTACACAATATATACAAGTATGTACGCAGATTTTTTACACAAATATGTTATAAATATATGTTACTAGCTTTTACCGGAGCCTACGCTCGGGTTGATCTGAAACTGTACATAAAACAGATGATTTTTTATTTATTTGTTACTCACTTATAATGTTAAAAAACAATAAAAATCAACAAAAAGAGGCAAACAATATTAAAAACAATAAAAACCTGTTAAAATAAAATGTATTTTTCGGAAAAATCTTAGACGTGTATAAAAACTGCTTCCAATCCGGATTATATATAGGCGATGTTTGACACTGTAATCTAGCTTTCCATTGATGAAAGAGTTTTCAAAATTGGCTTAGAGGTTTGAAAATACCTTACCAAATATAAAAAACCGGTTCCGAACCAGATAACAACAGCCGATGTTTGACGCTGATAATGTAGCTTTCTGTTGGTAAAAGAATTTTCTAAGTGTGTTAAGTGGTTTGGGTATGAAAACGTAGCAAAAAAACAAATAAACTCACTTTTACATTTATAACATTAATAATAAGGATATTTGTGTACAGTTTTATTGAGATACATTTCGCTCCTTTATCGAAACGTAGTTATATCTCAAAAAATGAATTTTTCGAGCTAGTGAATGCAGAATTAATACTCATATCGTTATTTATATTCACCCTTATTCTGCATTTCGAGTACGTTCCCGCATTCTGTTATGCACGGATCGAAAAATGGTATTTTCAAAAAAACTTAATCGAAAGAAAAATGAAGAGAATAGTGTGTTTAAACCAGCTACTTTGCGATTAAACGTGAGAAATAGGAACAGAAAAAATTAGCTATTTTGTAAAAATTTTAACAAAACTTCAATTTAGTGTAAAAAAATAGTGATTTAACAATTACAACAAATAATAATTATTTGCTGTGAACATTTTCATGAAATAAATTACAAATTAAGTTCTGAAAGGTCAGAAAAAGTAAGAAGATAAGCAGAGATTTTTGTGGCCAAAATAATGTCCTTCGTTGACATTAAATTTGCCAACTTTGTACACTATTCGGTGTTGTTGCTTTCTACCTGCATTACATTACAGTACAAAAAAAAACAAAATAAATTGTGTAGATCGTCAATTAAACCATCTTTTGCATTTAATATTTACATTATTTTCAACAACTTACGAAAACGTAGTTACGATCGAAATTCAGAATACCTACAATCGAAAGAGAAATCGAAGAACGGAAAGCAGAATGCCAAAGTTACCAAACGGAGAAAGTTTTATTCGAATCGAAACGCAGAATAGGGGTGATTGTGTAAAAATTTCATACAGATATCTTGTTTACTCAGCCCTTGAGAGAAAAATAAAATTCCCTTTTTCCATTAAGTTGTGTGTAAATTTAAAATTTTAAACTCGTTTTGAGGTATGACTACGTTGCAATAAAGGAACGATATGTTCAATGGCTGTTACCTTATCAAATAATAAAAACGGATTATAATTATCGCTGCTCAATTTTTAGCGAGAGCTACTGAAAAAATGCTTTCTAAAAAACTTAGTTGCATCCCATTAAAGGACCATGATAGGCCATAGTTAGGGTAAAGTTATATAGAGGAACCATCTTGTGCTATTTGTTCGAAACAAAAATGATTATAACAAAATTTTCCGGAAAGCGTCGCATATAAGCGTTATGACGCCAAAAGTGTTTATAGTGAAGATAGGTTATTTTTTGTGTGAACAGTGCAATGCGCCTGGCCGGTTCGCATGCTTTTAGTGCATATTTTACACATATGTGATTTTGTACGGCCATTGTATCAGAAACTGCCTGTGGAGCAGGCAATTTGAGTGGTATAATGTACATACATACTATATGTACGTCTAAGCAGTATTCAACAAATTTTCAAAAGAAAAAATGTGCTTCCTGGAATAGTAAGCATTCTTTCTGAATTCTTACATTATCGGGTATGTTCTGCATTCCACGTTAAATTGAAACGAGTGGGATTGCCATACAATTTTTGTTGGAAATTATAACAACAATGCTGTGGCATCGTTTTAATTTCACGTGGAATGCAGAACATACCCGTATGTGTACTCCATAATAATTTTGGAGTTGTTTGACTTTTTTATTATTAAATTCTATTTAGTTTTAAGTACTCTTTAAAAACAAAATTTTTTTCACTCTTTATTTTAGTGATCTTAAATAGTTCTTAAAAATCTAACGTTCCGTAGTAAAGTACGATATTGTTTTTTTATCCATATTTTACTTTTGTCACTTAATTTAAATTGTTATTTGTTTTTAACATTGGTCAACTTTTAACTATTACTATTTATTTCCTGAATGTAAACAAAAAATTTTAAACAACTTTTTACTTAAATATAAACATTTAAATAACACTGAAAAGCTGAAACTACATACATATAATATCAGCTTAAATAAAAATTATCAATTCATCAGACTTGTTGCATTGTTTAAATAAACTACAAGCAAAAATTCGCAAAACAAAATGTTTACGTTTTTATATATGTACATATGTACGTTATTTAAAATTGTCAAATACGAATTCAAACGGTACAATAAGGCTTGTGAATGGAGGAAATATTGATAAATTTGGTATTCTAAAAAATGTCATGAAAAATTAAAAAAGATATACTTGCACAATTTTTGTAACATACAAATTTACTCTAATTATAAATTATTTTGTATTACTTTACTAATTTTAGAAATACACACAATTGTTATTGAAAGAGTCCATGCATTAAAAATAAAAACATTTTTTATTAACATGTACATATGTACATATGTATAATATGAAAATTAATGAATATACTTAAAAATATTTTTTTTTAATATTTTTTATAGATGTACATACATTTGGGTGTAAGTTTAACATTTTTTCCACCCAACCTTTTTCATATACATATGTATGTACATCGATTTTACTTACATATCGTACTTATGCTAAGAACACAACTGGGACGAACGATGAATTTTTCAGTGCGAACTTTGGTCATAAAAAATAAAACACATTTGTGCATATGAAAATGAACTCAACACCAACGTAGAACGAAACTAGTCGTGCGTGACGAATTCTGAGAGATTTCTTTCTAGTTTGTACGCCGACGACGATTCGTCGACGTGAACGAAATTCGTCGTTCGTCCCAATTGAGTTCGTCCCAATTGAGTATTTTAGTTCCATAACAATTTTGCAAAATTTAAATAATTTTATGAGCATTAACACAATTAAAGATATAACTCTTATTTGGACGCCGTACAAACGACGCACATAGTATGAAAAAACATCTCAAACTTTTTTATATGATCTTAATTTTATTTTAAAAGAAACCTTTTCGAAAGTTGCGACATATTCTGAAATAGTTTTTTTTACTATTCAATATGTTTTTAAGTTTTTATGTACCATAGTTTATTCTAGAAATTTTACAATAATAAAACATATTTAGGGCCATTATTACAAATCAAAGACTAGTTAAAAATAGGATTTTATAAGACATATGTAAAGTTTTTTGATATAACAAATTTAATTTAACTTACCAGGTGGGATAAACTTGCCTTTAAGTTATCTCTAGGTCAAAGTGAAATTGTAATAATGGAAAACTTTTTACATACATACATATGTACCTCAGATAAAATCTGATTTTTAAGTAACTTGAAGTTGTAATAACAGCCCTTAAATTGAAATACATATCTAGACATGTATATATGTAAGTTTGTAAATCTGTTCCAAAAGCTGGTATTAATTTAAGTTTTTGTTTTAATAAACATGTTTTTGAAATTGCTTGTAAGACTTGTTATTTTCTTTATTTGCGTTGATGAATTTATTATAAATTATTGTAATTAAGAAAAATACTTTTGCATTCCAAAAAATTTTTACGAACTTTGATATTTAGTTTTACGAATTCTGTTGTAGGTCCTATTTTCGTAAAAAAGTTATTTGATTTTCGGAACTTGGTAATTGAATACAAAATTATGTTTTTTCTGTGTAAGTTCTCAGTTAAAACTATTTATATAATAATAATTTCTATTTCTGATGTTTTTTGTACATTCGAAAATATAACATAAAATAAAATAAAAATTGTTTTGAAATTATTAAAATTGAGTTTCTTTAATTTTTCGCAATTTCTGTCCTTAGAATAGGTGACTATTCTCTTAGGTATACATGTATGAACATATCGTCACCTTAAATGCAATCGGACGTAATTACACTTTTATATTTTGTACCGGAGAAACAAAAAGCGTTTCAAAATCAATAATAATAAAGTGTTCTTGAACATTTGCATCGAAACTTACTTGTAGTATGGATTCTTGTATGTTTTTAACCATTTATTTTCATTTTACATACATATATTTAAGTTTTTATGTTAGTTACGTTTTTTTTACAATAAAAAATAGATGCATTCGTAATTACTTCCGTTTCAATTTATTTAATAAAGTCGTCATTTTTGATCGCAGAAGTCTAAATATTTCCGTGAACATGTAGTTTGATCAAATCTACCATAATGAATCAAAAACTCGATTTTGAATTTTTGTGTAGTTACGTCCGTTTGCATTTAAGGTGACGATATACACATGTATGTATATTAAAAATAAAGCATTCATTTATTTTAAATACGATTTTTTTAAGAAATTTGCTGCAGGTAAATTTTTTGAAGAGTTTTTTTAAAGGTACTGTTCGGAAGTATTTTTTCTACGTTATTCATAAGTAGTATAAGCAATGATACAGAATATTCCTTTCGAAAGTGATTCAAATTCAGTGAATTGAAATCTCAGGAAACTAGCATTTTTTTTTTACTTTTAGTTTTCAATATATAATTGAATTTTCTACTGACTTTCTATGAACAACAAACTAAAAAATCTGAGTGAATAGTTTTAGGAACAGGAAATAAGATGTTTCCATCAGATTTGGTTATTAACAAAAGTATTTACATATAAAAACAAGTTTAAAATGATGCATCGAGGTATGAAGCGGAATTTTGTTTAGTATTATAATAGTTAGAATAAAATATTCAAAGCTTTATTGAGATATCTTACAAATAACTTTGAAGCTGAACAGTGGCGATAGGGACAAGGTATCTCCTAAGTCATATCACACCGGTTAATAAGATCGTTTGCAAGTTTTCGAATAGTTTTTCAGAAATTTTTATTATTACGGCAAACACTCTTAGAAATGAGTTGATAGTTTCAACAATGATACTTCTGGGTATGAAAATCAATTCTATATATGTAGCTTATGTCGGCCTGAGCACTTTTTCCTTTTTCTCATTACTTTTTTATTAAGAACAATTTAATATTGTTTTATTTATACATTCCTCAGAATGCCATTAAAACTGATGAATATGGTTTAGATAGTGTTCAAAAACCTAATAAAACATTTTAAAATCACTCAAATTGGAATTATCCAAAAACTTTCATTTTATTTTCTTAAAAATACATTTTTCTTTTTGAAGTTTTTGATACTGGTTCTCAGCAGGGCAAAAATATTTTCTCCCCTAAGGCGTAACCAAAACCGGCTTCGCGAGCAAAGATTTTCTCCGTAGTGTAACCAAAACCGGCTTCGCGAAGCTATGATAGGTTCCATATCCCGCCTTGGGTCGAGAGCAAAACTTTCTTCTTTATTGTTTCTCCCGATACACCGCCGCTTAAGCTATATGACCACTGTTTTTTAAACTAATTGTTTGCTGTTATTTCAGTTTTATCTCATGTACACATTTTTTCCATTTGGAGATTCACTAAGCTAAATTCAAAGGCCACATGACATACAACTTCTTTTATGTGCTCACATAAACATTTTCAAGCAAACATACATAAAGACAATGAAGTTTAACTAAAAATTGCCTCTATTTAAAATCTACAAAACAATATTTCTTTAATTAGTTTCTAAATGATCATAAAAAAGTTTCGTTTGTGCTTTTGATTTGTTTATTACTAAGCTCAGCTGTTGATGGCACGATAAACACCAATGCCGACAATAAAATTTAGTACTGACGCCGGTAATGATTGTATTATCCGAGAAAAAAATGGGATTCAAGATGTTTAGTGTGGCATCACAAATAAGCGAAAGTGTACTTTTAAACTTAATTTTTTTTATACATACAGTGAGTTTATAGCTCTCTAAGTAAGTAATTATGAGTTATATAACAAGGTAATATCATTTTCAAAAATAAAAAAAAATCTAAAAAAAGGACCTTAAAGTAAGGGTACCCCAAAGTATCCAGTATATTTGTACTTAGTATAGAGTCCGCCCCCAAAGCATGCAAAAGCCGTCAAACTATGTAACTTGTAAACAACTTGTATATTTCATTATACAGACGTGTCTGTACTTCATATATACATACATATGTGAGTATGCATTTCTATATACATACATTTTATTTCAACAATATTAATTTATTTTTATTTCGAATTTGACGCACAGCTGTTTTAAACAGAAAATTTACCAACAAATAATTGATTAAAAAACAAAATATTATTATTATATTAAATAATACTGTGGTCATATTTAACAATATCATTATAATATTAGAACATGGTATGGTTAGTCTCAATTATATTTTAGTCAGATCTAATAACAGTGTTGTAATATTTACAATAATAAGATTAGGTGCAACAAAGTTCATTGTTCTTGTAGATAATCTTACTCTTAGCTCAGATAATAGTATTATTCAAACGTTGCTTTTCAATTGACTATAATATGATTTGACTGCAACCATATAATTCAATCAGAGTATGCTGCTGTTTGATTATGGCTAACTCAACCATATTTTTTCTTTATGTGTACTGTACTGTCGGTCGACTGTAACGTCCCTGATTAAAGAAGATGTCACTTCGACCACTAAGGAGATTTGGCTGCCTTCTTCTGGCTTAAGGCAGACCAAAGCTTTGATGCAGATATTTACATATAACGGCATCCTGAACTTCAACAGGAATAATTTACGGCTTGTTAATGGTTTTATGTCTGGTCACTTTGGACTGAACTATCCTCTGTGGAAAAGTAACCAAGTTCGTTCAGCTTTGTGTCGCTTTTACTTAGAAGATGACGAAACGACGACACACATTCTTTGTGAGTGTATCGTATTGTATGTATTTTTCATTCTGTGTTTAGATGATATAAGGCGGGCATCTCCAATATCAGCACTGACCTTCATAAGGAGAGCCATACAGATATTGAATTCATTTAACTCATAGATCTAGGGTATAAAAGATCCATCAGGTGTCGCAGTGCCGGTCTTTGGACCAGATCTTCCCCCTATTCTATTCTAAGTGGCATATTCATTAAAAATATTTCAGGCTTATTAAGCGCTTATTTAACATATTTCTACGGGAAATTTGTCAAATAAACCTGTAATAAACCTAAAATATTTTTATGAATTATACCCTAAAAATTTAAAACAAAAAACTTTTAGACTGTTCTGCTTCAAATATGGAAATGATTCTTTGGCAAAACGTTAATGGTTTTTGCGAGCTTTGATTTTTTGATATTAGGGGCGTACATTAGGGTAGTAAGAACTGATATCTGATGGGTCAATATTAGAAGGGTGTACTTGAACTCATTGGCCCAAAACAGGAAAATATTTGTCATACTTTAAGATGCGATGTAATATTTCATATTTAAAGTTGTCTTCCGCACTGTTTGTGCTTCTCCAAAAAATAAATAATGGTGTCTATTCTGAAATACGCGTCGACTTGGTGAAACTTACATGGAAAACAAAAACAAAATTGTGTAAATGTAAAAAATTTGTTTTTGTTTCTCATACAAAATTAACCGTTTTTAAAAGAAAGAGAAACGCGTTGAAATTGTCACGTTTATTTAATTTAAGAAATGCATGGCAAACAAAAACAATTTTTTAAAATTTGTTTTTGTTTTAATGTAAAATTTCACTTCTTCGACGCGTTTTCCAGAATAGCCCCCAATATGTAATTATAAATATGTATGCATGTATGTACATATATGTGCATAAATAATTACAAAGTTTTTCAATAAAATATATTAGCAGAATTTATTAGTATCGATAAATCATTTTACCATCATAATTGTCTGGCAACACTGATAAAAACTTAATTATGAATTATTAATATTAAAACTTTATTACAAATAAATAAAAATCTAAAATTATCAAAAAACAATTAAATTACAAGTTTGTTGCTAAAGTCTTTTGTTTATCATCCAGCATTTAAAAATTCAAAGTTAATTTAACACCAAAGATGTATTTAAATTTTATATTTGAGTCATAAAACAAATATATAATTATATTTGTATTAGTGAACATTTTGGTTTTATGGAGCAACATTTTTTCTTTAAGGTGTTTCATTTTGTAAAGTCTTTTAAACTATTTCTTTTTGAGAGTTTTTAATTTACGAGAAGGCAACTTTAAATAGTCTACAATTAAGCATTTTTATACGGTCTAAAATATTCATCATTTCGTTTTATTTTATTACAGGTATTTATTTTAACCAGTAGGAAAAAATATATTATTTTCATTCTTGCTAATCTTTATAATCTTGATAATTAATAAGCCGTATTAAATATTTGCATAAAGTAGCAGTCAACATAGAGTATGCTATTTGAATGGTAATACAGTGGGATATGGTTATAATGAACTCCGAGAATTTTGTTTTATTTCTTTTAATAATTCTCTCGTTTTTTCCGAAAATTAATATTAAACTTGTTCCTTGAAGATTATCACATATATGTAACTTGGATTACAGAACAATACGAATTGTAGCCTAATCAAAATATAAAGATATTAAGGGTTTTCATGAGAACTCTTAAAATTGCCATTTGTACAATTGGGCAAATATGCGAGACTTGTTTCATGAAACAGTTAAGTCAATTTTAATTAATTTAAATATATATTTATATATTTCTATAAAAATAAAAAAAACGTGTGTGTGTCTAAAAATGCTAAAGAAAGCCAAAGAACAAAGAAATTTTTGTTTAAAAATTCACAATTGCACATCGTAAGCTTACGAGTGAAAGATGTTGGGCAAACTTGACAGGTTTGTGTAAATAAATTTACATACAATTTTTGACATTTTATTTACGAGAGTGTAAAAATGCACAATTGCCCAGTTTGCGAGACTTTTGAACATTCTCATGAAAACCCTTATTACAAAAAATTTTCATTTAAAACAGCTACCCTGCAAATAATGTTGGACTACGTTGTTAAATATAGATGAAACAGACTAGAGGCATCATGGTCCCAATAATGCAGTCATGGATTATGTCGTTTTAACACAAACCTTCAATGCTGCACGATAAGTGTTCATGTTTAAACGATTATGATCGTTCTTCTTAGGCATTTTGGGGTGGTTCGATGTAATGCAAATTTGCACGATGTGGTCCATCTCTAAGACATCACAATTTTAAATCGACCATGTTTTAGCCATACAATTGGACTAGTTTTAAACTAGCCCTTGTCCTTTATGGAGTAGTCCCTACAAGCATGTATGGACTAGTCGCGTTATTTGCTTTGAAGGCTCTTAAATTTGCTAATATTTCTATGCAAAGTAAGAGCAAGCATTGTTGTGTCGCAGCAGGGCCACCAGATTCGACAATTTATCCTTATTTTGACGATTTTTGGTGCCGAAAATAACAAAATAACGATTTGATATTTTCTTTAAAATTGACGATTTTTTAAAAGTCCAACTATGGCAGGTTTTTTTTTCATGATTAATCGACTATTACAATTCATGTTTTTCCTATCTATCAAATGATTTTGGTGTACTATTGTCCACTCTTTATTTTATATTGATATCTGTGTAAATTGATATTCTAAAAAAACATAAAAATGTGAAAAAGTCAAGTTCCTACAACAAATTTTTTATCAGAAGTGCTTAGATCAAAACTTGGACATAATATGGAAATATTCTCCATAACTTTTTTATGTTTATAGAATGGTTGAGAAAACAATATTATGTTGTCAGAAAGAAATGTGTGATCGTTGAAAACTAGTTATTGCTATTTTAAACATTAATTTTGTTACGGTAAGCAAAGTAATGTTTGAATTTAATAATTACATTATTATATTCATAAAAAAAGTGTGATATGGTTAGAGTTTAACAATATAGTTTTGATAAAAATTTATGACTGCAGCATAATTTTTATTATTATTTAAAAGTAATATATTGTAAATAACAATATAATGTTATCCAGAACCATACTATGTTAAGTTTTTGAAAAAATCTTTTTTAGAAACATATTCTGTCAGTTCACTGTTTCGTTTGTAATCTATTGGTAGTGCACGCGTGGTGTTAAACAAATAAATAAGTAAATAAATAAATAAATAAATAAATGAATAAAGTAAAAACAAAAGGGTAAATCAATAAAAATAATTATATACATTTATATACATTTGTACAGGGTGGCCCAGAAAGACCGAAGTGGTGTGAATTCCTTATAACTTTTTATTTAAGACATATTTTTTTAATTTTTTGTTTTTTAAATACAGTAAATTTATAGGGAATATTTTTAGATTAGTTATTAAAAATTGTATCCCGCAAGTGGTGGCCATTTTCTGCTTCGCACAAATGTGCTCTTTCCATTTCCATTATTCATAACTTATTTATGAGTGACGAAGCCCATTTCCAATTAAATGGGTTTGTTAACAAGCAAAACTTTAGGATATGGGCTAAGGAAAACCCGAGAGTACTTCATCAACGACAATTACACCCAGTTAAGTGTACTGTTTGGTGCGGTGTTTCTTCAGAAAGGATCATTGGTCCATATTTTTTGGAAAATGATAGAGATGTCGCCATTTCCATCAATGGTGATCGATATCGGGCCATGTTGGAAAATTTTGTAAGGCCAGCCGTGGAATACCATCCGCAAATATGGTTCCAACAGGATGGAGCCACAGCGCACACTCCGAGGGCCACAATGGCTATTTTACGCGACATCTTTGGGGAAAGAATAAATTCGCGTAGAAGCAATTTTAATTGGCCTCCGCGTTCCCCGGATTTAACCGCTCCAGACTGTTTCCTTTGGAGTTATTTAAAAGGGAAAGTTTATCTTAATAAGCCTAGGACTATTGAGGAATTAAAAACCAATATTCCAGACGAAATTAACAACATAACACCGGAAGTTTTGCGAAAGGTCATGGAAAATGTGTTGAAAAGAGATCATTTGTGCGAAGCAGAAAATGGCCTCCACTTGCGGGATATCATTTTTAACAACTAATCTAAAAATATTCCCTATAAATTTACTGTATTTAAAAAACAAAAAATTAAAAAAATATGTCTTAAATAAAAAGTTATAAGGAATTTACACCACTCCGGTCTTTCTGGGCCACCCTGTATATCTATTTATACAGAATTGTCTGTATACATACCCCTGCTAGCATTTTTGGAAATTTTTAATTAAATTTGATTCTTTTTTAATACTTTCAAGTGATCAAAAAACAAGAATATGCACTCGTTTTCTGAGCATAAAAGATAGTTTTGTCGGGAGAAAGTGGTACCCTACATGCGACTCTTCTTGAGGAGTCTTTTATTACCCGCTTTTCTGATCAGTTTCGACTTATTTATGACTCATATATTTTAAAATAAATAAATAAATTACTTTTAAAGCATAAGCACGACTCATTTGCGAGTATTTTTTCAAGCGCGCAAGTGTTTAATCAGTTTTTAATCGTCAAAAGTACTCGAGGAAGACTTAGTTAGGTGATTTTTGATAAAACAATCTTCCAAATGCTAGCAGGGACATTACTAAGTATACATTTCTATATATACATTTTATTTCAAGAATATTAATTTATTTCTATTTCGGATTAAACGCACAGTTGTTTTAAACAAAAGATCGACCAATAAATATATGATTTAAAAACAAAATATTATTATTATATTAAATAATACTGCTGGCGTATTTAACAATATTATTATAATATAAGAACATGGTATGGGGAGTCTCAATTATATTTTAGTCTCATCTAACAATAGTTTTGTTATATTTACAATAATAAGATTATGTAAAACAAAGTAAAAAAATTTTGTAGATAATATTATTGTGAACTCAGATAATAATATTATTTAAAATTGTCGTTTCTATTAAAAATAATATGATTTAACTGCAACCATATAATTCAATCATAGTATGTTGCTGTTTGATTAAGGTTATTTGAACCATATTTTTTCTTTGCGTGTACAATAGAGTGGGTCAATTTTTTTTGCAAGCGTTGTATAGAAAAAATGTAATCTACGCGAAGCAACGTGTCTAAACTCAATCCCTATACCACACCTTCTCGACATGAAAATGTGTTTTTCTTCGTTAGAAAAATATTTTTTTAAATATATTTATTTTAAATAGAAAAATGTATGTACTGAAATAAATGCTGCTAAATTCGAATCATTATTCTTCCTCCCACGTAGGTAGTTCCTGCTTCTATTTTGTTTTTCGCAAGGTACCGTAAATTTAATCATAAAAATTGGTTCCCCATTTTCATCTTTTAAGTCAGTGACTTTAAAAAAGTCCTAGTTTACACTATGCAAGCGTTATTGCTAAGCTGATGAAATAAATTTTCAGGTCTAGAGGTGCAGTACAGAGTATGATTTTAGACCCATGGTTTCTTCCTGAAATTTTCTTAGAATTATATGTTGATTTTGCTTTTACCTTAAGATTAATTTTATATTTTTTATCCATACAAATCGACACAGCCTACTATACACGTTAAAAAATTTATTTTAATTTGTTCGATTTTTCGGGTATAAAATGACGATTATTTTGTTTATCGGGATTTCGACGATTTTTCGATAATTTTATCTATCAGCACTGTCGCCGAGATATGAATGGCTGTTGTCCTCTCCTCGGTGTGGCAACACAGAAGCTTTTTTGTAAAAGTTTATACATTGTGCATATGACGTAGCTGATTTAAAGAAATGTATTTTTAAGAAAGATTATATATTTTTCTAATCAAGTTATATATTAATTTTTGAGAAAACTGCAATAAATATAAAAAACTATAAATGAACTGAGAGATATTTGGAATTTTATTTCGTTCTTGGGCGGTTTTTTATAGACATTTTGAATATTTAATAAGATTTAAAGAAAGTATAATCAAAACAATGCATTTTATGAAAAAGCAAATATTATAAATTTTATTAAATTTATGAAGCAATAAATGTTTTTGAGCTAAGCTTTTTAAGGAAATTTTGAATTTTATCTTAATACACGTATACATTTCCAAAAATGTGTGCAAAGATTAATTACAAAATTATTTCTTTGTAAGTTAAAATTCGTTATAACTGAACTTTGCTTTAAATTTAATATTTTACAGGAAATATTAAGGCAAAACTGTTTTGGGAACGAGAAAGTTTTTCGTTCTCGTATTTTATAATTTATTACAACCGGTATTCTTTTAATCCAAATTCCAACATATTTTTATATTTATATTTGAGAATAAATTAATGTTCTCGTTTGCTGCCAGAAAAGAAGAAAATACTTTATTATATTATTTTAATTTAGAAAAACATGAAAAGGAACCCGAGATTAAATATGACAACACTCAGTTCGACGCTCTGCAAAATCTATTACTTCATGAAAACAACAATAAACAAAACATATACATTACAAGGTGCACACAAGAATATGACAACTACACATCGAGTAATTGATGTCGTGATGATCAAAGATAATAGATAAAAAAGGAAGAAGAAGGAAGTAATTTCGTAGCAACGTTAAAATGAAGATATATTAAAGCAAAAAATAGTATAGCACTTATCAATTAAAAACGCATGTATCTAAATTCCAAATTGCCTTTGCAATAGAAACCCAATTCTCATATTCTATTTCATTTGAAAGTTAATCTTAATTAGCTGATATTAGTAACTTATCTCTGGCCCAAGTAGAAAAACATGAATGTTGCAGAAATTGCAGAATTCCCCTCAGAAGACTAATTTCACTTTTATGTATTTTTAACCCTATAGTACTAAACACATTTTTCATACGTTTTATCTAACTACTGATCGCCAATGATACCCTTTTGTAAGACTTTTTTTGGAAACAATAACAAAATTGTGAATATTATTGGATTTGTTAATGCTTAATAAGATATGTAATGGAAAACTATCGTTTTCAAAACGATTTCAAAACAATAATTTTTAAAAGGTGTGATGAATTCTAATCGATTTTGGGTATCATTTTTGAGCAAATTTTAAACTAGCGACTTCAAAAAAAACATTAAAAGATAAAATATAAACCACATTATAGGGCTGTGAAAAAAAATTTATCAAAAATGTTTGAACAAACTATTAAAAAAAATTATTGACAAAACGACTATAGGAAAAGTATCACACCTGTTATCATTTTCAAATTGTTTTCGTGTCTAAATCGTTTTTATCACATACCTGAATATGGTAAAAGAAAGGATAAGTTGTAACTCCGCATTGAAAAAAAAATATTATATTTCAAAACTCTGCAAATTTAAATTTACTATTTATGGCAGTCTTTGCCTAACATTTTTTTTATTAAAAAAATTTCCAACTTTTGAGCTGCTGACAGGATATTTAAGGAATTACTGTCCTTTCCGATTACGTTGCAAGCTTCATCAATTAAAGCTACGTGAATATATTTTTAGTCGATTAAAGAAATAATATAGAAATCACCATTATTGAAAACTTTCTTATGCCGTTGTTGACATTTTTGGTGACATTTTTAAAATGACTTTTACTTTATTTGGATATGGCACTAGTATATACTATTGCGATGTCACAAAGTGTCGTAATGTGTATTATGCATTAGAATAAAGTAAACACAAACCACATATTTAAGGGCTTATTCAGAAAAGAATAATTTTGGCTTAAAAAACATTTAGCAAACAAATTTCCATACAAAATTTGTTTTGTAAACCTTTTGTGAACCAACATTATTTTTTTGAATACGGCACTTAATATTTCTCACAAAAAAGTCACGCTGATACTTAACATAGACGTTAGACGAGTAGTAAAGATAAAAACACACAGTTCAAGCAACTCTGATAAGAAAGATGAGTGATAAAGCAAAAACAACTCACTACAAAACATTGGAACGTGATCGATACACCCATTACAAAGATAATAATAAATAAAAAAGCGATTTCCAATTATTGAACTCATTGATTTATTATTATATTTTATTAAAAATTTAGTTTAGCTGGAACCGATTTCCAGATATTAAAAACAAAATATACTGAATTGTTCCCTATTCAGAACAATAGCTGGGAATTTGTTGGAATGTGAAGTACTTTATAAGCATTTTACAATCTCAAACAGTAAATGTATTGCTGTACGATAAACACAATGGTTATTTTCAAAGGTTGGATTAAAAATTCAATTATTCAATAAAAAAATTTTAAGGTCCAAACCAATTATTTACGATCGTTAATAATCAAAGTTTTTTTTTAGCTAAATTCAAAAATTTTTTGCGTTGAACTCTACTGACGAATTTCATAATTGGGAACGAAATACATTTTGACAATGCTTAACTATAAAAATAAGTACAATTTTCGAGTTAATAATCGATTTTCGTCAAAAAAAAAAGAAAGAAAGTTCAAAATGTATGTCACTTAAGCTTTTTTATATTTTAAGGATATCTTTCACCAAACACATTAAACAAACTATAATTTCTATCCCAGTGAAAAAAATCGAAGTCATTCTAGCGGAAGTACATTTGCATTGCTTCCAAAAAACCGATATTTTTAATTTGCCGAAAGTAAGCAAAAAACCATGTAGAAACTTATTTTAGTCATACAAAACCTTGTAACTCCTCCATAGTGTTAGAAAATACTCACCAGAATTTAAAAAAAAAATTTATTTTTTTTGAAGAAATTTATGAACTATTTTTAGTCTAAAATTTAAAAGTTATTTGTTTAAATTTGCATTAAAGCACTGTTTCGGACTTAAATTTTTATAAAAAGAAACGAATTGTTAAAAAAGGCAACTATTTACCATTTTTCCTAAATGAAAATATTATCAGAGAACACAAAAAAGGGAATTTTTCTTAATATCGCTTCCAATTCAGTGACCAGGCATCGAAAAAGAGAACTTCTTGCAATGACAACCCCATGTAAAAATCATTAGATCGGATCGAAATTTGCACTACTTCCGCATCGTAAACTCTACATTTTCATGACTTTTTTGGAGTCTCTTTTTTTACTGGGTATATTTATAATTTGAACGGGCTAAAGTTCATATCGCTTTTTAAGCCAAATTACATGTGATAATTATTAATGAACAAATAACATCAAAGTTAGTTGTAAATATTCGGACAACACATAATTGAACTGAACAGCAACAAATTAAGTTCGAAAAATAATAATTAAAATTAACTAAAACTATAATTTCGTTGAAGGTCTGTTTAAAAAATTTTAATTTTCTCCAGCTTACAAAGCGAAACACAAGAAAGTATTATAACGCTTTGCCAGTTAATGTGACTGCGGAAACTTTCAGCAATTTATCTAAAAAATAACAAACAAAAATTTAAACAGTGTTTAAATATGCATAACGTTTTATTGAATTTTAATTGTATCCAAAAATAGTATGATAGCACCTATTATCTCCAAAATTAATTATAAAATATTTTTAAATATATTGCATTTTATCATAAGAAACTCTACATGTCAAGTTGCATAAAAAAAATATTAACACTTGTCAACCTTGTCGCCAATTTCGGTCATACTTTTTACTTAAAATAGCCTTCATGGCACAATAACTCAAATCTTGAACTTAATTACTTTAGAGCTTTCGACGAGAAAGCTTCTACATTTAATTTTTTATTGTTAATAAAAAGAATTTACATTGTGAAAATTTGAATTGCTACCGCGTTAATTATTTACTTCATTATTGCAAAAGGAATTGTTAAATAATTCGGTGATCTCTGCCAAAAATCAACTCAACTGTTACAATAGCTAAACCTGCCAATTATTCCCCAAAATTATTATATCCAGAGTTTTCCAGTTCTTGCACGTTGAAAGATACAGTCCACATCAACCAGTTAAAGCAAACTATTCCTGACACAACTGAATAGTAAGTATTAAAATTTTACAAACAGTATTTAAATATTCATAGATAAAAATATTTAAAAATACTTTTAAGTATGCATTGAGATTTAAATATAATTAATGACATAAGCTCTAAAAAAATAATTTTCAGATATTGAATAACACTGATTGATTTTCCATGGTAGTGCCCCTTTTACTCATCATACATATACTTAATAAATTTCAAAACTCTTTCTACATGAGAAACAAAAATAAAATAAACCGACTGCTTCAAGGAAATGACATGTATTGTGCTTTAAACATGATTTACATTTCTTTTTAATTTCACTTGAATTAAAAATTATCTTAAAGTTAGTTGAAAATTTCAGGTGAAATTAAAAATATTATATTAAAAAATATTGCAGGAAAATACTTTAACGTGGAAATCAAACTGAAATTCAAACACGAATTGAATAAAGAAGTAAATGAATACTTTTAATAATAAAGTTAAAGTACCAAAACTTTCAATTTGAATCTAAAATTATTGTGGTTTCAAATGGGAAACAAAAAATTAGCATAATTTTAACAAGTGGATAGAGAAACAAAAAAAATACACAAAAAATATGGGTAACAAATTGCTTGGCATGAAATTTATTTAAATTGCTGCTATCATTTCGTTATTTTGTTGGAGAAAAACAAATTCTTCAAATAATAATTTCCCAGTCATTTCATAATTTTTTAGTATTTTTTTATGCATAACACTTTAGTTTCAAAATGGCTTAATTCAATTTGTTAAGCAATTAATTCATGCTACAGTGTGAAATTTTAAACTATTTTTTTTTTCTTCTGGCCACATTGTCTTTAATTGGCCAGTATTTTGTTTGTGAATGGAATGACTGGTGTAAATTTGTTCAACTTAAGTGTGGACTTTCAATTCCACAGGGTTTGTTCAAAGAATATTAAGTGATTGCAGATGCATTTAAAGCAGATCGTTTTGAATCATTTTTCTCACAAACAATAAATATTTAAATGAATTAACAATTTTGTATGAGAATGTAGAAACGATGTTTTTAATTGAAATTTCATAAAATAATTTTATAATCAAGGTAAACGTGAATACCTGTCAATCTCTCGGTGCTCTTATCACCTCTTGAACAAATTATACAATCATACAATAGAAAATTATTAAGAAATTTTTAGTAAAAAGTGCTTTTTCCCCAATAAATTCTTCTTTTGTAGTCAGTACATTTTTTTTAAAATATCAGAAAATTACAAATAGAGCTTCCAAGGAAGTCAATAAGATTCCGAATTTATGATCCGGTAGCAATGCAAATCTTTTATGATATACATATATATGTATATGTATAGTGAATCCGAAAATATTTCTATGATATTAAGTGCAAAGGAATAAAATTTTCATTAACTTAATAGAGTTAGAAAAAACTTGTCACCAACCAAGGAAAGGCTAACGTGCTAACGCACGCACTCGATGTGTTTTTTTTAATAAGAGACGGGCCCTGAGACGAACGAAACATTTTCGTGTTCATTTGAAAAACTGCATGTACTTCATAGATAACCATAAGCGTCATTCTTTAGATAAAATTGTAGCCCATTACTAAAGAGCACCCATATATGCAAACAATTATTATTAGCTTATATTTTTCTGCATATTTATTTTATATAAATATTTCTATTAAAAAATTCCTTTTAAATCAATATATTTGTTTGGTAAAAATATAATAAGCGCTTCACAACATCGATTTCATTAGCAAATAAAATAAAGAATCAACTCATTAATTTGAAATTTTTTTGCTGGTGGTTCAGCTTGGTCTAAGTTAAATTAAAATATAATTATGACAATATGTCGAATAAAAAATTTCTTAAATAACTCGTTAATATTTTATTTGGATATTGTTAATAATCACCTCTAGAAAAGTCAAATTGATACATTGACTAGTATGAATAAAAAACTTGTTTGATTTTTAATTAAAAAATTTGTTTAAAAAAACAAAGAACACTTACATACATATTTTGGGTTTAAAAGTAAAAAGTAATTTCTCAGTTATAAATTCCAAGTCTATCATTGAGATCCTTAAGAAAAACTTTTCACTTTAAAGTTCTTTTTAGTAAAAGTTGTTTTTTTTTCAAAAGGTATAGTATAAAAACAAATTAATTTTAACTCAAATTGATTTTTTATCGAGTACTTTTTTGTATATTATAATAAAAAATACTGTTTTATTTTATCAAAAATGTACTTTTTATCAAAAAGTAACTTTTAATTTTTTTTAATGAAAACTACATTCGAAATAAAAAACACTTTTTAGATAAGTATCATTTAAAATGTAATTTTTTTTTAAATTACCTTTCTTACGATGACGGTCATGGTCTGGCCAGACCATAATTGACTTTCATATACATTATCTCATTTCTTAGCAAAAAATATTTTAATTTTTTAAATGAATTCTATAAGCAAATTCTTAATCAACCAAAAAAAACCAGGGATAAATTGGATCAAATTAAGCGGACGAAAAATCCTCATAAATTTGCTACGCTTAGTGCACCTCATTGGTCTGGCTGGACCACTCACTGGTTACTTTTATAAATAATTGCTTTTGCATTGACAAAGTTTACTTTGCAAATTTTTTTATGTGTATTTTCTTCCCAAGCGGTATTTTTGTTATTGGTTGCTTTTGTGTTCGTACATGTAAATCAAAAACATGCAAGTATGGCAAAGCCTGTATGTACTTGCAAAGTCTGCGCTCACCATTCGCCAACAAACTCAATACTTTGGGAAGTAAAAACAAAAGCCTATAAGCAGCTAAAGGTTGTGTTTTATTATCTTTACGCTTTATTTAGCAATAACACTGGCAAAAGCATTAGCGGTATTGTTGAGGAAATATTTATAATAAAAAACCCTGCAGAAAATATGCTGACAATTGTTCCAAATGTATTGCACCTATGACTTGTGAAAATATGAGTGTTACCAAAAGTAGGGAGTAATGTATGGTGAAAAAAGACATACCCTGTAAATGGTTACATATTCGATATTTGCCTGGTGTATCGTCTCAATCGTTAGTTAATTTAACTTGGCCTTAGTTTTGCCATAACATCGTACAAATTTTACGTCTTGGTCTAACTCGAAAATTCGAAAAACAAAAACTTCGAGAGTGGGAGACATCGTACAAAATCTTAATTCATAATTGGAGCATATGCAATCATTTACCGTATCTCTCAAGCTCAGCTAGTTATTTGTATAACTACAACAAAAACTCAGCGAAAAACTCGTTTTTGTGGTGGCAACTCAAACAAGGCTATGTGACTTCAATATATCAAAGAGAATAAAGCATATATGTGCCCTTAATTATGAAAGTGGTCTAAGTGATATGCATTTTTGCTTCGAAATATTAAAAAAAATTTTAAAAAACTACAATAAATTATTAATAAATAGTAAATTCCTGCCAAATGTTCTGGATGCTTCTGCTTTTGAAAACATTTTCATGACATAAGAAACCTTTTTCATCTACAGTATTATTATTTTTTTTAACGAATATCGGTAAATAAAAATTACTTTCTTTTAATCCAATTTTTAAGCCTGTACAATCTCAAAAAGCAAAAAAAACATTTTGAGCCTCTTCTATGGCTACTACAGTCGTCGATTTGGTAAGCTTTTTCTTTATTCGGTAGGCAGTCATTACCTTCGATATAAATTGTAAAGAACATATAATATTAACGTTAAAAATTTGCATCACAAGCTCAGAACCTAACTGGCTTCTTATTTTTCTTTTCTTTTTTCGCGCTTATAAGCTTGAGTACATTCATATTTCTTAAGTTAAAGATGCATTAAAAAAATACATTTATAAAAATCATAATCAAGTTTTCAAAGACATGCAAAAAGTGTAAATTAATATTTTGGACATCCAACATATAATTTAATACTTGGCTTGTTTTTAGTATGTTTTTATTAATATTTTTCTCAATCATTGCATTTTGATTTTATTTTTCGGTTTTATTTTGCTGTTCTCTTTTTCATGCAACTTTGTTGCAACATGTTAAGTTTTTTTTTTCATTTAAACTGAATAGAAAAATCGCTGTGATATCCTAACGGCAACAACAAGTTTTTTCACGTTTTTTTTAATTAGCATTAATGTGTTAAAGTTAAAGAAACATAAATTTATGAAAAAAAAAATATAATTGTAACAACATATTTTGAAGCATGTGTTGCATATGAAATACTGTAAAGTAAACAAACTCATTAAGAAAAATGAAAAATAAATACATATACAGAAAGAAAAATTGTGCAACAAATATAAATATCTGTTGATTTCTAAACCAGCCGCACTATTTGATGTTTATGAAAAAAAAAAATTGGATTAATCGCTTCATGTTGTGATATTAAATGATTTAAATAACAAACACTTGCAAACACACAAGAAAAAAGCTTATTCTCAATTAATCTTAGTTATTGTATAAAAATTCCTCGCGCAAACTATAATTTTTTCCAAATATTTTGCAGTTGTTGCACTTCGATTAAGGTGTTTTTAAATAAATACATAAATGCAAATATAAAGTATGTGCCTGGAAAAGAAATTGTTGATTTATTAAGTTTATTCTAAATTGCAGAAATTGTTATTTCAATACAACATGCAGAGTCATGTTGAGCCGTCAATGGGTGTGTAAAGTGGTGACATCTATTTTTGTTTTCTAAGAAAAAATTAATAAATTAATGAATGAAAATTAAATCTTGAAACAGATAAGTTTTAAGTTAGTTAAAGTATTTTAGGAATTTCAGCGATTAATAAGATTAGCGTCAGCAAGGTTTTATATTTCGTGTTCTTTTTCTAAGTCTTTTGTTTTAATGGGAAAATAATAGTGTGATCGATTTTTCGACAACCGGTTTACAAATCGTTATTCGGTTTCACATAACACATGTGTACAAACATACATACGTAAATATAAAAATGTAATGACTCATTAACTAAAACTAAATGCCGGAAACACTTTTTTCTTAAAATTGTAAATAATAAAAATAAAATAAAAATAAAATATATCAAATAAAACTTCAGGAAATCCAGTTTTGGTACTAACAAATTGCTGGTATTAATTTTAGTTCGTGTAAAATAAATCATCAGCAACAAAATGATATATTATTTTTGTTTAAAATAACCTTTTAAAAGTTATATGCACTGGAAGTCTTGTGTATAAATTGTATCCAGTTTTTTGTTGTAAAATTGCAAATTGAGAAAAATTTCATTTACTGAAAGTATTTGTTATTTTTTGATATTAAAGACTTAAAAAAGATTACAAAAATGTTGCTTTTCTTGAATATAAATTTAAGAAAAGTGCAAAAAATATTTACTAGATTATTTCTTTATACAAAAGTGTTCGAAACTCTAATGCTTCAATATAATAAACTGACAAAAAATTGTCTGAAATTTTCATTTCGATAAACGTGAAAAATATTAACCAGTTGTCCTTTCAAAATCTATCAAAACTATTAAAGTTAGGGCCTAATTTTGTAAAACGCAACGCCAAGCGTTGACAGGTTAGATATGAAAAAAATTTAAATCACAAAAGTAAAATACCTACAAAATTTGTCAACGCTAAATTTAATTTTTTGTATATATTTTTTTGTGATATAAGATCAAGTTTAAAACAATCGGCAATGTTAATACAGATTTCTTATTGCAAGTTTTTATTTTAATTAAAAGCATTTAGGGTCGTGCACATATTACGTAACGCTTTATGGAGAGGTGGTTCGAGTTTTGTTACGATTCGTTATTTTGGTAAGGGGAGGAGGTCTTTGAAAATGTTACGTAACAGAAAAAAATACTAATTTCGTACACAATTAAGATGTTTTTCTCATTCATTTATTCAGTTGATTATACGTGCTACCTACATAACTACATAAAGATATTTGTGAATATGAATATCTATTGTATGTGTAATTTATAAATATTTAATTGGGGGTCTATTTTAATCTGCAAAATTAAATAAAAAAAATTGTATGGAAAAACCTTCATACTCCTGTTCGCGTACAATTATACAAAATTTGTACAATAAATTAAATATTTTGTAGTCAAACTGATTACATGGTTCTCTATTCCTCATCTTTATCCATTTACATTTGGGTGCCCCTGTGGCTGAGTGGTAGCGATGCTAGCCTCTCAGTCCAGAGGTCGTGGGTTCGATTGCCTTCATAGACTCTGGGTGTTTTCTGCAGACAAGCTTATCGCTTTGCGGGTTGTATTTGTTTAAAAAAAAAAAAAAAAAAAAACTGTTAGCAGTGTATATTTAAAAAAAAAAAAACATTTTTAAATATTCTTAATATATGTATGTAAAACCTTCTTTCCATATCAAACTGTAACATATATGTACATTAAATCCATCAAATACATGGAAGGAAATAGCATTTGCAGAAGTTAAGGAAAACTTTTCTTGCAATTCTCATGGATAAAAAAAGTGTCCTATCAAAAAATATATTCTCCCACAGTGTGTCCAAAAAAAATTTTTTTCTTTTGCCCCAGCCTAAAGTAAAGCATTTTTTGATTTTTCCCCAGATTTTTTGGAAGAGGTTTAGAGGTCGCTGCAATCCACATTAACCCAAATATCGGTTTTTCTGGATTTTTTAATTTTGTTCATTACGCGGCCCATGAGCACGAATTTTGTTTGTTACTAAGTCAATTTTTTAAAGAAAACTTTTCAAGCTTTACTTTTCTGTGCAGATATTATAAGTTTCGGCTATTTTTTTTTTTTTTTGCTTATTTGGGTATCCTGTAACGAATCGTGATAAGAATATACATTTTTATGGGTTCTGGGTCGTTGGGTGTGGAGTATTCCCATATATACATATAACGTTGAAAGTTATGATTCAGTTACAAATGATTTTATACTTTAGGTTGCAAAAAATAAACCAATCACATACATATAAACATAAAAATAAGAAACCAAAACAATAAAAAGTTTACGGAATTTTGAGTAACATTACCTGTAGTTATCTACTCATGTCTCAAACCCACCCTCCTTGCTAACGTGTTTTAATGTCCTGTTGGCCCAATTCCATATGAATTTAATCTACCCTATGCTTCCAACTTCACCTTTCGTAATAAATAGTTAACAAAGTTTATTCCTTGTTAATTACTTTTAAATGTATTCACAATAATAAAAAAATAAATTTGTAGATAGTAGCTATGCAATACTATATTGCAAGAACGAATTTTATAAATATTCAAAAATCTATACATAAAAGATGTATGTAGAAGTTAACATAAACTTATTTACGTTTAATAGAATTTATGAATTTGAGCGTTATACAGGAAGACAGGAATCTTAAGGCCGGGGCACAATGAATCCGTCACACGTTAAACTTCACCTTTTTCATTTGAAAGCTAAGTTCAAATACATGGTTTCTCATGAGGTCTGCTACAGTGAGTACGTGTCCGTCAATGCAAAGTACGAAAATTGATCAACTTTTAACGTTTTACGTACGTTGAGTAGTTTGACAGATATTGGTTGGTTTTTTTTGTATGTTTTGATTTAGGTTTTTGTGTTTTGTGGCAGCAAAAATAACATTAAACAAAAGAAATAACGAAATAATAAAAAAAGTTGAATATAATAAACAAAATGGAGAATCAACCTATAAAAGCTGTTCAAATGCTTCTGTCAATAAAGTACTCAATGTGACAACCTTCTCTGTCGTTGCGTTAATGTCAGTTGAAAAAGGCGAAGTTTAACGTATGACGGATTCATTGTGCCCCGACCTTTAATGATTTCTTTTTAGTAATGCTCAATTATAGAAGAATTAGTATGTATGGTGTATGTATGATGTGTATGGAGTGGATTGTATTACTCTACAGAATTTTGACATTCTCATCATAATACGATCCACTCACTACTGATTAGTGTATTTTTACATGTAGTAGTTAGTTTAAATAGAAAATTTAATATAGATTATTTAAAAAAATTATAAGTTAAAAAAAAAATTAATTACATTACAATTATGTATTTGTGTTTGCAATTATTTTTTTTAATAGCGAAATCTGTGAGTGAAAAATTCTTCTATGAGATGACTAAATATGAGTGTAAATGTCGATATTTTGCAACCTAACGAAATTAAAATTCTTGGTCTCTTAACATCAGCAAAAGAAAAATATTTTCTTGATATAAGTTAATTTTAATTATTATTTTTCGAACTTAATTGGTTTCTATATTTATGCTTTGGACGGGCTAAAGTTCGTATCGCTTTTTAAGCCAAATTACATGTGATAATTATTAATGAACAAATAATATCAATATGAACAAACCTTCAATTTCCGCATTATTTAAAAGCAAAACTAAATTCAAATGAACTTGCTTTGTGTGCTATAATATGAAATATGCTACTCTTATTTTTCAGCACTGCCAGATACTTTCTTATAATTTTTATAACTTATTTAAGTATTTAGCATAAATTTTGTGAATATGCTATAAAAGCTAAATAGGTTTTGAAAAAAAGCTAAAAAATAAGCTAAGAGATAAATGAAAATTTTAGAGCTAAATCAAAAACAAATAAGCTAAAGTGTGGTCACACTGATGATAATACAATCGATACAGAGATACAAAAGGTTTTGTGAATTAAGCAATTGTATATACAAATACATTTATAATTTGTGAACAAAGAATAATTTCAAATCCTGCATGAAAAACAAAAAAATTTTATATATATATATATATATATATATATATATATATATATATATATATATATATATATATATATGTATTACATACACATATGGCCATTAAAATACACAGAAAAAATTATTGTTGAATTTTTTTTAATTAAGTGATTTCTTAGAAAAAATAATACTTTTGATTAAAATTTTAATTGAATATATGTTTATTTTAATTGACTTTGCTGCTCTAACAAAAAAGTGCTATCAACAGAGCTCAACTCAGTATACTCTGAAATGGGTATCAATTTTTACATGTTAATTGTATGTAAATAATGTAACTTTTGTTTTTATGCATGAAAATCGAGCTGTTTTTTATAGTATGCCACATTGTTTTGAAAAAATATTTTCAATTAAAATACTCAATTAATCTTTTAATTGGTTTTGATATTTTACATGGGAGAAAAAACTACTCAGCTTAATATATTTTTTTTTTGATTCTTAGTAATTTTGGCATAAGTTGAATGAAAAATTAAATATGAAAATAAAAAAAACAGAAATTCATTTTGTTCCTTTATGTTGCGAAATAACATAATAATAGTGATAAAAAATTCAAGCTTATAGACCAAATGTGGATGGTAAAGTTAGTACATTGGCGGTATTAGGAGTTCGATGCAAAACGTGTTGCGTAAGTGCATATGGAAAACATCGAAGCCTTTCTTTAAAATCCAATCATAAAATATTCTGCATTTACACTTACGCAAGACCGGATACGGCCATTGTACTTTTTTCCTCCATTCAAACTTCAAAAGCCATGCGATGCATCAGTTAGGTTTTTGGTACAATACACAAATGTTTCCGCTTATGTAAATTTTTTATATGTAGATATATACATACATACATACATACATATGTACATAACAATTTTTATATTTTTACATTTTTTTATATTTTTATACTCTTAGATTTTTTTATATTTCAATTAATATTTTAACTGAATCTTTAAAAAATTTTAATAAGTTATTTAATTGAATCCTAAAAAGTATTTCAATTAATTTTTTAATTGAATCCTCTGTTTTTTATAGTATGCCACATTGTTTTGAAAAAAATATTTTCAATTAAAATACTCAATTAATCTTTTAATTGGTTTTGATATTTTATATGGGAAAAAAAACTACTCAGCTTAATTTTTTTTTATTCGTAGTAATTTTGACATAAGTTGAATAAAAATTAAATATGAAAATAAAAAAACAGAAATTAATTTTGTTCCCTTTTGTTGAGAAATAACAAGACGATAATGATAAAAAATGCAAGCTTATGGACCAAATGTGGATGGTAAAGTTAGAACATTGGCGATATTAGGGGTTCGATGCAAAAGGTCTTGCGTAAGTGCATATGGAAAACATCGAAGCCTTTCTTTAAAATCCAATTATAAAATACACACAATTCGAAGAAAGGCTACGACGATATTCTGCATTTACACTTACACAAGACTATTAAACACCGGATGCAGCCACTGTACGATTTTCCTCGATTCAAACTTCAAAGGCCATGCGATGCATCAGTTAGGTTTTTGGTACAATACACAAATGTTTCCATTTTTTAAATTTTTTATATGAAGATACATATGTACATATGTACATAAAATTTTTTATATTTTTACAATTTTTATATTTTTATTCTCTTAGCTTTTTTATATTTCAATTACTATTTTAGCTGAATCTATAAAAAATTGTAATTAGTTATTTAATTGAATCCTAAAAAATATTTCAATTAATTTTTTAATTGAATCTTCAAAAATATTTCAATTAAATTTTATTTGAATCTTTAGAAAACCATCAATTAAATTTTTAGTTAATGTAATATATTTTTAATTGAAAAAAACCAAAAAAAAAATTTCAATTAAAATGGATGAGTTAATACTACAATTTTCGTGATTGGTTGAAAACTAATTAATTTTTTAACTGAATCTTTGTTTTTTTTAATTGAATCTTGTTTTTACTTTTTTCTGTGTAGGTACGACCTATTTAATCTGTGAAAATGCATATTTTTCGATTTTATGTAAACAAATAGCCGATCTTCGTTAATATGCATTGCCTGCAGTATTATACTAAATAAGAATAACAACAAAAAAGTAATATTTTAAATTAATTGACATGCTATGCGAAAAAAAACACGAAATTCAGTTGGCCATTAAAATAGGTACCAAATAAAAGAATAATTGGGTCATTTTGCACAAAAATAACATTGGAACAGCTAAATTATATTAGTAGCCGCTATGTTCAACATTAATTTAAATGACATTATCTAAGCCATTCGGCATAGAAGAGATAATCTTGCGACAGGTGTCAATAGGGTCATCATGCCATATATTCTGCTCTTTTTGCCACAATTAATTCATGTTTTGAATATTTTCTTTTCCAATCCTTGTCGCTAATGCCCCTAAAATCGAAAAATATGCATTATACAAGTCGTACCTATTTTAATGGCTATATGTGTATATGTTAATTTTGTTTTGACGAAGTGTCTCTTAAACGTTTAGGCCCAGAATATTTTTTTTGGATTTTTTTTTTGTCTCATTGAAAGAAGCAAACAAGTCCAGTAATAATATTACATTTAAGTTGATGTCAGTAACTTATTCCACTCATGTTTAGAAATAAAAATAAACGAGTACAAAGTAATTAATAAATGTAATATTTTCTTTTTCAAATAACAAATATGAAACTCCATATAGAAAAAAGAACTAACATAAAAGAAATTAATTAGTGTTTTTATGGGAATTTTTACAATTTAAGTTTAAAATTTGTAAACGCACTAATAATCCCAAAATTATATTTTACTTATTCAGTAAAATATTTTTTTTATTAAAATACATTGAAATTGATTATTGAGGGGTTTAGCTGGGTCCTATCCGCATTTCACTGTTGCTAATGCAGATCATCAAATAACAAAGTTGAAACAAGAACTCAATAATCAACATGTTTTTTAGTTTCTTACTTTACCATTAATAAAAAAAAATATTTTACTGAATAGGTATAATATAATTTTGGGATTATACTGCGTTTACAAATTTTAAACATAAAAGAAATTATTTTTCAATATAAAGTTTAATTTTTTTTAAGATAAAAACATATCAGGTGTAGACGTAACATTATGTAGGGCCTGTAATACGATGTCGACAAAGTTCGACTTGTCGCACAATTACATTGGAAACAACAACAAATTTTTAAAATTAATTTTTAATTAATACCTTCTTGCCTTTTATAAATTAAATTTTTTAAATGAGAGGCATCATTCCTACAAAATTTCCTCAAAATCAAGAGTGAAAATATTCTTATATTCGAATCAATTATTATTATGTTGTAAATACTTTTCCAGAAAGCAGTAGTTGGGTTTTGATTTTAGACCTCCCAGTTTTTTACGGTAATATTGTTAGAGTTTTTGAAGATTTCGTTTTTTTGACCTACCCTAACAAACATATTTATTATATGTATGTATAAAAATAAAATTTTAAAATATTTCTCTTAAAAGTCTACATTTAATTTTATTGAAAAATAAAGTCAAGACTTTAATGAACCTACACAGACTAAAGTTGAAAATTATTATTTTAGACTTAAGATTTAAATAACTGCACAAAGTGTTAACATCATTTAAGTGGTGTTACATTGACATTTATGATTATGAAAATGATACGACCAAATTCAACTAAAAAAACTTTTTAAAAAAGAAACGTACACTTATTGTCTTCACTCAGAGTTATTGTAACACAAGGTATTGTTTATAAAAGTTTTATACAAAACCTACGAAAAAAGTTAAAGTTGACATTGAAGTTTACTTTCCTTCAAGCAAAACTTTTTCTTCCAAATCGCCGATCAGAAACGTTTTGCAAATATTTACCCGAAGGTCTTACATTACCCAAATCTTCGTATATAAGTTTGCTTTAATGTGCACAATTTTCTAAGGATGGTTTTTGTTGCAAAATGCAGGTGTTGCATTCCATTGTCTTTGGCATATAAGTTTTTCCTTCACCAAAAAAAGCAAAATAAATTTTTATTTAAAATATATGTATTTTACTTTCCTGACTCAAATTTTAAATTTTCGCAGTCACGAGTTTGTTTGTTTTATATTGACATTGAAAGGTAATCACTAGTTTTGTGATTCTTTTTTTTAGCTGTCGTTCGTTTTTGGTTAGGGAAATTCATGAGCAGCACAAAAGTTTCTCTTGTTAAATTTAATTTTTTGAAAAACATGATTTGGTATTGTTACTTTGACACTTTAATTACCGTTATATGGAATGCATGTGTAATGAACTATAGACAAGAAAAAGCATTTGCTTCATTTTCAAATCAAAAATTGTGAAAACAAAAGACTTAGGAAGCAAAATTGGAATTAACTATTTATCGCGGTAAAGTCACTGGACTGGTCGGTTGGTTAATTGCAAATAAAAATTTAATTGATTAATTTGCAAATTATTATTTACAATTAGTTTAAAAAGAAATTGCATGAGATAGTATAGTAAAGAAAGAAATTATACTAAAAGAAAATAAAATAAACTTCAATGTATTTGAATTTGTTGTTGTATATAAATATTTATATATTTTTTATTAAAATTTAAATTAAATTTATCGATGCTGGGCTGTGAGTACAGGTCAATAATGTAGACTATACTTAAGGTACATTAATACTTCGAGTTGCAATTTCACACTTCTCCCCGCCTGCATATGAGGCTTTTATGTAAAATTAACCTTTGGTAAGAAGATGTAATATATATATTCTTAAATTTCGTTGTTGTATATTTAACGAAGGCAGAAATGAGAAGTACAATACTTATTGAATGCAGTTGATCACCGAATAATCTTTATTTACTTTTTACTTAATCTCTACTTGTAATATTAGATGACATACAAGAAGCACTGCCAGATGATTAACTTATTATATTTAATAAATTCAATTAAGTAAAGCTTAAAATTAAACTTAAGTATCAGAAATAAGTTAGCTCTCAAAACGCATGCTTTAAAAAATTTCTATAAAGCACTCAAGTCCTTCTGCGCATGGGACTATTTATGCGGTGAAGGTGAATATTATTACGAAAATATACCATTTGAAAAAAATTTCTATGAAGACATTGACAACAATTAGAACAAGCCAGATAAATTAGCTAGGAACATAAAACAGAAGCACACAACTATACACGCCAGTTTATTTTATTTATTTATTTACTGATTGATGATGATGTTTATGATAAGAAAGTAATCATATAATATTACACTTTCTACTAATTATAAATATACAACCACACAAGCCGATGCAGGAGCCATACACAAACAACCACAGCTATAATGCTTTTACGCAAGTTCCTTATTTTTAATACAAATACACACAAGCCAGCAGTACGAATTTAACAACTAAAAGCTACTGAGTGTGTCTAGACCAGCGATGTCAAAAATAAAAATATAGTTGTATGTGTGAGAAAAGTTGTTTCATTCGTCTCTGAAGTCCATAGAAAAAAAAATAAATATTTGGAAGAAATGCAGTTTAGTAAAGCAGCTCAAAACATATTAAAAGAAGCCTTTGTGATAGAAAATTAAAAAATTATGAATTAAAATTGTATAAAAAAGTTGGGGGCGACCCATATTTTACGAGTTACAGGGCTGTGAACTTTTCATAGGAAATGTGAAAATTTTACAAAAATAAATTTCTAAATAACTTATCTGATAGAAATTTAAAAAATAAGAAGAAAAAATTAAACAAAAAAATTGGCTGCGACCCATATTTCCCGAGTTATTTGTATTTGAAGTTTTCATATTAAATACAGTTTAGAGAAGCTGCTCCACAAAAAATCAAAATGTCTTTTAAGTACATATTAATTTCTTTCCTTAAAAGTTTTGTAACATAAAACACATTGAATGTCGCGAAAAGCATTAGTGATCATAGAATATTTTTCTCATAACACATTTTTTCTTTCACTGTATCTATGAAGAATTAAATACACCCGGTACGCATGTGTTATCGTCGCTGTTTCATTGACGACTAAATGAAAGAAAATAAGAATATGTGTGATTTTAGTTTGCACAATTGTGCCAAGAAACTGACATCAGTTGTTTAGACCTTCTGGATATTGTAAGCATATTTCTGTAAGTTTTAAGTATAAAAGAAATGTAAAAATTTTGATGTGTCAGTCTTGTGAGAAGCGCAATTTATGCTATGAACGCCTGCTACTATTTACAGTCCAACCTAAAATAGAGCCTCAAGCATTGCGTTAGCAGCAGGGTAAGTATTTTCATTACATTTAAACGTATAAAATATTATTTGAATGTACTGAAAATATATACCTTGCTGCTAATGCAAACCTTGACGCCCTAATTTAGGACTCTTAAAATCTCTTAAAAACAGTGGCGATCAAATATAAATTTCTAGTCCAATAAGATAGTTTAATTGATTATCGAACCAAAAAATAATAATATTTCTTAAAGGCAAAAACGTAACAATGTGGTCCACTACAGTGTTTGCTATTGAGCTTCCACATACACGTGGTTTGCCTATGCTTTACACTGTAATACCATGTTGACACGGACAGCAATTATCGAGGTTCGCTCTCTCATTCACGGTTCGCGGTCGATTCTTGATTGAATCAACAAGGTTCGCCATAAAAATTTTTGAGAGCGAACCATCTTGATTTATTTTGAACCTTGCTGCGAACCACACAGAAAATGCTATCATCCCTACTTTTAGTAACAAATTATCGCTAATTTATCTGACCTAGCTATCAAAATAAAATGAGTATAATAACTAAGTATGTATGAATGTAAGTATTCACGAATATTTTTATGCAAATTATTTCTACAAAAGCAGCAACATAACCGTGAAACAGTACTCTGCTGTACAAATAAAAAGAAACCATACATGCATGTGGCTGCGTACGGACATATCGTATCGATTTCGAGACTACATATCGTTGCGATTTTGCTTCCGAAATCGGAAGATTTTGTCGACTAGTCGTTAAGAATTTGCTGCATTTGGTTTGGTAGGTAGTTTCATACCATGGAATAAAAATGTATTATGATGGTTGTTTGATTTTATAAAATGTGTTATTCTATTAAATTTTAATTTTATACATGTTAATAATCTTACTCATTAGTTTATGCTCTTTGGAAAGCTTTCCATGATATTTGGAAATTTTTTAGTGCTGCCGTACTTTTAACGTAATTTAATAAGAACTTTAATTAACAACTGAAAAAATTAAATCGTATTTTAAAACAATTTAATTTTTGAGTAAAAATTAACTAATTACGTACATAAATATTAAGTTAGAAACTAGGGGAAGGTTGGCATCACTGCATCAAAAAGATTTGTCAAAACGAATCACGAATGTGTCGTCTGAACGGCATGGTTTGCAATCGTGGTTCACAGAGAGCGAACCAAGTGTTTTATTTTACCGTCTGAGCATGTTATAAAACTCTCAGGTTTATTTTTGTTTTTTTTTTTATTCTGAGCTTTTCAGAATTAAAATTTAAATCCGAATTAGCTATGTATATATAAAACCAAAATTTATTAATATTCTGGAATAAATTCAATTCTATTTTCGTATATATACACCAGCTTTAACTTAATCCAAAATTTTATACTACGTACCTAAATATTCTATATGGATTTGCAACAATAATACGCAAAAAGTCTGGTCATCTCTTTATTAACAGAATCATACCTAAACTTACAGATCAGCGGTACATGCAGGCTTATTTTTTTCGGTCTCTCCTAGCAGAATTTGTCTCTGAATCTTGTTATTACTTTTTTTATTTTGTCTTACAGCTTATATTAAAGTTACAAACAATTAAAATTCTAAATTCTTTCATATCCCCAAATTCCTGAAAGACTTGCATAATTAATGACTTTTGTCTTATAATATTTCTTAGCTAAATCAACTGCATTCTGCTTGAATTTTTTTATTTACATGCATCTTTATAGTTTTTTTTTAAGTTTCTATCAGACCTGGGCAAAATGCATTACTTTTGCATTAGCATTAAATTTAAAAAAACCAATGCAAATGCAAATTTATTGAATTAACACTAAATCGTATGCTTTTAATGCATTATTTTTTCCATTGAATTAAAATCCCCTCAAAGTAATGCATTAATATTTCATTAGCATCAAATTTCATATTTTTAATGCACTATTTTTTCACTGAATTAAAGTCTCTTCAAGGTAATGCATTAATATTGCATTGGCACTAAATCACACGTAAAAAATGCACTAATTTTGCATTAGCACTAATGAAGTAATGCAATATGATTCCATTGTCAATTTGTAGGTGGCCTCAATGTGAGCTTTACTGTATTTTTTAATTTTTATTTGCTTTGTTCATCCTTTGTTTAATTTTATTATGTACAATAGGTTTTAGCGACAACGCAATCATATTGCATTACTTCATTAGTGGTAATGCAAAATCAGTGCAATTTTTACTTGTGATTTAGTGCCAATGCAATGTTAATGCATTACCTTGAAGTGATTTTAATTCAATGCAAAAAATTAAAAATATGAAATTTAATGCTAATGTAATATTAGTGCATTACTTTGAGGATATTTTAATTCAATGCAAAAAATAGTGCATTAAAAATATCAAATTTAATGCCAATGCAATATTAATGCATTACTTTGAGGGGATTTTAATTCAATGGAAAAAATAATGCATTAAAAGCATACGATTTAGTGTTAATTCAATAAATTTGCATTTGCATTGATTTGGTTTAATGTAGGAAAATGCTCAATGCATTACCTTATTTAATGCAAATTTCCCAGGTCTGGTTTCTATACATATTTTAAAAGTAGTTAAAACTACGTAAGCTACGCACATGTTGGTGTTGAAAAAAATGATAAATGCCTTAAAGTTTTCAACAGCCACATCAATTTCTAGCAAGTGCGAATGTTTTAAAGCAAAATAAAAGCGTAGCAACAATCATGACAACGTCATCAGACATATTTAGTGTAGCCGTGGCAGCAACAGCACTCAGCAAGCGGTTGTGTGAAGTAGTATTTGGCTGAAGCTGTTTTGTCTTCTGTATCAAAAAAATAAAAAATAAAAAATTCAGCAGCCGTGACAATATCAAGTGCAGGCGTTGTAGCATGAGATTTACATGTTGTTTCATTAAGCACATACGAGAAGTTTGTATGTATTTGCATAAGTCCACAGTAAGGTGGTCACATATGTATTTCCATTGAAATACGTAGAGCATAAACAAGAAAATTTCCAAACTACAACAGTGATTCTTAAATTGCGGGGGGGGGGGGGGGGGGTGAGAACCAAAAGATTGTGAATGCCATAACTAAAAACAAAACAAAACATTAGTCTAGATGTCTATATAATAACATTTTTATCGGTTACTTGTATTGAAAACAAAAGCAAATTTTCTTATTTTATTGTTGTTTTCAATACGTGTTCCTTGCTGAATCGTGGGCAAGGCCGTTAATACCAATCAATACCTCTGATAAACAAAAATTGTACTAGTAATATAACTTTAAATGGTAGAAAACACTTCAAGCTTAATAACTAAAATTGTTTTGTTTTTGATATTTCTGCCCTTTGGAATTTAACTCCTGAAATATGATATTCAATATTTTTTTTATATTGACGGAATCAATAGTTTCTTGATGAAACTTTCTCAAAAGAATCAGTACACTAAATTTTCTTAAATTTATTATCCATAAAATTTGGCCCACCTTAATGTTTATAAAAGTTGTAAGCCATAATAATTTTGTGAACTTTATAATTTTTAGTTGAAAAATTTTGCGTGCGTAAATCATGATTTCGTGAAGGGTCAACTGCGTAATTAAGAAAAGTATTGGTTATGAAATACGAATTTCGAAATGTTAAGTTTTTAATATACAAGTAAGCGTAAGTATTTGAAAAAAACTACAAGTTTTTAGTTTAACAGCATGTTACCTTTATGGTAAATTATTTAACTTATTTCTCATTCCCATGAAAATGTATTATTTTTTGTCATAATGTCATGATAATTGGATAGTTCAAATAGTTCAATTTTACAGCAGTAGCGAACGAAGTACTTACTGCCCTCCTCTTTTCTCTGAATGTATTTAAAAGAAAAAGCTTTTGCTTTCAGGACACACTTTTTATGCATAAAGCAAGCAATTGCCGTAAGAACCGGCTAATGAAGACAAAGAAATATTTTAGCAAACGTTTTCTGCAAAGAAGTGTTTTAAACGTCACCTTTTCCAACTGACATTAGAGCAACGCTGGAGAAGATGGACACAATGAGTACTTTGGTTACGGATAGATTTCAACTGCCTTAATTGGTTTGTTTTCCACTTATAAACTAATTCAAAAAAATTAGGAGGTACTAAGTAGGGGTGTAACCATTACCGATACCGATTCCGGTATATCGGTGATACTTCTGATTTGCTGATATATTGATATCCGCGATATTTTGCTGTCAATACAACAATACGTCTTAAATTTTTGTTAGAGTTATTTTAAGCAAACAATTCAATTTTAAACGCTTTTTTCACAGCAACTAAGAGAAATAATATATTAAAGGCTTTGCACCATAGTAGTGAAATGTTCTCTCAACGTTAAATTATGTATGTGTTTTGTTGAAATATAATTTGTTTTTTTTTGTTAATTTGAAAATGAATTCAAATATCAATTTTAAATATTAATAATCTCTTACACTGTAATTTTGTATAATAAAAGAATTACTCTACTTGAATCTTGTTAATTTTAACTTAAGTTAAATTTCAATATGCGTATCGGTATTGGAATCAGTATCGGCGATATTTCTTTTTAAGTATCGGTATCGGATCGCCAAAATGCCGTATCGTTACATCCCTACTTATAAGTTAACCCGCGTTTTTGTCATATTTGTAAAACTTATAACGTGTTACCTGTTACTGTGATTTAAAATTATTTTCTTTGTATAATAGTGTTTTCAAACTGGCATGGTTTTAATAAAAGTTGGTTTTAACGTTAAAACCAACTGTTAAAACCTGATTTTACCAATTTGTTTGTTAAAACCAACTTAAAACCATTTTGAATTAGTTTTAAATTGGCTTTATGAAATGCAATCTCGTTTTCACTGTGCTGAATTCAGTGCTGCCAAGTTAAAATGACCGGAAGCAGCTGATAATGTTTATGAGAGGTAATACGAATAGATACTAATTGAAACACTTGAAAATGGATGCAGCCATAACAATAATCAAAAAATTATAGAAAAAATTAGTTTTTTTGAAAAGAAAACAAAGAAAATATTTTCATTGAGCTCTGCAAAGTGAAAAAAGGTTTATTTTAGAATATATTTGTGCATTTTTGTATATAGCTAATTACTTTATTTCCAAGAACTTCTACACTTTGTATAAGAAGTTCCATAATTAAAAAACTGTTTATTTAAAGTCGTTTCAGACTGTAATACAAGTATTAATACTCTTGTTGAAAATGCAGCTCTGACATGTTGAGTTGTTATTGTTTTTTTTTAATTTTTGAAACAAATATAAGACCAGGGATGAATTTTCGCCGAAAGTATTTATACTTGTATTATAGTCTGAAGCAGCCTTTACAAATGTTTGTTAAATTTTAGAACGTATTTTTGCACAGTTTGTCAAATAAAAATACAACAACAAATACACGCATTTCTGCAGGAGATTTATTTTATTTTTAGCATAGTTATTTGAAAGTATGTTAGTTAATATTTGAACTAAAAAAAACTTGCAGTGTGAATGCAAAACCAGCTGTTTATGGTTTTAACATTAAAACCAGGTTTTAACTTTTAGTGTGACGACACTATAAGAGAGTATAGCTTCTTTTGGTCCCATTGTCAATAAAGTGTGCGGGAATTTTTTTCTTTGATTTTCTTTTGATCTTTTGCTAATCATATTACTACGAAACCAAGCACACACCTTATATTCTCGTAATAAAACAAATTCAAAGTTGGGAAAATGGGCAGAGTCAAAACTGGTGCTCTGTTTCATTTTCACGGTAGCGAGCACTAGGTTATCTTAGGTTGAAAAGCGGAACCATTACGGTCATGTCCGAGGACATAAGCCAGTATAGGCCTATTGTGCGCTCTCATATCAAATAGCAAGCACTAAAGATCAAACTTCTTTTTGCTGAAATAGAACATTGTGAACATCAACGGCATATGGTTTGAACCACAGTTCACACAGTTCATGCCACATTTAAAGGGAAAATAAATTTTTTTTATTAAAATTTGTTAAATTTTATTTATTAAATTTTGATAATAGTAAACGTCTGTTTTTATTTGCAATAACTTGGACAGAGTTTCATACAATTCAATAAACTCTTTAAACAAATTCCAGTCGCCAGTTGCCATTTATTATTTTCTGTTTGAAATTCTTTATAAAACGCAAATTTTTAGGTGCGTTATGAACAAGAATTTTCAAAAGTTAGAAAGCACAATTTTTAATATGTATAAAGTCAACTTAAAAGTTACAAGCTCCCAAAAAATTCCAATATCTGTAGTATACACCTTTGACCCCCTTTTTGTAGCTACTTTGTCTTGCAAGATTATGATGCTTAAAAATATAACACTTCTTTTAAGCATTAAACACATTCACCACAGCAGGCTACATGGCTACACGACTACAAGTGCCGCAGGCAACAAATGTTGTCTGGTAGCCAGCTACTGAATCATTTAGGACGGCAGCAGCACCATAAATATATGTTTCAGTGGTGCCGCTTTCCAATAGATATTTCACAATTATAAAAATAAAATAATTTATTCAAAAATATAAAAAAAATCAGTTTATTTCTTTATATTTTTTTTGCGAATTTTACACTTTATATGTTTAGTAATTTCTTCACTACGTTTAGCAATTATTCGTTAATTTGCGATTTATTTCGCGTTTTTCGCGTTTCTTTCCAAACGTTTTATATTTTTAATGGCTTTTGCGATTTCTAATAAATATTAGCGCTTGCTTCCGAATTTGTAAATTTTTGCAAAGTTCGCAATAAATGCAACTTTTTGCTTTAATTGCAGTTTTGGTTATTTTTCATCAAAAGTATGGCTTGTTTACAATTTTGCAACTTCTAGCGATTTTTTTGCAAACTTCGCGATAAATGCGACTTTTTGCAAATCTTTCAGCCTCCAAACAGTTTTGCCGATTTTTAAACAATATTAGACTTTGTTATCATCCCGCTGTTAATATGTTTTTGCAAATTTTGGTATTTCCGAGGTTTTGGCCGAGTTTTTTGCATTCCTTAAAGTTTTAGCGATTTTCAATCATATTATGGCTTTTTTTTAATTTTGCAATTTTTCGCGATTTTTTGCAAAGTTCGCGATAAACAGGATTTTTGCGTGTCTTTTAGCTTCCTAACAGTTTTGAAGATCTTAAAACATTATTAAACTTTGTCATCATTCCGCTGTTAAAAACTTTTGCGAATTATTTCAATTTTCGCGAATTTTTTGCATTCCTTACAGTTTTATAGATTCCTAATCAATATTAGGACTTTTTTTAAATTTGAAATTTTTCGCGAATTGTCGCTTTTTCTCTTTGCAAAAATATAATTACTTTTGCAATTAACATTAAATTTTTGTAAACTTCTTTTTTATTTTTCAATACAAAACATTTCTTGGCAATAATTTGTTTAACATATTTGCTATACTGTCAACACTGTTTTTGGTTTTTAGCCATAAAAAATAGAAATTAGTTTAATTTTACTACAACGACAAATGTAGCACGGACAACAACCTGTAGCCTGTTGCCTTGGTGCCTTCAAAATATTCATTCTCAAAATAACCATGTGTATTCTATTTTTAACATTTTGTAGCCGGTAGCTTGATGTGGCGAATGTGTTTAATGCTTAATTCAGTTTATTTCATTGAAATTGTTCTAAGTCTTGTTTAATTTCACACCACTATGCAACGTATTGCGTAACTGTTGCTTATTCGCATACACTGTCTGCCATATTACATTTAGAGTGAATCCATTTGGTTTACAGATTCTCTTCAGGTTTTCAGGTTAACTAAAAAGGATTGGTTTGCATACGAATATTCCGTCTAAAATAGTTTAAAACTGAATTTTAACTTCTTTTCTCAGTAGGCAGGCAAATTATTTTATATTTTAATAAAATTTTAATTGTCTTTGTATCGAAATTTCAATCAATAGCGAATGTCGTAATTTGTACTGATATAGTTTTCTATAAATTTTTATTAATTCCACTTTAAGTTATATTCACCGAAAAACAAACCCATTTTAATCAACACACTTATCACGCAAAATATATGAAATTTTTGTCCGCATTTTGATACGTTCGCCATACTATGTTTACAGTTATAGCATTTTTTTTGTTTGGGTTCTTGGTGTAGAATTTTATTGCTAATATTTATGGAGGGGTAAGTTGTTTCTCATAGGATATAACTGGGACAATCAGAATCAATCTCTAACGATTTTCATTCTTGTTTATTGTCTTACAAAAATACTATAATACTCTTGCAGAATTACTTTCCTTTCATGCAAGCACTTTAAATGGTAATTAATAAATAATATGTAAATAATCACATAACTTTCATTGTTGCTCATTTGCAGCAAGTGGTTTCAAATTTAAATAAACGTAACTTAATATCAATCCTATATTATGTCTCAAATTCTAATGTTGTTACAGTTTACGGTCAAGGTAGTTTGGCTCTGTGTCAAAATTGCAAAAATCACATTAAACAACAATTTCCATAAATAAAAGCAATTAATGAATTATTCATAAAATTAAATGCATTTTACGCACAACATTACCATTTTGTTAGAGAAAAAAAAAACAAAACAACATGTAAACACACGCCTTTAGTTGCTGCATTCAAAATAAAAGCAAACAGACAACGAAATTGCATTTTGGGAGAAAAATATTTTGAAACTTCGGAGCTTATATTTGCTTGTTGGTTAAGAGACATCTATATGCATATTGATTCTGCTCAAGAATCACGTCAGTGGACTTCAACCAAAAAGCTTTTGAAATGAGCTAGAAAAACTTCATAGGATTATAGAAAGACTCTTAATATATTATTGAGAATCAAAGATAAAAATATAATTAAAATAAAAGCCTCAAAAAATTCTTTATAAAATAAACTACAATTACTTGCAGCATTGAGTAACAATCAGAAACTGGGCAATTTCAATTACATTACTTTAAATTACATTAATTTCAATAACATTTAAATGTTATTGAAGAAATTTTTATTGAACTTTTTTCCATAAGAAAAAATTATGAAGAGTCGTGGTAATTCACAAATGTTCTAGGAAACACGAAAGAAAATTTCTTAATTTTTCTCCAAAAAATTGTATTTCGTTAAAGTAATTTAAATAAGTTCGAAACAAAGTAAAATAAGTACTAACTCTTATTGCAATGAAATAGCGCAAAAAAATAATTTTCAAGACTTATTTCATTTTATAAAAAAATTATTTTCAAAAAAAGATAAACCCAAAATACTTAAATAAATTCTAAGAATTTGCGAGTTATTATGAAAAAACTCTAAAAACCTTTTTGGGAGTTATATAACTTATTTTCTCGCTATTTTATATAGTTCAAAATAATACGAGGGTGGATCCATAAGTCCATGACTTTTTCAATATAACACAGTTCTTTTTATTTTTGCAAAACAAAAATTTATTTTTCAACATAATATCCTTTTAAATCAATCCAGTTTTTGTATCCCTTCCAAAAAATAGGATTTTTCGAGGTTCTTAAAATAGGCATTTGTTTGGTAAATAACTTCATCGCTGGAGCTAGATCTCTTTCCGCGAGCCATTTCTTTACGTTTAGAAATAGGTCTAAATCTGGTGAAAAGGATGGACGAGGGAGCAATTTGAAGCTCAATTCATGATTTTTGAAATGGAAACTGCACATAAGTTTGTGGCCGATTGTGAGCGAACGCGGCACCCAGTTTACTTAAAAATGTATCATACTTAAGCAATCATTTTAAATAGAAACCACAGAGCCATGTCGGATGCCTATGGCATAAACAATCTCCTGCACTTTTACTCATCGCTCGGCCAACAGCATATGATGCATTTTTTTCGAAATTTTCAGTTGTACTGACCTCATTTGGCCTTCCAGAACGTTCAGCTTCATTTGTACTTGTGCGAACGCAACGAAAGTCTGTAAACTATTTTACCATTGAAATCATTGGTGCAGAGTCCCCATAGTATCTATCCAGCTTTTTCTTGGTTTTATTGACGGTTTTTTTTAACAAAAACTAATGTTTAATGAACACTCAAAATTCAATCTTTCCAATTTTTAGAAAAATACACGAAGTTGTATGTTTTGAACAGCTGTTAAACGCAAAGTAAATTACGAGACTTTGTCAAAATTTGACAGTAGTCTATTAACAGATGGTACTTGCTGGGAATAATGCTGCATTTCATATAATTAAGAGGGAAGTTCAAAAATTCACGGATTTATTGATCCGCCCTCCTACACAAAAAGTTATTTTCTGCATTTATCTAATTTTAGATTTTTAACGAAGTGATTTACATAATTTAAAAAAGAGTTGCAGTTGTTCCCCAAAAAAATTAGGAAAATCATAAAATTTTATTAACCCTAATTCATACCTTGAGCCGATATTTGGTCAAATGCTTTAAAAATTTTATTGAACGTTACCTGCATTCCGCGAGCGGATTTTGGGAGGAGTTTAATTGTTGTACAATCATTATAATTTCAGTAGAGATGTATACAAATAAAATGGGTAAATATTAGCACGACAACTTTACAGAAAAAGTCATCAATTATTTTGTGTTAATTGAAATTTCTATTGACTAAATACGCTAAAAAAAAGACATGTACTATTATTAAGAAATATTTTTCCTAAATTGAAGTAAAAAAAAATTCTAAGTTTAATTAATTTTTTCTAAGTTAAAATAAATTTTTACAAAAATCTAGTAAAAATTACTTAATATGAGTAAAAAATAAAAAGTTCATATCCTCAAAAATAGTTCATAAAAATACACAATAAATTTCTCACGTTTTGGAAAATGTTTACTGACTTAAATGAAATATTTACTAAGGGTAGGAAAATGCTTATAAACTGAAGGATTAAGGATTAAACATTAAGAACTAGTTAATTTCGTGTTAAATCAAAATATAAACTTTAGGAATTGAATTACTCCTGATTAGTTCATGAAATTTGACTAAATTAAAAGATGTAAAAAGGTATACTAAATCTTAGGAAAATGTTTACCAGTTTTAAGTATTTTTTGTTTGAATTATAGAATTTATTACTAATTTGCATTTAGCAAAAAATCTAAGTAAATTTTTTATATTTTCGAAGAATATTTGAACTTGAAATTTATTTTTTTGTACATAAAATAAAATTTTAAAACTCAGTAATTTCAATGCTTATTTAGGCTGCCTTGTTAGGCAACTGGTTAGAGTGTTTGCCAATCAGTCAGAAGGTTGCTGGTTCAATACTTGTCTCCTCTCAAGAAATTTATATATATGTATGGTGAATTATAATTAAGAATATAATATGAAGATATAATATAATAAATAACATATCATTTGGTATAGAATTTAATTAAAAATAAAAATAAGTACCAGAATTAAAGACAAAAGAATTGGAAAATTTACTAAATTTGAGATCAAAGACGAAAAATTTTTTGCAAAGCTCCGAATTTTATGGGAAAATTTTAGTTAATTTTCGGAAAATTTTACTTAGATAAAAAAATATAATTACTTTAACTACTTCATTAGTGAACTAGAAATTTAGTAAATATTTTACTGGTTTCAAGTAAAAACAGCTTTGGCGCCATACGACAACTTTTTTTATTCAAATTTAGAAAATTTTCCAAAGTTTTAGTTAGTTTTTTTTTCTGAGTGTAGAAGTTCTAGAAGTACATGAGCTTAAAGTAAAGCCAATAAGTTTTTTTTTTTATTTAGTTATGGGTTCATCCATTATTTTAAGCAAGCTTTTTTATACTTTTCTCCTGACTGAAAATGTGTAAAATGACGGGTTTTTTCAAGATTATTATATTATCTGAAAAATTTTTAGTCAAAAGGAATTGAATTTTTTTTTTTGTTTTTGATATTTACAAAATGTTGCCATCTGCAAAAGTAGAGTTTTTGGTCTTTGTAATAAAATTCCAGTAGAATGAAATAAGCATTTTCTACGTGGTCGCACCTTTGGCCAGCATTTTTGCTGGTTTTTCAACTCGAATTTAGTTCAAACCCAAACATAAATTATTACCCAACCTGCCGGAAAGACATTAACAAAAAAACAAAACTTTCATTTTCTACTTCAATCATTTAATTAATATTCAGTGTTTTGGTTTATAAATACTAATCACCCAACAACTTTACAAAAAAAAAACAAAAAGCAAAACATAAAATATATTAAAAGAAATTTAAATATTAGATTATTTTTATTATGTTTTCGAAATTATAATTTATTGGTCACTTATTTATCATTTAATAAGATTTGAAAATACAAAAAAAATTAAATAATTGTATTGTTACGAATATAAATTCGTGCATGTTGCTTTTTTAAGTCTTTTGTTTCAAGACAATTTTTTTATATTTTATTTATGGGTCATAAAGTTGAAAGAAATTTATTGATTTCGTGATAACGCCTGTTTGCTTAAACGACTTTCTGCCATTGTTAAGTTATAATTTCTACACCATTATATATTTACAATATGTGTTAAAATATTTTCTTTTAAATTTAGTTATTTATTATTAACTACTCTTGAATAAAATAGTAATAATAAAATAAATATAAAACTAATTTGATTTTAAAATATATATATAGTTAATATATCGTTATCTTTACTTGTGGGAAATAAAGACATAACTTATACACATAAGTTAAGCCATTATTTTTATTGCGACTATAAAACACAAAAATAAATCAGGAAAATCAAAATTCTAATGGTATCAGGTTTGTTACTAATGCTTTCTTTACACTTCTTTTTGTCAACATGTAACCTAGAGGTTATATTTTAAGTTTAAAAATTACCAAAAATCAACCCAACGAAATCAATGGCTCAACATTTTTCTGTGTTTTCTGTATCAAGACAGTTAAAGTCGGTAAATTATTATCTCCAGAAGTATTTGAGATAGAGAAACTAAAGCATAGCTGAATCGATAAATAAGCACGCAGGTATACTATTAGGCGTAAAACTATATAAAAATTTAATTTTGAAACCTTCTGCGTACTCCTTTTCTATCCTAGAGTTTTCTATCCTAGAAAATTGGGTGCCCCTGTGGCTGAGTGGTAGCGATGATAGACTCTCAGTCCAGAGGTCGTGGGTTCGATTCCCACCTTGGACCCTGGGTGTTTTCCGCAGAAAAGCTTAACGCTTTGCAAATTGTGCTTGTTCTCAAAAAAAAAATAAAATAAATTTGATATTAAAAAATATCGAATACTTTTTTTTTTGCTAAATGTTAACATAAAATGGAAGCAAAATCTACCGATTTTTTAAACTTTTCGTATGCATTTAATATTTTATTAAATTAGTAAATACATTTTATTATCATCAACAACATACCGAAACTAATCGGAGTAGAAGGAAAATTTAAACTGTGTCATAATCAATCAATCAATTAATCAAACAAGAAATAGTCAGACAGCTTTTTAGTACTTTTCCGCACTTTTTCATTTTGTGGATAGATAAGCTTTTGATTTGAAGTGTATAAATTTTAGTTTTTGGGATTTTTTTTAATTTAACTTTTTTGACGTTTTTATTCTTTTAGAGATTTTTTCAATGACTTTTAAATTTTTTTCGTTTTGTGTGATTTGCTTTGTTTGTTGTGGAAATATTTCACTACCACGATTCTTTCAGTTCCTGGAGTTTCTTTAAATTTTTACCATTTTTCTCCTGATGAATTTTTATTGTAAAAATTTTTTTATGGTACAAAAAAATTGTCGCAGAAATAAAAAAACCGCCAGCACAGAAATAATAGAAAAATCGAAAAAGATGTTGAAACTTCCAAAAATTTATATATATATAAAAATCGCAAGCTGATGAATTTTATCAGTACTACACAGCGTGACCTTGAAAGCTTGAAAGTTTTCGATTTAGCAGTTAGTATTTTTCAATTAATTATTTAGCATTTTCTAGCATTTTTTCATAACATAATCTACATAACTTTTAACACCGCAGAGCAAAACATTGATAGAACGTCATTGAAAAATATTAAGAACACCGCAAACAATTAATCAGCAAATCGTTTGCAAAGTTGGTGTTCATGATTACAATGTTTCGCAACTTTAAATATGTGCACGTAATAAATACCGTATCCGAAGACTATACACAGAGAAAACAGATTCGTTGAGACAAACGAATTTTGGCGGTTGCACCAACTACATAGAATTCTGGTATCACGACTGCAATTTTCTTGTGGTACCACCATATTTTAATTTTAACAATTAACCAAATAGTTGCAGCAACAGAAAAAATTGGTTAACAGTATGAAATTTGAAATAAAAGTTATTCGTGCTACCGAAAATATGGTTAGTGAAGCACGTTTATATGCATTTCTTAAACCACATATTTTAAACAGCAGCAAACACGTTATCTTATACACATACTTTCAAAAACCGTTTGAGAATTCACAAATCTTTGAATGGCACAAAAGTTAATTTTTAATTTTCTGCTATAAACTATGATAGTAAACTCAACCTCTAGTCAGTTGCAGCAACTGATAGAAAGTGTTTATTTTAACCTTAATATAGAACGACAGTTTTTTTAACCAATAAGTTAATTATTCATGACAAAAGCATACGCTCGGTTGATGCAATCAATTTAAGAATTGTCAGAATCATATATTTATTACAATTATGCCTTTATGGCAATAAACATGGATTGTTTTTTGGATTAATAGAAAATTGATAGCGTGAATTGAAATATAGTTTGTGCAAATAATATTTTATTGGGTGTACAAACCTTGTATTTTTTACGTAAAAATGGAAAACACGAAAGCTTTAGAGTACTTAAAAAAAACTAATTTTTAAACGTTGCTTATAAACAAAACGTAAGTGAGAAAACGCTTTATTTCGAAGAACCGTTCGTGAATTAATATTTTTGGTTTGCCTTAAATAATTTTTCGGCGTTATGAATAGTGAAAAAATGGTATGCAGTTAGTATAACCCAGCAAAAATTACTGCCTTACTAAAGTACTTCATCGAAGTAATACCCAGATGCAAACCTTAGTGCTTTTCTAACCCTTTCGCCCAGCAATTTTCCTTACATAATAATTTTTTTATTCAAATATCTTATGTCTCCCAATAAAGTTTGAAGTATTATCTGTGGTGTACTTAAATAAACATGTGTTATATTATTCCGGTAGGTCACTTGTGTACAGTTCTTTTCCATTTTCTTTTTCTTTGCCCCTGTGGCTGAGTGGTAGCGATGCTAGCCTCTCAGACCAGAGGTCGTGGGTTCGATTCCCACCATAGACTCTGGGTGTTAGTGTTTTCTGCAGACAAGCTAATCGCTTTGCGGGTCGTGTTTGTTATAAAAAAAAAGACCTCGTTTTCCTCGCTGGTCTTGACATCATTTTATAAATACACTTAAAGATTTTGCATTTTTATAAACAATTTTATACAATAACAAAACGGAAGCAATGAAATATTGTTTTTAACATTTCGTAGTAAGCAAAATTTTCAAACGTTATAGTGTTAGAAAAAATTTTTATTTTATGGGACATATTGTCCCAATTATGTTTTCGAGTGGGATTTATTATCCCAATATGGGTCACAAATGCAAGTTTTGTTTTTTGCTCGTGTAGATGGAAAGGCAGATATTGTCGAATTAGCAAATGATCGAGCTAATTTCAGGGGATGATAAAAGCAAAAATTATGGTACTAACTTCAGTGACTTCGGAACGAATTTCATTAGATGAGATGACAAGGAAAAATATAATATAACCGATGATGAATCTGGTGAATGCGTTGTTACTGCTGTTGCTGACGTCAATAAGCTTACTCTTTATGCATCTACGCAACTTGCAAGTTGTCTTTATATAACGCAGAAAAACATCAGTTTTCAAAGGACAATTGGATTGTTGACAAATTCAATTTCAAATAAGTGCTGATGGTTTGCCAGTTGCAAGATTGGTGGATTCTAACCCTCATACCTAAATTGCGTCAGTAGCAGGGTACGCACTTTCAGTACATTTAAATGTGAAAATGTTATTTGAATGTACTGAAAATACGTATCCAGCTGATAACGCAACGCTTGCCGCTCTTATTTAGGTATGAGGGTAAGGAAGTACCGTACATGGCCAAATGCTACCAAAGTTAATTCAAGTGCTGAAAAAAAGAATGGCACCAATGAGCATTTAAACTGTCCTTTTGTTTTAAATTACTAAAATCGGGTGATCATCGATTCTGTCGGTCACAAAAACAGCTGTTTTTGTAAGAAAAATGCCCAAAAAGTTTTTCAAAATATCTACATCTTTTTTTTTTTGTAAACGTACCAAGTTAAAAAAGTAGTAGTTCCAATAGCTAAAAAAGGGATAGTGGAGGCAACAAGATGATGTTCCATAAGAAAGGCGACAAGAACCAATTCCTGTTTTGAGCCATTTCCCCAATAAAACCATATTTTATATTTACACCTTGAGTTTGTAATGTCATTATTTGCTTTTTTATATTACTTTGCTTCTAAGTTTTAAATATCTAATAATTCTTTGTTTTTATAGAACAAAATTAAAACATAAATAAGAGAAAATTTAAATACTTAAAAGAAATTTTTACTGATTTCAGCCTTATTGGGACATCATGTTTCACCGTGAAAGCATATTGGGATTATATATCCCAGGATAAAGAAAATGATCATCAATTTCTCATGTATGCCCAACGTCTTAAATAAATAATAAATTAATAAATAATTTTTCTGTCAAAATTGAAAAAAAATCTACCATATTTCATATAAAAAACTCCCTGGTGAAAGGGCTAAATCATTTTTCGAAGCTTTTGTTATCAAGCAAGCAATGCATTGTTTAAATAAATAGTTAGTGCTTTTAAATAACAATTTTTTTTTGCTGGGAAGTGACGAAATTTAACTAAGTTTTAACGAGTTTCTCTGTAAAATTTTTCATTAAAAATCGGCGCATAATGTAGTTTCAACCCACTATTAAATCAGAGCTTGAGTTTTAATGTAATAAAATTATAGGACAAAAATTTTTTAGCGTGTGGTTCATTTTGCCACTAATCCTACGAGTAACTTCCCTGCAAAATTTTTTCAAAATTTTGTAATGGGTTATACTCTTTTAATGGCTTACAAAGCAATGAGTGGTACATATTAATCTAATTGTTTTATGTGTATAATAATGAAGAAGTGAAAACTTTTACTGTCGTCTTGATGTGACGTCGACGACGCCATTCGCAATAAGAGTTATTGTTTTTTTCAGAAAGCCACCAAAACTTTTTGGTATAATATTTTTGTGTGAATCTCAAATCTTTATGCTTGTGCTATATCTCCTATTAAGGTGTTCTGGATTACAATTTAATGCTTTTATATTGGCGCGTCTAAGTATGTCATTTTCGTTTTGAATAATTTTTTTTTATCAAGGTAGACTAATGTCTCTGGTGGAACAAATCCCTTCTCCAAGAAATTAATTATATATTCATCATTTGCCTAATAAGGGGTAATTATATCATTATTTTATAAACATTGGTTGCACCTTAATATATTCCCCCTTATTGTGAATGGCATCGTCGACGTCACAGCAAGACGACAGTAAATCTTGTCTTCTCTTTATCGGCTTTTATTGACAATCTCTTTCTAATTTCTAAAGCTGTGTAAGTTAATGTAGCATGTTAATAGTAGTCAATTATTGTTTAAAAAGAGTAGACAAGTGAAAATTTTTACTGTCGTCTTGATGTGACGTCGACAACGCCATTCGCAATAAGGGGGATTATTTCTGATAAAGTTTATTATAAAATTATTACAATTTTTTATTGGATATGTATTATTTATAATCACTTTGCTGGGACCTGTATAATGATGTACGTGTACTTAGACATTTTCTTTCAAAGGCTCTTATCTTTTCCATGTATGAAAGCGATATGTTGAATCAAATTGGGCAATCATATGTTAGTATGGGTCTAATAAGGGATAAATACATCATAATTGTAAGTACTTACGACTGTAGAGTACATTCACTTGTTTGCATTCTAGTAAGAAAATTTTTTTGCTGGCTTTATGCCAGATTTTCATTATACACGTGAAAGTAGGCCCAAAATGAAGAACTTGTGCATCATTCGTTTTGTCTTCTTACCTGATAAAATATTTTTAATATCGATTTGAAGTTAATAACTATCGAATAGGGGAATTTTTCACGTTTTAGGCTCTTTTATTTGACATAACTCGAGAACCACTAGTCCGATTTAGCTGAAACTAATTTAGAAAAATTAAAAAATACAATTCTTCTAATCTGTTCTTATACCGTTTTCCTATGTGTGCAACACTTTCGAAGTTAAAAATTAATGTATAAAAATTTATTTTTTACCTAAAAATTAAATTTTTTTTTTTAAATTCATAAAATACTAAATATGCAAAAAAGTGTCAAATCTAATTAATTTCGCATAAAGCGAAATTGTCAGAATTGAGTCCCGAATCAATGATTTCAAAAATGTTGTAGTGTGTTAACGAGTTTTCTCATACAATTTTACAATGGACCTAAGTGGGTATAGATGACAGCAGAGCGAAAGGCAATGTTTCAAAGAAGGCAGACCTTTGATGAACCTGGAAATATTGAGAGTAAATCAGGAAGAGGAAGAGTGTGTCCGTTTCGACATAGATCTGCTACCTGAATTTATATAAATTATTTTTATACATTTCATCGCTTTATTTATGGATGTAATTAAATTTGAGCTCTTTTCACTTCTTTGTAAACTTATTAATCTCCCTAAAGCATAATTAACATAAATTGCCTGAATGCAAAATAATTTAAATTAATGGCTCATTAGCTTAAGTTTTTTTATATATAAAAAAAATTATATTAATTTATGTTTTTTATCTTCAATAAAACTGTGAAGTGTGTAAATTAATGAGCGTATTGAATATAACTGAAACAATCTTTTATCTTTTAATGAAAGCTGCGGTCATTAAAGTTCAACAGCTTGTACTTGTGTAACACAAATGGAAAATTAATAAAACAAAATTCCATATAAACTTTTGTAAAATATAATTAATTAATTGTAATAGAAATTTACTAAATTAAGCTCATTTATTTTGCTGTTAGATTTTATTTTAAAAGTGTTTATTCATATTAATCACTCCTCAAGGCACATATGATTTTTTACAGAAATCATTTTAAATTTCCAACACTGCGCCACTACGCTGTGCGGCTTCTTCAGGGAATATATATATTTTTTTAGGTACATACATATGTATATAAAACGATTTTAATAATAACTTAATATGTACATGTATATATGCATAGATTTATTACATTAATAAATTTATGATGAAATTTCTTTCTTTATATTGAAAAGAGTTGAATTAATTGGAATGTTTTGGTTAAGTTAATTATATTTAAATTAACTATTTTACAACAGCCATTTAATTTGAAGGCAGATAATTTTATTGTAAAATAAATTTTATTTTCCAATTGAATATTTTTTTTAATTTGCTATTAAAGATTTGACAGCAAAATTTGAATTGATTAATTCAGCGCAATTTTTAAGCATCATTTAAATAATATTTTTTATATTATTGATTTCTACCCCGAAAAAGTCAATGGAAAATTTGTAAGTATAAATTGTTTCGTACATTCTTAAGAAATAATTTGTTATTTCACATAAGGAAGTTCTTTTGCAAAATATAGAAAATATTTTTGCAAAATCTCTAAAAGTCTAAAATAAATCTGATTTAAATCGATTGCCCTTGAATTTTTCAATACCGAAATTTCTTGTAAAATTGGTTTTCTGGATTATGAACCTAAGCTCAATCAGACGTGCCATAACCATAGCCATAGAAAACAGCCATTCAGACCAGACTAATGGACAATACTATGTTTGATAATAGCTGACTCACCATAACGCCATAAGTCTCACCATAGAAGCCAATTGAATTTTGGTTTGGTTATGCCTATGTCACGTCTAATTTAAGCAAAAAGGACATTGTCGAATCTATATTGGCAAAATTCGTTAAGAGATATCGTTGTTGAAAATCTTCAAAAAACAATTTTGATGTGCATTTTTATTTATGTATGTATATGAAATGTCTTCAGTTCTGTGATTTTTCAAAAGATCTAATTGTTTTTTCGACACATTGATGCCGAGCTTAGTGGCAAGCTGTCAACGGAATTCCACATTTTTATCGTTTAATGTTGCATGGATAATTCTTAGTCTAAATAATTTATTTTGTAGATTTTATATTAGTTTTTGTAATTTAAATAGCAAATTTAAAGTTTTTTCTTTTACTTATTTTTTACTGAAAGTTTTTAGTTGATTCTGCTAATATTTTTAAATACAGATAGGAACCAATAAATTGAACGATAAAATAGCGGTCCATTTTTGCGCATGAAAATTTGTTCGACCCGGTAAATTGAACGATAAAATAGCGGCCCATTTTTGCGCATGAATTTGTTCGTTCGAAATTTTATCAAAGCATTTTTAAGGTTTCTTTTTAAATTGTGTGTATAATCGAGCCTTATTTTCGATTTTATCGTAAGCGACATGTTATAGGAAAAAGACTTTTTTATTGAAATCAAAATTTTATAGCTAGTTAAAAATTATCAAAATGCCAAAATTGTTGCTAACTTTAAGATACTGGCTGTAAAATTTTATCGTAAGCGACAGTTTACGTATAAAAAAAATATATTTGAACAAAAAAAACCTTCTCCTGAAAAATTTAATTTTAGTCGCTTACGATTAAATGGAAAATAATTTTCGATATGTTTATGTATATTAGTTCAACTGTTATGAAAAACTTAATTTTAATTTTAATTTTTAATATTAAGGATTGAAAAAATATATATATGGGCATTTTTCTCAAAAGTTCTACCGAGACGACAAAATTAAAAGTTCTTGAATTTTTTTTGCAAATTTTTAAAGAAAATCAATTCAATCAAATTTAATAGATATGCAGAAGTTTTGAATTTATTCATTACTCATTTCGAGATATTCATGTTCAAAGTCATACAAGTGAAAATTTTTTTTAAATTTTTTTTTAATTTGAAGAGCAACTTTTGTTTTGAAAAATATTCTTAGCGCTAATCGTTATAGATTGAGTTTTTCTCTTTTAGATTTCCACAAGGATATCAGGAATTAGAAAGTAATGCATAAGATTCAATGCGATGATAAAAATTATAAAATTTTGCTTGGCATTTCCGTTAATTTTATGTCCCGAACGACATTGAAAAACACCCTTTTGTATCAATACACCGAAACTGCTTGAAGAAAGTTCATCTATTAATGATTACAAACAGACCTTTTTATTGCAATTAAAATAAAAAAAAATATTTTGAAAAAACAGAATTCGGAAATAGGCGCCTATGCAAAATTTGTCTCGTACGACATAGCTTGTGTGAAATTTGAAAGTATTAAAAAATATTTTCTTTAATAACTTATTATTTTCGGAACATCATTCTATAATTCAATTATTTAAATCCAAATGAATAAAAACAGCGAGAATTGCAAACGGTACAGAGAAAAATTAAAAGAAAATTAAATTAAATTGCCAAACTATAAATTAAAAAGCCGAGAAAGATCGCGTAACGCTAGGAAAAAGTCAAAAGCCTTAGCTGAAGCAAATAAAGAAGTTTTTGAGGAGAAAAAGTGGTATGAACGTATAATTAAAAGGCAAAGTCAAAAAACCTTCTTATACCTGATGCATTTTCTTTTTATCAAGGGATTAAAATGCATTTTATACCATCCGATGATATTGAGAAGTACTATTCGTTATATAACTTGGACGAAAAGTAGAAAAACGTAAAAATTAGACCACACATGCCTAAATTGTACTTCATCTGTTGCAAAGGTCAGGAAGTGAAAGCATATTCCAAAAAAAAACAATAATTAATGTACCCAGTACTATTCGTATATAATTTTGCGTATTTTGTGAAATATATTTACTTTTTCATCTCATTCCGCATTTCCCTTTAACGACGAACGTTATGTTAAAAAAAAAACATTGAATTCCTCTATTTTATTTAATTTTTTTATAATTTTTTTTTTATAATTTCCCAAAAACGCACCAGAAAATATTTGAACCTCATGATAGAACAAAATTTCCCGTACGCCATGTCCCGTACGAAAATATTTAAATTTAAATAAGACAAAAGCTATTAATACTTTTTTTAGTAAAATCTAGCCCATTTTAAGAATCATTGACTCACTTCATTCTAAGAGTAGTCACATTAATTTATTGTTTCAGGTTTCGCTGAAATAAGCATTTTAATTGTTTGCAACAAAACCTACTTCAATTTTTTTTCTCGTACGATATTCTTAGTTTTTTTTGCAATTATCTTTCAAACTTAAAATTTGTTATAATTGGATTTAGCACCATCAATAGAGCTAATCAGGGGTCATAACTTACGCTAACAATTAAAATAAAAATCAATTTTTTAATTATTATTTTTCGAACTTCATTTGTTTCTATATTTATGATTTATTTGAACGGGCTGAAGTTCGTATCGCTGTTTTAAGCCAAATTACATGTGATAATTATTAATGAACAAATAACATCAAAGTTAATTGTAAATATTCTGACAACACATAGTTGAAAAATCTATTTTATTTTCAACTCTTCTCCACTTTAAATACATACGACTGTCCTGTACGACAGTATGGAATTGCCCATATCGTAACTATCGTATTACGACTTAGATTACAACAATTTCGTATAAGATTAAAAAAGGAGGAGTATTTTATACGTCTTAATGTAAATGAAAAGCTAACGTGATTGCAAATAATTGTTGATGGACGCTTGTTTTTTTATGTATGCATATTTTTGAAAAGAAATTCATTTCACGTTTCATTTTTTTTTCAATTTGATAATCAAAATGTTGTAAAATATGCTGAAAATTAAATTTCAAATAAAAAAGGAGTAACGCTACCGCGCACAAACTGTATTTCGCTGCTCTCGATTTTGTTCTAATTTTCTTGCTCATCTTCTTCAAAGTCGACGTTAAATATTTTATTGCTGTTATAATTTGCTCAACCTTTGGCAATTATTTCCCACTTTTCATTCTATCTGGTATAAATAATTTTTTTTTTCAATCGGGTAGTTAATATTGAAAATTTTAATGTTTCTTGTATGGAATTTTTACTAAAGTGAATTTCGTTGTATCAAGGTTTGACTATATTTTTATTAAAATATTTTCTTACTTACCCCCACACACACACAGACAAATGCTTTTGAGAAATCTTAATAAAAGTTGCTTTTAAGATTTTATTAAAAGTCTTTAACATACCTGAAAATAAAGATGAAAAAAAACATTTTTAAGCAAAACAGGCAAATTAATATAATCAAACATAAAAAGACAATAAATGTTTAAAAAATTAGATATTTAGCAATGAAAATAAAAAAAATTATAAAACATCTTGTTAACACATATTTCATCAAACACATTAATCTTTGTTTAATATATCAAAAAAAATTGCAATCAACTAAATTTGTTTTTAAAAATTTTATACAAAAAAAATCAGCACAACTAGAAATAAAAAAAGTTATAAAAAATAAAACAATAAAGGTTATAAAATATATATAAATAAATAATATAAATATATTATAATATAATTAAAATCTATGAGACAAAATATAATTATAAAATATAATATAATTATTAATAAAAGTTATAAAAAAAACTAATAAAAGAAAACGGCTTAATAGAAATTAAAAAAAATGTAAATAGTCAAAACACTTGTTGCAAAATTTTTCAAGGTGGTCTTAGATGTTGCCTTTTTGTTTTGGCATTTTAATTCCAACTTCCGAAAGCTTTTCTAATAAAGTTACTTTCTTCTCCAAGCTTGATGTTATTTATACCATTTTACCTCAACATAAAATCTTTTATAACAAAATTTAAAAAGAAAGCAATTAAAAGTATAGACGTATACTTTTGTCACGAAGTTGTGTTCTTAAACGCGTCACATTATTGTAATCTGGGCTCACGGATGACGATATATGAAAATTTCGCTCATTTACTCAAACAATGTCATAACTCCAAAACAATACAGTTTTTTAGAAAACAAGTCAGATTTTTTCAATTAACACACAACTTTAAGGAAAAAGGAAAATTTGTTATTCTTTAAAGAGTTGTGTAAACAAGATATTTGTATGAAATTTTTACTCAATATGAAGAACGATATTGGGATTAATTTTATATTTTTTGAGTTATGACCAGGAAAACCACAAATATGCAATTGCATGTTTTTTCTTGTCTGATATATCAATGGGGAATTAAGATATTTATCCGTTTCAGAACTTTTTATGAGTTTTGGCATCGATTTGTTAGTGCATATTTTCGCATATTTTACCCTTTAAAGCATGTTTTTGCATATTTCAGTCTAACACGTATATTTTGAGCATTTTTCGAATTTTCAGAGCATATTTGGCGTTTTTAAGGCATATTTTGGTACCTTAAAAAATTTTTTTGTTTCATATTTAAAAAAAATTTTGGAAACATTTTTTTACTTTTCTCCGTCAAAATTTCATTTGGAGTGAAAGAAATAGTACTACAGGCAAGCAATATTTTGCTCGATTTTAAAATTTAAATTTTTTAATTTTCACTCAATTTTGAACAGTCTTGTAAAAGAAAAACGAAACAAGATAATTAAAAAAAAATTAAATCCTCCATTTCCAATTTTTTTCTACTAAATTTTAATGCTAGAACAAATACTATTTATTTGTATTTTCCAAATTTCAACTTGAGCAGGTGTAACATGTTTTTTAACATCCTCACTGAAATTTAATTTCAATAAAAATTTATTTTGGTAATTGTGACGAACGCTGCCCCGATTACATCAATTGAGATTCAAAAAGAACATTTTCAATGTATGTATAAAAGTTTCTTTAGATGCGGCGATCTTTATTAAAAAAGCTAAGTGAATGGTTTTTGTTTATTGTAATAACAATTATAAATCAAATACTTGTCTTTTTCTTCAAAATACAGTTGAGGAGTTTTAATTCTGATATCGTGATCGCTTTTGAAGTAAAAGTGCAATTTTTGATCTTATTTATTTTTTTTATAGTTTCCTTCTTCTGTTTATTTTATTTTTGTCTTGTTTTATATGCAAATTTGATTGAATTGCTGAATTAAAATTAGATTTTCATATCCTAATAACCCAATTAATGTTATTTATAAGAGCATCTTTTTTGAGTTTTTAGTGTATATTTCCAAGTTTTTAGTGCATATTGAATGCGCATAAAAAATTTTTTTTTGGAGCATATTTCTGGTTTCCCTGGTTATGACATTCCTTGAGTAAATGAGCGATATGTATGTACATGCATAAATATGCCAGACAATTTTCCTGCAAAAACAAATCTCTAAAAAACAAAACTTGAAAAAATATATTGAAAATTCACTCAAAAATTTCTTACACAAATTTGTGTAAAGCTTCTGTAAGAAAAAAAGAATGCATGTTGTCATGGGACACTGGATAGGAACGTAGTTCCTTACGTTTTACCTATTTTAGAAATCGCCCCTAACGCCTAACATTTGTGTCCTTCCAGACTCAGATTTACCCATGTTTTGAATTTCATTAAAATCGGTTAGATAATTTTAAAGAGGCAGACTTTACCCGAACCCCTTCCTTGCTTCTAACTTTCAAAAAGTGTATAGCCTATGTACTTTACTAGACTCAGATCTATCCATGTTTGGAATTTTATCAAAGAAGGAGAGATAGTTTGAAAGGGGAAGAAAATTCCCACCACATTGCCTCGTGGTCTTATTTTGGGGGAAAAAATGTAAAACCTATTTATTTTTTTGGACTCAGATCTATCTATCTTTTGAATTTCATCATAATCGGTTGTATAGTTTCTGAGAGGCAGACATTGCTTCCTACCTCTTCCTCATTGTGAGCCTAGTTTTTAAAAAACATATAACCTATGTGTCCTCGTAGAATTATATCTATCACCACTGATATGGTCACAATCTCATTACCCTTAGGGCTCTGCTAACATTTTGTTTTGCATACGTACACAGCAAAACTACTAACAAAAATCTAAAGCAAGAGCATAAACCACACAAAAATAGCAGATTTCTGTCGCATTTTTTCTTGAAGAAATTCTCCGAGCGTATTCAAACACTATCAAAATGATTTAATTTTTTTCTGTACTAGTTATATAAATAAATTATCTAATTTATAACAGCACTTTTTATTGCTGTAGAAAATAGAAAAAATATGTGGAATATAGAGTTAGAAAATAAGTTTTTATTTGCCTTGAATACTTTTATAGATGCTTAGTGTCTATTATATATCCAGAAATTGAAAAGCCCAGTACATAAAGTCCAAGGGTGTTATGCAAAACAAACTTAACAAAGCTTTGCAAAGCAATGTTAAGTAAAGTTGTATTCTAAAAAAATTATTATATCAAAATTCTAAAGTAGGCACCCACGATTGTCAAGACTACTTTAAGATTGTATTTCCAAAATGTGTATTTTGTAAAGCAGATATATTTGTTAATAAAGCACATATTGATTCATGTTACATCTGAAAATGAAGCTAGAAGTGTTAACTTTTAGCTTAAATTTACTATTTCTGTCATGTAATGGAAATCATCATCCAACTGATTCGAAATACATAGGAAAATCCATTACAAAATACTAAAATAAATACAATTATACAAAAATGTTTTAGTGATGTACATACAATAAAAACACATCGAAAAAAGCTGGATATTCAAATACTCATTTCATTCGAATAAAAGAAATTGTGATAAATATTCTTTGTTCAACATATTTTTTTACTTTTACTTCATAGAAATATTTATCTGTTTTCCTCTCCATATCAGAACCTCATATTGTTTAAATTATATTGCTTTACTTCAAGATAAGAAAAAGTTATTAAATAAAATAAAAAAATATTTGAATACCCGAAGGGAATTTTATTCAATTTTGTACATCATAAGCTGTGAAGTGGTTGTTGTACACGGTGGTGTTACCAGAGTTTATTATTAAATAACAAAATAATTAAATTTGTCTTTTGCATACAATTTCTTAAAAAAGCAATGTTAGCTTTACAGTGCTTGGCAACTACTATGAACTTTAAGGGTATAGTAAAATATTTTTTTGCATAAGGGGGTAAGGCACCACTACATAAAAACGTTCACTCATATAAAATTAATCCATAAACATATTTTTTATACACCCAATTAAACATTTGCAAGAGCAATTTTTTTCAGTGTAACAGCACTAAACATATATACTTGTGTATTTTTGAATACTCACTCATCGGTGTCAGCCTATGTAGAACCTTATCTAAGTTTTTTGATACGGTGATAGGTACTGGATACAGCCCGTCCCGTTCAAATATCCGATAAACTCACTTAACCCATTCTCAGATAAATCTGGAAGGTCCTCTAGTAGATTTCTGCCTCGAGAGATGCAAAGCTGGACATTCGCAGAGAAAGTGAAAGATTGTTTCATTTTTGCACTTTCTTTACATACTTCTTACAACTACAATTCGAGCTTAAAAACCAATATATATAAAGCAATGGTAAAGTAAGAGTCCAAGCTAAATTAGAGCTTGGGTACGTATTTTCAGTTTATTTTAAGTAAAAAAAATATTATTTGTATGTACTGAAAATATGTACTCTGCTGTTAACACAACGATTGACATTCTGATTTAAGTTGGACTCGAAGAAAATAAAAAATTTTTTGATTATTGAGTTTTTGTTTAAACTTTAATATTTCTTGAGCTTCTTATTTGTTTAAATAAAAGTTAAACATAATAAATTTACTCGTTCTAAGAAATTTAGTAAAGGTTTCCTGATGATCTATCTCTATTAGCAACAGTGAAATGCGCATAGGATCCAGCTAAACCTCTCAATAATAGGGTATTCAATCGGTTAACCGTTAATCGGTTAACCTGTTAATTAATACCCGATTAACTGATCGGTTAACATAAAAATGACTTTTTTCGATTAACGCTTAAACCGGTTAATTTCAGTCGATTAACCAATTAAACGACGCAAAATTTTTTTCATATTTTGTAGTATTAGAACTTATTTTTTGTGTGAATAATTATTTGTTTCGTCTGATTAACAAAAGGTGAGTTTTGAGGAAATAATATTCATATAAACAAAGAAGTATGTTAAGTGATTCTAACTTAAGTAAAACATGGCTATAAAAGAATTTAGTAGAGACTCTGGTACTCTAACTGAAGGAAATTATTAAGTTTTTATTTAATAATTTAACAAAAGCCAGTAGACTGTTGCCAACGATTTAATAAAGGATTAGATTTAATGAGATACAGTACAAAAACGAAAGCTAAAAAATTCAGAAATGAACTTTTTTGCAGAGTATTCGTCGCTGAGCTCTGCCATTATGAGTCAGATGATGACCCGTCAACAGAAGGAAACAATTAATAAATAATATACTTTACTTTACTTTTGTTTGTTGAAAGCACTTGATTTATGGAAAAACTTTATTAATCGGTTAACCGGTTAATAGCAAAATTAACCGGTTATTAACCGATTAAGCAAAAAAATCGATTAATTAACCGAGAGATTAACCGAATAAAGCAAAACCCCTATTAAATGAATGAACCCCTAGTCAATAATCAATTTCAATGTATTTTAATAAAGAAATATTTTACTAAATTAAAATAATAATTTGGGATTAATAGTGATTAATTTTTATTTTCATTGGCATATGCATATTTTTAATTTTAAAGGTACATACATACATATGTATGTATGTATGTATGTTTACTGGTATTCAGATACAATATTACAAAAAAGCTGTTGAGTTTCATTTCAAAAAATGCTTATGCCAGGAAAAGTAAAAGAGAGAGAAAAACTTGTAAGTTATTTGTTTACTTTTTTTCATTAAAACAAGAAAGTTTGCATTTAAGATTTGGTATTGTACATGAATTTTCATAAAGTGGAAGTGTGGGAGTAGAAATGCCACTGAACTTTTAAATTTATAATACACACAAACCAGCACATTTTGTTGCAATTTTAATTAACATACCGCCAGTCCGCTGTCTTATTGTTCACAATTTTTAAATCAGTTTTTTAAATATATTTTTCAACATGCAACAACTAATGAGGTAATAACATGAGTTTTATAAAGCCTTTCTTTCAAAACTCTTTTTTAACTGAATTACAGTGACTTACTTAAATTTTCATATAAATAATGATATACTATAAACGTGGTATTTTTATAATAATAGGCGATATGGAAAAAAAACAGAAAGAGATAGATAGAGAGAGAGAGAAAAAAATAATATTTTCTTTCTCTATTGATTCAAGAAATAAGTGCATTATTTCAAGGCAAACATTGACTTGTCACGTTCCGTTCAACTTTTTGTTTTCTTTAGCTTGAAATATATATTCAAAGTACTTTTAACAACATGACGTTGCACATGGCAACTGCAATAGTTTAAAATAGTGCTTATGATAAAATATTAAAAATAAATATCCGCCTCAGTAAAATATTTTCCTTAAAATTTCCCACTATTGGAAAACCTTTACTTGATAAAAAAAAATATTTTGCATAGCAAATATTATTATGAGGAAAACTTAATAATAATATTTAAACTAAAACTATAACAAGGAAGTCATTGTCAACTTTTTGGTGTGCCAAAGGTCCAACCACAAAAACCAGCATATCGGTGAAAAGAAAGCAATAAAAAGAAAAAAAACCAAATAACAAATCAAATGAAAATATTACAACATAAAATTTTTTGTTTTTTGTACATTTTGTAAACA